>PPLZ03000001.1:0-600000 GCA_003706705.3 Barnettozyma populi
TTTTTTGAAACTTTTTTTTTTACTTTTTTGGTTATGTGGAACCAAAATAAAAAGGAAAGGGGCCCAAAGCGGAAAAAAAAAATTTTTCCCCACGGGGTTAAAAAAAAAAAAAAAAAAAACAGAAAGTGGAAAAAGATACAAAAAAGAAAAAAAAAAAAAAACATCTTCTCGACAACAGCCGATATCACCGAAATTATCACCGCGTGAGATTTCATGACATAAAAAAACATACAATAAACTAAACCCGACTTTGATCATCACCACTGTCCAATTAGCCGCCAACCATCTATAATCATCATGGACAAGAACCAGACAGAAATCGATCCAGTACTCCCCAAGGCAAAGCGCCAAAGGATGTCCGTAGTCTGTCTGAATTGCAAAGCACGGAAAATTCGTTGCGACAAGGCGAAACCCCACTGCACGAACTGCGTCAAATCCAACGTGGCCTATCTTTGTCAGTACGAATCGCCGCATTGGGTTGCCCGTGTCACCACTTCTGATGGAGTACCTGTCACTCAGATTGCAGCTCAGAAGAATAGTGGAAGTGGCAGTGCTATGAACAACAATAACAACAGTATGAGTGAAACAGAAAATGACACGGCTGGAACAATCGAGGCCCTGAAGAATGAGGTGAAGAGATTGAAGAGTCTGCTGGAGCTTCACAATAGTCAGCCACTTCCGGGATCGAGCAATCATCTCAACTTCAATGATCGTATCGACTTCTTTGAGGCATATAAGGCACTCACAGTCAAGAGATCAGGGATGGAGGAGCACAAGCCATTGTCATGTGGTGCCCATGAATATAAGGACCAGTACTCGATGGTGATGATGGGGTACTTCAATTTGGGAATAGCTTTTTTCAACCCTAAGATTGTCAAGGAGAAGCGAAAGGACAGAGGAACTAATAGAAAGAATAGACTAGATGCTTCTGTTTCTGAATCCTTATACATGCTGGGTGAACAAGACTCACCATATGCACAGCCATTAATTCAAAAGTTCATTCAAGAAAGACTTGAAAAGACTGTTAAAGGTGAAAACCAGTTCCCTAACCTAGGTGCTACGTCTGAAGACAACGATCTAAACTCACTTAAGACCAAGATAGAAGAGAGTCTTCCTTCGAAATCAGTGATTCGATTGTATATGAATCGGTTTTACGATGTCATTTACCCACATTTTCCATTTATTGACAAGGAGTTTTTCAATGATAGAGTTTTCAACGTTGTTTTAAGTTCAGACGACGACAACTCTGGAATCACCTTGAATCTGGTTGAGAAGTTCGACTGGGTGCTCATCGCAATGCTCCTGATTCTTATCAGACTAACGTACGTCGTGCTTCCATTACCAGAGTACCTTTCTGAGGATGAAAGGGTGCTTCTGAACCATTCAATCCCCGCGATTTCAGTAACCCATGCACTGTCCTGCCTCTCATCATTCAAGATTTTAAGAAAGACCAAACTCACTATCGTCCAGTGCTTGCTGTACCTTAGAGTGTACTTTACATACTCTCCAGAAGATGGCGATGGTGTCGAACTAACTCAATCACAAATCTTGTTTGGGATTATTGTTCAGTCAGCATACACCATTGGACTGAATAGGGATGCATCACATCACGTTCAGATGAGCCAGGATATAGATTTTTCCAACCTTTGGAGGAAAGTGTGGTTGGAGATCCTTGAACAGGACAGTGTGCTGTCATCATTGGGTGGATACCCTAGCTTGATTGCAGGGAACTCCACTCACAATGTCCAGATCCCAATAATCTTGAATGCCGACAAGGACTCCCTAGAAGCAACTATTGCAGAAGCGATGAAGAAGTCGCAAAGAATTCTTGCCTTGTACTCTAAGCTGTCTCAGCTCACCAATAGCGTTGCTGAGGCTCCATTTGTGAATGATGTCCTATCCGTGTTGAGACAGATGGAGAACTATGCCAGTATCCACTACTCACTCAAGACTCTTGAAAGGCTTACTGGAGACTCATTAAGGGATGCACATATCAATGTAAGAAACGTTCAGAAACTTCAGCATTCGCTTCAATCACTTTCACTTGCAACAACCGCCTACTTGGATCTATGGTTACACTATGAGTCAAAAAGTCATTATGACGCTGCAAAGTTGACATACTTTCAGCACTTGACCTTGAAAACAACGGTGGCTTTAGCCAATATCATTCATCAGTTTGTCAATAACAAGTTTTATGAATCAATTGAACCTAGCCACTTGTTCCTTTTCAACAGGTACATCCAAAATGCCTACCATCGAGTACACAATACTCTCACCTCCCTCATTTACAGATTGTATCATGCGACCGATATGATCAACAGGGGAATTGCATCCAGTGAGAACTTGGAGAGTCTCTTAGAGCTCACATCCACAATGTTTAAGGTCGCCACAGGAATGCTAGCAATGATGCAGAACACTCTCGGGAGACAGTACTATGTGGTGTTCAAGGCATCCCTCAAATTCAAGTTTTATCTTAGAAGCATCAAGAGGGATGGGTTCAAGTGTATTCGAGATACAATATCATTCATTAATAACAGATACCCTGGTGATCCAACTGCTAGAGTCAGACTTCTAGAGAGGGTGAGTTTAAAGTTAAACCCTGAAAATCTGTTAAATGAACTTGATAGCTTGAACAACCTAGTTAGTCTAAACCAGGCTGATTTGGATCAGTTTTCCAATCTAGTCAATGAATGTATGATTCTGAAGGATTATCAATACACTAGAGATGGCCTGATTTGGGATCTTTCATTTAAGGATAAACCCAATTACAATACTCCATCCTTTGACAACATTTTATCTGACCCATTACCTGGTGTTGCAGAAAGATTGGGCACTCCTCCAGTTGTTTCTACCGCTGGTGCTTTCGACCCTTTATCGTTCAACTTTGATCAATTGTTGAATGACACGAGCTTTCTGGAAGTGGGTGTTATGAGTGACCAGCAACAACAAGAGATTGCAAACGATCAAAAGCTGGACTGGCTGTTCAAACTTTGAATTCTTTACAGAAGCACAAAGTATATACAAACATTAGATTATTAAACAGTAATTGCGTCTTTTTTTCTTCCCTTTATTCGCACTCGTCACTTCCTCAAGTCACCACATCATCCCAAACATAGTCCTTGTACCATATTCTGTCTTCATTAAGCAACTCATCGTTCTCATCAAAGAAGTTACTGTCATCATCAATCTTGATCTTCTTGAACTTTCTGTCATTATCAATCCTAGAGCTACGATGATCGACCTTTGTCTCATCCGGTGGAGGAGTTGGAATCTTACTCACCTTCACGCTATTAATGTTAGGTACGTCAAACACCATCTTGTTGATCTCCTCAACTTCACTGAATGCAGCACCAATCGCCTCTCGGCTAACCTTAGGAGCCCACTTCACTTGAACATTGACATCGTCAGCCTTGGTGTTTGGAGACAGTCTTGGTGACAAGTAGCTGGTTCCATTGGTGATAGAGTTGGCACCTTGGGAAGAGCTGCTCGCATGATGGTGAACATTATTTTTTGTAGATGAACTTGGGGTCTTTGCCGCATTGGAGAAGGTCAGTGGTGTCTGCAAGATGGTCGATGGGGTCAGACCCTTTGCTACCTTTGAATCTGTGCGCTTCTTGGAATCGGAAATGATTCTGGTCTCTTCATCCGGTAACTCCAACAAATTGGCAAAAGATGCAGCCAAAAAGTCAATTGGTTTGGAGGCAAATAGCTCAAGTCTCCTAGATCTCTTCTCAATAAACATTTTCTTCTTCTGGTCTTCCTTGATTATCACTTCCTGTTCCTTCTTCATTAGAGAGCTTGTTACAGAGTTCATACTGCCCGAGGTACCGGAAGGTGTTGGTGCAGTCAGTGGAACAACAGACGGCGTTGGAACACCTGTCGTTGGAGTTGCAGTCGATGCAGGTGTTGGGGTAGAACCTGTCTTCCCTGGAGTTTTCTTGGAAGTTGCCTTAGAGGACTTTCTCTTAGCAGGCTGCTTCTTTGGTGGGGATGCAGTAGATATAGGTTGTTGTGGTTGACCCAACTGTTGATGCTGTAGGATCTGCTGCTGTTGTATTGCAGCTTGCATAGCAGGTTGGGAACCAAAGTTACCGACCATTGGTGCCTGAGGATTGTAGGGTTGAGCGTTGGGCATCTGCGGAGAGCTAAAGTTCTGGTTACTACTGAAATTACCACTTGGCAAAGCTGGTGATGAGTTCAATTGTTGATTCCCTCTAGTGACCAAATCAGGGGTGTTGATTCTGCCCTGGATCGCATTACTGTCATTGTTTGGCCCACTGATACCACCGTTGTTGCTATGAAGGAACTGTGCATGAGGCGGATTGTTGTTCTGCTGGAAGCCGCTCAAAGTTTGGTTCTGTTGTGGGGGTTTCCTTTGCAATAATTGCTGAGGTGTCAACTGAGGATTGACAACTGACTGCTGTTGTTGCTGTTGACTTCTCTGAAGTAGCTGCTGTGGGGTCATCTGCGTATTGATGTTCATGTTACCACCAACTCCACTTGTTACATTGTTGCCTTGACTAGTTCCATTGGTAGTCTGCTGCTTTTGGGCTGATCTTTTAGATAACTCAGCCCTGACAAAAGCACCGTATTGTTGAGCACGTTCTTTTAATCTCTCTAGTGTCTCTGGAGTAGCAAAATACCTGTTTCTTTCCAAACCTTCGATGACCTCCTTCACCATGGATCTCATTGACAACAGTTTCTTAACCGCCTCTGCATTCTTCGTAAGCGCATAGAACGTAGGGACCAACTGTTCAATCATAGTCAATAAAGGATACAAGAGATTGACACCCTTCGACTTAACGCTATTCTTCTGTTGCAATGTAAGTTTATCTGTGATATCCTCCAAGTTGAGAGGGATTCTTGAAGCTTCCGCCAAAATAGCTCTTAATTGGAGACGGTCTTCTTCTGACTGCTCAAAACGACCCATCCCTTGAGCACCATTTCCTCCGGCAGGTGCAGAATTTGGCTTCGGCATTTGTTGCTGTTGCTGTTGCTGTTGCTGCTGATGTTGTTGCTGTTGCTGGTGTTGTTGTTGTTGTTGTTGTTGTTGTTGTTGTTGTCGTTGTTGTTGTTGTTGTTGTTGTTGTTGTTGTTGTTGTTGCTGCTGGTGCTGGTGTTGTTGTTGTTGTTGTTGCTGGTGTTGTTGTTGTTGCTGCTGCTGTTGCATCTGCGCTGCCCTTTGCTGCATCAGGACTTGCTTTCTTCTGGCATCAAACTGTTGTGTACCCAGCGTGCTCAATGGATCATTGACATCCAGTCCATTATTATTACTATTATTGTTGCTAGTAGTGGCAGCATTATTGTTCCAGTTTTGATTGAACTGAGGGACCTGAGGGGGGGCCTGACCAAGAGGGGGCTGCGGATTTGAGGCTGGTACATTTGGATTCGAACCATTCTGGGTGTTGGAGTTGTTGGTTAACTGCTGCTGTCTGAATGCCTCTAGCCTAGCCTGCTGTTGACGAGTAATCACTCTCTTGATGAATGCATTCTTCTGTTCATTGGTCATATCTGCTGGCAACTGACGTTCATTCTGCAACTTCTGCAGCAGCTGAATGGCACTGGCAGTCAACCGCTGCTGCATCTCAGGAGTTAATGGTGGCAACTGGGCATTATTGGGCAGACCTTGCGGTGTGATTTGACTTGGCACCTGTTGTTGAGCTTGGTTCTGATTGCCAATTTGAGCCCTGTTTCTCATATCCTGCTGTTGTCTAGCAAATTGAGCGCTGATGTCATTTCCAGAAATGTTACCCGTAGTACCAATACTATTGCCATTGTTAAAATTGTTGGCCTTGTTTTGTTGTCCAATATTCTGTTGCTGCTGTTGCTGTCTCTGTTTCATCACTTGCTGTTCATGATAACTGTAGGCTTGTTTAATGATGCCGATGTATTCAGGACCAATACCCTTGTTCGCAACCAACTCAAAAATTTGTTGCCATGTGTTCACGTTAGGAGGCAAATTTGGGATCCTTTGCAAGTAAGCAGATGGAATAGGAATGGTTTTCATGACCTGAAATCTCGCGGACTGAGCACTTGCAGTGGTAGGGCTTGACTTAGCACCTTGAATATTCTGTTGATTTGATTGGTTCATATTCAAGTTGGTATTGTTGCCAGAAGCGGTCTGCTGCTGCTGAAGTTGTTGCTGTTGCTGCTGAGCTCTTAGATGTGCAGCCTGTCTAGCCTGGCTTTGCTGAGCAAGAAATGCTTGAGTCTGGGAGGAGTTAATTTGACCTTGATTCATCTGTCCTGCTCCAGCCAACACCTGTTGGGGGTTCAGCTGCTGCTGCTGCTGCTGCTGCTGCTGTTGTTGTGGCATATTCAGTGATCCTGGTACTATTCCTTGTTGCTTCTTTAGTTCCTGCTGCTGTAAGGCTTGCTTCATACTGACAAGTTTCTGTTTGAAGATCTGGTTGTAGTATGGTCTCGATGTGGCATTTTGGTAGCATTGGCGCTCAAAGTCCTCGGCAGTGGCTTTAATCTTGGAGACGTCAACCATGCTTCCGCTGGCGATAATCACCTCCTTCATTGCCTGCATATAGATGCCTACATACTTGGCACGATCACTATTACTGAGTTCTGCTCTCCAGTCCATTATTGGTAAGTTGGTACCTTCACACAAGGGGCGTACAGTCTGGTTTCTAGGTTTCTATCTAGGAAGAAGGGTCACTGGGACTAGTGGGGCCTGGCACTCTTAGCGGTGAATGCTGCTTATCGATGACTGGGTATCAGTCTCTCGCTGTAAGAGTAAACGGCAATGAGTTTGAAGTGCAGTTACCGCCGAAAAGGTGTACAAGTTGTAAGAGAGATAAGTTTCCCACCTAAAAAGATCAACCCGACCTGCGCGACTTCTTGTGGTTGGGATGAAACGAAACAAACTAGAGTTTCGCGAATTTCAACGTGGCCCTTACCATTGAGGCTTGATATCCCAATACGGAAATCAGAGTCCGCAGCTGTGCGCTATCGCCGTATTTCCTTTTTTCTCAAGGCTGTCTGTCTTTTTTTGGTAAGCCACTTCTCCAGACAAAAAAACATCAGCTCGTCTGCTGCACCACCTGTTCTGTAAAATAAGACAACTTTATATCGGAACACCCAGTCGAGCTAGCTCTGCTCCAGATCTAACATGCCCTACGCTTGTCCTCTTAGTGGCTCCAGTGGCCCTCTTAAGAAGAAGACTCCTGCTGTAGGCTTCCAGAGACCCTTGCCGCCCAAACAGGCCACTACCCTCGTGCCCCTTGATGACGATCATGACAGTGCTGCTTTCCAGAAGCTTCCCACCAGCGTCAGCCATTTCAACGGAGGAAACCAAAATTCCAGTGCGTTTGACCTTTACAATGACGAGGATGAGGATCCGGAGGACAAGAACAAACAAAGTCCTGTGAAAGATTCACTTCTCAAATCCAGAATTCCTGCTCCTATCAATACAAACCAACCTCTTCGACAGCAAATACACCGCAACAGCGCTGCCAGCAACCGGTCCAATCTGAACACGGGTGGAGTTTCCAAACTCTCCCTGAGCCTGTCTGATCTTTTGAGGTTCCCAAAGGAGTCCACACATGCATACTCTTATGCGCATTTGTCTCCCAACAGTTTGGCAGTGCGTCTCTCCATACTAAAGAGATCCCTTGAGATTCTGTTGGATAGGCCAGAATTGATGAACGACAAGGATAACGAATTTGACTTTGGTCATTCAGCAGGGGTCAATCTCGACATTGAGAATTTTATCAACCAACTCACATCTGAGAGTAACTCTGACGAGAACGATAAGAGGATCAACATCAGATCAAATGCCTCATCTGCTGCTTTATCAGCGCTACTCACATCTAATGGCTCATCGGCATCCGTACCAGCGTCCAAGACATCGACTCCAACAAAATCCAATCTTGATATGGGTGATAAGCAGACAAGTATGGGTCTCAAAACATTAATTAAGATTCTGAGTGAGGACGAACTAAAAGACACCACTTCAAGTACAAAGAAGGCACTCGCAAAGAACCTACACGATCTGTCACTCACGTCTTACAAAGATGAAGAAAATCAACCAAACGCAGAATCACAACTGAAAATAAAGTTATTGTACGCCCTAGCTACTCCTTTCTATGAATCCTTTGCCCAGACACCAATAATATCACTGAATAAAGGTGCTTCGACGCTGGCACTTTCATCTCTTAATATCACTACTTCTCCAAAGCCAAGAACGCCAGGTCCTGCTTCAAATAAGTTCTTCCATTCTTCCCAGAGAAATGCCTCACCACAAGCTGTCTTTACATGTGAGCTATCCGATCCTTGGAACCTGAAAGCTGCAAATGATTTATCGTGTTTAGTGTTCGGAATCTCACAGAATTCTCTGAGAAGATTGACATTGTTGGACTTAATTAGCCCTGATTCCAGGGATTTCGTCTTCAACAAATTGATTGAGAACTCATTCACCAAGAATGAGATTATTTTCTCTGGTGAGATTATCGCAATCGCGAAAGCTGGAAATAAACTAACCTGGGCTTCCCTTTGGGCCAAGAAGAAGGGGAATTTGATTATCTGCATGTTTGACCAAGTACCTTGTGACTCTGTGGACCTTGTTGTGAACTTCGACACCTTTGACATTGAATCTTCTAAGAAGATATCCGGTGGTAATTTCGTTAACAACATTACCCAGGCCAAGAATATGGATGGACTTATAAACAACTTTGATGAATTTATAACAGAGTCAAGGGAGGATAATGCGACCAGTAACATACCCACAACTATCTTGGACTCACAAGCAATTAACGAGCAGAGATATTTCACTATTAAGAAATCAGGCTTCAACATTCCATGTGCTATTACTTCTAAGGTTATCGATGAAAATCAATCCAAGGCCAAGTTGAAAATCCATACCATGCCTTACATTGCTGGTGTTTTTATCATTTCCTCCTATGATCACAGATTGATGTCCTTCAATGAATCCATATCGAAGAACCTCTTTGGGTTCAATGAGAAACAATTGGTTAACCAACCAATAACCAAGATCATTCCCAGCTTTGACAAGATTATGGAATTTATTACTACCAATTTGAAAAACTTGAAATTGATTCCTGGTCTCGTTCTTCCTGAGCATTTCTTCAGACAGCTGGATTGTTTGATTCAAAACAAAAGTGGCGATTCATTCCTAAATTCTATTGGTCTTGATGGTGTCCATTCTGATGGTTCTGTCATCAAGATTGATATTCAATTGAGATGCTCACAGACAGACACTCTAGTTTTATGGATCACACATTCGAGAACCGTATATGGCGAAAGTTTGAATAAGAAGAGTAAGGTTTCATTCAAGGTGGACGATGAAGGTCAAGGGTCTGAAAAACCTAACTCCAAGTCAAGAAGCTCTATCAATTTGGAAGAAGAATTTGCTCAACATGGAGATTTGCCCAATCAGATGTCTTTGTTCAATGAGACTGAAATTCCTTCAATCAGTCGATCTCCAAGTGTTAGATCCCAACATGCATCGTCTTCTTCAATGTCTTCAACAACCAGTCTTTCCACTGGATCGTTATCCATCACTTCCTCCAAACAATCAAGCAATTCCGATTTGAAAAATTTGATATTGCCGATGACATCCATTGAGAAGAAGTCTGGTGATGTCAATGTGGAATCTTATAAAATATTGGACTCAAACATGGATGAGGAGAAGCTGTTGGAGATTGAGAATGATGCCATTCAAAGACACAAGTCGACATCAAAGTACTATCCAAAGGTCATTGGCGAGAAGAGACGTGAAAAGACCTTCAAAGAGTTCAAAGTTCTGAAAGCTATGGGCCAAGGTGCATATGGTAAGGTTGTTCTTGCTGAGAACAAAAATGACCCAAGCTACAAGGTCGTGATCAAGATGATCATCAAGGAGAGAATCTTGGTTGATACGTGGGTCCGTGATAGAAAGTTGGGCACAATCCCATCTGAGATTCAAATCATGGCCACCTTGAATAACAACCCACACCCAAACATTATGAGACTGATTGACTTCTTTGAGGATGATGACTATTATTATATCGAGATTCCACAACATGGATTCCCTATCCCTGCTATTGATTTATTTGATATGATTGAGCTTAAGGAGTCAATGACTGAAGCTGAGTGCAAGTCTATTGTCAAACAGGCCGCCAGTGCATTGAACCACTTGCACAAGAATGGCGTAGTCCATAGAGACATTAAGGATGAAAATTTGATTATCGACAGTAATGGAGTGATCAAGTTGATTGATTTTGGTTCAGCTGCTTATATCAAGCAGGGCCCATTCGATGTGTTTGTCGGTACGTTGGACTACGCCGCACCTGAAGTTCTGAATGGTAAACCGTATGAGGGGAAGCCACAAGATGTGTGGTCATTCGGTATTTTGATCTACACGTTGATCTACAAGGAGAACCCGTTCTACAATGTGGACGAGATTATGGAGGGGGAGTTGAGAATACCGTTTGTTATGAGTGCTGGATCACTGAACCTGATTGAGAAGATTCTACAAAGAGATATCAGACAGAGACCAACGATGGAGGATGTTGTTAATGATAAGTGGCTCTGTGAGCCTTGACTAATTTACAGAAGTTAGACGTTATACAGAAGCCTTGCTGCTTTGGCGTAGAGCCCTGCCTGCTATTGGGTGGTGAGTTGGAAGAGAAGAGATCAGGTCAGCCTACTCGACTGCAAAAGGAGAATGGTAGTGGATAATGCAGTATTCTTGCTCAGGGGTGCTGGATTTTATCCTGGTCTTTGCAAACGATCTATCGATGTGGCCTCAATTTTAACCAGCCACTCACTCCACTGACTTTTGTGTGGGCCATAGTGCACTTTTTTCGAGAGAGTAAGACAAATATACATCGAAATAAACATT
The DNA here is from genome assembly GCA_003706705.3 of Barnettozyma populi. Lineage (NCBI taxonomy): Eukaryota > Fungi > Ascomycota > Saccharomycetes > Phaffomycetales > Phaffomycetaceae > Barnettozyma > Barnettozyma populi. The sequence goes on from PPLZ03000001.1 coordinate 10,853, forward strand.
TACTCAAGGAGCGGCCCGGTGGAAATTTGGTTAACTTACCGGGTAGTGCTATGTGAGTAGCACAGTTTCTCCTACGCTGGTCATAGATTGCTGCTTAGTTATCCCATCTTGACAGCGCCAAGAAGACATAAACATAAAACGTTCAGGTACACCCCACATCACACCATATTTAGAATTTTTGTGGCTAGAGTTCTATTAGACAAATCTCAAATCAGTTTTTATGAAAGCTTGTTGTTGGGAGCGTGATGGGCCCACGAGCTTATTGATCTATTTACTGACTCCGTAGATGAGTTGTCGGGATTTAGTCACCACGCGTTTCCATGCTGGTGGTCTTAAACTCTCGCTCACCAGTTCAATGTCGGGACCAGATTCCGTCTTGAGCCAAGTATGATAGCAATAGCTGATTGCTACGATAGATGACGGGTCTTGAAGAGACATCGTTCGTCAAATACGTTGACTGTTCTATGCATATTGAATTATAAAACTATGTTATGTAATCAGCATGTTCGGATACTCATTGTCCGAACTCACTGGAAACTGAAAATAAAAAAGGACTGAGATCATGCTTATGTAATCTTTAGTGACACAAAAGCATGTGGAGAAGCCAGAGTCGTTGATAATGAATGTACCCAATCTTGAAAACCGGGCGTACAAAGGCGTGCTATAGCCATGTTCATAAGTGACTTGATCATGAACTCTTATCTTTTCCGAGTGAGTAGACCCATGTTGCTTAGCTTCGACTTTCCTTATACTAACATGGAGGCTCTTACAGGCTATTGTGGTCGTGATGAATGACAGAAGATTTTTGGGGATGTATCCTACATTCCTTGTGGTGCACACAATCCATTTCGTCTTAGGAGTGCTCTTTACGTTTTGGTGGGCATTGCCGCTCTTCATCATCTACTTCAGCGTCAACCCTTTGTGGTTTGCATTCCCCTTTAGGGGCATTTGGGATTATCTTCTTTGGATAGAGAGGTACGCTCAATGGAGAACCGACGTGGTGATGTCTGGTCTGCACAAAGTGTTAATGTGTGTGATGCTCTCTGAGGCTGGTTACTCCTCCACTGTGCTCCGTGCAAAGCTTCCTCTGTTCAGATTGACACACTCCAGAAGACAAAAGGTCATCTCTTTGATCCTCAACACTCCGTTTGCTCTCCCCAAGTTGGGTTTCGCTGCCTTCTCTTATGCCATAATTTGGTATCTAATGCTCTTTTCACCATTGACAAACTATATGGCGGTGTTTTACACCGCTCCAAGCATTGCGTTCGTCGCAACTGAGACATACTTGAAGAACATGAGACAGCTCCCATATTACATCTCTAAGCGGTTCTTTACAGACAATAGAAGAGCTTATTACAACCTTGGGCTAAGCATGACGATTCCCAGGAACTTTCCGATGATGTCGTTTGTCTTCGGCTACCTCGAGGTATTTGAAGTGAGTCTTTTCGCTATTGATATGGAGAGACATAGGGAGAACCATAGACCCCGGTTTGTGTCCCGCAACCAACTAGCGCTGGATCCAACGGAGTACAAAACCGAAAGTGATGCTTTCTATGGATTATACACCACACCTTTCACTGACCCAACAGAGGTGCCACTGAGTTTTTTTGACAGGGAAAGAGCCAAAGCTATTGTAAAGCTCAGGGAAAAAGGTGTGAGCTATGACGAGACCTGTTGCAAGGAAGCCTACCGTATCTTGAAAGACGAGTACAGGATCGTGTACCCAGATGCAATGAGGTTCCCAGAGGAGGCACAATGATCCGAGTTGAGGGTGAATATTAGCTGGAACATGTAGTTGACGGTGTAAATTCAATCAACTTGTTTAGATATGCAGGGAACTAGGAGTTTACTATCGAGTACATGCCCATTTCATGAGGTGAACTGTAGTGTCTACCATCAACAGTCACACCATGTGTCGAGCTCATGATAAACAAACCATTGACAGGCCACATTTTTCTGGCCTTCAATTGGTTCACTGGAGGATCCAACACCGAACTTTCAAACCACACTCCAGTATCGAGTGGAGTGAAAACGCGACCTCCTCTTTGCAGAACTAGTTGAAACTCAATTCTGTAAGGACTGTTATTGTTATCAAGCTTACCCAACTCCAATCCTTTCGAGACAAGGATGTCGGAACCACTGCCCCATTCACCACCACCAGCGAGAACCTCGTAGGTGTTGAATTTTCCGGTGTCCACATTTGTGATATGCGCAAAAATATGCACCTGTTCGCTCGCGACATTGTTGGCTTCTAGGAGTTCCATCAATACCTTTGGTGGACTAAGATGATCCTTGTTTAAACCGAGCAAGAGGTTGTTTTGCGCCTTGGTGATGGTCAGTTGATCATGCTTCTGTGACCTAAGTGGAATCAGATTGGAAAAGTGAATGATTGGTTGTCTGGAAATCGAAAGAGGAATGTTGATTGATAAAGATATCAGGCTTGCGCCACTAGCTGCCTCATGGTGGTTGTTGCTGTTGTTCACATCCCGAAAGTACATTGTGGGAGCGCCTTCTGTACCAACATGCATCACTGCAGATTCAGAAGTCGCCAATGAAGCCGTTATCCCTCCTTTGAACTGAACATCAAGTCTCTTATCTGGAATGGACCACCGTCTCCCACTGTTCGCCTCCTCTTTAGTGAAACTCTTGATCTCTATCAGTTCATCAGACCACACTTCCGACACGTAGTCGTTCAGGTTCGTATCCACCGCGACGCTCACCAGTTGTAAGTCTGGGTGCTTACCGATCAACTCATCTACCTTCTCAGGCATCCGCGGTGTCAAAGCAGCACTATGCACGAGGAATAACGACCGTGGTGCGAAGTCTAGTTCGATTTTGGCAGTATCCAAAAGGGAAAAGAGGTGTGGATTCTCGCGGTAACGACGCATCGACTGAGGATTGACACGCCCCGTACGAACATAACACTGAAATAACCTCGCAGAATAGCGCATTTAGCGAAACGGTTATTTTGAGTTATGAGTCAATAAGATCGTACTTGCTGATCTTCGTATTTCTTCGAATTGAATTGTTGAACATTTTAGAATCTGCTAAAAACTGTAGAAATCCCAAACTGTAAAACAACGACTTTTTTATTTTTACAATAGACAAGATCCGACCAATTTCTCCGAATACCGAGGTATCGATTTTGATTATGTCATCCAATGCTCCTGCTCCTTTTGCCGAGGCTAGACGACGGCTAGCCATGAAGCCGAATCATCTTCGTAAAACCCCAGTTTACGTTTAAAGAAGTCAAGGTCTGCTGTTTCTTCTTCCATTCATTACGACAACGCACGACAGCAATCAAGGGACAATGAACGACAGTGCTACAGTGACCAGAATTCCTGACAATGTTTGTACAAATTACACTCTTAAGCCATACGAGAGGCTGCTTTCTGTCTCCATCCCGTTCTCAAGTAACCCCACTGGCCAGGGACTGGTGGGCATTCTAACCTGCCCTCCAACGAGTATGATCCCTGAAGATGAACTGATCAAGAACCCTACATCTGCAGAACAGCACTACCCTCCCACGCATAAGCTTGCACTTATTCTTCATGGCAAAGGTGGCCACAAGAACTATTGTTACCAGGCCCTTTTGGCACAAGAGCTAGCTACCAAATTGGGCGTGTACAGTTTCAGATTCGACTTCAGGGGCTGTGGCGACTCACAAGCCAATGAAGATGTAGAGTTTGGGAGGAAAGTTTCAGAGGACATTGAGGACATTGAGCTTGTTCTGGACGTGTTTACCAAAGGTGAACAATACGACCAGATCGGGATCAACTTGATTCCAAACTCCATTATTGCACATTCCAGAGGATCTGTGTCAATGTTCATGTGGGCATTGAAACAACAGGAGAAGATGGACAGGGGTGAGCCGTACCAGTTTGTCCCGAACTTGGTTAATGCAGCAGGAAGGTTCAAGTCAAATCTGTTGCTTGTGGAGTTTGGCGAGAAGAAATACGATGACAGGTATTTGAACCAGTACCGATTCGGGAAATATCAGGACATCAAGATCCTCAAAGGTGAGGTTATCGATTTGGGATCACAGGATCTCGACCCGATAAAGTTCCTAGATGGTGAGATTCATGTGTTGAGCATCTACGGACTAGCCGACCACATTGTTCCAGTGGAGGACTCAACCAACTTTGCCAATCTTTTGGGTTCAAGACACCAATTGACTTTGGTTCCATATGCGGATCACAATTTTTATGGTGATAAGCAAGTCACTGACGAAAACAAGAAGAAGATCAATCCCTTCAACTTGCCTTTGACCAAAAGAGGACATGTCAACTGGAATTTCAAAGTCACTTCTGATGTCGTTAACTGGCTCCATACGCTCAACGACACTGAAAGGTTCAGGGATTCAACTAAAATTGTGTCGCATTATCCAAGATGGAGACAGATTGAAGGAGTTGCAAACTTCAGAGATCTCGGGGGTTGGAAGACAAGGGATAACCGTTACGTCAAAGCTGGGCTCATCTTTAGATCTGCCAACCCTTCTACTGTGACTGAAAGGGGGAAACAAAAGATACGTGATTTAGGGATCTCGACATTTTTTGACTTTAGATCTCCCGGAGAGTACAAGAAGGCCGGTGGGTTGGACATTGAAGGAATTGATTGTAGAAATGTTCCAGTATACAACTCAGCAGACCTATCGCCACAAGCCATTGCACTACGCTACAGAAACCTTTTGGTCTCATGGTACACTTTCAAGTATGTATACAGGGATGCCCTGCACTATGGAGTTGCTGCTTTCAAAGAAGTGTTTGAATTCATCAGAGACCATCCCAACAAACCATTAGTCTTCAATTGTCAGGCTGGCAAGGACAGAACCGGAGTCATGGCGATGCTCATCCTGCTTTTGCTCAACGTTGACACCCATACGATCGCAAAGGAGTACGAGCTCACTACAATTGGCCTCAGACCTGACCACGGTGCCATCAAGAAGGAGTTCTTGACCTTGTTCGAAGTTCTTGAGAAGAAAATCGAGGACGCTTCAGCCTCTAGCGATGACGCATCTCACTTCCAATTGGGTCTGACTCCGGAGCAGATGTTTGAGAACCTCATTAGTTCCAAGTATGAGAGTATGGTTGCTACAGTTAATTTGCTCAACACCAAGTATGGATCTGTTGAAGAGTACTTGAAGAGCCAAATGGGCTTCACGGACAGTGATATCGAGATTATTAGAAACAACCTGTTGACAGGCCATAACCCTTACCCAGACCAGAACTCGATTTGGAGACACCGGGTTTCTTCTGGCAGCCTGCTATGAAACTCCTCCTATATAACGCCTCTGTATCCTACGTTTTTTGTCATTTTTCTTGCGTATTACCATACATATCATCATAGGTCATCTACAGGAATTTCTTAAACCCTTTCAAGAGTTTAGATCCCACCTTATGCACTGTGTCCTCATTGAAAACAGGTTCAGCACGAGTAGGAGCAGGGGGTTGATGGCCGGCTGGACTGACAATTGATGGATAATCACTGAACTGTTGGGTACGAATAGGAACATTGGCATACCCATGTTGAGGGGCAAAGGGGCCAAGGTAGTAAGGTTGTGGTGGTGGGATATAGGTAAATCGATACTGTAGCATTAAAGATAGTTCAAGGGGTAACTGCAACTGAGATAAGCACTACAGAATCAGCTTGAGCAATAGGTGGGATATCTTGTTGGTCTGATATCCGCTGATCACATCCAGGCGTGTTGTTGTGCTGTGGAGTTTCTGGCTGCTTTGTGTTTTGGTGATAGTGAAGTATCGGTAGGGTTACTCCATAGTGACCTTTCCCAACTACCCAAAAACGAGTCCTCTTGTAGTAGAATGGATATCAAGCAGGACCTGCTCTTCACTCTCTCACAAAGTTTTCTCCTCAATTCTTGCGAGACAACTGCGGCGGAAGCTTTAGAAAAAGAATCAGTTCAAAAACCTCAACTGGGGTACCAGACCTACCTGAGCTAAAGAGTTTCCCATTCTGATCATTATTTAAGGAAATTAATACATCTCACCTCTTATATCCATGCTATAGAATCTTCCAAAAGCTGAAAATGAGATGGACTATGTCGGTAGCGCACAATATTCAATTAAGCCTATCACTGCAAGATTACTACTGCCCTGACATTTGATAGCTGAGTTTTCAGCCACTCGATAATTCACTATTTCACGACGGTAAGACAATTATTTGAGCTTCTGTTGTTTAAAGGCTTCCAACAGGGCCCGAGTAATTCTCGAGTACCACCAAAACCGAACCAGCTCTGTCTAAATTCATATTCTGCTTCCCCTTAATGAAATTGAGAATAGCCTGTATGTATCTAAGGTCCGTGATTCTTTTCACTTGATTCAAACAACATTCCCACCTACGTTGGTATCATCCCATCTGCGTTGCTTAAATAAGTATACAATAAAACAAAAACACGCTGCTACATCGTGCTCAAACTATACTGGATAGTACAAAGCTTTCTATAAAGCCTCAAAAATATCGTTGTCTGGCACTTGCACCCATAAGAACGAGCTCTATTCCTAAATCAAATGAAGTCCGAGCTCATGCTTTCGACTGATATTCATCTAAAGCCTGGTATACTGCTCTTTCGAACTTTCTAAAATAGGCGATACCAGCGGCATCACCAAATGGAGCGACCGAAGTGGCAAAATAACCAACTAGTCCTTTAACTGGATCAAGCCAGTAATATGTATTGGCCATACCATTCCAAGTAAAAGAAGGACCGCCTCTTCCTGATTTAAGAGGTTCCTTGATGATTTTCCAGCAAGCTGTATGTGAATAGGTTGGAGGATTGCTTAGATCGATCTCGGCCTCCCCATGCAACTGATTCAAAATTGATTTGTCAACATCAGCGAGTTCATCCACCAGTTGATCTTTAAAGGAGTAGTTTTTGATCGTTTCTGACTTCAGCACTTGTACACCACTTTGGGATTTACCGTCGTTTAAGAACATTTGCAAATATTTCAAGTAATCACCACAAGTGCCAAATAAAGCCATACCACCACAGTGGAAGGGTGGATCTCTCGAGAACCATTCTTCTGCTACAGTCAATGCCCCTGTTTCAGGATCCCTCTCATGAAGTTTGGCTTGACGGTCCACATCAGCTTGAGTTCTTTTGAAGGAGGTTGAGTCCATACCCAATGGTCTGAAAAGATGCTCCTTCATACACTCATCAAGTGTTTTCCCACTGGCAACTTCGATGACCTTACCTGCCCAATCAATACCACAACTGTAGCACCAGGTGGTACCTGGCTGGTTTACTAATGGAGACACAAACTCTTCCCACTCACAACGCTGGATATCTGGGTGTCCACCGTTCAATTCTTTCAGTTTCATATATTTCTCGCTCATGAACCAATATGTGAAACCAGAGGTGTGAGTGACTAAATGTTTTAGTGTGACTTTTCTCTCTGGTTCAACGAGCACAGGCGTATCTCCGTCAAAGTGGCTGAGAACTTTGAGATCTTTAGCCTCTGGAATATACTTTTCAACAGGATCATCAATTGAGCCTATGAAACCTTTATCGATCATAATTAAGAGCAGATTACTCGTGATAGACTTGGACGTCGAAAAGAAATGAAACTTAGAGTCATTTGTAACCGCTGAAGTTTCATCAGTGATATCTTTCAGACCGTAGCTATCCAAAAACAGTATATTATCCTTGTCAGCAACACCAGCGATCAGAAATGGAAGCCTGTCTTTGATGTCATGAGACTTATCCACGGAATCTTTCAGGATTGGTACGAGTCTTGTACTGAATTCTTGAGCGTTGATTGATGACATTTTTTCTCTGAATTACTCTTGGATTGCTTGGAAACAGTTAGTTGGTGGTCGGTGAAGTTTAGTAGGTGAACCGTTTATATTTACAAAGGTTGTGAGCCCTGATAACATATCGCGTATTGACGTAAAGCGCTAATTTTCGTAACAAATATCGCGTAATCTAAACAGAAGCGTTTTAGCCATGAACGTGGTGAAACTGATGCACGCTGTTCTCTCCTTAGTAATACCCCTCTTAGAGGAAGTGAAAGTTGACTCAGCACAGAACTGTGACACTGGCGTCAAGTGATTGATTGTATGTCACTCAAATGAGGGACTCTTACCGAAGAGTTCCTAGGTTCATTGTGGAAACTGACTGACAGAAAATTTGTCTTTGAGATGTGGTTTGAGACTATTCAATGAAGCCAGTGCTACACCTTTTCACTACGTATTTTTATTTCCTTGTGTAGATTGCTCCTTCATCTCTGGCACTTATGGGAATGTACATTGGTGTTGTTTGACCAGAGAGAGCGAGGCGTGAGTATCAATCAAAACTATGCATTCACTTTTGGTCCGTTGAAGCAATCGTGGGTGGATATATAGCTCGTATAATGATTTCTAGATGCCAGAGCTTAGCTGAGACTCTGACGAGATAGATAGATAGATAGATAGATAGATAGATAGATGTGGATAGATAGCCTCTGATAGAGGCTGAGGACTTTAAATCAAACAATTGGGGATCTATGCGAAGTGCCCCTATGAGATATGAAACATTGGTGACAATAGCGAAGGTAGAGTCAGTAGAGAGGTGTTAGTGGCTGGAACGATAGACTATAGAAGAATAGATAGACCTTGACATCGTGTCTGGAAGTGTCCTCGCCCACCAGTGGCCACTTCAAGTTTCCTAATGCGGAAATAACTCCGAAGCCCGTTCGGTGGTGCGAACGCGCAAAGCGGCGAAAGTATCCACAACAAAACGATTTCGTCATCCTTGAATTGATTTCTCCCTTTGTTAATGCTTTTTAAGCAACTGTCCCACTTCGCATTGAGAAGAAACATGTCCACTGACTTCAAGCCCCTCTTTGATAAGATCACTGAATTGAAACCACAGTTCATCCAACGTCTGCGTTCCGCTGTGGAGATCCCTGGCGTTTCTGGTGACGAATCGCTGAGACCACAGGTTGTTAAGACCGCACACTTTCTCAGAGACGAACTCATCAAGCTAGGTGCCCAGGACGTCCAATTGAAGGAGCTAGGTACCCAACCACCACCAGTTGCTGACCCGAAATTGCAATTGCCTCCAGTTATCCTCTCCAGATTTGGCTCTGACCCGGACAAGAAGACCATTCTGGTGTATGGTCACTATGATGTCCAACCTGCCTTGAAGGAGGATGGCTGGAACACCGATCCTTTCAAACTGGTGGAGAAGAATGGCGTGTTGTATGGCAGAGGCTCTTCTGACGATAAGGGCCCAGTTGTCGCCTGGTTGAACTCGATCCAGGCGCACAATGAGTTAGGTTTGGAGTTGCCTGTCAACTTGATTACTTGTTTCGAGGGCATGGAAGAATCTGGGTCCCTTGGTTTGGATAAGTTGATTGCTGATGAGGCCAATGGGTACTTTAAGGGCGTTGATGCTGTTACTATTTCTGACAATTACTGGTTGGGTACCACTAAGCCAGTCTTGACATATGGATTGAGAGGAGTTAACTACTATGAGATCTCTGTTCGCGGTCCGAATGCCGACTTACACTCTGGGTTGTTTGGCGGTATTGTTGCTGAACCACTGAACGATTTAGTTAAATTACTCGCTGGCTTGGTTGACACCAAGGGTAAGATTTTAATCAAGGGGGTTGATGAGCAAGTTGCGCCACTGAATGAGAAGGAGGACAAATTGTACGATGACATTGAGTTTGATGTCGATGTCTTGAACCAAGCTACCGGTTCCAACACCGCGTTGTATAATGACAAGAAGTCCATCTTGCAGCACAGATGGAGGTATCCATCTCTATCTATTCACGGAGTTGAAGGTGCCTTTTACGAATCTGGTGCAAAGACAGTTATCCCAGCCAAAGTGAAGGGTAAGTTCTCCATTAGAACAGTTCCAGATATTTCATCCGAGAAACTGACGGAGCTGGTCAAGGAACATGTCTTGGAGCACTTCAAGCAACTGGACTCTCCAAACCAAGTTGAGATTGACTTGATTCACGATGGTGACTACTGGCTCTCAGACCCATTCAATGAGAATTTCACTGCAGCTAAACTAGCCACTAAAGAAGTTTGGGGTGTTGAGCCAGACTTGACCAGAGAGGGTGGTTCTATCCCAATCACCTTGACCTTCGAACAAGAGTTGAAAACATCAGTGCTGCTTCTTCCACTGGGTAGGGGTGATGATGGTGCTCACTCAACTAACGAGAAGATTGACGTGAGTAACTACATTGAGGGTACCAAGACGCTGACTGCATACTTGCACTACTATGCACAGGGTGCCAAGTAGCTTTAATTATATTTATTGTTTGATAATACTTTGCAAATATGGATGTAGAACAAAATAGGATCTCAGGCAATAAGCAATTGGAACACATTACATAATCCATAAGGGCTGGTGGTTGGTTTGTCTTTGTCCACCCGGCCGGACCCGTGACTCGGAGCCTTGAACGGAGAGGTCCTGAAGGCCCTGGGCATAGATGAAAGTGGGATCAACGGATTGTTTCTCCTCTCCACAATCCACCTCTCAGCGAACAGCAGCCAGTAAGTGCAACTAGATACAGATGGGCCACGGAGAGAGGGCCAGCTGGTGCCATTCGTGAAGAATATACTTTACTCACTGCATCAGGTGACTGAAGGAAAACACCAATCCCGAGTCTCTCCTGCCCCCTCTGGGTGCGCTATAAATTGGACGTTCATACTAACAACTTCACGTCCAGCATCATTGCACAATGTTGACCTCCCGTCTCGTTAGAACTCCGCTAATCTCCCGCATTGCCACCATGAGTAGAGCCCAATCCTCTTTCCGTGTCGAGTCTGATGCCTTCGGTGAACTCCAAGTTCCCTCCGAGAAGTACTGGGGTGCCCAAACCCAACGTTCTCTCCAAAACTTCAAGATCGGTGGTGAGAGAGAGAAGATGCCAGACCCAGTCGTCAAGGCCTTTGGTATCTTGAAGAAGTCCACTGCTATTGTCAATGAGAACCTTGGAACTTTGGACCCAAAGCTCTCCCAGGCCATCCAACAGGCTGCCGATGAGGTTGCTGCTGGTAAATTGAAGGAGCACTTTCCATTGGTTGTCTTCCAGACTGGTTCTGGTACCCAATCCAACATGAACGCTAACGAGGTCATCTCCAACAGAGCTATTGAGCTTCTAGGCGGTGAACTGGGTTCCAAGAAGCCAGTCCACCCAAATGACCATGTTAACCAATCGCAATCCTCCAATGACACTTTCCCAACCGTGATGCACATTGCTGCTGTTACCGAGATCACCAACCACTTGTTGCCAGAATTGACGTTGTTGAGGGACTCCTTGCAAAAGAAGGTGGATGAGTACAAGGACATTATCAAGATTGGTAGAACTCATTTACAAGATGCTACTCCCCTAACCCTAGGTCAAGAGTTCTCTGGTTACGTCCAACAGGTTACCAATGGTATCGGACGTGTCGAGTCCACTTTGAAGAACTTGAAGTTCTTAGCCCAAGGTGGTACTGCCGTTGGTACTGGTCTAAACACCAAGAAGGGTTTCGCTGAGCAAGTTGCTGCCCAAGTCTCTAAGGAGACTGGTATCGAGTTCAAGACTGCTCCAAACAAGTTTGAGGCACTAGCTGCGCACGATGCCATTGTTGAGGCTTCTGGTGCTCTTAACACCTTGGCTGTGTCTTTGTACAAGATTGCCAACGATATTAGATACTTGGGTTCTGGTCCAAGATGTGGTTACGGCGAATTGTCTTTGCCAGAGAATGAGCCAGGTTCCTCCATTATGCCTGGTAAGGTTAACCCAACCCAAAACGAGGCCTTGACCATGGTTGCTACCCAAGTTTTCGGTAATCACTCTACTATTACTTTTGCTGGTGCCTCTGGCCAGTTTGAGTTGAACGTTTTCAAGCCACTCATGATTTCCAACTTGTTGTCCTCAATCAGATTATTGGCTGACGGTGCTAACTCTTTCAGATTGAACTGTGTTGATGGTATTGTAGCCAACAGAGAGAAGATTGAGAAAACCTTGCACGAGTCCTTGATGCTGGTCACTGCTTTGAACCCAAAGATTGGTTACGATGCTGCTTCCAAGGTTGCTAAGAACGCTCACAAGAAGGGTTTGACTTTGAAGGAGTCTGCCTTAGAATTGGGAGTCTTGTCCTCTGAGGAGTTTGACCAATGGGTCAAACCAGAGAACATGATTGGTCCAAAGGACTAAGTCTAGTTTCCCATGTATAGGTAGCTTAGTCTACGTAGAATATGATATTCCTTATAACACTCTAACTGTTAAGGCTTTTGCCATGATGGGATAGACATCGCAGACGTCCCAAACCCTCCTTAGCCTCAACGAGAATTCTTTCTATACTTTGGGGGTGGCTCTATGGCGAAAAGTACTGTATGTGTATGAGACCAGACTTCTGACCCGTATAATTGACTAGTGACCGATCAAAACAGAAAGAGAAACAATACCAGGGTCTTTAATATATTATCTTACTAATACATACAGGACAGGGTGGCACGTACGTGGCTCCAAAGCCAGATTAAATGGGGGTGCAAGCTCTCTCTATCCACGTGACTAGATATAGTGGCCCTACCGATCTTTGGACACAGCTCGTCCAAATTCACCCTCAACGCGTAAGAAAAAAAACGACGTGTCAAATAGAAAAACTGAGCTTCACTGACAGCAAAACTCTTTTCACAGTCCATTCGGTTTCGTCTCCAATGTCTACTGGGTTTGACAGAGAAGAGGCGCAGATCGCCAACAGACTGCGCAGCAGAAAACACGTGGTTGAGAAAGGTGAAAAACCTGACCCAGCTCTGGAAGGTTTGACTGACCTCAAGAAGGATCACGCCAAAGAGGTTGATGAGCTCAAATCGTCTCTCCTCCAAGCTGAGGGTATCTTCATGCCAATTGTATTTACTGCCTTGGCCTTTGCTGTCCGTTGCTACAAGATTGGCGCCAACTCGAACGTTGTCTGGGATGAGGCCCATTTTGGTAAGTTTGGTTCTTATTACCTACGTCATGAGTTTTACCACGATGTCCATCCACCTTTGGGTAAGATGCTTGTAGGATTTTCTGGGTACTTGGCTGGTTACAACGGTTCTTGGGATTTCCCATCTGGTAGCGCATACCCAGACTACATTGACTTTGTCAAGATGAGACTATTTCAAACAGTGTTTAGTGCTCTATGTGTCCCATTGGCCTACTTTACCACCAAGTCCATTGGCCTCTCTTTGCCATCTGTGTGGCTTTTTACCTTGATGGTATGCTTTGAGAACTCTTACATTACGTTAGGAAAGTTCATTCTATTGGACTCTATCCTTTTGTTCTTCACTGTCGCAACTGTTTTCTGTCTAGTTAGATTCCACAATGTAAATGTCAGAGAAAGAGAGTTCACTAGAAAGTGGTGGAAGTGGTTGATTCTCACAGGTGTCTCCATGGGCTGTGCCATTTCTACCAAGATGGTTGGTTTGTTTGTCATCACTTTGGTCGGTATTTACACCGTTGTCGATTTGTGGAACAAGTTTGGTGATTACTCTATCAAGAAGAGCACTTACACATTTCACTGGATTGCTCGTGGTTTAACATTGATTCTCATTCCATTCTCTGTGTTCCTATTTACCTTCAAGATTCACTTTGAGATCTTGTCCCACTCTGGTCCAGGTGATGCCAACATGTCTTCCCTTTTCCAGGCCAACCTGATTGGCTCTGATATTGGTGGTGGCCCAAGAGATATCGCTATGGGTACATCCACTGTAACTATCAAGAACCAAGGCCTAGGTGGTGGTTTGCTGCACTCACACGTTCAGACTTACCCAGAAGGTTCCATGCAGCAACAAGTCACTACTTACTCCCACAAGGATGCTAACAATGACTGGATCTTCCAAAGACAGAGAGGTAGAGACCATTTCAACGCTACCACGGACGTCACAGAGTATGTTGTTGACGGTATGACTGTCAGATTGATGCATAAGATGACTGGAAGAAATTTGCACTCCCACGATGTTCCATCCACTGTCAATACTCAAGCTTTTGAGGTGTCTGGTTACGGTAACTTGACTTTCGGTGATCCAAAGGATAACTGGATTGTCGAGATTGCTCACCAATACGGTGATGAAGATCAGTTGAGATTGCACCCATTGACCTCGTCTGTTCGTTTTAAGCACGAGGAGATTGGCTGTTACTTGGCCCAAACTGGTAATAACTTACCACAATGGGGTTTCAGACAAGGTGAAGTTGCCTGTGTCCGTGCACCATTCAAGCGTGACAAAAGAACTTGGTGGAACATTGAATTCCACAGTAATGACTATTTGCCTTCCCCACCACCAGATTTCAAATTGCCAAAGACCAACTTCTTCAAAGACTTTATCCAGCTGAACTTGGCAATGATGGCCACCAACAATGCCTTGATTCCTGATCCAGAGAAGCTTGACAACTTGGCTTCCCAGGCCTGGCAATGGCCAACTTTGAACGTTGGTATCAGACTGTGCGGATGGGGTCCCGAGAATCCAAAGTACTTTTTGATTGGTTCTCCATTCAACACATGGTTTTCATCAGTTGGTGTTGTTGTATTTGCTCTGTTGGTACTGTTCTACTTAATTAGATTCCAGCGTCAAATCAAAGACTTTACTTCTGGTGAAAAGAAGCTTAACAGTTTTATCATTGGTGGTATATATCCAATGTTTGGCTGGGGTTTGCATTTCTGCTCCTTCTTGATCATGAGCAGAGTCCTATACGTTCATCACTACCTGCCATCCCTATACTTTGCCATGCTTGTGACTGTGTTCCTAGTCGACCATTTCACGGGTCCTTTGAGAAAGGTTAGATCTTTCAAGAATGGTCTCATTCTTGCCGTCATCTACTTGACACTGTATGTTGGATGTGTTGGCATTTTCTGGCACTTTAGACACATTTCTTTCGGTTTGGAAGGTCCGTCTAGCCAGTATGCCTACCTGAACTGGTTGCCAACTTGGACTATTGCCTAGAAGAATTGAAGAGGAGTTATGGTGGTGTACATACAAATGATACAAAAAACAATGAATGTTACGTACGTACTACGTGTAGGTTTAACTGTAAAATCATGACTATGAAGCGTCAACTAATATACAAAACTAAAAACACATGCCAAAATCATTATCATGTCTTTCTAGATGATCTGAACTCTGGCTTCACATCCTTTCTCGTCTGTGCCTCCTTCTTATTATGCTGTTTCAATTGAAATCGAGTCAATAAAGGTATGTGGTCAGAAGGGAAGTGTACGTTCGGGAAACCAATGTAATGGTCCAGGTAGTCTTGGTCAACTTTTCCCAATAACCCATTGACAGAAAAGTTACTAGGAGTGTACCAAATGTAATCCAACACATCAGTGAAAGTTGGTGTAAAGTTGGTAAATGGTAGCTCACCAATGCTGTCATATGCAGATCTTAAACTCAATGGGTGCTTGAAACCATGCTGTGTGAAATCACCATAGTCACGACCATCTAGATCATTGTGTTCCTTGACATAACCCTTAGACAATAATTCGTAAACGGCAGAACCAATCTGAGAGTTGAAGTCACCACAAATTAACACTGGCATATTCTTAAATGGTGCATCTGGTTCAAGGTTTAACACCTTTCTTGTGAGAATCTCCACTTCATCCAACATAACATTAACCTGGACAGTCTTGACATCATTGAACTTTGGATCCCAGTGCAAATGAGTGTTGGCCACAAGAATCTTCTCGTTTGTCAGTCTGTGGTTGAAAACTGTGAGCAAACCGATATTGTCTCTGCTCTGAAGTCTATTGAAAACATCATCAGACTTTTTGTAACGGTGAGAACTCAAAACAATCTGGGTGTAGTCCAAGTTCTTTTTCTCCTGGAGAGAAAACATATCTTGCTTATAAAAGGTGGCACATCCATCGACTTTCTTTGCTTCCTTCTCATTCATTCTTCTGGTTCTCGTCTTAGCATGGAAAACACCCCTGTAACCCTTCGTCATCAATAGCGGTAGCCAATAGTCTTCAAACAGCTGTGTCTCCACTTCCTGGAGACATAAAATATCACCATTGAACTCCAAGATCTCTCTTGTCAAAATTTCCTTTCTGTAATCCATACTCAAAGCCCACGTAGGAGTATGCTGGTACATGTTACTGGTAGCATAATGATGACACAAAAGATTGTAAGACAGAACTGTGAAGCTGTTCTCCTCCGGTTTATCTTCACTAACCTCTTGCTGAATTTCACCATCATCATCATTCAAAACTAACCATTGTCTCTTAGGAGGTGGGGCATTCTTTGGACCATTATCCCTCAAGTACACAACCAATTCTTTGACGCCACTCTGTGCAAGGATAGTGGCATATTCCTTGTTGAAATTTGGATTTCCTTCAATCCCCAAGAAAACCAAGGAGTAAAGATTGCCAAACTCAAAAGGAACAGTCTGTAAATTATTGTCGAATAGATAGAGGTACTTTAGACTGTACAGCAATCCAAGCTCCAGTGGTAGGCTGGTGAAGTGGTTATTTGACAAGTCCAACACCATCAAGTTTGTCAAACGTTTGATGGCCTTAGGTACCACAGTAAGGTGGTTTCCGTTAAGATATAACTTAGTCAAGAATTGATAGTTGAATAACTTTGGTGATATGTTCGTTATCTGTTGACCTGACAAGTCCAAGGATCCCCAAAACTGGTCTGGGATAGGTGCTTCCTTAATTCTTGGCACAATATTGTCATCAAAATCGTCACTAGCATGATCAGACTCCTGTGTGGTCTTCTTGTTGTATAGCAGAGAAGACTTCAGAGCAGGTGTTTGATGCTTCAGCTCAGGGGATTGGGTGTTGTGGTCTGCTTCCAGCAATTGAGTAGTCAACTCCACAAGAGTCAGGCTTTTGGAGCCAGAGGCATCAGAGTACTTACCCTTTCTCGAGATCAATGCTGCATTTCTTGCATAGTAATGGGGTACATTGGCCTTTCTAGACTGTTCAATCAATTGCTGTTGGTCTTGCCAGTATGGAGATGTGGCATATAGAGGGTCCAATTGAATCTGACGGTGATCATGAAGATGTTGCTGCTGCTGTTGAAGTTGAAATTGCTGATACTGTTGCTGTTGTTGAGCCTGTTGCTGCTGCTGTTGCTGCTGCTGTTGTTGCTGTTGTTGCTGCTGCTGTTGCTGTTGCAACAATTGTAACTGAACCTGTTGTTGTTGTAACTGTGGTGGTCTCTGTTGTGGAGTCTGCGCTCTAAACTGGCCCTGGTAATGGTTCTGTGCAAGGAACTGCGCATTGGAAATTCCGTCTGCTCCGATATTAGCCCCATTGGCGGAGTTGTTGTTGCTAGCACCACCACTGTTCATTGATTGGAAGAGCTCGTTGAAGTGGAGCTGCTGCTGGCCCTGCTGCTGAGCTGGCTGCTGACCTTGGCCCTGGAGCTGCTGAAGTAGTTGCTGCGAGGGGCCCAAGCCCTGTTGGAAGCCCTGTACGTTCATTCAAGAGTTCGCGGCGTTGAGGGTTTAGCGTTTGTGGTCAGTGCTGTACTATTTTCCAATCGGTTGGTGATTGTTTGTTTTTGCCATTTGTTGATGAAGAAATTCGCGGAAGATATGCTGACATAATTAGATGGGGGGAGAGTCACGTGAGGGCAGGTGAGATCCGAGGTGGAAACGCCGCGGGTGTTGCCGGAATTCCTGTCATAGGTGGAAATTTTTAGTTATCGCTTCTCTGCAGATTGTGTAAAAGGCCGAAGGAAAGAGATTAAATACACCCGAACTGCTCACAGAGTTGCTACTTGCTTCTGTTTCTTAGTACTTTAGATCGACAGGGAGTCCACACAATACATCAGAATTTGTGCTTGTTTACTTTTCAGAAGTCCCGAATCTGTCCATCTATTCTTTTGTTTTAAGTGCATTGCTCCTGAAAAGCCACTGAGTTAGTAAACCAAGCCTCCCAGAGTCTACGCACAATGGCCATATTCCCAAAGCTGCAAGCTTCCCGGTCATCAAATGCCGTTGTCTCATCGAATGGGAACCATACTCCATCCCCGTTATCTGCCAGCAACAACAACATAGTCAACACTGGTTCGCATCACCCATTTGAGTTGTCCATTGATTTGGAGTCGCCGCCAATCATTCTTTACGGCACTCCCAGCGAGTGTTCAGGCTCCTTGTTGTCTGGCCAACTTAAGTTTGAGATCAAACCAGATGTGTTCAAGCACCATTTGAAGGGCGATTCGATTTCAGGGCACGATCAACGACCACCAAACAAGAGGTCCCATTCACAGAACACATTGCAACAGCTAACACAAACCTTGTCAAACCTGAACCTCAGCCCTTCAAACTCGAACAATGCCTCCCCAATTGGATCAAAGCAGAACTCGTCATCCAACCTGTTGAATTTGTTGAACCTGAAGGACCATATCTTGATCAACTCTGTCCAATTATGTCTAAACCAGAAGGTCCACTATGCCAAACCGTTTTTGGCCCCATCTAATTCACTATCCAACTGTACAAGTTGTAAACACAAGAATATCGAACTGGCACGATGGGATATCATGTCTCAGGCACACAACTTACCAGCAGGATGCCATTCTTATCCTTTCTCACATTTGATGCCAGGGAACTTGCCAGCCACCACCACCCTTGGATCAAGCTCACTTACTTCCATTAAGTATGAACTGGTTGCGATTGCATCCTATAACAATCATCAGAACCATCAGAACGTGGTGAAGGTGGTTTTGCCACTGAACATTTCCAGATCTATTCTGAGAGGTCCTGATCGAAACTCGTTAAGGGTGTTCCCTCCAACTGATGTCACAGCGACTGCTGTTCTACCGAATGTGATTTATCCGAAGTCATCATTTGCTATGGAGCTAAAGCTTGATGGCATCTGCTCCGATGGGAAGAGATGGAGAATGAGACGAGTCGGTTGGAGAATTGAAGAACATGTTAAGGTTAGAGTGAATGCCTGTTCTAATCATAAGTTAAAGCTCAAGACAATTGAGGATCAGGTGAAGAAAAGCCAACAACTCCACAAGACTCCACCAATAAAGAGAAACAGACAGTCTGGACCAACCACCTCAGTATCGCTCGCATCCAGTGCTCCACCTCCAGCTGCACTGTCACCATCGCAGTCGAGAAACAGCGAAGCACCCAACAGCGAAGGGCTGGGACAAGACGCCAATGATGACGTTGGGTCTATCAGCACCTCAAATGTAGAGCTACACCCAAGTGATCATGCAAATGAAGAACTGCGACAACAAGCCGAGCGACAACAATTGGAAGAAGAACAGAAAAGACAGCGAGACCTCTCACTATACACCGAAGAAGCCCGTACTGTTGCATCTGGCGATCTCAGAAATGGGTGGAAGTCAGATTTCTCTGGAAAGGGTAAGATCGAGCTGATTGCCGACTTGTCTTGCTTCAACCTCACGACAGCGTCCACTGTTCATCTTGCACACGTTTCATCTGAGAAGCCGGTTGACTTGCCAATGGTCCATCCATCTGTGAGTGCTGATGTGGATGACCCAGTCTTGGGTATATCGGCGACCCATCTTCTGATTGTGGAGGTTGTTATTGCCGAGGAGATGTTGCAAGCCTCGAGCAGTAACTCCCTGACTCCATCCTCATCGTTTTCTGAAAGAAAGAGTGCCTCACTGAAGCCGGAGCAAAGACTTGCAGAGCTGTCTCCAGTGTTTGCCAATCATATCCAGCCCTCAACTTCTGCTTCAAGTGGAGGAGCTCAATTGACCCCGCAGCCATCTAATGGCGTCGGGACATCCAAAGCTGATGGGTCGAATGTTGTTGGTGTTCCAACAGGTTCTGCTCGAGTGCTACGTATGCAGTTCAAGCTGTGTGTCACTGAACGCTCAGGTCTAGGTATTGCATGGGATGATGAGGTGCCTCCAATGTATGGCGATGTCTCAGCACTATCTCCTCCAACCTACGACAATTCCATGGACCACCTGCCTCATTTGAATGACGAGATGGACAATGGAGCGAACCCACCGCTCTATCCATTGAACTTTGCGCCTGCACATACACAT
This sequence comes from Barnettozyma populi, assembly GCA_003706705.3. Taxonomy (NCBI): domain Eukaryota; kingdom Fungi; phylum Ascomycota; class Saccharomycetes; order Phaffomycetales; family Phaffomycetaceae; genus Barnettozyma; species Barnettozyma populi. Next base: position 30,807 of record PPLZ03000001.1, read on the forward strand.
AGCCACATCAATGGTGGGAGTGGAGTCGCAACTCCAGGCGTCATCTACGGAATCGGGAACACTCCAAATATCTCACCTAGACCTTCTGTACAGTACCAGTCATTGCATGGTGCGCTGGAGCTGGATGACTTCACCCTGTCTTGAATAATATGGATAAAGATAGATTAGTGTGTGTGGACTTAGGAGTGATGGATACCACATTTGTCAAGAATAGAAGTTTTAGCCCTCAAACGATTGTAAAGTTTCACTGTTGGTTATCTCCTTATTGTTCCTAAGCCCGTATCTCTTTCTAGCATCATTTTGGTAGGGCCAACTTCCGATTACGTATGCTAAAACGAGAAGAAAAAAAAAAGTATAGTACATAGTACACAGACAGATCTATCCTCTTTTTATATATCAACGCTCTGCTCACAGCCCTCAATCACTTCACAGATATCGATGGTGCTTGCCACAAGGTTGCTGAGACAAGCTGCTCAAAAGACTGCGCAAGCTGCTCAAGGTGTATCTCAATTGGCTACAGAGCCAGCGCTGAAAACAGCAGCAACTATCACCACCGCCCCCACTACATCGTCGCCAGCTGATTCCGTTTCCTCGACCGCCAAGAAGCAGACCCTCTATAGTCCCATCAAGAACCGCTCATGGCGCGATCTGGATCCGATGTACGATCGTACGATCCCTAAGGAGAACAAGTTTACTGTGTTGAGCTACAACATTCTGAACCAGGCGTACGTGTGGCCCAAAGTGTACGACAACTACGTGGATCCTGCACATCGCGAACCACAGTATCGCCTAGATATTCTGAAGAAGAGCCTGACGCATTACCAATTGAAATCTGATATTATGTGCTTTCAGGAGATGGAGGCTCGCGGGTACAAGGAGACTTGGAAGCCGTTGTTTGAAGGGATGGGTTATGGAAGCGAGTATGTGAAGAAAGCCAAACCACATTACTGGGACAAGCACGTGGAGGAAAGTGACAACTCTATAGACGATGAGTCCCTTGATGGGATCTCAATTTTTTACAATAAGGAGAAGTTTGAGCTACTGGAGTCGTATCCGTTCAACATTACCGATCAGTATTTTGAGAATCTGGCCAAATCACACACCAAGACTATACATGGGATCAACTTGCGATATGAGAAGTTATCAAAGGATATGGAGATGCGTAACCAGGTAGCACTACTGCTGGTTTTAAAGCATATCGTCACCGGAAGAACCATCATTCTCTGTAACACGCATCTTTATTGGAAGCACAAGGCGATCCAGTTCATTCAAACACTCACCATCACTGAAGTCTTGAGGCAGTACAGAGAGAAATACAACCACTTCGTCACCACTTTGTTCACAGGGGACTTTAATTCTGGTCCAGAATCATCAGTCTACGAACTTCTCAAGAACAAAGAGGTTAAGCTGAACAAGTACAACACTCTTTCAGCATTCATGGCAAGAAATCATCCGAAGTTCAAAGTAAAGAGTCCCATATTGTCAAGCGATAGTCTATATGACAGATTGTACAAGATGCAATTTTTCAAGAAAGAAGTGGGTAAAATCTCTGAAATTTACACCTGCATTACACCAGAATATTCGGACACCTTAGACCATATGTTTTTCAACCAGAGACAGTTGAAGTTGACAAGAATTCTTACGGGCTTGAAAGAGAGCTATGTACAGAGCATCAGGGGATTGCCTAATGACGAGCACCCAAGTGATCACATTCCGATCCGCGCAGAGTTTGCAATCAAGGGGAAGAGTTAGCTAGATTTATTTCAATGGTATACTACATACAACAGATGCCTGTCCTGAGTACTTTGATTCACTAATTTATAGTGTTAGTTCACTTGAGCGGACCCCTCGGCTTACTCAATACATGATAGTGGATACCTTCTGTATACTTTGCCTTGGAGTCAGTGACTCTGTCAATGGAAACTCACATCCTTGCTTCTATCTAGCTCTCATTGGTATCAAGAAATGATCACAAGAGCATACTTGAACATCTCTTAAGAGAGTCAATGCTATCTTGCCCAATATAGGCTTGCTGTCGACCGAGAAGCAGTCAAAACCTCCAAAGGACGCCTAAAATTGTCTGTCAAAACTTGATCAGACCTAAAAACGAGTTCTATATCAACATATTCAAAAAACTAAAACCCTGCCTCGTGGCCTGAGCCCATTAAGGTACACAAATACACACAATTCCAGCATTCTACTGTTCCTCTTGGTACTCCATAAATCCTGTGTTCTCAAGAGAGTGCGGGGAAATTAGTTTATTGACCGTGGCAAGACACACACAAAGAACGATCTCGAGCACATTGTGAACGGCATATATAACAAGACCATATCGATATATTACTACGGTGTATTACTACGATCTTGTCATGAAGAAAAAGGAGAAGGTAAAAGAGGGAGATGCAATAAGTTCATGCTAAATCCTCAGTGCTCTTCAGTAAACTAATGTCTCCCCTTATCGTCTTGTTCTTAGCCTCTACCTCCTCTGCACTAAGATTCTCCATCTTCTTCAGTAGAGCTCTGTCAACGTTAGAGCACAGCCTGGTCCGACTCAGAGTACATAAATCACATCTTCTGCCCCTCGGGAGACAGATCACCTGTCCAAACCCGACAAGCATTGGATTAATCTCATTCCAGAACTCCATCGGTAGCCAACTCTCGAGCTCTTTACGTGTGTGCTCTGGTGTTTTGGCCCGCTTCGGGTCCACCCATCGCCACATCTTGGCCAACCTGTCAACGTGTGTATCGACGCCAATCCCCACATTCAGGTCCCATGCCTTCTGTAACGTCAAGAAGGCCATCTTCGGTCCAACGCCGGGAAGATCAATTAAACCCTCGAGAGTGCTTGGAATGTCAGAGTTATAGTTGGTTTTCAGTAATACTGCCACTTTTTTCAGATAGCTGGCTTTTCTCGAGTGGAATCCAACTGAGTATATCAGCTCATCCAGTTTCTTCTCGTCCACTTCCATCATCGCATCTACCGTGATACCCATTTTATATCCCACAGATTGAAAATATTCCTTCATTCTGCGCATAGCTTTGTAATTAACCTCATCTTTGGTCTGGGAGGACAGAATCAACGATACAAGCAACTGGAATCGGTAAATTTCCCTTGGAAAGTTCTCAATCTCCACGTTCAGCGTGTTGGGGATCTCCGCACAGCCCATAGTATCGACTGGTGCAATGATCTTGGATCTCATAAGCTTGACGTGTTGGTATATTGCTTCCCAGTTCTTTGGCTGCGCATGACTATTACTGTGGATGGGCTCAATGGCGTTGAATTCTTCAAGTTCACTGGCCGTCAACTTCGGTAGAAGCTGGTCGAGCGCTTCCTCCTTGATCTCACTCCCATCGCTGTGTTCAAACTCCTCTTTAAGATCCCGTATCTGATCAACATCGCTAGACTCTGTCTTTATATCCGTCTCGATCTCGATCTTGACTTGATTGATCTTCCTACGCTTTTTAGGCGTTACCGCTTCCTGTTTGATCTGCGGCAAGAGGGCTGAGTCGACCGGCTCAGGCTTGATGAAGTACTTGGACTTGACTCCCTCGGAACTTCTCAGCACTCTTCCAGCCATTCTAAGGCCCGTCTTCATGCGTATTGCGAACTGGAGGTGTTGGTGATGACAAAATACAACAATGCCATTGGGCCAAGCACCACTAGACTGATATTTTCGCGAAAGTCTATGGAGCATACCCCCACAACATCTACCAGTGGTGCAATAGCAGTCAATAATTGTGACCGTGCTTGGTACTCATCACGTTCTGCATATATAAAATCCCTGGAGAGTATCTACTCGACTGGCCTGGCATTCAATATCTCAATGCTCAGACCCTACAATGACATTTTGCAACTGCTCTCTTTAGTCTCTTCCTCCTTCAGAAACAACCTCTGAGAACATACCCTAGCTTCACGTGTTGTCCCTTGCAGTCATAAACCGTTGAAATATTCCTTGAAATCTATACTATACAGTTGCCACAGCTAATTAGACGTGGATTGGACCGACGTCTGATTATGTGAGTAGGCGAGTTTGGTGCTCGGGCAGCTTTGAAGTATTTTGAGAATCAGATATAATCAAAGCTGCAAGTGGCGATTGAACCCTTTACACTGGTCTAGGATGAAAAGTTGTTATCCTGAGTGATAAAGTGAACTCAACGGTTTAGCCAACACTTGTTTAGTAATAAAAACACTATATACAATCTCCTATAGGGGTATTTACCCTTTCGGTAAACCAGTCGCTTACCTGCGAAACTGAGGTATCCAGTTCCAGATCAACAGATCCTGAGTAGGTATACAGCCGAAGACTTCTCGAACTATTCCATTTAGATATATTGGATTGTTTCAGCGTTAGTTCAGATGGGAGTTCGACTTTGTTCTTCACCCGTTGATCTGGAGGTCCGGCTTAAGGCAAGGTTGCGTTTCGGGTTTACTGGAATTAGCGGAGTGTTACTAATGCATAACATATGGAATATGACACATATAAAAGAGCAATTAGCATTCTGCGTTTGGCTTGAAACGAAGTATACTACATAATCATCAAAATTGCTATGACCGACTCCAGATTTGTTCTTAAAGACACCCTCTCATCTATCGCGAACCTCGACTCGTTCAACGTGTTGATCTTTGGTGGTACTGGTGGTCTAGGAAGAGCCATTGCCAGGTTGCTTGCCGTTTCTGGTGTCCAAGTGACTGTTGTTGGGCGCACGTTCAGAGACGACAACGTCGACAACATCAAGTTCTTTCAAGCTGACTTGAGTTCCATTGCTGAATCCATCAAGATTGCGCAATCCATTGACGTGAGTGACACCAATGTCGTTCTGTTCACTACGGGTATCTTTGCTTCAAGGGAAAAGCAAGTCACTGAAGAGGGCCTAGAGAAGGACATTGCTGTTAGCTTCCTAAACCGTATTGTCATTCTTGACAACATTGCCCCTAGGCTGTCCACCCATCTGAGCTTTAAACCGAGAGTGTTCTTTATGGGGTTCCCTGGTAATAACCAGTTGGGCTCTCCAGATGATTTGAATCAGGACCAAAGTTACAATTTCTACTCACAACACATGAACACTGTTGCTGGAAACGAGTCTCTTGTGACATATGGAAGGGTGAACTTCCCAAATGCCAACTTCTACGGATTGAACCCGGGGATAGTTAAGACTAACATCAGGGATAACCTTCTTGGACAAGGTTGGTTTGGCTCAACTGTCGAGTCTGTGCTCTCTTGGTTCACACCAACTGCAGAGCAATATGCAGAGAAGATTGCTCCTGTTCTTTTCACCCCTTCAGTGGATCAACGTAATGGGTTGCTTATCGATAGGAAAGGAGCACAGATGAAACCTTCTACGGGATTGGATGAAGAATACGCACTGAACTTTGTCTCAAAGTCTAAGGAGTTGTTAAAATCAAAGGGCCTGAACTGGTAAGGTGACACCTGCGTTGTGTTTTTAGCTTTTGGCTATGGTTTTTTATTGCAGTTTGACACCCAGCATTGTAGTTGTGGCACTATAAAAGGGCCCCACCTCATATTTCTAAGACGGTAGTGGCGGGTGTGTGTCTCGAAATACTCACATACTTAAGGGCCCGTCGCTGCATTCAATCGATCCTGAAGGGTATGGATCGGTTGACAAACGCCTCTCTTGAGGTAGGCCGTTTGTTCAAAAAACATCTTGATGCATTCCTGAACAATCACTAGACTCTAGAATCAAGATACAGTTTAGAGGTCCAACTGTTTTATAAACTTCAAAGCCTCATCGTGCCTCTTGTCAGGATCCATTGTGCTCAATGAATCCTTCATGCTCGAGAGCTGTGACATTAACTGTGTCAAATCCACCATCTCATCTCCTACAAAATCCCCAAACTCGTCGTCGTCGTCACCACTACCATCATTATCCTTCACTCCGTCAATATCCTCATGTTCCCATGATCCACATTCGACACACTCCCATAATCTCTCTTTCCCTTGCCTTTCCTTAAACTCATTCATCTCTAAGTCACTAAACTCTACCCATTCCACTCCTCCACTCATATCCTCACTTTCATTGAGAGGCGTCATACTCACTCCGACAACAAACACATCGCCTTGACCGTCTTCTTCCTCAGAGATCAGCTTTTCAATCTGCTCTATACGAGACAACACCGCGGCTGTCTGAGCCTCAGATACGTACAGCACACCACGGATATTTGCCAGATCAACGTCTCCGAGCTCCTGATTATCCTCTGAAGTAGTTTCACCACTGCTGCTTAGGTCCAAGGGGATAACCGTGGCTGTCGCCGAGTAGTACTTTGTAGTGATGGCAAGTGTGCTCCTCAGAAGAGTGTCATCTGTACTTGTAGTGCTGGTATTCGCAGTAGAAGTAGTAGTTGCTGTTGTTCTTGCTGCTGTTGAGTGCGAGTGCAGGAAACTGTGTACCTCAGTGGCGGCATCCGGAGCCCCATCATGTAGAAGCAGGAGTATTTGTGGCATCTTTGGCGGCTATTGAATCTCTTTGTTGTTGTCGCTGTTGTTATTGTTTATTGTGGTTGTGACTGTTATTGAACTTTGGAGATGTTTGGATGTTGGCTTGTGTCACTTGAAGCGCCTGACAGAGTCTATATCTGCATAATCTAATCAGTACGAGCCGTAATCTGGGGTTTGGGATCTGGGATCTGGGAAGGCGATCCCCGCCCTATGGAACCATCGTCAATGGTGCCGAGATTTGATAGCGAGCTCCCAGAGCAACCACCTAACGGTCTTAACCATAACTGTCAGCATTACCCGGCGTGGTCGTACATACTGATATTGTTCGTACCTCACTGCCTGGAATTCAGAACGCTGATTGGTGGACGCTTGGCTGACCATATCGCAAAAATCCCACCTCGCGCGTATACTGAAACAGCGCAGGACTAGAGGAACTTTATATTATTATTGTTGGTAAACTAGGCCCATAGTACAATGTGAGGTGATATCAACAGGGTCTTATCACCCCCAGTCGCAATTTTTGGTCTAATTAGAGTTCCAAATTGGGAAAAAAGGCAGTCACTGGTTGACAAGATTAATTTATTATGGGGAAAGGGGTGTACCTCTTGATTCCAAGCTGTTGTAGATAAGCTGGCACTGACATTGGCACTGGTGCGGCAGTCATTGGTTGGTTGCTGTTCACCGATATGTGAGGTAAGAGAAGATCAGGATCAAGATCAAGATCTGATGAGAGGATATGGCCATTAATGAGAAGATCAATCCATTGGGCTAGATAGCCTTACACCGATTATCACAGCCACACAGGCCCGGCTACCCGCGTTTCTTCTTCGTCTCTTCTGAGCGGTAGCGCGAGTGGGCAGGAAAACGAAAAAAAAAAAAAAAAAATTACACAAAAACATCGCTGAAAGGATTTGACCGAGGTGCAGATAAGGCTTCTTTTTGATTGACTGATCGCTTCTTATCTCAAGCGCCAATTTCGCGGTAGGTGATGACTTTAAAAGGCATATTGTATAAAAGAGCGCAGACTGGACCCTGGACTGTGTACGAGCAGTAAGTGGTGTTTCAAGCATCCAGGCTCTAAACTCCAGATTAGTGTTCTCCTCAATGACTTTCAAGACCAACGTCAAGGAGAAGTTCTCCACGTTCATGACAAAGATCACCACCAAACATGGTTGGTTTGGTGACTACAACTATAGGTATCTCTTCACGCCTAGAATCCCATTTACCAAGAAGGACCACTTTGTGCAGCCTTTCTTTGGCTTAGACGCTGAAATGCCTATTTTCCTAGGCATGCTTCTTGGTCTGCAGCACTCTCTGGCCATGTTGGCTGGTATTATCACACCTCCAATCATCATTTCTGGTATCACCTCCCTGGATGTTACAGGGACTCAATACCTAGTGTCTGCGTCCCTGATTGTTTGTGGGTTGCTGACAACCATTCAAATCACTAGATTCCACATCTACAAGACCAAGTACTATCTGGGTACTGGTCTGTTGTCTGTTGTAGGTACTTCTTTTGCCACCATCACCATTGTGGAGAAGGCCATTCCAATCATGTACAGAAACGGTCAGTGTCCTACTTCTCCAGATGGCCAGAAACTGCCTTGTCCTGATGGGTACGGTGCCATCTTGGGTACAGGTGCAGTCTGTGCTCTTTTCGAAATGGCCATGTCATTCATTCCTCCAAGAATTTTGAAGAAGGTGTTCCCACCAATTGTTACTGGGCCAGTTGTTTTGCTTATTGGTGTCAAGTTGATTGCTTCTGGTTTCAAGGACTGGCTGGGTGGTTCCAACTGTATGACTGCGGCTGTCTGTCCATTGTTTGCCGCTGATGGTGTCAAGTCTGCCCCATGGGGATCTGCAGAGTTCATCGGTTTAGGATTTTCTGTCTATGTCACGATTGTGCTTTGTGAGAAATGGGGGTCTCCAATCATGAAGTCCTGTGCTGTGATTGTTGGTTTGCTCATTGGTTGTATCATTGCAGCTGCCTGTGGATACTTTGACGATGCTGGTATCAAGAAGGCGCCAGCTGTCAACTTCATGTGGGTCCACACTTTCAAACTTTCTGTCTACGGTCCAGCGGTTTTACCTATGCTTGCGACTTTTATCGTTTTGATGATGGAGGCTATTGGTGATATCACTGCCACATGCGATGTGTCTCGTTTGGAAGTTGACGGTGACGTTTACGACTCTCGTATCCAAGGTGGTGTTTTGGCAGATGGTTTCAACGGTGCCTTGGCCTGTCTCATGACAGTTACCCCAGTCTCCACATTTGCGCAAAACAACGGTGTCATTTCCATCACCAAGTGTGCCAACAGAGCTGCAGGTTACTGGTGTTGTTTCTTCCTTGTCGTTATGGGTGTCTTTTCCAAGTTTGCAGCTGCCATTGTCTCCATTCCAAAACCTGTCCTGGGTGGTATGACTACCTTCCTGTTCACCTCTGTGACTGTGTCAGGCCTTGCCATTATTGCCCGTGCTAAGCTTGACAGACGTGACAGATTTGTTCTCACCACTTCCTTGCTATTTGGATTTGGTGCCACTTTGGTTCCAGGCTGGTTTACCAATGTCTTTGCTAATGTCAATGCGAACAACTCACTAAGAGGGTTCTTTGACGCCATCACTTTGGTTTTGGAGTCTGGGTTCGCCATTTGTGGTATCATTGGTTTGATCATGAACTTGATGATCGCTGATGAGAATGAGGAAGCGAAGGATGAGCACCTCGACGGCCTTGTTGTGGACTCTGATGCTGGTGAGAGCTACGAACTGGAAGGTAGTAGCTCTGGTGGCGTCAAGGACGAGACTATCACCAAGGAGGAAGTCAAGGTCAAGCCAGAGGATATTGTTTGATGCCATTTTTAGAGATTGTTTTTGCTGTTACTCATTTTACATTCGTTATTATTACTATAAGCTGTTTATCTGTGTTTCTTAGACAAAGTCGTAGACATCTTCATCCTTCTCACTCACAATGACTTGGGCCGAGTCCTCATTGAGTTCTCGGACAAGAAGCTCTCTCATCTGCCTCAAGTATCCTCTCTCGGTATTACTGTGGTTAGCCAACAGGACTATTTTCCCTTGTTCTTTCAATGCCAAACCTTCATGGTGGGACAACTCTCCGGTAACGTACAAATCCGCATCCTTGACACTACTAAATACGCTTCCACCAGATCCAGCACAGATGGCCACCTTTGACACGGAGACATCACTGAATTCTTTCTTTGTACTGGCGATAAGCAAGTTACCAACGCCCAGATGGACCTTGAGTCTCTCAATCAAGGCATCCAACTTCTCTGCGCACTTTAGCTCCACTACTCTCCCACATCCCACGGTCACGTCTTCTTTGTTTGGAGAGATGACATCAACATTGCTGATATTGTTTACATCAGTGACACCCTCGATTAGCCAGTCATTGACACCGTGGCGCACTGCATCAACTGCAGTATGAGGCGAATACACCGCAATTCCAGCCCTGATGAGCTCCATCAGGCTCTCATGCTGGGTGTTGGTTGCGTCCAATTGGTTAAATTTACGGAACAGGAAGGGGTGGTACGCGACAATGAGCTGCACCTCGTGTGCGAGCGCCTCAGCAACGACTGCACGGGTGAGATCAATGGTGAGGAGGATGCGTAGGGGCGTAATCGGAGCGCTTGCTGCTGATTGCGGTGGTGGAGGCACAAGGAGACCTGTGTTGTCCCACGCGATCTCGGAGAACTTTTGTGGGTAGAGCTTCTGTACTGCTGCGATGGCACGTTTAATGGACATAATTTTGTTCAAATAGGAGAGTGGTGACAGTACTACTCTTCAGTGATTTGAACTCTAGCTAACTTTTTTTCTTCTTTTTGATGGCAGTTTTTCTTGAGGGAACAAACACGAATTCATTCATTTTGTCTTCTTTACTGCTACCACCACCACTATTACTCGCTCCACTCTACTGAAACTGTCTTGCACATTTTCTTGATAATAGAAGTGAGGTGAGAGATAGTGAATGATTTCTGTAAATATATAAATGCTTCTGGAAAAAGCCTGGTACTGTTTCAAAGCCAGCAGGAACTTGTCACTCTTACATGTGTGCCTAGCCTCTGTGTAGTGTGCTGCATACTTGATTGATGATTATGCCATATACTTAATTATGTACGACTAGACCAGCAGCAATAGCGCATTCTCCTTGCCATTACTCTCTCTGGTAGCAAATTCGATCCCTCTCAACATCTTGTAGTAAGTTTATCGTTAACTCATACAAACCACCTAACGGGCACATATGCCACCAGCAGAATTTTAAGCCACAACCCATTGTTCACTGCGAGACCATTGAACAGAAGCAAAAGCTCCACGGCACTAATGCCCACATATACCAACTTTCCTCCAATCACTCTCTCCAGTGAATAGAGCGTCACCAAAAGCGCGTATACGTATCCGTTCACATCTTCCCCGATCAATTCATTCACCAACAGTAGCTTGACACCATTGAGAAGAACAAACTTTATCAATCGTCTAAAGAGCACTATCAATCTATTTTTGTTCGCTCTTTTCGCCACCAGACTGATCACTGAGAGCGCAAATGTGGCATTTGTTAGCGTTGTAAAGAACTCATTGATCCCATGGTAAAAGTACAGCGGACCCACAAGATACAGTAAGATGGCAACCCGGACCACAGCGAGGAAATGAACAACTGAGCACAGCAAATTGGATAATGACAAGAGATCCATGACCGCAAAATTGGCGATGATGATGGTGATAGTGCTGTCAATGTGGAAAGTGGACAAGTTCGTCTTTTTTTGCCACCACGAAAATAATTCAATGCCTTCTTTGTTTCAAGTGGACATCAACAGAGATGAAGTTCAGCAGTCTGTTGTTCATCTTTGCCAGTGTTGTAGCGTGTCTGGCAGCGTACTCTACTGCAGACAAGGAGATCTTCCACCTTCAATCGCTGTTGAATCAGAACTCCCCAGAGTCCAAGTCCTTCTATGATCTGCTCGATTTGCCAAAGAGTGCATCGTCAAAGACGATATCCAAAACTTTCAAGAAGCTCTCCTTGAAGCATCATCCTGATAAGACAGGCGGCAGCAGCGAGTACTATGAGTTTCTTCAATTGGCAGCAACAGTTCTGAGAGATGGGAGCAAGAGAGAGGTGTACGACTACTACCTTAAGAATGGGTTTCCCAAGCTCACTTCAAAAGGTTGGGGCTTCTACAGATTTAAACCGTCTACTATTTTCATTTTAGTGTTCCTTGTGCTGGTGGCAAACGGCTTCCACTATGTGGCTTTATGGATCAATCACAAGGCTAACGTCGGTAGAGTGGAGAGAATGGTTTCTGAGATCAAGTCGTTGGACAAGAACCCAATGGATCTAAAAAACAAGAGGGTGTTCCACAATGGTGTTAACAAAGAGTTTGAGATCAGGGTTGATGGAATCTACCTAGTTGAGAAATACGGCAACTGGGACGATGTCAAGGAGAAGTTTGTCCCTGTTGAAAGTGAATCCATTGAGTCACCAGAATGGAGAGATCTGCTACTAGTTAAATGGTGGAATGCCACATTGGGTAAGATGGCCTTCTTGAAAGTGGTGAAGCCAGAAAGAAAAAGGGAACCAAAGGCCAACTCTTCCTCTGATCAACAACCACCGAAGAAGAAGGGCAAGAAAGTGGCCAAGAAGTTACCCAATGGGAAGATTGTCTACAAGTATGAATGACTAGCAGCTTGGAGCTCTCCATACTGATCAAGGCGCTGTTACCCGGCTGAAGTTTACATAATACTGCTTTCTTTTCCCTTCGCGTCATATCCCGATTAAGTAGCCGCAAATTTGCGCCGCCGTTTTTCGCACTCAGAATTGGCCAGGCTGCCGTTTTTTACGCCAGCACGGCGAAATATTTCTCGCATTGTGATTGGCCCGGTGTAGGTTTGACACAATCAGTTTAGAGTAAAAGCTGTCACCCATGGACCAGGAGTGGGGATCTCGACGCTAGAGAAGTCACGTTGTATCGCAACAGTGCTCTACTATCGTGCACTCAGCTTATTTTCACATTCCACTCCCTGTTTTCCGGTCTAAATCACTGCAACTTGTCTTCAAATTTGGAGAAATTTGGCACCAAACAAAAATTTTTTCGCCCGAGTCTCTGAGCGTCGACGACACAATTTTTTCTGACACAATCTTTGGAGGAAAAAAACTCAACCTCTCGATTTCCAAAACGTCACCAACTCTCCAATCCGCAAGACACCGTCAACGTGGAATCGGTACAACGTGTAACTCAGTTGCTTAAAGAGAAGAAAAGGAGTCCATTCATACCGCGCAGTATCACTACCGGATCCGTGTATAGCTCCATCAGCTTCCTTTATCCAACTGACACATTATTTTCAAGCTCCTTTTTGCTTTTTGGTGCCACTTTTCCAACTGGCCAAACACCCCTCTCTTGACCAGAAAACACCAAACACCATTAGCAATGTCTGCAGTCACAGTCAAGGCAGAGTTTCAGCAGCTGCAGTATCAAGAGCAGGAGGTAGGTGCCACTACCACTCCGTCTAGTGACACAAAACCGTCAACTTCACAGGTGTCGCTTCCCTCCATCGAGACGGTTCTCGAGAACATTGAGCACTACCAGAATCAACAGAAGCTGAGCGACTCACAGCTCCTTCTAGAGCTTACACAACGACAGGACGTAAGACTTCAACAACCCTTGGCCCCAACAACACAGCAGCAGCCTACCATAGTACAGAACCATGATCTGAATGGGTTCATCCAGCATCACCCACTACCCCCTCCTCCTCCTGCACCACCACATCAACATCAACAACAGCAGCAGCAGCAGCAGCAGCCATATGGCTACTCCTACGAACACCCACTTCCTCCACAACATCTAATGGGACAACCACAGATGGCTACATGGACCGACCAACAACGTGGCGTGGGTGGCCCACTCGACATCAAACTCGAAGACAGTGGTCACGGTAGTAAGCGCATGTCCCGCTCACTTTCCAAACAGATGGACCAGATGGGTGGTAATGGTACCTTGACGAGATCGCCATCAATGGAGTCACTGGGATCGATCAGCACAGGAAGTGGATCACTCACACCAGGCACTACTTCGGGCTCACTTGATGGCTCTTTTGGAAACAACAATAACAACAAAAAGAGAACAAATCTGCCTCGTGAGACTATTGAAATCCTTAACGACTGGATCCTCAACAACATGGATAATCCGTACCCGAACCACTCGCAAAAGAGAATATTGTTGGAGAGAACAGGCTTGAGCAACGTTCAGTTGAGTAACTGGTTTATTAACAAGAGAAGAAGAAGAATCTTCTCAAAACTGAGTGGAAATAACGGCCAGCCGATTAAGAAGAAGAGATTGATAGACAGAATTTGATTTGTCGGTCTTCAGTAATCTCTTTTGATCATCAGAGTGTTATAGAGTTTCAATGAGAAATGTTACTTGTTTCAACTATAATAGCGGTAGATGTAGAAAATATTTGTAACATGGCGCGGCAGGGGGGATTATATATTAGCGTAACAAATTCATGCTGACTTTGTTCAGGCAACATTCTCCTTGTTTTCTTCCTTTGTAGTAATATCAGCATCAACCATGGTAATGTCAGCTGAAGCAACAGGCTTTTCAGAATCTTCATCGTCACCTTCTTCACCTTTCTTCATTTCCTCTTCAGCTGGAATATTAATGTCCTTCTCCAGCCTTCTGGCACCAAAACGGGCAGTGGTGTGGTCTTCATGATTCTCTTGTGGGAAACGACTCGCAGCTTGTTGCTGCTGTTCCGAATGCTGCTTACCATATCCACCCCTGGCACCATCATACTCAAATCTCATCTCATCACGCACCTGGCCACCATGCATACCCCTACCAAATTGCCTTCCGTCCTTAAATCCAGGGTCCAAGTCAATCTGTAACGATCTATCATCTAGTTTTGTTCCATTGAGGAACTTGACTGCATTGATAGAGTCAGCAGGGTTATAGTACAGCACGAAGCAGAAACCACAAGGCGTGTAGCTGAAACGGTCCAAGCCCATAATTATCTGTTTGAGAAGACCGGCTTTGGAGAATAACTCGTATATTTGCTCCTCTGTTGTGTAGAATGAAAGGTTTCCAACATAGACTGTGGCACTTTTGTATGATTCTCTCAAATCTTGGATACCGTTGGCCCTACGACGAGCCTTTTTGAGGAGATATTCTGACGGAGCGTCAAGTTTTGGGGCTGTGTGTTTGAAATCGATCTCATCGAATTCGGCAAGGGACATCGTGAGCGGTAGCGGTGGCGGTGGCCTTGATAGAAGAAGGAGAAGTGAAGGGCTAGTCAGTGTACAAAACCGAAGTTTCTCCATTTTGTGTCCCATACAACAGTCGGAAGTGAATATATATCATGTGACCTAGTATACTTTGAAAGCACGTGATAGTCGGAACTTACCCCAACAACAAGCACCCCAAACTCGCCTCTTTTTTTCTTCAAAATTTCAGAGTTTTCCACATTATTTTCAAATCACAAACTTCTGACAAATTGCCCACGACAACACCCATCAGCCCTTTTCCAGCGCCATCCTCTTTTTCTACAACAAGAACCAGATCATAAAGTTATGGGAAACAGCCCCTCAAAGAATTCAAACAATGCCAGCCCCACTGCCCAACCACACGGTGGTTTAACCGCTTCCTCTTCAACTGCCGCACCTGCCTCTGAGCCAGAACCAGATGATAGGAAGTTTCCTTCCTTTATCAATAATCAGTCAGGTAGTGCCACACAGGGCACACACGCGAACCCAGCCAGTATGCGTCAAGCAGCAGCGGGTGGTAAGCAGCAGCAGCAGCAGGGGTCTGCAAGTGCAACTTACAAACACAAAGTCCAACCTGAAGTACCCAGTACTCACAATAAGTTCACCTACTTCAATGAGTTTGATGACAGTGACAAGGAGCTTCCCAATGAGGAGTTTGATTTGGATATCAATATCTCGATGGCAAAGGCTTTGGGCTCCTCTCCAACGGGTCACAGAAACAAGGCGCCACCAGTATACCCTTTGAATGCCATTGGTACAAATTCTCCAGGGAGACCAGTTACTGGCGTGGTGAACACTTGCGCAAGTGGTAACATTGACACTGAGGTATCATCCTCATTCAGCGACATGTTCACTATTAGCTCGTCCTCGAATTCATCATTGTCAATCTCACCTCCCATAAACAGTCTACCTCCAATCATAGAGGAGAGCTCCAAGAGAGTCAAGAAGAAAAGTATCAGCTCATTTGATATTGACTCCATCATTGACAGATTGCTGTCTTTGAATTCGTCGTCACCAGTGCTTCACGGCAAGAATTTCTCACCTGTGAACTCCTTAGTGTCCTCAGACTTTATTATTTCCCCAAAGGAGATTTCAGTTATTTGTGCGAAAGTTCGTGAGATATTTTTGAACCAACCAAGTTTACTAAAGCTTCAAGCTCCAGTTAAGGTTGTTGGTGACATCCATGGCCAGTTTAACGACTTGTTGAGAATTTTGAAATTGTCTGGCCTCCCACCACACTCCAACTATTTGTTCCTTGGTGATTATGTTGACCGTGGTAAACAATCTTTGGAGACTATTCTTCTTTTATTCTGCTTCAAAATCAAGTACCCAGAGAACTTCTTCATGTTGAGAGGTAACCACGAAAGCTCCAATATCTCCAAGATCTATGGATTCTACGATGAATGTAAGAGACGTGTCAATATCAAGTGTTGGAAGCTGTTCGTTGATGTGTTCAACACATTGCCGATCGCAGCTGTGATCAACGAGAAGATTTTTTGCGTTCATGGTGGGTTGTCGCCTCACTTGAATAATATGAAGCAGATTGAAGATATACATCGTCCAACAGACATTCCAGAGACGGGCTTATTGGCAGACTTGCTTTGGTCGGATCCGGACGCCTCAGTGAACGACTGGTCCGAGAGTGATCGTGGAGTCTCGTATTGCTTTGGTAAGAAGATTGTGGAGAATTTCAACAAGAAGTTCAACTTTGATTTGATTATCAGAGGGCACATGGTTGTTGAGGATGGGTATGAGTTTTTCGGAAAGAAGAAGCTTGTTACTGTGTTTTCTGCACCAAATTACTGTGGTGAGTTCAACAACTGGGGTGCTGTAATGAGTGTTGACAATGGCTTATTGTGCAGTTTCGAGTTGTTGAAGCCAAACAAGAGGCTCTTGAATCATAACTACTAGTGACCTACATCTGCCCGACCTCCCGGTGCTCTTCACTTCTTCCATTCTATTATTTTGTTTTGTTTTGTTGTTTTAATTCTTGCAAAAAGAGGTTAGTGTTTGTTATTTGTTATTTGTTTACGAAATTACGAGGTCGTTTCCATTCTTTTATTGACACCGGTTTGTTTTTGTTTAATATTGATGTGTTTATGTTATGACCAACGTGTAGTGCGTACATAGCGCACGACGTTTCCTTGTTTGCCTTGATTTTGGCGAAAACTTAGCCGAATGCGTGAATTATGTCCGTCCCCCAGCTCACCAGCCGCGAATCTCCGGCGCCCGCCGTTGACACCAGGGACCCGAGTTTTGAACTCTAACGAATAATAGCGAAAACGATGATGAGGTGACAAATTTTACGTAAAGTTGTGTAACGAGGCCCACAGGCACAGGTGAGCTGAGAATACGAGTGAACTATTGCGCAAGGGTAGAGGTACACAGTGTTCAACACATTTGTTTTGTGGGTTCTCCACCCTGCTCCCTCAGCGCACAGCCGTCCAAAGGGTTTGCGGTGTTTGCGCCGAGTACCCAATGGGGAAACTGGGCCCCAGTGACATAAATTCTCGCAAGAAAATGGCGAAGAAAAGAAAGAAAAAAAAAGAGAGTTGATGATGAAAGGAAAAAAAAAAAGTGCGAAGAATTGCCCGTAACATACGAAAAACAGAACTCTCCAGACATCTTCAATACCTACCATTTGTTAAATAGCTACACGATCTTTAATTGAAACTCCTCATCTGGTGCTTCTTTGAGATCTAATCTACCGCTATCAGCAACCAACAGCAGCTGTTGTCCAGAGTCAAAGCTCTCACGTTCTGAGTCATTTTTAGCACCCTCCCCAGACAGAGCACACAGTACACAGAGCATAACAACAAAATTACCAGCTTCTTGCCCTAATGGCCCCTCTAAATCTGTTACCAAAGCAGCCTGCTGAGCACCACGATCTTTCTGACCCGAACAATCCCTCAATTTGGGACATTTACTCTGCAGCTAAGCGCCTACTGCCACTTCAGCTGCGTATTGAGAACCGCAACGTGAGAGAAACCTCGAAGAACGTCCAGCAGGGCTTTGTTGTTGGAACACAGACTACTGTCCGTGCAAGCTCTGTTTCGACTGCACAGTCGCCGTTCTCGCCTTCGTCGATGGAGTTCAACAAGCACAGCGTGGAGTCGACTAGTTCTGTTGATGAAAGAGAGAGTCGAAAGGAACCAATGACGGTGACTCCATCGAACCTGACGAGAGGTCTACAAAACAGCAGTGGTGGTGGTGGTGGTGGTGGTGGTGGTGCTCCTCAAATCAGTAGGGTTAATTTGGGATGGGACTTCGACGTCCAGAACCATCTCCAAAATCAACATCAACATCAACATCAGCACCAGTTTCAACATCAGCATGCCCATCACAGCCAGTCACTGCCAACATCAGAACTCACACTGCAGCTTTCACAGACATCAGCAAGACCGATCGCTGCCAGACAGAGACCAGCCACTCTTTCTCGGACTGGATCCGCAGTGTCACTGTCATCTTCGGCCAACTCTCTTCAAAAGAAGAAGCTTCCAGCCAACTCTATCAATGCCAACACTGAATGCTTCAACTGCCACACTCAAAAGACCCCACTCTGGCGTCGTGATCCATCAGGAAACACATTGTGTAATGCTTGTGGACTATTCCAGAAGCTCCATGGGACAATGAGACCTCTCTCGCTCAAGACGGATGTGATCAAGAAACGTAACTCCAGACGTGGATCATCGTCCGTCTCCGGTGCCAATGACAAGAAGCTTGCTGCTTCGGTAGAGAAGGGAATGATGATGTTCACTCCAGTTTCCAACACAAACTCTCCCTTAACGCCCGTTGAGAGCTCGACGAATGTCTCTGCACAACCACAGCCACATCAACTAAACCACATCAACAATAACAATAACAATAACAATAACAACAACAATAATAATAACAATAACAACAACAACAACAGCAGACAGCGAAACGTGTTGATATTACCCAAACCATCAAATGGCGGAGGAGGATCTGTATCTTCATCCAGTGCAATTCGCAAGATCTTGCCGAAGCCATCATCATCATCAGGGCAATCTCCACACGATTACATCCAACTAGGAATGTCACCACAGAACTTTGCTCAGACACCTAGTCCGATCACAATGCCTTCGCCAATGTCTCCATCAGTTGGCTCAAATTACGGGAACTCTGTGGGATCTTCACTTCCTTTGAACCATTCATCGTTGAACCTCGCAGCCTCGTTCAACCAGAAGCGTATCCCACCAAGTTTCCAGAACCAGGTACCGATGCTTCAACAGCAACAGCAACAAACACAACAGCGTCGTTTTGGCAGTGTCAGTAGTTCCAGTGGTGGTGGCGGCAGCGGTAGTGGTAGTGGTGGTGGATTTCAGCAGTATGATCACTACTCACCACAGGATTACGCTACACCTACAGGTGGATTTAATCCAAGCTTGAATGAGTTCAGCGACTTGTTTGCCAATGATGGGATCGGTACAGATAGCGTCGATGTGATGATGGATGATGCCTTGGGTAGAGGATCTGGTGTTGCCAGTGAAGACTTAGACTGGCTCAAATTTGATGTATAGAGATCAAGGCGATTAATGTTAACGGTTTACGAGTACTATTTTACCTAGTTTGTATTATCTATATATAAGGCTAGTTGGAACTTCCACGGGCACCTGCACCAGATGTGATGAGATTGAACTGCTCCTCACTCAAAATAATATTTGGCAACTCCTTGGTGGCAATGCCGGTTGGCTTGGGCAAGTATCCAATCTTGATCAGATAGGCAATGTACACTCCAATCTGTTGAGCATCAATACCTCTACCAGCACTAGCATCAACACCAGTCCACTGTTCGTCGGCTTTCAAACTAGCTACGGCATTCACGTCATCCATCTCTGGGGCCTTGGTGTCAGTTGGCAAATCATCCAGCACAAAATGCAACAATGGGTACAATGCAGACTCCTTAGCGTCATGGATCACAAACTTCTCCAGAGCTTTGGTCCAGGTAACGTAATCGTCTAGCCTCAAGTCATAACCGTAATCCTTCAAAGCACCAACATAATCGGTAAAAATAGGACGTGGATGGCCTGTGACTTGAACCACTGCCAATTCATCCTGTTTTGGTGGATTCAAGGCAGAAGCGACAACAACACGGGCAACATGATCAACAGGAACCATGTTGATGTTGTTGTGGATGTTTGGATAAGAGCCCAATTCAGCACAACCCTTCAAAATACGCAGTAAGAAATCGTCAGTATTGGAAGACCCAGTCTTGGTTTCACCGGTGACATAGCCCGGTCTAACAATGGCACCCCTCAAGCCAAGCTCACCAGCACGTCTGATAATGTACTCTGCAGCCCACTTGGACTGTCCATAACCGGATCCCAAACCATATGCAGAGCCTTGCAAGTCGTCAGACTCCAAGATACCAGTCTTTCCCTCAGACACGAGCTTATCAGAAAGTTCAAAAAAGTGCTGCGTGTCCAATGTTGAGGTGGATGACACAAAGGAAAAGTACTTAGCCTTACCAGACCCGGCAAGGTTCAGGACATTCATTGTGCCAATAACATTAGCATCGCGGAGCTTGGAGTATGGATATACCCAGTGAACAAGGGCACCATTGTGAATAATGACATCAATGGACTCAGCAAGGGAATCCCATTGCTCTGGAGCTATGCCAAACTTCTTCTTGGACAAGTCACCCAGAACAACTTCAATCTTCTCTGCGAAAGAGTCTCTCCAAACACCATAGGTCAACCCGGTTTGCTTCAGTCTTTGAAGACCCTTAGTAGCATCACTCGCACGGACGTGAGCAAAAACCTTGATGTTGGCATCACGGTTCAGTAAGTCAGCTACGATGAAGGAGCCCAGGAATCCAGTGGCGCCAGTGACAAAGACATTTAGAGCATCTGACTTGGACACATAATTTCTTGATGCGTATGAGGCTTGGAGGCCAGATTTAGTCAATTCCTGGGCATCTTTGTAGTAATCAACACTGGCCTCGGCAGCAGTAGCATCTTCATCTTCAAACTCAGCACCAGGTAATGACACGTCATTTCCGCTCTTGATATGGTCAATCTCTTTAGCAAACGCCTTGATGGTAGGGAACTTGAATATGGCACCCAATGGCAAATCAACAACAAGTTGCTCTCTGATTTCGAATATCATTCTCGTCGCAAGGATCGAATGACCACCCAGATCAAAGAAAGAATCATCGGGAGAAATTGAAGACGGGCGTTGTGGCAGAACGCCTAACCACGCATCACGAACCTTTGCTTCAGTGGCTGTCCAGTCTGACTCGTCAATAGCACCGGTACTGTGCTTAGCAACAGTCTCCAATTGAGAAGCTGTTGGGAATGGCAGTTTAGGCTTGTCAACCTTACCGTTAGGATTCAATGGAAGCTTCGTGAAAGGGACAATAATTGTTGGAATGGCATAAGAGGCCAATCTCTTCTTTAAGAAATCCTTGATGTCCTTGATCAAAAGTCTGAAACCAACAAGACCAGATACAACGTTGTCATTTGGATCTTCCAGTTCATCAACACTTGACTTGAACTGGTCCAAGTCATCAGCATCGTTCCTTGGGACAATATACGAGATCAAGGTCGGTTCATTGTTATGGTCCTTGCGCACAAGTGTGATATTTTCACGAACCAATGGATGTTGAGAGATGTTTGTGTCGATTTCACCAAGTTCGATTCTAAACCCACGAATCTTCACCTGATCATCTGCACGACCACAGCATTCGGTGTTACCATCCGGTAAGTAACGTCCCAAATCACCTGTTCTGTACAGTCTGTCCCTTGGACCCTTCCAGAATTCCCTCCAAGCCTCGCCCTTGTTCAACTGAGCATCCAAGTCGGTCCACTTTTGGGGATCAACATACCAGTTATTGACAAACTTCTCCTTGTTGAGATCAGGCAGACCTCTGTAACCTTCGGACAAGCCACCGGCTCTGACGTAGATCTCACCCACTTCACCGACACCACATGTTTGCGATCTATCGTGTCTGTTGACAACAAGAAGCTGGACATTCAGCATACCTTTACCAGCTGGCATAATATCCTTCTCAGACTCCAAAAATGTTGGGTCTGCCTCACGGGAGGCCACTTCAAAGTACGAGACGGCTCTCTGAGTCTCAGTAGTACCATACATGTTAACAATGAAGACATTTTTGGCCAATGTTTGTAATCTCAAGCAGTCTCTTTTGGTCAAAATATCACCAACAAAGAAGGCATGATGTAGTGTTGGAATTTCAGCAGTTGCCTGTGCAGATAGCAGCTGGCCCATGGCTGGGGTCAAGTGTGTGACAGTGGCACCATACTTGGCCATCCACTCAGCCAACTTTCCTGGGGTTCCAATGTCATCCGCAGTTGGAACCAGTAACTGGGCACCAAGAAAAATTGGAGTAAACATATCCCTCTGGATTGGATCATGCGCAATGCCTGAGAGCATCGTGAATCTGTCCTTCTCGCTCAAGTTGAAAGTCTTGGCCATCCAGTCAAAGTAGTAGGCAAGAGAGAAATGTCTTCCCAGAACACCCTTTGGTTTACCCTCAGAACCAGATGTGAAGGACAAAGTTGGATTGGAGTCAGGACCAACAAGTACACCTGTTGGAGCAGTGGAAACACCGCTCAGCACATCATCATTCTCGCCATCCAAAACACCACCAAGAATCGAACCGTTGTCTTGAAGGGCAATCTGTGGGATTCTAGAAACGACGTTCAATTCGTTCTGGATGTAGTCCTCAACCAACTGGTCGAGCTTACCTGCGCTTTTGATCACAATCAAACCCTTTGGCTCAGCAACTTCGAGGTATACATTTTGTCTGACTGGAGGGTACGCTGGGTCAATCACAGAGAAGGTGGCACCAGCTTTCAAGACACCAAGCACAGAAACCAAAAGATCAACACCTCTTGAAGAATAAATCATAACAACATCGCCTCTCTGGATACCAGTAGAGACCAGATAGTTACCCACAATGTTGGAAGTTTCGTTGATCTGCTTATATGTGAATTCCCTGGCCTCCTTCTCAGGGGTTAAGAACGAAGGGGTCTCAATGGCTAGCACTCTGTCTGGAAACTTGGCTGCATTCTCCTGGAAAATGTCATGAATCGCACCTCTGTAGTTCGACCAATCCAAACTTTCAGTTGGATCTGGAAGAGTTGACTTCTGCGATTCAGTAATGAGGTTCACCCTGGTTATCTCAATTGATGGTTGTGCGAGGACACTGTCGAAAAACTGGTTGAATTGCTCTCCAATGATGCGCAGACGCTCCTCTTTATACAACACAGCATTGTAATAGACATCGTATGAGTTGTTCTCCTGAACAAAGATGGATATGTCCCTTACGGAACCATACTCAGACAAGTTCTGGTGCTGATTACCATATTGGAAACTCAATCTGAAGAGTTGTGGAGCTTGCTCCAGACCTGATTGTTTTTGCAGCACCTTAGAAATTTCAGTGTAGTCTACGGCTCTACTTAGATTGGCCTGGTACAGCTCTGTAATCAGCTTGACCAGCTCCGTAAATGTGACAGTGTGTGAGATGGTCAATCTGATGACGAATTCCTTGCCGCCATTTGGGGAGTCAGTGGAGATGACGATATCATCATCACCAGTCAATCTGTAAATAAGCACTGCAAACACTGAGAGACCCACTGTGAAAGCTGAGGCGCCCTCAATTCCGCTGGCCAGCGACTGAAGTTGGGAAGTGCCTGGAATTTGAAAAGAATACTTTGCTTCAACAATGCTTGGCTTGGTTGGTCTCAAGAAGTCGTGGGGCAATACAGACAGCGTTGGGCTGCTCAGTAGCTCTGTCCAGTACTCTAAGTTGGTGGACATTGCGGCTGAGTTTCCTTCTATTGGTTTTGACAGGAAAGCGCTACTGGTTTGACGAAAAGTTCCAAGATTTTGGATGATGATGACTCACCCTCGGAAATTCACTCTATGATCTTGTGATACCACGTGAACTATCAGCTGATGGATCGGAACTTGACAGGTAGTTCCCCTCTGAACCTCGAAAAAAAAACACAACACAGAGAACACAGACCTCGTTTGAGCTCTATCAGACAACCACACATTTCCAGGGTGTAGAGTACACAAGTTCTATCTTTGAAGTGATAATACTCAGGATATTCAACCAAAAGTCAGCTTGTACTGCTGTTCTAACTTTATTTTTTGTCAATTAACCCCTACGTGTTTCAATGTCACAAAGAAAGCTTCAACAAGAGATCGATAAGGTCTTTAAGAAGGTCAAAGAAGGCCTAGAAGTCTTTGAAAATACTTACATCAAGCTTGAACGTTGTGAGTCGAGCTCGCTTAAAGATAAGTTTGAAGGTGATTTGAAAAGGGAGATCAAAAAGCTGCAAAGACAGAGAGACCAAATCAAGACCTGGCTGAGTGGAAACGATGTCAAAGACAAGAAGCCTTTACTCGAGCACAGGAAGCTCATCGAGAATGCAATGGAGAAGTTCAAGGTTGTGGAGAAAAATATGAAGACGAAGGCGTTTTCAAAGGAGGGCTTGAGTATGGATAGGTTGGATCCTAGAGAGAGAGAGAAGAACGATATTAGCGAATTCGTCCACCAGATGCTGGAAGAATTGGAAAGACAGATTGAAAAGACCGAGGCTGACATTGATCTGTTGCAGAACTCTACCAAGAAGGGCAGAAAACTGGATAATGCAAAACAGTCCCAGGTCAACGAACTACAAGAAAGAGTTGACAGAAGTCATTGGCATGAGGAGAAGTTGGAACAAATTCTGAGATTAGTTGCTAATGATGAGTTGGAATGTGACCAAGTGGCTGAGATCCAAGAGGATATCAGATACTATGTGGAATCCAACGAGGAGAGTGACTTTGTTGAAGATGAGACCATCTATGACGAGTTGAACTTGGATGAAGCAGAAGAAGCATACGGTAACATTGGCGATTTTCCTCAAGCTCAATACGCATCAGAAGAATATGAAACACCTACAGCGCATACTCCAAAGAAGCCGTTTGCTCCTCCGCCACTGAACGCACTGAATACCACCATCACGCCATCATCGTCGAGCACCAGCATTCCAAAGGCTACAATCAACACCCCGATTCCATCTATTGGTGCTACAAACCTGAAACCAGCAGTTGCTCCAAAGACAGAGCTCAAATATTCATCGGTCATCGCTGCTGTGAGCTCATCCGCACAGTCGACCTCACCTGTTTCTACTACCCAGCCTCAGTCATCACCAGATATCTTAAATGAACATGAATGTAGAACACCAATACCTTCGGTTGCAACCCTGGCAAAGACTATCAGCAATTCGACATCTGATGAAAAGACATCTAGCAGAGAAGCCACTCTCTCGCCGAAGGAGGACAAGAAGAGGACGCTGATGACCAACAAGTCTATCGTGTTGCAGGATTTGCTTCCCCATTTCGAGAAGTTGAAGCAGAATGTCCATAAGCCACAATCATTGGATGAGATTTCCAGGTTGTTGGAGAACTCCCTCCTCAATTGCCCAGACTCATTAGACTCCGAAAGAACTAAGATCTATACACCAAGACATCCACTTTCCACTTCGATCCATTACCCACAAGAGCCGTTGCCTGAACTGTCGTACCCTTCACTGATTAAAAAACTGGACTTGTCCACGTTGTTCTACAACTTCTACTATCACCAGGGCGAGTATGTGCAATTAGCCAGTGCTCAGGAATTGGTGAACAGAAACTGGGAGTATGATGTGATCAGCTCAAAGTGGTACCAGAAAACTGAGGAGACCCAACCACCAAGTTTCGTCAATGGCAAGCTTGCTAGCTCCGAGAAGAAGACTATTTGGAAGTACTTTGACTGCGAAGGAGCCTGGCTGCCTCGTCGCAAGGACCATTTTGATATTGACGCAGTGGAGTTTAGAACAGTGTTCTGAGGGCCATGTTGTGTTTGCTTAACTTAAAGGACAGCCAAATCTGATGGTATAATGGTAAAATGGGGAGGCGATTGGTCTGTTGGTAGGTTGAAATAGGCGATACAAATCCACCAGAGAAAGAAATAGTAGGGGAATACATACAGTAGTCATTAGTTCCCGTTCTTTCTGATTCATTATGCACATCTTAGGTATAAAGGCAGGACCATCCGATTGAACTACTGTAAAGGTCTGAGCAACATCGCTGATATACTTCATTCATAGTGTAGCTTTAGAAGGGATTCGAGAAGTGTCCAAAACCCTGAGGCTGGGTCATGAGGAATTCTATTTTGCTTTCGCAGAAGTGATAGTATTCCTAACCCTGCATTATAACTTTATATAAGTTCAGTAGTGCTTTCAAGATAATAACTACAGCTCTACGTCATAGAAGGGGAAAAAAAAAAAAAAACACAGAACTACCATTGCCACCAATACTTCAAGAACCAGCAATGTCAAACAACACGAAGATATCTGTCGCGTTCGTCTGCTTGGGAAACATTTGTCGCTCCCCAATGGCAGAAGCTGTTTTCAAACACACGGTGAGCCAACAGAACCTAGGTTCACACTTTGAAAAGATTGAGTCATTCGGTACAGCAGGTTATCATGTTGGTGAGACCCCTGACTCCCGTTCAACAGCGACTTGCAAGCGCCATGGCGTGCCAGTGAACCACAGGGCACAGAAGATCCTTTCGAAGCATTTCGCAGAGTTCGACTACGTTATCTGCATGGATGAGAGCAACCTGGCCAATCTGAATAGAATCACGCCCAAAGGATCCAAGACTAAGGCACAGTTGTTTGGAGAGTGGAACGAAGGTGGCAAGTTCCAGAAGATTGTCGACGATCCATACTATGGTGGTGATGACGGATTCGAGTACAATTTTGATCAAGTGACGCACTTCAGTAAGGCGTTTTTGAGAAGAGAACTTGGTGTTGACATCAAGTGAAGAACTATAGATATTAGCAAATACATAATAGAGAATATAGTTTAAATTTCCATACAAAAAAGGGCGAAGGCGGCATCAACAGCTTAGATGTGGACAGACTCAAAGGCCTTGTTCAATGGGGATCTGACCTTTGCACCCTCGTAGAATTTGATGGTTTTGATGGCTCTGTCAGCAATTCCCTCTGGAGTGAACTCAAAGTACTTGTAGACATCATCACCCTTACCAGATGCACCGAATCTGTTGATACCAAATTGCTCGTGAGAGTACTTACCCCAGCCCAAAGTAGACAATACCTCAACAGACAAAATTGGGACACCGTCTGGCAAAACAGACAATCTGTACTCCTTGGATTGTTGGTCAAAAGTGTGGGTGTCTGGGAAGGACACAATACGGGTAGCGATACCTTGCTCTGCTAGGACCTTAGCAGCATCAACACAGATACCAACCTCAGAACCAGTGGAGACAATGACAACTTGTGGAGACTCGACATCTTGCAAGATGTAACCACCCTTAGAGGCTTTCTCGATAGAGGAACCCTCCAACTGTGGAAGGTTCTGTCTGGATAGAGCAATCACAGCTGGGGTGTGCTTAGACTCTAAGGCAACTTTGTAGGCAGCAGAAGTCTCGTTACCATCAGCTGGTCTCCAGACTTGCAAGTTTGGGATGGCTCTGAAGTGGGCCAAGGTCTCAATAGGTTGATGGGTTGGACCATCCTCACCTAGACCAATGGAGTCGTGAGTAGCAACCCAAATGACTGGGTGGCCAGATAGAGCAGACAATCTCAAGGCACCAGCCGCATACGAGACGAAGTTCAGGAAAGTACCACCGTATGGCTTGAAGTTGGCACCAAAGGCAGAAATACCATTCATGATGGCACCCATACCGTGCTCACGGACACCGTATCTGATGTATCTACCGAGGTAGGAACCGATACCAGAGCCATCTGGCTGGAAATCAGTAGCTTCCTTGGTTCTGGTCAAGTTAGAACCAGTCAAGTCTGCAGAACCACCCATCAACTCAGGCAAGAAATCAAAAATGGCCTCCAAGGTCAACTCGGACAGCTTTCTGGATGCGACAGGTTTGTCTTGTGGAGTGTAAGTTGGCAACTTGGCCTCCCAGCCAGCTGGCAACTCACTCTTCAATCTTCTCTCAATTTCAGCAGCCTCAGTTGGGTACTGGCTCTTGTAAGAGGCGAAAAGGGCATTCCACTCCTTCTCGGCCTCGATACCTGGCTGGATAGTCTCCTTCTGGTAATAGTCGTAAACCTCCTGTGGAACAACAAATGACTCAGCTGGGTTGAAGCCCAAGTGTTCCTTCAGCTGCTTGATGTCATCAGCCTTCAATGGGGCACCGTGGACACTGTGGGTACCTTGCTGCAAAGAACCGTAACCGATAATGGTAGTCAATCTGATCAAGGTTGGCTTGTCGGACTTCTTGGCCTCGGCAAGAGCGGCATTGATAGCATTGATATCATTGTTACCATCTTTGACCCACAACACGTTCCAGCCGTAGGCCTCGTATCTCTTGTTGACATCCTCAGTGAAGGAAACGTTCGTGTCACCGTCAATGGTGATATGGTTGTCATCGTAAAAGACAATCAAGTTGTCCAACTGCAAGTGTCCAGCAAGAGAGGACGCCTCAGAGGAGACACCCTCTTGCAAGCAACCATCACCGACAATGGCATAGGTGTAGTTGTCAGACAAGGTGAAGTCTGGCTTGTTGTATCTGGCAGCAAATTGCTTTTGGGCAATGGCAAGACCAACAGCGTTGGAGATACCTTGACCCAATGGACCAGTGGTGACCTCAATACCTGGGGTTTCGGCCTCTGGGTGACCTGGAGTGTGGGAACCAACCTGTCTGAAGTTCTTCAAGTCATCAATGGACAGCGGGTATCCAAACAAGTGAAGCAAAGAGTATAGCAAAGCCACAGAGTGACCGTTGGACAACACAAATCTGTCTCTGTTGATCCAGTCTGGGTTCTTTGGGTTGAATCTGCTCTGCTTCCAAATCAGGTGAGCAACAGTGGCAAGACCCAATGGGGCACCTGGGTGACCAGAGTTGGCCTTAGCGACCTGGTCGACGGACAACAACTTGATAGTGTCAATGGCTTTTTGTTCAATAGACATCGTGAGGAGAATGGTTGGATAGCAATTGAGTGGCTCTGACAAACAAGAAGAAAGGAAAGGTTTATAGATTGCGGCTGTTCATCCAAAAAAATTCGCCTTTAAATTCTGTGTTTCACACGGATCCCTACGAGCCATTTCTTCTTCTGTCCGGGCGAAGATATTCCGGGGATCAAGTGGTGTGGTGGCGACCAGGCGAGATGCCAGACAAAATGTTCTTCCTGTGGCCCTACCAGCTACAAATCAAAGCACCCCCGGATGCGGAGGCTAGCAACCCTCGTATATCACGTGATAAGAGTGACAAATCCACGTGACGCTGGCTTATGTCATGTTTCTCAAAATAGGTCTTTGGGTCAAAATAAAGGCGCGTGGCGGGTGGGAGTGATTGATGTCAATAATACGAAGAGGAGAGAGAGCATTGTTCTCACATCGACAATTGGCACATCATCTTCAAGCTCAATATGACGGTCACATTCAGCTCCACACCACAGACATTGGAATCTCTTCCAAAGGACCCCGAACTTCTGATTGCAGAGGCAGACACTTTCATCGACAACATCACCAAGTCGTGGAAGAAAAACAAGACATATCACTCCAAGTTGCACAAAAGTGGCCAAAAGGAGGAGGTCACCACCTATGGTGAAACCATTGGCAAAGAGTACTGGCTAGCACGTATCTCTGAGCACAGGAACAACGATCACGAGGATTTTGTGGAGTACTTGGTTGGCTCTAGAGATGACAGCGGTGATATTGTTGATCTGTACAATCATTGCAAGCACGAACCGGAGTACATCGAAGTTCTGGACAAATGGGAGCCCATTCCACTGGAGTCCTACGAGGGGTTCTCCAACCTGTCGCCGGACTTTGCAAAGAACTGGATCTCGATAAAAGCGTTTTACGAATTGGGAGCCCCACTGTCCACTCGCGAATTCAACGAGTTCTTGTTCTTGTCCCCACCGAAGGAATCCGACCCATCTCAGACCGGCTACGTGATCCAATACGTTGCTAAAAAGCCGTTGGAGTCCAATAACGTTCATGGAGTGTATTGCTCAATTGAAAGGGTCCGTAAACTGGAGAATGGACACACTGAATGGGTGATGGCTACTACATCTGACTCGGGGGGCAATGTGCCCAAATGGTTGCAAAATTCAATGATTTCCAAGGCTGTGAGTTCTGATGTTCCAGCTTTCCTGAACTGGTTGGAGACCAAGAAGTCTACGCAGTAAATAGACCTCAGTTAACATAGTTAATTAGTACCAGATATGTATTTCTTTGTTGGCGGTGGCCGTATGTTTTTCAGTACCCCGAACGGCTGAGCGAATTCTTTCTCCGCAAAAGTGACACAAATTGATGATCGAGGCTCTACTCGAAAACGGGGTTTCTCACCCAAAGATTGGTGGGGCTAGTACTTACTGCCTGAGCCACAAAGTACCCCTACAACAGCAACTTGACCGTATGTGATCGATGGTCTGATCCCAGTGATGAACACCTGTGTATAAATACAGCACTGGTTACTCTCTTTTTCTCGACCAAGTGTTTGGTTGAACCATCATCAATAAGAAGCTAACAATGCTGACCACCTTGAGAACCCAATTGCACGCCAGACCAACCTTCATTCGTCACCTGGCCACGACGACTATCCCAGAGACCCAGAAGGCCATCATCTTTTACAAGAGTAACGGTCCCCTCGAGTACAAAGACATTCCTGTGCCAAAGCCAAAGCCAAACGAGATTCTGATCAATGTGAAGTACTCCGGTGTGTGCCACACTGATTTGCACGCCTGGAAAGGTGACTGGCCATTGCCAACAAAGCTGCCACTGGTTGGTGGCCACGAAGGTGCCGGTATCGTTGTGGCTAAAGGTTCTGAGGTAAAAAACTTTGAGATTGGTGACTTGGCTGGTATCAAGTGGTTGAATGGCTCTTGTCAATCTTGTGAGTTCTGCGAGAACTCTTTCGAGTCCAACTGTCCGCACGCTGACTTGTCTGGTTACACTCACGATGGCTCTTTCCAACAGTACGCCACAGCTGACGCTGTGCAGGCCGCTAAGATTCCTGCAGGCACTGACCTTGCTGGTGTCTCTCCGATCTTGTGTGCCGGTATCACTGTCTACAAGGCCCTGAAAAACGCGCAATTGAGAGCTGGTGAATGGGTTGCCATTTCTGGTGCCGGTGGTGGTTTGGGTACTCTAGCTGTTCAATATGCTAAGGCTATGGGCTACAGAGTTCTTGGTATCGATGCCGGTGACAAGGCTGAGTTAGTCAAGTCCCTTGGTGCTGAGGCCTTTGTCGACTTCAAGACCTCGAAGAATGTTGTCGAGGAGATTCAGCAAAAGACCAATGGTGGTCCAAAGGGTGTCATCAATGTCTCTGTCTCTGACGCCGCAATTACTCAATCGACCCAGTTTGTTAAGTCTACTGGTACCGTTGTCCTTGTTGGATTGCCACCAAACTCTGTTGTCCATTCTGATGTCTTCAACCATGTCATCAAATCCATCAAGATCGTTGGCTCTTATGTTGGAAACAGAGCTGACTCCAGAGAGGCCATTGAGTTTTTCACCCGTGGTGCTGTCAAGTCTCCAATCAAGGTTGTTGGTTTATCTGAGCTGCCAGAGGTTTACAAGTTGATGGAGCAAGGTAAGATCTTGGGCCGTTACGTTGTTGACACCTACAAGTGATTGATTGACAGAAAAAGCAATATTGTGAGGTATTGTTTATGTAAAGAGCCAGGAGCTCGTATGATTATAAGTTCAAGATACTGATTGATTGGGTATTGTAGCTATAGGACAGGATTCCAACTCCACAGCACCCATCGGTGATAATATACATACAACACGCTTTCTTGCTTTCTGTTATGCGTCCAACCCCTGGGTCTCATACTACACTATTCTTACTTATCTTTCTTTCGACTTTGAACTTCAGTAAATAATTATCTATGATGTGAAATACACTTGCTAGTACGTTAAGGAAAAGCTCATTGAAACTGGTGGAGAGAACCGAGAAGAGATTATTTTCACTGCTCATTGAAAGACCCATAAATAGTACAAAGCACTACAGCACACCACGGTACACGGTAGACGTACTCTAATTTGCATCGTTAGTTAAATTTGTAAAGCGAGTACTTATCGGGAGAACGAAAAAAAAAAATACAAATGCATCGTGCGAACTCACATTGCAAGAGCTTGCTAGACCAACCGAGAGATCATGGTCCGTTTGAAAGCGAGGTATATCCTTTTTGATGTCATCTATCCACCAACCTCGATACCCTCGAACAACTTTCCAACCACATCTCAAGTACGCCTCCAACTCCACCAAACCTCTCCGCAAGTCACACACAAACTCATTGCAGAAACAGTCAAACGTAACATCAAAGTTCTCTTTGGCACGCAGGGCGAAGGACTAGCTGCTCTGGCATTAGTAGTGAAGTACTTCTCTGCAAAGACCTCCACGGGCATAATACGATGTTCAAGGGAGTATTTTAAACTTGCTGTCGCTGCACTCACAGTGATCAACACGCTGGGCGACAAGAACGTCATTGTCAGAGTTTTGAGAGTCAGTGGGACGATTAAGAAGTCAGAGAACTTTGCCGTCGAGAGAAACAGACGCTTGATGAGACAGATGAACCTGAAAGAAGAAGAGGTGGATGATGGTATGACCTCGATTAGTGACGATGACGAGGGGGATGATTAAAGCTACGCATTTCAATAGATATACCTGCATTTCATTCAGTGCGCTGCTTCTTCTGTAACCCATGCTGGAGAGTCTGATCCTGATTACTTCTCTTTGTGTCCTTCTCGAATTCAACAGGCCCAACATTATCCCCGTTGCTCAGCGAGTCAAATCTCTTCTCTGAAGACATCTCTTTCAAATGATCATCAGCATCAAACCCCTGTTGCGACACTTTGTAAATATTACTGACAGCCTGCTGGACAAAAAGGGGACTATCGTACATCTGGTCCTCGCTGTTCTGAGTCTGAGTGGCATTTGTGAAGAGTCTAGAATCAAATTGTGTCTCTGCTGTATGTGTGGCCTTAGCCAGGCCCAGTTGTGTGCGCTCAGAGACATCACGGCCCAGCAACGACCTGGCTTGGGTCTTGAGTCTCGTCGCGTTGCCCATTCGAGATAATCTGAGCTCACGTTCGGCATTCTTGCGTCTTTCCTCTCTGATTTCAGCTCTTCTGTTCGCGTCAGCATTGTCGTAACTGTCGCGGTCATTGAGCCGGCTGTTGTTGTTGTACTTGGAACGCTCCTCGCGAGCCTTCTGGGCAAGAAGCCTCAGCTTTTCCTCCTTTTCTCTATTCTCTTTCTCTGCAAGTCGCTTCTTCATCGCATTTCGAAGCTTGATCTCCTCACGAGCCTTTTTATCAGCGTCTTCTAATGCTTGCGCCAGGTTCATAAAGTTTTCGTTAATCTCGCCGTTGTCCTCAGCATCCTCTTTGCCCTCAACAGCGACTCGCTTGTCCAGCGCAATAGTGAACCCATTCGGATTCTTCCAATTAGAGATGGCCGGCGGGATATACCACTTCGCCTGCTCCTCTTTGGTCACATTACTGCTTGTTGGATCATGCAACAGCGGTACAGGAGGCGAAGGTGGTCTTGCCATCTGTTTCTTCTGCTTGAACTTTGCAGGAGCCATTGGATCCATTTGCAGGTCGACAACTTTTATGATTCGAGAACTCGTTGCCTGGCCAGTTAAAACATCTGAAGATGTGTACCGTATGTATTCTCCCTTCTTGTCATTCTTGGTCGTAGGGAGAGGGTTGCGCTGTTGAAGGATAGCATCTATCACAGCCTTGGTCTTTGCTGTGCACTCTGCAATCTCTTCCTCTGATGGCTTCGGTAGGCGAATATGTGCATTCTGTTGGCGAAGGGGTCTGGTATCCTGGATAGTCGATTGGATGACGCGGTCAGCTGTCTCGTTCGTCCTGATAAGTTGAGTGTAATCCTTTGATGTCGCTTGTTGGGGTTCTGGAGCAACAATCACACTCTTTTGTGTCGATGCTGCTGCTGTGACAGCTGTTGAGTTTAGCTGATCACTACTGGATTTCAACTGCGAGAGGTAGCTGCCGATGGAGAACATGGCAACAACCAGCTGTGAACTGTGTAAGAAAATGTGTCAATCAAAATTTTGTCTGTCTTTCTATGAAGATTTTTGGTCTCTTTCCTTTCCTAGAAAAGAGTGAAGAGTGAATATGAATGACTAAGTATTTAGGTAATCCAACTTTGCCTCAATCAGGCGACTAGAAATATATTCCGAGGGTAATTTGGCCTAGTTTTCTGGGCCCACGTTAGAACAGATCCTGCGTCCAGATCTTAACAACATACTAGAGGCATCTTTGAACATCCAGCACAAGACTGAGTAGAGCTTAACTGCAGCAGGGCAATAAACTTCACACTACCTCATCAGAAGACACGATCCGAAGAAAGAAAAGAAATTCAACTTCACATCGATGATACTAGAGAAGAAAAGCTGCCTTAGTCGTGGCCATATTTTCATCGTGTGAATACTGACTCATTAAAGCATACCATATTTGCTTTGACATCATATTGGGTGGTATTATATGTGTGTATAGAGACATGTATAGTAAGTTAGGAGTAGATGAAAATTATATAAGCATCCCGATTACCTTGCTTTGCCCGCCTGAAGCGCCTGGGGCTTTCTCATCCAGCCAAATTTTCCACACTGACAGATGCCATCAGCTGTGATCAGAATCACACATCTGTGGTTCTTCTGACAGTGTTCAGTCAATTTGAGAGACTCAAGGGTAAGCAGCTCACAGTAAGTATCTTCGTGTATGCTACTGTGTCGTTCCCACGTGAGCGGTGGTGGCCCTGACGATATGTAGTCGATTGGCTTTCGAGTTCACGTTGCTGTAGTTGCTATGATTACCACCTTACAATCCTGCCTGATATTGAATAATGTGACGAGATGAAAGTTTTCCTCAATATGCCAAAAGATGACATGGTATGTCTTCTTTGTGGGTTCACTGTGGATGATTGAGATGCGTGCGCCTACATTATTTGCGATCTTGATGCATCTAGGCGACTGGCTGGATGTTTCTATTAACTTCCCTCAGAGAAGCCAGAACCCTCCTTCCCTAGGCTTAGTTCCCCCGGGGGGTATAAGCACTGGATTGAAGGTATCAATCATCGTCCTTCATCTGTTCCTCTGATCCGCCGATTTTCCCGCTAACTATTGTACACCTCGACAAATGTTCGTTTGTTGCTCTTTTCCAGCCTCGCCTCTCTTCGATAACAACACAACACCAGACTCTCACTCTTTCTCACTCTTCCTCTCTGCTTCACAAAAACAAAACCAGAAACGAACGAAACGAAACGGAACAAAACAAAACAAAACATAAACAGTTTTGCCACTACGTACACGTACAATCTCAACAGACTGCCCAAATGCCTCAGGACACAGCCAACCAGCTCAGTCTGACACCTTTGATAATGGCACCTCAACTCGCAGGCCCCATCGGCGCTACGGTGGACCCCGGTCTCGATCCCACACTCGTTACACAATCGACAAGCCTTGCCAAACCCCCACCGAAGAAGCCAACTACCAGCAGCCACCATCACAAGACCCGTCCGGCCTTTATCACCAAGATATGGACAATGGTGAATGATCCAAACATCAACGACATTATTGCCTGGACACCAGAAGGAGATGCCTTCACTGTCCATGACCGAGAAAAGATGATCAGCAAAGTGCTTCCTCATTACTTCAAGCATTCAAACTTTGCGAGCTTCGTGAGACAACTCAACATGTATGGCTGGCACAAGAAACAGGACATCACAGGTGGCGGGATTGCTAACGACGAGAACTGGACTTTTGAGAATGATTTTTTCTTGAGGGATAGAGTGGATTTGCTCGACAATATCACTCGAAAGCAGAGCGGTTCAACTGGAGAAGAAAGTAAAGCACAAGGTGGCGGCACCCCCGCGGCACTGCCATTGGAGCTGATGGATCGTGTGCTGACTGAGCTGGGCCAACTCAAGTCCAACCAGGCTAAACTGACGCAGGAGCTCTCACGTGTAAGGGAGGACAATGACCTCCTGTACACAGAACTTTACAAACAACGAGAGAAGAATGCGAAGCAGAACGGCAAGATTGAAAAGATTTTGCAATTCCTGGCATCAGTGTATGGCAACCGTGTCAAGCAACTGGGCGACGACAACGTTATCAATTATTCACAACCGCAGTTGGACTCAAAGAAGTTCAACGACGATGATAACATCATCGAGCCATACATCGAAACACCCTTGTCAGACACTTTGAACAATAACAAAGACAACAATGGCACAAGCATAGTGTACAACAATGACAACTTCAAGACCCCGTTGCTCTTGAAGCAACACCATCATGTGCCTGCGTCGTCGTCGGGGAGATCAGCATCATCGACATCCCCAGCACAGCTGGACGAATCCCCGATCCAGGAGATACCAAGAACACCACCATCGAGATCTGACTCGGCTACTGCGATTCAAACAATCAGACCTGACAAAAGGTGGGACGATCTGTCGAAGTCCATCGATCAACAGGGCCACGACATCGAGGATCTGATTGCGAAACTGCAGGATGACCAAGATGCGATGAACTTTGACCTTGATGATTTCCTGGATCCTGATCTACTGGAAAGTACCAACTTGAGTGGTGTTACCAACACTATACCTGGGGGCACTAACAGTGCGCTAGCTGTGCTTGATGAGCCACTGGATCTGAGTGCATTAATCAAAGATGCTGTGCCGATGCAGCAACAGGAGTCAAACGTGACTGATGACAAAGTGAAGAGTGGAACTATTGAGGAGATCCCTGATGATGACGATGGATTATCTCGTGGAGAACAACTTGATGATGTGAGGAAGAAGAGACAAGGAAGTGTGGATGATAGAGGGCTCAAGAAACGTAAGAATGAGGAATCAGGTATATAAATCATATGTGACTACAATGGCGTTCATATTTCGAGTACAATGTCATCGTATGGTGTTTTGCGTAGATCCCAGCATGGATCTCTGCGAAGGGTCCTATAATGGTTTTGGTAAAGGGTCAAAACCGATATCTTAGAAGACCACACAATAATAAGTGATTACTGAGGGACTACAAGGCTCCATACTAGCTATGTTACACACTAGCAAAAAGCTCAGGGTAGCCCAATACTTTGCGAATAGAATCATCGCTAACCTGTCTGATACGATTCACTTCACGTAACAATGGAAGAGGTTATAACACATTCTGTAAGTCTTAAATACTGTCAATCACTCAATCCAATCAGCCTTCATCAGAAGACATCCATAGACTGACAGATTCAATACCAACAAGACTTAGCTTGATAAGCTCAAAGAAGCTTTCGACCAGGAGCCTCTCTTTTGAACATATGACCTTATCGTTACCCTACCTTCAGGGTCCTCCCATTGGCGCGGGTACTCAAGCTCGTAGCGGCTAAAAGGTCGGTTAAACCTTTTGACAGGAGAGAGAGAAAGAGAAAGAAAGTTCACATAGTGGACAACTCCTCTATCTATCACGACTCATTGATTATAGTACTACCTGACTGATATATAACGGAATGGGCCACGATGACATTGAGCTGCGTGAGAATCTTTTAACAGCAGACACTGACCAATTGCAACCACAACAACAAGAAGCACCACCACAACAGACCACTCACACTGTCCAGTTCCAGAGTCACACATTGACGATCTTCCCTATAGACTGGCGTGCTTCACCAACGATCCAGCTTCAGATTCTTCTCTGTTTCTTCATGTTTTCCTGTATCGGCATCTCTGACCAGACTGTTGGATCCTTGATCCCCGTACTGACTGCGCACTACTCCACAACACAAACAGCAATCACCACTGTGTTCATCCTCCAATTTGCAGGATATTCCGTAAGTGCTCTTTTAAATGCACATCTCCATTCCAAAATAGGTCGCCGTGGTGTCATTTGCTGTGGGATCGCCTGTCTTGCTTTCTCGTTTCTTGTCAATTCGACGATGCCACCATTGTTGATTTACATTGGCGTGCATTTCTTTTATGGGCTCGGGATAGGACTGATGGACAGCTGTATGAACGTATACCTATCCTCACTGGTGGATCACAACCCACTGATGGGACTGCTGCATGGCTGTTATGGTCTAGGGAGTATGATTGGGCCTCCAATGGTGTCGCATATCCTTGTCGCTACTGGCGGTGGTGACACTGGGATTGGTGGGAGATTCGGCTTCCATTATCTGATTTTATCAGGAGTTGCTGTATTAGGACTGCTGGCGAGCTTATGGCTGTTTAGGTTTGAGACTAGGTTGAAGTACGAGTATGAACTGCAATTAGAACATGAGAAGGAGGATGACGAGGCAGATTTCCAGAGTGATGGGTTCCTGAGTTTGATGAAGGATAAGCTCATTCTTTCCTTTGCACTGTATCTTTTCATGTATGTTGGGACAGAGATCTCTATTGGTTCATGGCTGCTGTCATACCTTCTTAAGATGAAGAATTTGAAACAGCTTGAAGCTAGTTACATTGTTTCTTGGTTCTGGGTCGGTTTAACAATTGGTCGAATGGGACTAGGGTTTGTCACCAAGATGTTCAAGAATGAGTACAGAGCCAACTTAACATACTCTTTACTATCCCTCGTGTCCTTCGCGCTATACTCCATCTTCACCACATTTTCTCCAAGTGATTTCACTGCTACAAATTGGTTCATCAAGGCTATCAATGCCCTATTAGTGATGAATTCAGGTATTTGGATCGGTCCTTTGTTTCCTACAGCCAATGTCTGTCTGATGAAAATCATACCTACAAAGCTCCACGTGAGTGCTGTGGGGATCATCACGAGTATTGGTGGCACAGGGAGTGCAATCCTTCCCTTTAGTGTCGGATGGCTCGTTGACAAGACTGGGTTCGTGTACATGCCTTTCTACGTCGTGGTCATCATTTCAGGGTATTGCATTCTATGGGCCTGTGTCCCCAAGCTTGCTCAATCGCAGGTTAGATATGACTTCTAGAACATCAACTTGTACCATATATAATCACCACTGTAGTGCCCTGGTTTGGTAGTTTGGTTCTGGTGCTTGAATTAATGTGGTTCACACGTTAAAATTCGCCTGCTGGACAACCCATTCCTCACTAGTGAATGTCTTCTGCGTAAATGCATGGATCGAAGCGATCTCATCCTTCAGGAGCGTGTTGATGAGTCTCGATCTCGCAAGCTTGTTCCTGCCAACAAACTCGTCGCTGACAATGATGACTGCAAAAGCCTGCCCACAGCCACCGGACATGTCCTCGACGTAGACGTGCTGTGAAGGAAGGCGTGTGAGGATAATGGACTGCAGGGAGTCCGCTGTGAGTGAGCTGGACATTTGGATGTGGATTGCAAAGCTGGGTCTGCCTCTGGGTCTGCCTCTGAGTCTGCGTTTGGAAGAGTTGATGGAAGGTGTTTGGGTGTAAATAAAAGTTGTGTTTTTTCGGTGATGTCCTTTTCGGTGCTTTTGTGAATAAGGTGTGCTTAGAATGAAACTGCTTTAATGACACCTCAAGTTCCTATGAATAGAAGGTAAAGCCATGGCCATTAACCCCATATGAAAATTTCTGTAGCTAAATAAGAGTTGTCGAAAGTACAAAATTCAAGGGATGATTGATGATTGATGATATGAATTGCTAGAACATGGGATACAGCGACCATAAGGTTGTTCGTCCACACTGCACTACAGTCAGCCCAGAAATAAATATAATCATCAATCATAAAGGCGCAAGTTATGTACAAAAGCAAGTAGTAAATCTCCCTCTCTCTGCTCAAGAATATGGAGGTGGTAATTCAGCCCAGGCACCCAGTCCAACAATGCTCTGTGAACGTCTAGGTGACTGAGCCCTTTGGAAGTAATAGTCCCCAGAAGCTTTCAACGGAGACATGTAATCGGCGGACTTAATAGCCATCGTTGGGAATTTCTCCAACAATGGGTTTGAGGCGTGGATGTGAGAAGATGTCGATGATGGGATCCGATGGAGTGTGAGTGTTGGAGGAGATGGTGATATCGATGGTGCGAGAACTGGGGCTGCTTCCAGCAGTGGTGCAGGTGTGGTTTTCTTCACCTTCACCTCCTCTTGTTCTCTCTCCTCTACTTCAATTAGTGTGGAGTCCGAACTTATCGAAACGGAGTCCGCAGTTGTCATCTCTACTGTCTCCGCAACTCTCTTTCCTCCAGACATCTTGATCTTTCTTCTCTTGAGCTTGCTCTTGGAGTTCTCATTCGTGTATATCTTGGATTGAATCTTGGTGATTTGAAGCAGAGTATCATCCAATTTTGCACCCTTGTTACGGGTGATAATCTCGATTGGTATTGTCTTACTGTTTTTCTTGCTATTACCATTGAGACTAACACTGCTGTTCTCATACTTGTTGATTGTAGTTCTCTCGATAACGTCAGGGAAAGGAATTATCGAGAGCCGTAGTGACTGTCTTGATGTGTTCAATGTCGATAGCTTCAACATGTTGGCTGGGGATATCTCGGGTTCTGATGGGTTGATGTCAAAGATGGAGAGTTTCTCCGTGGCTGATTCTGATGAACTATCCACATTTAGCTTAGAATGGAGTTCATTGATGATATTTGTGGTGGTCCAACGTTGTGATACCTTGTGTAAGACGGAAGGTAAAATATCCCTGAATAGGTCTCTAATCTGATGCTCAATCTTGTTCTGCAAAAACTTCTCAATGACTTGAACATTGTCAAAACTCGAGCTCACCTTAATGCTCTCTAATGGGTCATTCTTGAACACAAGAGTCAAACCTTTTGATTTAGAGAAGACAACGACAATGATTCCACTGAGTGTGATGTTAGACAAGTTGACAAACAAAGGCATGGAGAAGGGTTTTGCACTTAATGTAAACTTTGGAAGTGTAAAGTCATCACCTTGCTCCTGTGTAGCCTTAGCGTAAATGTTCAACAGGTTCGCCTGGATGGATGTCGACAGTGTAATCTGGGCCTCGCCATCGTACTTCAACTTGAAAATCCCACGAAATTTATCGCTTGCAACGTCACCGATTTCAAGAATCTCAATCGTGGGTGCCTTGGAGCCAAACTCAAGGTCTTTTATCTGGATCTCCGAAGATAGAATGTGTGGGCGACGCCCAGAGTTAAGCGAATCATAGAGAAGCTCCTTTGTCCAGAGTGTGAACTGCGGGTTTTGAACCGAGTCCCAGTGAATGTCGCAGGACATGGTGGACGCTTCTGTGTGTGTATGTTCCTGTGTATAGGTATGCTCTGGATAGGCACAGAGAGTATATTGTAACTTGTGGGGTTAGCTTGGATGAAAGAGAAAGAGTCTGTTTTCTTCTGTTTTTTTTATCTCGCGGTTTTTTGCAGCCCACAATCCACAATTACCCGATCGGGAAAAGTCGTGTAGCAGAAGCAAAACAACAGCTTTCGCGAAATAGATTAAGGATCAGCACTACACAGTTTTGGCTGAATAGTGTTGTGAAACTAGCATTCGTAAAGATTTTTTGGCTGTAACCGTGGAGGTTGTCTGGTGCCCACGCGATTTCGATACCATACCAGATTCTATCGTATATATGAGAGTTAATGGACTCTACAAAAAAGAGATGTAACAGACAGGAGCCATGGCTCTATATAAGATCCACTTACACAATAACCTTGTTATCATCCAAGATGATTGATCCTCTCTCTATGTCTATCTCAGAACTAGTGAGGAGACATTCCCCTTTCTCAGACTCTTGCCAGATCTGACATGCTCTCATCTCCCACAAACGGTACTCGGGTCTAATGGCGACAAGCACCACAGAACTCCAAAAAATCAAGAAGGGGTCGATAAGATAGAAAGCCACCTCACTATTGACCATGTTGGTTTCACCAGAAATGTTTTCGCCGAACTCTGTGATTCTCAAGATACACCTTATCAATATTAACACCATACTTGCAATCATCGCCTGAGCAAAGCGTCTCCAGCTACAGTATCTAACACCCAGCTCATTCATATCCATCGACAGTGCCACTTCAGTCGGTTTTCTCGTCATTCTCCAAAGCCACACTGAGGCGACCACTATGAAGAATGCAAAGAAGAAGATTTGCAATGCAAATCCAAGTAATGATAGCTTCAGCCCTAGCTGCCTTGAGTTGTCACCAACCATCAACCCGCCCCCTAGACCCTGTACAAGGAAACTTACAATGTCGCCAGTCACAAAAAATACAGTTAAGAACCTGTTGGGCATGATGCTGTGCGTCTCTGCGTTCGAAAACTTCTCAATTCTGTTAAACAACATAAAGACTCCAGCCGATATCAATGACGGAGATATCAGTGTGAATGTTGATGGGATGATGTATAACGTGAGGTCGGTACGGTTGTCCTTCTGGATACTTAATATGCGCATAATGTATCCCAGAACCTCAAAGAACAGCCCGATACATATTGGGATCAGACTAACAGTAACCTGTTTCCTCGCCTCTTTGAGCACTTGCTCGTCTTGTGGTATGCATGATACTGAGGGGAGACTGGAAGTCCTGTTACGACGGAATATGATGTAGTCTCCAATCTTCACTGTCAGGACAAGTCCAAAGGCCACTATGAAGATAATGGATGCCGCTAGGGATGGGTCATACGCGTAGAAGTCATGCTCCAAAGAAGACATGGTCGTGTAGTGCGGTCACCGGAATCTCTAAACCTGTTGGATCAGGACGCTGTTGCTAGCTATCTGGCTTCGTTCTTATTTCGGGAATCAAAGCAACAACAAAGTTAAACCAAGTATGTTATTTTAGCAGTGAGGCGCAGTTGACGCTGGTAGCGGCTGAGTAACAACAAAAAACACAAACGACATAATTACTGGAAAAGGTAAAAAGAGTGAATTAGTTGAATGAGATTGCGATGAACTTCGATGGACCGGCATCTGGAGTGGTGAATTGGTACTTGGCTAGAAGCTTAAGTTAATAGACATCGATGAGAAGGGACAGCAGGATGACAAGGTCAGATTCGTGTGGACTAAATGCTAATCAGCCCAGAAAGACACTAAAATTACCAAAACGGAAATTTACCCAACAAGGCGATAAGCGTCAGGGCGGGCTAATTTGCGGCATGTGTCCGCCATAATTGTCTATGAACTCGAGAAGGTCAAATTTCAGATTGTCCCCTGTCCAATCCCCAATGCGGAAGAGGGACACCAGCACAACAGAGAAGCCCAAAAACAGAGGGTCTGCATTCCTAATACAACCAATCTCATTATCAATCCTACTTGTCTCGTGCTAACAGTAGACCACCGTTGCACATCCATCTGTCCCTGCAAATAGATCAGAGGAGGTAAAAATGAGGTATTCAAAGAAGAGTCTTGTCTAAGACCAACAGCCTGTCTCTGTCCTGAGCAAGAAGGGAATAACTGATCTAAGTTTTTAACAGAACTTGGAGCAGCCCACCGGGGTGACTGTCCGCACAAGAGGAATGAAACGCAAATGTGAAGACAAAGGAAGCTGCGATTGTGGAAGGGTCACATGGGTAGAAGCAGCTTCGGATTGGGGAACGGTGTATCAGAGCAATTCCCTGATTACCAGAAATCGACATGGTGGCTGCGTCTTTAACGGATCCGCCTTCATGGTCTGCGCATAGAGAAATAGGAATAAACGTGTCCTAGAAAGCCCTCGATGGAAAGCAAGAGTCGCTATTACGTCTATTGGGAGAAGCCTTCAAAGCAAGAGTCATATAAATTTCTCTGTGTACTCTCATATCCAAGTCCCGCTGTCAAGCTTCATAGTATAAGCTAGAGAAGATTACGCTTATCAACTCCCCATTGAACGCTAGCTGTATCTTCCTGTTTTTGACCCTGATGAGGTACAGGCACCGCGTCAAAGCTGAAACGGACCTGTTCCATCTCATACGTTGCTCTTTGACCATCAATACTCTCCTGCTGTCTCTCTGTCTCCGACTCGAGGTCTAGCCAAACTTGGTATGTCTTCATGTCCCACAAACGATACTCTGGCCTAATGATAACCAACAAGACACAACTCCAAAACACGATAAACGGGTCAATCAAATAGAAAGCCGCCTCACTTCTCTCGAAATGGGTCTTTCCAGTGATACTCTCGGAGAACTCAGCGATTCTCAAGACACATCTGATTAAGATCAGCCCCATACTCACAATCATTGCCCATGAAAGGGGCTTCCAATTGCGATATCTCACTCCCAGCTTGTTCTCCTCCAGTGCCAGGCCAACCTGCGTAGACAGTTTGCTCATTCTACGGTGCCAGACCGATGCAACAACAATGAAGAACAGAAAGAAGAATATCTGCATTCCAAACCCAACAAGGCCAATGTTCGCACCCGTTTGCCCA
Source organism: Barnettozyma populi (assembly GCA_003706705.3). NCBI lineage: Eukaryota > Fungi > Ascomycota > Saccharomycetes > Phaffomycetales > Phaffomycetaceae > Barnettozyma > Barnettozyma populi. The sequence continues at coordinate 74,817 of PPLZ03000001.1, forward strand.
GAATCTGAACTGGCCATCGATGCACCTCCAGCGGCCTGAAGAAAGAAACTGACAACATCACCTGTGACAAAAAACACAGTCAAGAATCTATTAGGCATGATGCTGAACTTTTCTGCGCTCAAGAACTTCTCGACCCTGTTGAACAACATAAAGATCCCTGCAGACAACAAAGATGGAGACACTAAAGTGCAGATCGTTGAGACAATGTACAGTGTCAGATTCTCACGATTCTCAGGTGATCTACTGACAATACGCACCGCATAGCCCACGGACTCAAACAAGAACCCAAGACAGATTGGAACAAGGCTCACGGACACTTGTTTCCGTGATTGTTTCACCTGTGTTTTCACGTCTAGTGAGCTTTGGAAGGGAAAGTTGTTGGCTTTGCGACGATAAAATATGACATAGTCGACTATCTTGATGATCAAGATAATAGCAAACAAGACAACAAAGATGACTGCTGCAGGGACAGAGGGCTCGTAAGAGTAGAAACGACTGTAGTCGTCATGGGACTCAGAACTTGATGACTCTGCATTGGTGGACATTATGATGATGATGGTGAGGCCGCGGCTGATAGTTTACTCTCTCTAGAACCATCGATAATTGGCGAACATTGCACTTGTTATATACCTGTGATAGATCTACAAGGCAGTGGCCCATTGGTGCGTGAGACTGCACTGCAGCTTCTGGGAATCATGGTGGCGCAGTTGAGTGCGCGTTCTGTTTGCCCTCAATTGCACTGTTGTTGGTATAGTTGAGTTACGGCCGAACTAGTGGGAAACACTAAGCACAGCCACTATATATGGCTCTACACTAATAAAACGTAAATCACAAATCTATTCCAGGAGTCACAAGCCAAGCATTAGCAACTATCAGAGTGGGCTGTAGCTCGAGCTTTCGAGTGGCACTTGCTGGCTGTTTGTTGGTGCAGTGCTAACGAACCATGCAAACTCCTTCTTCCTCAACAATTACTGTTGAAACAGAGGCACCTACTTCCGCCATTTTAGTGGATAGTAGGTATTCTGTAAATAGTTTCTAATGCGTGTCACTCATTGCTGCCTGCTGGATAAATAATCACATATTATTAGCTCATATAACCAGCTTCGTCTTGACACCAAACAAACAGTGGCTTTTTTAGTACCATTCACCAGTGCTCCTTACTTTCATGCATGTATCGTCCCCTCTCCCAACCAATGTACTCAAATCTGATAATAATAGCTTCCAGATGACAGAGCACTTAAGAACCTGGCTAAGCCAGCTTCGCTGTGCCAAAGTGTTCTCCACCAGGCGTTTTCTTTCGTCTGCAAGCTCAGCGACCCCCAAACAAAGCCCTTCCAGTAAAAAGACCAAAACCCACCTAGTCAGTGCGAGCCGTCTCCAGTCGTATATCTCACTCATGGTCGTTGCTGATGGCCACTTCAGATTGGCCATCATGTGTTATTTTCTACTCCACGATATCGACTCAAAGTCATGAGTAATAAATGGTCTTAGGCTGTTGATAGTGCAGCAACTGCCACATCAACGGCCGATTTGTTTCCTGGGCACATAATGATAGGCCTCTTGGCCGTAATAGCAGAATACCCTCTTTTATTCGTGCTCTATACTCAACTTTCTCGCAACGAAGCTTTATTGACGCCATGATACTCGCTCACGACCTCACTCAGTGGCAGGGGCGCAGCTACGCTTAGCCAACTCCTTTAGGAATGTGGTCACACACACAGCCACTGTAAAAGATACTGCACACCACCTATGATAGGCTCAGAAACGATACAGCCTCTAACCAACAAAAATTTTCATGGGGGGTAGCATGAACTGCGCCCCATACTATCCCGTATCATTAGTGCAGAATATTTCCTACTTGGCCCTGCATGATCTTGCGTGGCTACTTCCACCAATATATAATGAGGTGGTGATATTACTTCAACTAGGCATCACCATCTGCTCTTCTCCTTATCATTATTTGGATTGTAACTCTCTCCTACCCCGCTCTTTTTTGTCCAGTCCCGTACTTGATCTCGTCGTTGCCAAATGCCCATCTCCATAGCCCGAAATACTTGGAGCACAACCGGATCAAAACAAGCGCTGCCAACACTAACTGATCCATCTCCATCGAGAGAGTCAGAGAACTACTACACGTAGCCAAAATCCCATCAATGACAACTTTAACCACAACTATTTCAACAGCTCATTTAGCTTGCCACCAGTTCAGATACTATAAACTGGGCGGAAACATGGGCCATACCATTAGTGAAAAAAAAAATCCAACTCTTGACTACGAGCTCTTCATTTTGCGATTGACTTTACCCTCATCAAGAGGGAAGCTTGACTCACTGCAACAGTGGATCAACGCTGCAGTCTTGAAGTAGGGTACACACTGATTACTTACCTATTCCACGCCAGACATTATTCTCAATTGATCAACAACTGCTATACAACCACAGCCTTGTCCTCATCCAGTACAACTGATGCACTTTCCACGATATTTTCAGTACCAACACTCCCTCTTCTTTCCTCTGAGGCATCCCATAGTTGAAAAGCTTTGAGCTCCCACAAACGATACTCAGGTCTCATCACCACAAGCACAACGCAACTCCAAAAGATCACAAAAGGGTCAATCATGTAATAAGCCAGTTCACTTCTGGCAAAGTTGGTATGTCCAGACATAGCGTCACCAAATTCAGCAATTCTCAAAACGCATCTGACGAGGATCAACACCATGCTGCCAATCATAGCCAATGAAAAGAGTCTCCATTGGTAATATTTCAGATCCAACTCATTCACATCCATAAGCAATGCCACTTCAGTTGGGTCTCTTGTGATTCTCCAATGCCACACTGCTGCAACTACAACAAAGAACATAAAGAAGAAGATCTGTAATCCAAACCCAACCAATGCCAGCCTCAGCCCCAGTTTTCTCAAATTGTCTCTGATCATCAGCGCCCCTCCCATCCCCTGAACCAAGAAACTCACAACATCCCCAGTGACAAAGAACACAGTCAAGAACCTATTGGGAACAATGCTGAACTTCTCTGCATTCAACATCTTCTCGATCCTATTAAAAACCATGAACACACCCGCCGCAATCAATGATGGGGCCACCAGGGTGAAGCACTGTGGTATGATGTACAACGTACGACTGTAGCTCCTGTCTGTGATGCTAAATATACGCATGATGTAACCAAGTGATTCGAAGAAGAGGCCGAGACCGATTGGGATAAGACAGACAGAAACTTGTCTCCTTGAGTTGTTCAGCACGTTTTCGTTATGACGAATAGTGTCGGAGTATGGGAGCCTAGAACCTATGCGGCGGCGAAATCTGATGTAATCCCAAATCAAAATTGCCAGTAAAGCAGCAAACGCCACGATAAAAACAACTGAGGCAGCGACGGAGGCATTGTATGGGTAGTATGTACCGTTAACTCCCTTTGTACGGGAGCCAGATGCTCTGGTCGACATGATTACCGATTAAATGGACAAGTATTGCTTCGAATGGAACATCAAGAGGCGAACTTTCTAAACTTTTGGCTTGGTGTTTTCATTTATACTTACGTTTATCTACTTGGCAAGACTTTTTCCAAAGGGTCCATTTCGTCATATGCAATCGTACCGTAGCCGTGTTCCAAAACTTACGCAGACTATGTGAAAGTTTTGTCATGATCACCTGACTCACTTTAAGTGATCCTTCCTAGTCATGTGACCTCATGAATCATAACTAACTGCTCATTGTCTTTGTGATTAGTCGACAATAGCACACACCATCCAATACGTACTATGCACTATTAAGCGTAGTATACCTCACATATATCCATATAGGTTTAGTTATGCCTGCAACATCAAAATCAAGTGTAAGGTATAACTGAGTAGTGTTTCTTTCAATCTTTCGAATCGTGTTGATGCATAGCTAGAGTTATAGTATTCTGAATCGGATTCTATCCACTGCTGTAGCCTAGCAACACGTCCAGGTATCCTGTATCAGAGATGTAATAATTATCTAGATCAGAGGGATCAATCATCGAACCCGTGTTGCTTCATCCCACAAGAGTCTGACACTCCATAATTCTTCGAGATGCACCACGGTTCATCACCTTGAGAATACTTCTTTGGTGGCAATTCGAAGGGCAGAATCACAGGGATCTCATTCTCCCTCAGTAGCTTGTTCTCGCCAATCGTGACAGGAATCAACTTCATGTCGCCTTTTCTCGAATAATCAAGTCTGGAAATAAGAATACCAGTCTCATAATTGGTAACTTTAATCTTGCCTGTATCTTTCTTTGGCGCGCTGCCCCATGCTGACTTAGACAGGTTAGCACTTGTAAATAGCACCCATTCTAACGTCTTAAACCCATCCTTCGAAAACAACAGAAATTTGGTATGACTCAGATTAGTGCGACGCTGCTTTGAATAACTTTTATGCAAGATATTAGACAGAATAGATGAGTGTTGGAGAGATCCGTTCTTGGAATAAGGATTGTAGTGGGACCAGCCACCAGAGTCGTACCCAAATTTGGACTGTTGAACATCTTCCACTGTCGGGTATACCACATACAGATCGGTGTTGAGTTGAGCCTGAAGCTCTCTGAGCGAATCAGGGCCATTCAATATGGGAAATCTCTTGCCCATGACTAATGGGAACAGCATGTGCGTGAAGACGTTTGCTGCCCCTTTCTTCGTGCAAGAGTAAGGAGCCCCGACTGATGATGATTGATATAGGAGTTGTGAACTATTGGAGAAATCCTTCGGTATGAGGTCCTTCTCCTTCAAAGCGGTCAGAAGGGAAAAATATCCAAAGGTGTCAGTATCACAGGAACTTGAAGCAACAAACTCACCAATAACACCAGAAAAGTCATAGTTTGGCAGCTGTTTTAGTAAAGTATACTTTAGGGATGCCTTCCCATAGCTCTTGATCCACTGTATCATTCTCTCTTTGAAACTCGTACTCAATGAATCTGGATCATAAGGCAACGCTGGGCTCTCCCACACAATCTGGTTATTCAACTCAAACTCAAACTGAGTCATGTTGGCACTAATCATGAACAATTTCATATATGCACCACCGTCATAGATATTCACGACCAATTTCGGATGATGAGATGAGAAAGGTGGCATCTCTACCTCTATCATTGTGAGGTTGTACTCTGTCTTCCATGGGTAATCAACAACTGTCCCCTGTTGATATAGTAGTGTTACAGGCGTACGTTTGGAGTGCAGGGACTCAAGGATAAAAGGAAGTGAGTATTGGAAGGAAAACAGAAATGATTGGTGCAGCTTAGGGGAGCCTAAAATGTCTGTAATTGTGAGGGAATTGGGCAACTTGGTCGTGTCGTAGGTTGGGTTATGTAATGGCTTGAATGGCGGAATATGTGAATGGTTTGACACTGATGATGATGCTGTAAGGTCAATTGGTTGCTCTGGTGGTGGGTCTTTGTGTGATGCGAGTGGAGCCACCCATGGTGTCGGCTTCTTTCTAGGGGGCTGTTTAATCTCATCTTCAGAGTCCGAGAGCAGTGATATTACTTCTTTTTGTGACTGTGAAATCAGAGGTTCAGGTTGAGTTTGTTCAGATTGCTGCTGCTGTTGCTTCTTCACCCATGCCAATCTGACCTGATCACGTACACTGATTGCACCCATTGCATTGCCTGAGAACCACTTGAGACTGTTTGCGTACAGCTTCGTGGTGGCATTTGTTCTTGTCTCTCAAGAGGTGTTACCCGGATACAATAACACGTGATAGCTCAGACTTCCCTGTGTTTCTTCTCTTTGACATTCTAAATACACTTCGACAGGACCACACCATCTCTCAATCAAGTAGCACTCATGAATATCTGAGAGAGATGAGTCTGATCAGGATAGTGCCAAGCTATGATTCTATAAGTAATAGGTTTTCATTATCAACAGATCTTACAGACTGCAGTCCTTACACATCGCCTCTCTTGAACACCACGCCGAAGTACTCAAACGTCTGCAATGTCTTCACCTTGTCAAACACTGCATGCACGTCATCTTTGAACAAATACTCAAACTCATTTCGAAACAATGCACACTCATGATGCTGTCCAAACACATCACCACCATAATTATCCACACGACACACCCCATTAAAATACTCGACCAGTTTCTTCCCTAGACCAAACTGATAATCGTCAATCATGTTCAGATTATTGAAATTCTGAAACTTCTTTAGGATCTTAATGTTTGTCAGTTTACGAATGAGTCTGAATGTCTCCAGTCTGTTGACGTAGCTTAGATGCACTAAAGGTAAAGGTGAAGCATACTGTGCTTCCTCAAAAAGTAAAATCAACTCCCGAATGCCAAATGTCGCTGAACAGAGATAAACCTTCAGCTTATTGAGTGACTTCTTCTCAGCTAGTGCAGAAGCCAACAGAGCACGCTGGTTCCTGTCAGTCTGTGCAATAATGGCCTCAGTCTCCTTGTCCAACTGCTCTGGGCACATCCGGCCATTCTTGTGCTCGTCCAGTAATGACTGGAGAAATGTGACATAGGGCGTCCCGCGCCTGCTCATGTCGAGTAATTGTAACCCAAAGCTGAACTCAGTTACATTGAACGAGGACAGATCAAAAGGTGAGGCATTAACATCCTCGAGCAAGGGAGCACTGCCATCCTCACAAATGACATAACAATTGTTGAAATGAAGTGATTTCAGGTTGTGTGACTGGCAGAAATCACTGATGTACTCCATGTCTTGGCCTGCGTAGAAGTTGATGTTGGACAATGTTAGACAATCCAACTTAGTAAATTGGAAATGCGATAAGTGTTCAAATAGACGAGTCCGTGATGTGACATCATTATAGCCGGGGTTGTAATTGTTGAGATCATTTGTAGCAAACTTGACATTGTTGAGTAAAGGAGTTAGTTCATCTTCCTCTTCTTCTTCCTCTTCCTCCTCTTCTCCTTCTGAATCTGAATCAGGTATGTCTTCAAACGTTTCAAGATCAACAACAACAGCTCTCCTGACTTTCTTCCCTCCGGTAATGTCTTCCACTGTCTTTCCCTGGGAATAGAGCTCTTCGCCAACGCCAACTCCTTTCAGGAAAGCGCTCTTGAAAGTGACATCGCCTTCCAGTGAAGTGTGACGTAAAAAGTATTCAAAATCACGATCCAGTTTGCCAAAATTGCCATTGATCTCCAACGAGGTAATGGTATTGTTGACCTTTTTTCCCTGATCGATGATGTACTCGAAGATATCAAAGATCACTGGGTTAATGTCACCTTTGTGATCCAAATTCAGCACTAGCTTCTGTAACTGTGGGAAATGAAATCTTGTCTTGAGTGATTCCGAGTCCAGGTTCATGCCAGTTTGCAAATCATCTTCGAGATTGATACTTACCTCTGTCAGGTTGGCCTTAATCTGGGCAGATATCAACATCAGCTTTTCAATGGGCAACTTCGGGAACACAAACTTCCTGAGGTTCACGAATTGGTTGATGACAATCTCCCAGCATTGTCTCAATATGAGTATATGGTTCAGATCTGATGCGCTTAGATAGCGGTAGCTGTCCATTTTCCCTCCGTGATCCAAATAATTGAAAGATGCAAGTTCTTCAACAAAGCCACACACTTCGGAATCACGATATCTATGGAGATGCTTGAAGAAGCTAGTTATGTTGTCCCATGATGAGAGTAATGTGGTCTTGTGCTTGCGGCACTGTTCGTAGAAATAGGTGTCCTGATACTTCTCGCAAATGACGATGCGGCGGTACAATCGCCTGCGACAAGGTCTAGAAAAGACTTTGGCTGTTAGTAGTAGTGAGAGTGCATCTTCTTGGTGGAGGTGACTGGCTATTCGCACCAGCACGTCGCCGGGCAGTGTGTCAAGTCTCCTAGTCGCGGTCTTGAGTCTCTTATTGGGTTCCATATTGGCTTTGGGGACTATGGGACTCGAATTTCAAGACTAACTAAACAGTCCAAAAGTCTCGCACGCAGTTGCCAAAACTGTGGATCTTTTCCTTCTCTATTCTTCAACTAACAACTTATTTGTAAGCCGCGAAAAATTCTTTCACCTATCTCTCACTTTCTCTCGCTTCCTCAAGCTTACCACCGTCCAGCCAGCACCGTTTGTACCGCCAAATGGGTCTTCTGTCGCTGGGCACACCGCTTCCCTGGGCTGATTCTCGCCAATACAACGACCATGTTAAAAGGAACGGTCTTCAGCAACTCCAGCGCTGCTTTGATTCTGCAGCCACTAGAAGCAACGACCGTTACCTTTGGGGTGACGAGGTGGAGTATTCGCTAGTAAAGTTCGACACTGAGCACAAGAGAGCTACACTCTCTATCGACAAGGACTACATTCTTGATGATCTCAACGATGGGGGTTCCTTAGTTGAGCTCGCACGCAAGAATGACCTGAATTTTCACCCAGAGTATGGTCGCTTCATGATCGAGGCAACTCCAGCAAGACCATACGATGGTGAACTTTTGGACGAGTACCTCTACGTGGAGAAGAATATGAACGACAGACGTACAGTAGCAGATATCGCTTTGGGCGATAGCTCGATTCGTCCAGTTACTGTCACGGCGTTCCCTTTGATGGGTGTGGGTCAGTTCACAACACCAGCAGCAAGTGCCACTGGCGAGGCTTCAAGGTCGTTGTTCCTTCCTGACGAGATCATCAACCGGCATGTTCGTTTTCCTACACTCACTGCTAACATCCGTCGCCGTCGTGGTGAGAAAGTGGCCATCAACATCCCTCTCTTCAAGGACACAAACACTCCAGATACAGATGGAACCCCTAAGAGAGATCTGTTTCCAGAAGATGAAGAGTCACAACTGGGTGCAGCTAAACCAGGCCACATCTACATGGACTCGATGGGATTCGGTATGGGTAACTCGTGTCTTCAAGTAACTGTTCAGGCCCCAGACATTTCCAAAGCGCGCTTCCTTTACGACAGTTGGGCTAACCTAGCCCCTGTCTTTCTAAGCCTCAGCGCAGCAGCACCAGTCTTTAAGGGATGGCTCTCGGACCAGGATGTTCGTTGGAACGTCATTTCTGGTGCAGTTGATGACAGAACTCCCTTTGAGCGTGGAGTAGCACCTTTGAGAGACGCTAATGAGTACGGTGGGATTGCGGAAGACAAGAGACAAGGATCCCAGAGGATATCTAAGTCACGCTATGATTCTGTGGATTCATACCTTGGAGATATCAAGGAGAACACAGGTACTTCGTCCTCATATGGCTTTTTCAAACCTGAGTTGAATGACATTAATCCACTGGTTAACGAAAAAGCGCTGGATGAGCTCCGTGCCAACCCATACTTTGACGAGCCATTGGCCCGCCATTTTGCGCACTTGTACGTTCGTGACCCTATTGTGATCTTCAACGAGAGAGTGAATCAGGACAATGACGTTGAGACAGATCATTTTGAGAACATCCAGTCCACTAACTGGCAGACACTACGTTTCAAGCCACCAACGCAAGCAGCCACCCCAGATAACAAGGATGTTCCTGGTTGGAGAGTTGAATTTAGATCAATGGAGATTCAAATTACTGATTTTGAAAACGCTGCCTTCTCTGTCTTTATTGCAGTCTTGGGGAGTGCCCTTCTTGCACACCCAGATGAGTGGAACTTCTACATTCCGATTTCGCAAGTGGAGGAGAATATGAGAACTGCGCACGTTAGAAACTCCACGTTAGCGTCCAAGTTCTTCTTCACTAAAGATTTCACATCCAAAGATTTCAGCAGCACAAAACTGTCAGTCAATGAAATTATCAATGGCACAACAACAACAACAGGCTTCCCAGGTTTGATTCAACTTGTCAAGACACATATCCAGCAGAGATTTGGTCTTGAACTGACACCTGCGGGTCCTCACGCACGTTTGTACTGGTACATCAGACTTATTGAACTACGTGCATCTGGTTCCATCCCAACGATGGCCGCTTATATTCGCTCATTTGTGACCAACCATGTTGATTACCATCAGGACTCCCATGTCTCTGAACTCGTAAACTTTGACCTCTTGGAACAGTTGCAGAAGATCACAGATGGTGATACAAAGGCTCTCTTAGACTTTTTCGGTATGGAGATTGGTACATATTTGTCCCAAGAGGCGAAGGTTAGCCAAGGTTTGACAGAAGATATGGCAAATGGGAATGGTGTTGCCCACTAGGGGAATAGAAAGTGATATTTAATAAAATGCATAGAATATTCTTTTCGATTTTAAACAGCTACAAGAACGTTGTATTTTAAATTAATCATATCCGTTGAAGGACTAACCTATATTCTAACCTGTATCTGACATTTTGAGTCAAATCTATCGTAAACCACATAAACATAAAAAGGAAGTCATGACCTCGTTAAACGAAGAAAGGGCGAACACGCAGTTGATGCAATGCTCAAAAAAAGTAAATTAACCAAACAGTGAGTTGAGGGGAACCTGTTTAGTATCTGTAGTGGTCAGCCTTGTATGGACCGTTGACTGGAATACTCAAGTACTCCGATTGAACCTCAGTCAAGGTGGTCAATTTAACACCCAACTTACCCAAGTGGAATCTAGCAACAGCCTCGTCCAAAACCTTTGGCAAGACATAAACTTGACCCTTCTCGTAGGTCTGGGTGGCAAACTCGATGTGCTTGGCTTGGAAATCGGCATCCTTGGCCTTGAAAAGGGCAATCTGGGCCAAGACTTGGTTGGAGAAAGAACAAGACATGACAAAAGAAGAGTGACCAGTGGCACAACCCAGGTTGACCAATCTACCCTCAGCTAGCAAGATAATGTGTCTACCGTTTGCCAAGGTGAATCTGTCAACCTGTGGCTTGATCTCAACGTGCTCGACGGCATTGCTCTTCAACCAAGCAACATCAATCTCAATGTCAAAGTGACCAATGTTGGAAACAATGGCATCCTCCGGCATTTGCTCAAAGGCCTTTTGGGTGATGATGTCTCTGCAACCAGTGGTGGTGACAAAGATTTGACCAATAGAAGCAACCTCCTCCAGTGGAGCGACTTGGTAACCCTCAACGGCAGCCTGTAGAGCGTTGATTGGGTCAATCTCGGAGACAATGACACGGGCACCCATGCCTCTCAAGGCCATGGCACAACCCTTACCAACATCACCGAAACCTGCGACAATAGCAACCTTACCGGCCAACATAACATCGGTAGCTCTCTTGATACCATCAATCAGGGACTCTCTGCAACCGTACAAGTTATCAAACTTGGACTTGGTGACAGAATCGTTGACATTGACGGCTGGGACCTTCAAGGCACCGTCCTTGACCATCTTGTACAAGTGGTGGACACCGGTGGTCGTCTCCTCGGACAACCCAAAACAGTCATCAAGCATCTCTGGGTACTTCTCGTGGACAAGGGAGGTCAAGTCACCACCGTCGTCCAAGATCAAGTTCAACTTCTTACCATCCTTGAAGGAAAACAATTGTTGCTCGATACACCATAGGTACTCCTCCTCGGTCTCACCCTTCCAGGCGAAGACTGGAACACCAACGGCAGCAATGGCGGCGGCAGCGTGGTCCTGGGTGGAAAAGATGTTACATGAGGACCAGGTAACTTCAGCACCAAGGGCAACCAAGGTCTCGATCAAGACAGCGGTTTGGATGGTCATGTGTAGACAACCAGCGATTCTGGCACCAGCCAATGGCTGTTCAGCAGCGTACTGCTTTCTGATCTCCATCAAACCTGGCATTTCGTTCTCTGAAAGCTCAATCTCCTTTCTACCGAAGGCAGCAAGGGAAATATCGGCGACTTTGTAGTTGACAGCTGGGGCAGACATTGTGGTAATTCTGGTTGGGTGGCTAATTGTGATCTTAAGGAAACAGAAGATGGCCAGCTTTTTTTTTCCTTGATTTTTTATACTTTTTTTTTTCCTCGTTCTTCGTTCCTTTTTATTTTTTTTCACATGTGTTTTTGCCATGTGAAAATTTTACAAATCTCGTTTAGATCCTACAGTGATTACGTAAAGGTGCATCTTTAAATCTCTTATGTAAGCATACTTGATCGTGATTGTTTGGTGATTCGTTATTGTTCAGCGGGCTATGGGTGCAGTAGCAGCGAGAGAGATTTACAACCCAACGTACTCGTATATAGTGTATTCACAGAATTCAATAAATCTACTCAGCGGTATCTAGTGTGTCGCCAGTCTCTTGGTGCGCATTGATGTACTCCTGGGCAGCTGCGTTCTTTGTCACCAACTCCACAATTCTTCTGACAGTAGGTAGGTTCAACCAGGCAGGCACGTATGCTTCAACTCTGGTGAATGGTCTAATCTCAGCCTGTCTGAATGGATCATCCATGGAGTCGTTGGAAACTGTCTCAAAGAAATCATCGGAGCTACCACCTTGCTCCTTTACTCTGTTGGCAACAATACTCAACACACTCTCATCCAGTGGAGATTCGTAATCAGCCACTGCGTACTGAGCCAATAGTCTCTGGATTTGGACCGGTTTCAATGCATAGCAGATCTCAAAAATAATCTCAATATCCTCCTTGGAAGTCTTTCTTAGCTGCAGCAACTTGGCAGCCTGTAGCAAATGCAGCAAGTAGTTGGAAGAGTTTGGAATATCGTGGGATTTGCACCATTCCTCCAATCTAGTCACATTGTAATTCAATTGTAAACCACGTTTCCAAGATAGGTAGTTACGTCTCATAATCAGGTCATTGAAACAAGTAGCATTGATGAATCTCAAAAGTTCGACAATAATGTGATTACCCGCCTCGGGTTCAATCAAGTAGTTCTTCAAAGAGTAGAACACGTTATTGAAGAAACTCAAAATATCATCCATCTTGTAGGAAACATTCTGAGAGAACACCTTAGAAAAGAATGGGGAGGCTTCAGTGGTGATGAAACCTGGCAAAGATTGGGACATCACCACGGCAGAAACGACCTTCTTTTCCAATTCTTTTTGGATTTTCTTCATCCACATGTTATAAATGTTGTATGACAAGGTCTCGAAGTCCTCCTTAACAACAGCAACCAACTTCAGATACTCAGAGTATTCTTCCTCGCCCATCTCATTAGAAATGTCCTCATTTTCTAAAATAGTAGCTTCAGCATATGCAACAAATGAGTAAAGCTCATGAACATTGGACAACCAGAACGCACCGTGTTGAATGATTACATCCTCCTCCTTCAAACTAGAAACAATATCCTGGATAGCCTGTAACACTTGTCCTAGGAAGTTCTCAGACTCCTTTGTCAAGCCCAATCTCCACATATCACTCAGGATGATGATGATAATTCTAGCTGGGAACAACACCTCCTTCTTAGTCAATTCAGTCATGACCCCACTATGTGGGATATTCAGGTTCTTCAACAAACCCGTGATAATCTCCTTGTACAAGGTCTTAGAGTCTTGTAACAAGTTGTACAGTTCATTGGTAATAGATGAAAGAGAGCTCAAAGTAGACTCCGCGTCCTCCTCGTTGGAGACTGGGATGACAGACACTTGCTTTGGACTAAACAGTGATCTCTCTGTCTCCTGAGATTGTGTACTGTAGCGTCTGGACCTCTTCGGAGTAGATGGGATACCAACAACAGCTGCCTTACCATTAATAGTACTACCTGAACGAACTTGCTTGCTCATTTGATCTAGTTGCTTCTTCAAGTTGTCAACTTCGGTCTTCAAATCCTCTTCAGTTACAGCATGCTTGCTTAACTCCTCCTTGGTAGCATTCAACTGTTCTAGGGTATCTCTAACTTCTTCCTTTAGTTGTGTTTGTAGTTCAGTCAACTCAGCTATTTTTTGGGCAGACTCTGATAATTCCTCCTTTGATTTGGCAAGGTCTGCATTCAACTCTTCAATCTCCTTGAGGTGTGCCTCTGAATTTTCATCTAGCTGCTTCTTAACTGCTAGTTCTCTGGACTTAAGCCCTTCGTGGTCATTTTGAGAGTCCTCCAAGGTGGTCTTCAAAACGAGGAGTTCAGCAATCAAGCCCTTGTTTTCATTAACCTTATCAGTCAACTTAGCATTTAGCTCAATAACCTTGCTTTCCAATTTGTAACTGGCTTCCTTCAATCTATTTACTGATTTGGCTTCGAGTTTCAGCGATTGTAGCTCCTTCTTAGCCAGTTTGACTCTGTAGTATGTCTGAGTGACAATCGCAGCTTTTCTCAACTTTAAGAAATCACTTCTCTGTTGGTAAGATCTCAACTTGTTTTGGAGAGCAACCACGCTTCTCTTCTTTTGACCCTCATAGAACTTAATTCTTGCCTGTCTTGCACGGATCAGATTTTGAAGTGAAACAATGGAGATTGTTGCTGACACAAATCTATTACGAGCTTGTTTCGCTCTAATCAAAGTTTGGATAGAAGTAGCAGAGTTGTGTTCAATTTGCCTTTTAACTCTGGCTCTTGCATTGAATCCCAGCACCAGTGACTGTAGCTTCATAATAGAATCTTTAATATCGACGTATTGACGGCGGTAGTAAATACCCCTGACGTTCTTCTGGATCAGCGTAGCTGAAGAGTTCAACTTGTCTGTTCTCAGTTTTTCCAAATGAGCCAACATACCAGCTTTGAAAAAAATCTTTGTTAACCCCAATTGGTACGTCTCCTCTCTATCCATGGTACGTTTCAAGATCTTGTCACAGATATCACGAATAGTCTCCTCAGACGTCTTTCCTGTCAGTAGGCCCTCGTACTCATCTGAGTTGAGCAACAAGTGGTATCTGCTAACGAATTCTTCGTATGTCCACCTTGAGGGGAAACCGGCGCAGGAGATCTTGATAGTTTCTAAAACACCACAAGCTCTTAGCTGAGACAGAACCATCAGTGGGTCAAATTTCCAAGCAGCTTTTTCTTCATTAGGCTTGATACAACGAATATAATGGACATTGGTTGAGTCAATAGTTTTCATCAACTCAATTAACGAACCCTTGAAAATGGAACCAAGTGTTGGTTTTCTCTTAACAGCCTTCGATGGGCCAGGTCTCTTAGGAGCAGTGGCAGCGGCATTTTCTTCTTCAGCCTTGACATTAGCAGCTTCCAGTGTATCCAGAATCTCAACCAATAATTCGTTCTTTGCCTCCTTCAACACGTCAAGGTGGCCCTCAGAAACACTGTCTCTATTCTTCTCAATGAATCCCTCAATGTCGTAAGAAACATCCAGCGCATAATGAGCAACGGTGAACTTTGTTTGGCCAAATCTTGGCTTCTTGAAAACCTTGTTGGTGGGTGGTTTGTCCAGATTGTCATACAACTTCTGAACCCAACTTTCATCATTACCAGCTGGCAATCTAGATTCCTCATCTAGCAAAGATAGAATACCTAATTTTTGCTCAATCAAATCAATACAAGGTTGGTTATCACTGAATTCAATGAAGGACCACTCAATCTTCTCGTTGATATATTCTTCCTGTTCCAACTTGAAGACATGCTGGTTGAACTCTTGTTGCAACTTTTCATTGGCATAGTTGATACAAAACTGCTCAAAGGAGTTTTTTTCAAAATGCTCAAACCCGTAAATAT
Organism: Barnettozyma populi; assembly: GCA_003706705.3. Taxonomy (NCBI): domain Eukaryota; kingdom Fungi; phylum Ascomycota; class Saccharomycetes; order Phaffomycetales; family Phaffomycetaceae; genus Barnettozyma; species Barnettozyma populi. Next base: position 90,256 of record PPLZ03000001.1, read on the forward strand.
CCAAAACACCAATAAAGGTCTTGATCTGCTCAGCGACCTCAGGTGGGCACAAATCTTGGTTGATGTACCCCACTAGCCAGTCAAACAAGGCAGAGTAGATATACTTAGCAACGGAATCCCTGGCTACCAATGCCTGTTTGTGGTTCAAGTTGGAGACAATCTTTTCAGATCTGGTCGCAATCTGCTTCTTGGTGATCCACTTGGCAAAATTGAATGGGTCAACGCCTAAAAGTTCAGAAGCCTTCACCAAATTTGGTTCATCTGATGATAATACAGCATCTGTTCTGGTGGCCTTGACTTCAATGTTACCAATGTGAAGTAAGGCAGCTAAAATGGTGAAAATGGCGAACTGCTTGTCAGAATCAATACCGATCAAAGACAACGCATCAGAAGTCTCTTTGTACTCCGACTTATCATCAACCCCTTCAATATGGTGGTCACCACCTTGATTCAAATAGTTGTAGTCGTCCACATTGGTCAATTTCAATTGTGTCCTTTGCTCATCCGAGAGGCCTTCCATAAACTGATAGAAGATGTGGTAGTTTCTCTCCGACTTAGGTTGAAAAACCAATCTGGAGCGCTCCAACAAGTATGTTCTGATTCTAGCACCGATGATGGCAGTCTTATCGTTAAACAAGATCTCTAAATACTTACCAAAACGTGAAGAGTTGTCATTTCTAGTTGTCTTTGCGTTACCAAAAGCCTCCATGATAGGATTGGTGGCCAAAATTTGCTTCTCTGTATCAGACATTTCAATCTTGGAAGCGTTGTGGTGGCCCATTGGGGATTCATTATTAGAGATCTCCTCAACGGAGGCGAAATACCTCATAATATATTTGGCGGATACAGTCTTACCAGCACCGGACTCACCACTCACAACAATGGTTTGATCTCTTTCATCTTGCTTCATGCATCTATAAGCATCTTCCGCAATTGCAAACAAGTGAGGTTCCAACTCTCCTCTTCTTCTCCCAGAGTAGGCTTGGATAATATCAGACGAGTACATCTGATCCACTCTCTGAAAAGGATTAGTAGCAATCAACACAATACCAGAGTATGTGTAGATATTCAACTGTGAGTATCTGACCTTGATAGCATGGAGAACTGCAGGTTCGTTCAAATATGACAAAGAGGTTAGGTCCTCAGTGGCCTCAAGAATAGGTGGGTTTCTCAGCAATGGAAGATCTCTGTTAGTCTCCTCCAATGAGTCCGTCTCAATATTCACAATATCACCGGATTGATCAGTTTTGAGCTCCAAATGATGTTTACCACCCTCATTTGTATGTTTAGTGATTTCAGCACCGATCCATCCTTCCACGTCACTCTGGATCCAGCAACGTCTGTACTCAGTTAGTGGTCATGTTCCAGAAATGGGCTCAAAAACAGTGTAGGTAGATACATACGTTCCCACGTCGTAAGTCGAAGCCATTTCTGTTGTTTAACAGGGTTGAAGTGGCTGCTTGCGGGCTGTACTCTTAGTAAACGCTTTTGCCAAATTGTTGAACTTCCTGTTGTTTTTCTGAAACGCGTCCACGAAAGAAAAGAATATCCTCGAAAATTACTTCTTTCGGAAATAATGTGCCCCAACCAGATTTAAAGAAACAGGGTATTTCTCTGCTTCTTTAGGTGAAATCGCTCTTCAGCCGGCATCAACCAAAATGATTCTGATGTGAGCAGTCAGAATTCCTCGATTTTTGTCCTAATTTAATGAACCTTCACTAGAAAGTGTACATTGGTCCCAATTCATGAATTTCGGGAAGGAATCGCATTGGACCACAAAAATGTACAGACCAGCTACAGACAGACGCTGAACTTTATTACACAATTAACTATACACACACATTAAAGAGTGTCTCTCTTTGGGTATCACACTCTATTCATCGTCTAGGTGATGCTGAACAACGTCATCTTGCTTACCAACAACAGACTCGTCTTCTTGGTGTGTGGCAATGTCCAACTCCCCTTCTTCCTCCTGGGCTTCAGCCTCTGGTTTATCCTCTTGATGCTCAATGATTTTACTCTCTTCGGTAAATTTGACATTTGAGTCATCAGTTAGTTCAATATCTTCCTCGAAACTACCCGTATTCTCTGTCGTTTCAGTATCTGTTAGTTCTGGCTCAGCAGCTGTATCCTCTTCCTGTAACTCCTCCTCCTCTTCAACTGTCGAATTGACATTACTCTCGTCAACCAGTTCAATATGCGACTCAATGTCCATCAAAATATCCTCGTCGAGATCCTCAATACTCACAATTTTCTTAACAGGAACATCAACAATGTATTTAGGTTCTATCGACTCCCCTGAAGGGACATCCTCGTCGATGAGAGTCTTCGTCACTCTCTTGATTATGGTGCTAGTTGAAGTCTGCTCGCCATTCTCTAGCGCTCTCTCTCTACTTTCACGGCTTTGAAACTCAATGTTTGCCTGGGCTCTAAGGAGAGCGTAGTAATCACCAGACTCATGCACGAAGGCCTTCAATGTACCCTGAATTTCAGCAATGTAACGATTCAAAGTATCCAGCGCAAATTTCTTTGAAATTAATTCCTCGCGCTTGTCAATCAAGCTATTTTTCCCTTTTACATATTGCTTCCAGTCTTGGAAATTTTCAGTCTCAACATCTGGGGTTTCACCTTCCTTGGAGATCTTGTTGAAAGAGTTGGAAAAGGTGGAGTACATCATCTTCTTTGAGAACTCGTTGATAGCAACCTCAGCGAACTCTTCATAGATATCAACGATCATTCTTCTCTCATTATCAATATTGACTTCTAGGTCCTTAATTTGAGAGATCAAGTATTCGTGGATCTTGTCCGATTCGCCTGAGGCAAAGTCCTTGCTGCCATTCAAAAGACCACGGAACTCTTCTCTAGAAATCTTGTGGTCAATAATACGACCCTCTTTATCCAATTCAACAGGTTCACCACTCTCCAAGACTGCAGGGTGTGAGTCGATGTTGTAGATAAGCTTATTTATGGCGCCATAGTTGCTATGCAACTCAATCGAGAATTTTTGAAGGCGTTCAGTGATAACTGGTTGTAGTTCTTCTAGAAATGCGGATTCTAACTGGTCAATAGATCTGTTAAAGTTTTTAAAAATGTTGTCAATAGTCTCGCTTATGAATCTCTCCCAGGTGGCAATCTCATCGGTAAGGGTCACTTCATGTACCTTAGCTTCTTGCACTTGATCCTTGAGCAAAATGTCAAGATCAAGCTCGGAGCCGGCATCTTTAGTGGTGTCCTTGGTGGCTGTTTCAGCAACTAACTCTGGCTCTTCTGGGACTTCCACCTCGTTTTTAACAGTATCTGTCTTCGGCTCTTCAGTTTCGGAAGCAGTAGTCTCGATCGAAGATGGGATATGCTCCACCGGTGTTTCAACAACTGAAGATGTCTCTTCGTCCTCAATCTTCGAAAACTGCTTCAACTGGTCAAAGGAAGAGCTAAGCAACGTCTTGGATAGGTTCAAGATCTGGTTGACTCTTAGCAAGTTATAGTACTTCAAAGCATAGCTCTTGAACGCTTGGATATAAGGGGCTATGTGATTTTCAAAGTGTGGTTGCATGTACCCTTCGTAGAAAGCACTGACCTTTGGGCAAACGTGTGTTTGGATCTGTGGTCTGATGGTACCTTCGAAACATTTCCTGGTTTTCAAAACAGCAATGGATGCAATCTTCTGAGCCTGCTCAGCGGCAACAGCCACACCCTCCACGATTAATACTTGAGCTTTTGACAAACCTGGAATGATCTGTTCGTTCAATAACACAGAAGATCTGGAAATGAAAACTCTGGTAGTTGTGCCCACTTGAGCATAAGCGATTCTAGTCAGTTTATTCAACTCAATCAATCCAGTAGCACCTTTCTCAAAAGCAATCTGAGCATAACTCTTATACAAGGCAGCAACAGCCTCGAAGTGTTCAGACACTTGTTGGATATGCTGTTTGTAGAGTGGCAAATTCATGATCTTCTCTACTCCAGTTTGGACATGTGGCTCAACAAACGACTTGTAATGGGTCGAGGCAGTCTCAGAAACAACACTCAGAGCAGGACCCAAGTACTTCTCTTGTAAATCGTTGACTAGAGGACAAGCTTTTCCTTGCAATGGTGCAACATAGTGTAGATAGTATGGAGTGGTGGCAAATTGACCAGAAACAGCCGCAAACTCCGCCTTTAGTGGAGCAAATGGAGCCGTCGAAAAGTCAACGGTGCTCTTCACAAGAATCACGGTCAACACAACCAGTAGTACCTTCCTCAAAAGATTGGCCATTGTGCTTTTTGATTTGGTACTCTGAAGAGAAAAGAGCTCATCAGTCTCATTTTTTCTCTTTTCTCCCCAAAAACCATGCGAACAAACAAAAACAAATAACCGACAATCCCCAAAACGGCCACCAAATACAGCATCAACACACTAATGTCATTCTGGCTCTTTGGGCAGCAGCCCAACAGTGCCTCAAACCTAAAACGGTTATTGAGTCTGTATTATGATCAGCGCCAGAGTGAGCCTCAAGGTCTTCAGCCACACTCGACGATGGTCCAAGGAGGGCAGCAACTGGTGTCCGAGCAGTCTCTCTACCAACATAACGCCGATGAACAGCCTGATAAAAGTCCAGCCCGTGCCCTTCTAGGCAGTGTTCTTGCAGCGGGTACATCCACGGAGCAGCTTGATGTCGAGCCGCTAGATGATGTCGACATAACGCTCAACAGAAGTTTTCTTTGGAGCATCTTGGACGACCCTTCTCTTCTTAATGAACTCAAGCACCAGAACAACAAACTGGTGGACTTCATCTGCTTCGGATACATAAATGAGGATTTGAAGGATTTGAAGGCTGTTTCTAAGGATATTGATGGTGACATAGATCTTGTCAATGCCGAGAAGACAACTGATGAAGGCGATGATTCCGATAGCGTGAAGCCCCAAGGCATTATTTCCATTTTGGAGGTTCTGGTTGATCTCGTGATTGACTCTGTCCAATGGTTCAAAGAGAATGAGGAGGTCCTTCTGAGGTTGAACGATCAATTCGATTCTCCTAATGATGAGGAACTTGAAGCAGCTGACGAACTCAATGGCGAACTGAACAGAATTCACGTTGCATCAGAAATCCTGTCCTCCAACATCTGGCTAATTTCAGAGACGCTAGTGGAGGACGCTCTGCTCTCAAAACTATGGGCGTTTCTTTCATGTGGGCTCACAAATTCTTCCCCTACTATACCGCTTTTTGTTAAGATTAACGAACGTCTTCTTGAGTCAAGACCAGACCAGTTACTTAACTTTGTCAGAAGCCAGTCAAATCTTGTTGACATGTTCCTTGCGCACATTGATATTACCATAATAATGGATCTTCTGCTGCGATTCATTACGACCGATAAACCAGACATACCGACAGGCATTATTGAAATCCTTTCTGAACAGGGACTTATTGAGAAACTTCTCAATATCTTGCAATCAGAGACAGACTCTTCCACTCAGTCATCTTGTGGAGACTTTTTGAAAGCATTGATTTCACTGAGCGCCAACACTTCCATTGACGAGAACACTATTGGTCCAAACTTGTTGATCAAGAAACTTGTGAGCGATAAGTCCATTGATAAGATCATTGAAATTATCCTTGACAGAGGAAGTGGTGTTTCGACAGTGGTAGGTGTGGTAATTGAAATTATCAGAAAGAACAATTCAGATTATGACCCAGTGAACTTGCTCTACACCACATTGGATTCACACCCTCCTAGCAAAAGAGACCCAATCTATCTAGGGAAGATGCTGAGAAAATTTTCCTCGAACTTAGGAAAGTTTAATGAAATCTTATACCATAAGGACAATACTTCTAAGAGGATCAAGAATCAGATACATCAAGAGATTGAGCCGCTAGGCTTTGAACGTTTCAAGATCTGTGAATTGGTTGCGGAACTGTTGCACTGCTCAAATATTGGTCTTCTGAACACTCATTTGACTGAGAAGATTATTGAAGAGCGTGAAAACTTCCTGATGCAACAGGAGGATAACTTGGCAAATGCGTTGAACGATGAGATCATAGAAGATGAATCTTCCAAAATCAACGCCTCACTCAACATCTCCAATCTAAATATTGGAGGCACATCAGAACCTTCCGTGGCACTCAACTCAAAAAACATTACCATCTCCCCAAACGTGAACCCCGAAGACCAAAATGGTGAATTACCGATTAGCGGAGTTGATGAAGAGTTTGGCAGTGATTTGGCTATCGGGGACGCCCAGGACAGTGCTGGATCTTTGACACCAAAGAATAACAGAAAGTTTTCAAAGAGAGACCAACTACGTTCTAACCCTACCGTTGGTGACGATTTCAAGATCCAGCTGATTGACTCGAAGATTTTGCAGAATATTATCACCATGTTTTCAAAGTTCCCATGGAATAATTTCTGGCATAACGTGGTTTTTGATCTCATTCAGCAGATTTTCAACGGGCGGGTTGACTTTGGTTACAACTCATACTTGATTTTGGAGCTCTTTGAGAGCTGTGACATCACGAACCTTATCATTGACGCGTATGAGCTATGTGTTAAAACAGAGAGGGAGATCAATGTGCGACTAGGGTATATGGGCCACCTGGTACTTATTGCCGAAGAAGTTGTCAAGTTCAGTTCCATCTTTCAGTCTCAAAAGTTGAACGATCCTGAGTCTGATGAGCTTATCTACAACAAGCTGGTTGATGATAAGTGGATCGATTACGTGACAAACATCTTAACAGAAACAAGAGAGCAGTACAATGGTGTTCTTGGTGGTATTAAGAACGAGGAGTTTGAACAGTCCGATTATCTGAATCACAATGCGATCATCCTAGGTCAAACTGAAGAGGAGATTCAGAACCAGCCAATCGAAGGGAGTGGTACTGACTCTCCCGATGACGATGAAACATTTTACGAGTCCAGCCAAGACCAAAATGGGGATAATGAGAACTATTATGGAGGTAGTACTTCCATTGAATGATTTATGTTCAATTTTCATGTTTATAGTCAGCATTTGCCTATGACGAATGTAGACATTCCGAATTCCTAGTTTATGTTTTCGCGAAATAGATAAGATCGATCTGGGGGCTTATCAGAAAGGGTGTGAAAGATCCTTAAATCCCCTTCTCTTCATTCAGATACACTACGTGGAAAGAAATCAATGACTGATTACCATCTCTTGGTTCTGGTTCATGGGTAAGTTTACTGCACTCTAACACGCCAGGGGAATCCATACTGATGTAGAACACAGGCTTTGGGGAAATAAGTCTCATTTTGATTACATTTGCCAGGAGCTAGAGAAGAGAGATGATCTGTTTACAGCTTCTGAAAAATTGATTGTATATAGAGCTCACAACAATGAAGGATACCGCACACTAGATGGCATTGACGTATGTGGTCTTCGTGTGGCACAAGAAGTGAGATCACAAATTGACATGCTCAACAAGGTAGGAAGTGTCAAGAAAATCTCAATGGTGGGCTACTCTTTAGGAGGATTGATCTCAAGACACGCTGTCGGGATCCTCTACGATCTAGAGGTCTTTGATCATATTGAACCGGTGAATTTCACTACATTTTGTACTCCACACGTTGGGGTTCTCACTCCTGGTTGGAACATCACTGTGAGGCTTTTCAATAGCATTGTCCCCTCTCTGTTATCACTTTCAGGGAAACAAATGTTTTTGAAAGATCACACGTCAAGAGAGAGATCGCTCCTGGCATTAATGGCAAATCCAAACTCGGTGTTTTACAAGGGTCTACAATGTTTCAAATACAGGCAATTATATGCTAATGCAATCAATGATAAAAGAACTGCATGGTGGACATCAGGAATATCTTTAGTTGATCCATTTATCAAGATTTCGGAGAGCACAAGTCTAGAGTGTCTTGAATTCCCATTTGTGCCAACTTATGGTCCTATCGTCATTGATTCGGATGCAACTTTCATGATCTCAGATAAATTTGTCTCAACTGAGGAACAAGAAGTACTGCCTTCCGAAGAGCAAGTTGAGCAGTCAGGATTTTGGGCCAGAAAGCTGAGATGGGCTTACTTTGTTGCCAACTTGGTGTTCTTCCTGCCTCTGTGGGTGATTTGGTTTATGTGTTCCAACTTCCTTGAAAGTTTGAAGTCATACAAGAGGATCAAGGATTCATTGAGAGAGCATTCCCAGTACCTTTCAAAACTGGCAATTATTGAAGACGATGATTCTAGATTCACAGATGAAATGACAGACACTGATGAGGAAATTGAAATTGAGCTTGATGAGTATACCGATGTTGAATCTTTCAAAAGTTTGACATTCTTCGATGATCCTATTCAGATTGAGAATACATTGCAGGATAGAGCAGATGATTTGATGGAGAGTTTGTGGGATGCAATGACTTCAAAAACGGCTACTGAGAGTGCCCGCATCGAAAAGTATATAATCAAACCGGTGGAAAAAGGAGCTGTCAACCAGGATATCTCAGATGAAGATATTCCAACTATTCGGGCATCGATTAAAGAACTGTGCTATTTTGCTAAGGACTCCCCACAGGCGCAAAATGAGGTATTGAAGCCCTTTACTCTAGATTTATGCGAGGATCAGGTGAACATTGTGAAGAATCTGAACCAACTTAGATGGGAAAAATATCCGATCCTAATCCGCAAAACAACCTCAACACATTCTGCAGCTATCGTTAGAAACATAGATGAAACTCAACTTTACGAAGGAAAGGTCGTTATCAAGCACTGGTTGGATAATGTCTTCAAACTCACATGATGATTATGTAACACTGGTTTAACAATTAACGATTTAGCTGTGATTATGTAATACTATCTGGTTTTAAAAATTTTGAAAAATCGACGAACAAAGTAATCAACACAAAGTGGAAGGCCAGCTTCAAGGGTTCAATCGCTATTTTAAAGATGTCCGAATTTGGTAAGCTATTGAAGAACTCCAAGTTTGCTTCTTTAGCCAAGCCTTTGAAACCAGCTAGAGAGTCTATTCACCCAACACACCAAGTTGTCGAAACAAGAAAGGCGGCTTTGGACAGACAAGAGTGGGGTCTAAAGTATGCCTTACCATCCAAAGTTAAGTCGCGCTACATAACATTCAACAACACTGACAGTCAGGAGCGTATGGTTGATTTTGAAACCAACGGTGGTGACTTGTGGAAAAGACAGAGATTTGAGGAGATGGGTCTTGTTCCAACTCTTGAAGGTCCGGGTTCCAACCCACTATTTTACAGAAGAGGAAGCAGTTCACGACAGTCAATCGATTCAGTGCTCCAGGTTAATCAAAATGCAAAAAAAACCGAAATTCAGTCTCTAGTTTCTGAGCTGTCCGAACTGAGATCTCAGTTCAAGGAGAATCTTCTTCATAGTGATCCAAGAGCATTGTCTGAAAAGCAATTCAGTGCCTCCAACTTTGATACGCAAACACTATCTTTCCTGAAAGAGTATAAGAAAAAGACCGACGTCAACACACTTCAAAGTCTAAAGCTTTCTGGAGGTCGCAAGGTCCATGCTTACGGTGGTCTGTCATATGCGCTAAAGGGTAGATTAGCCTCTGAGCCTAATGGTGTTGTGCAACATCATGTTGTTCCAGGTCGTTTCCTAGCTGAGCAACGTGTTGCAGTTGGTGGTTTCATTGCTAGAACTGAGAACCCTAGCAACCAGTTCAACAATGTCATCTCTAAGGGTGAAGCTAGAGAGACTGTGGTACCATTACAGCCATCTGCTGCTATCATGAACAATGATGGGTCTGTGAGAGTCGAATTTAGAACTATTTCGAAGCCAGAGAAGAAAAATTACCGTCCTAAGGGAACTGCTAGCGAAAAGATCAGCTTGAGTTCACAGTACCACAAGTATCTGTAGGCTTTTGAGGGTATATATTTGTACATAGGGTTGAAATACACTGAATTATAACGGCTAGAATAGCACGCCTTTAGTAGATGGGACTTCATTAGTTCCATTACTGGAGATGGATTCTTTGATGGCAATAGCCAAGGCCTTAAATGCACTTTCTGCTCTGTGGTGGTCGTTGAAACCTCTCAAGCAATCCACATGCAAAGTGACATGAGCAGCTTGGGCAAAGCTCTCCAAAAAGTGGGGGATCATCTCACAGGATAGATCGCCGATCTTCTCTCTCTTTAACCCAAGTTCAATCACAGCATAAGGTCTGTTGGACAAATCAATAACTGCTCTACTGAGAGCTTCATCCAAAGGCGCAAAGCCGGTACCAAATCTTTTCACACCTCTTACTTGGCCTAGGGCCTGTTTGAAAGCCTCACCCAATGCAATACCCACATCTTCAGTGGTGTGGTGATCGTCAATATGCAAGTCCCCAATACATTCAACAATGAGGGACCAGCCACCGTGCTTAGCCAGTGCATGGATCATGTGGTCAAGAAACCCAACACCTGTGTGGATAGATATGACTTGTGATGAAGTAGACTGGGAGGCGTGCTCATCGTAGGACTTGCCTTCCAAAATGGACTTCTCCAAAGTGATTGGGCCACCGTTCAAACTTACCGCGATCTGGATTTTGGTCTCATTGGTGATACGAGATATCGTAGCTCTTCTTTCAGTGGACATCTTGAGTGCCGAGTGAGAGGTCTAGAGGGATACACAGAGAAATAAGACGAGATATAAATTATTTGCAAAGTCTGACTCTTCATTCGCCGAGATAAACCAGAGTTCTCAGTTCCGGGGTCGATTGGGGAAATTCGGTGCTTCTAGAAAACTTTTCCTAAGTAACCACACTGTGAGAAACTATATCCAACTGATTATGAGTTTAGTGTTCAAAAGACAGTTTGCACTTGCAAGTGTGCTTCATGATGCTGTTAAACCTGGAATACAATACAAGAACAGTGTCAAACAAGTGAGGGATCAGAATGTGGAAAAAAATCTACCATCTCCAGGAAAGATGAAAGCTTGGGAGCGTGCAGGTGAATCGAAAGATGAATTCTTCACCAAAAGGTACAGCCATGTTCATGCCAAGAGGCTTCAGAATGACAATTCAAAAAGACGAGAAGTATACTCGCAGAAGAGAACTGACAAAAGAAAAGAGATTTATCAAGAGTCAAGGAATGACAGGTATCAGCACAAAAGGAAGTTTGAACACAAGGACATCTACAGAAAACTCGATCCTAATCCCTTTTCTGAGTTCATCTACGGTACATCCTCGATCCTTGCTGCACTTAGAGCCAACAAAAGAGATTTCTTCAATCAACTACTCATCTACAATCCAGAGTCTAAGAATCCGGAGATCCAATACCTTGCTCATCAGCTCGGAATCAAGACCGTATATGTTGACTCAAAACAAGTTCTAAATAGACTGACCGATAACGGAATCCACAACGGCTATGTCTTGGAGACCAAACCACTCACGCCACACCCAGTTATTCAGCTTGGACAAGTTATTGAGCGAGACTACAGCATTGATGAGGATAATTATGGCGAATTGCTGCCAGTGCCATATCAAACTAGCAATCGTAATCCACTGGGAATATTCATTGATGGGGTCAGTGATCCGCATAATGTCGGAGCTATTATAAGATCAGCTTATTTCCTTGGTGCAGATTTCCTAGTGATGTCGGAAAAGAATAACGCCAAATTGTCCCCGACTGTGACGAAAACTTCGGTTGGTGCTACTGAGTTCCTACCCATTATGACAACAGCCAAACCTCTACAGTTTTTTGAGAAGAGCAGAGCTAATGGTTGGTGCTTCATCTCTGCGGGGTCAATAGTTCACCACAAGGATGCCGCAATCTCTCAAACCCTTCAGTCTAAATCCATCGATGTGGAAGATTTGCATGCGACCCTTGAGAAGGCACCATGTGTGCTTGTTATGGGCTCTGAAGGTGATGGTATTCGTACTACACTTAAGTTGAGAAGCGATTTCATTGTTGGCTTGAAGAGTGGGGCTAACGTGGACCCCTCCATTGACAGTCTGAACGTGAGCGTGGCTGCCGCTTTGTTGATACAAAAGACACTGCATGGTTAAAAAATGGTTTTTTATACCTTTATATAGCAACTCCATTTTTACAGACGTATTCAGTGGCCTGTAACTCTGTATAGCTGCTTTGATGTACCGAGCTGCCTATTTTCGGCTGTTTCCTATGTGTCAAACCTTTTTACCGACACCACTTAAAACCCTCTCGGATTGTTGGAACTTTTGCAATGACCGAAAACCAACAAAATGTATTTAAACGACAGACTGGGATCCTTACTGAAATCTGGTTGTTAAATCATCAAAAGTGACAAATGACCAGCCACTCTGTCCAGGTGCAGGATCATAACACAAACCTCTTCGCAGAAGGTCGCCACCGCTTCGAGAGTACACAAAGAGACCGTATCGGACTGGATATCGGAGGCAGTCTCACTAAGATCGTTTACACTATCAAGGACCGCATCTTCCTAGAAAAGTTTGCAACTGAGAGCATTGAAGAGATCCTGGTCTTTCTAGAAAAGCTTATAACCATGAACCAGGTAAAGTTTGAGTATGTTGTGACTACCGGTGGGGGCTCGTATAAGTTCTTCGAGAAGCTTAACCAGATCTTTACCATCAATCATGGGATAGATATTGTGAAGAGAGATGAGATGGAGTGTCTGATCTATGGTCTGGACTTTCTGATCAACGATATCGAAAACGAGGTTTTTATCATGAACCATGAAACCGAACAGATCAACTATCTGAAGAAGATTGATATTAGTTATCCCTATATGCTGGTCAATATTGGCTCTGGTGTTTCTATTATCAGAGTTGATGGCCCAAACTGTCAATATAAACGTGTTGGGGGCTCTTCACTTGGTGGTGGGTCTCTATGGGGTCTCTTGTCGATCCTTACCCACTGCGAGGACTACAATTCAATGCTGGCACTGAGTGAGTCTGGTGATAACACGAACGTTGACATGCTTGTTGGTGACATCTATGGAACAGACTACAACAACATTGGATTAAAGAGCTCTACCATTGCCTCCACCTTTGGCAAAGTCTTTAAGAACAAAAGCAAAAAGAAGAGGTTTCCTGATGGGTCAAATAATAAGGGTTTCAAAGAGGCTGATATAGCCAAAAGTTTGATATACTCCATCAGCAACAACATTGGCCAAATCAGCTACCTTCATGCAAACATTCACAAAGTCGAAAACATTTTCTTCGGAGGCTCTTACATCAGTTCCCACAAATTTATTATCAAGACCCTCAGTTATGCAATCAACTTTTGGTCGAAAGGAGAGATGCAGGCTCACTTCTTAAAGCATGACGGCTACATTGGTGCTATTGGTTCTTTCTTGAGCAGTCATGATAATACTGATGGAGATATGATGGATATGGATAGAGACCTCTTTGACCGTAAGGCAGACGTAGAGTATATTGAATAGAGAAGGCACAAACACGGTAGTGAACGGGTTTCACAAGTTATTTAGTAGCTAGTTATTTATTTTTCAGCTTAAAGAATTGTATCAATACTTACGAGATCAAGTTATAGGTATTATCGAGCTGTTAACATGCTTTTGCTACAGTCTTGAACTTCTGTTGGTCTTTCCGGAACACATATCTGTTGACTATGTATTTGAACGACTAGTTTACAGCTTAAGTTATTATGCATATTAGAAGGGACCACAGAGGCACAGCTGCATTCTGATAAGTGCCTCTGTTTGTGAATAGACTTACCTATTCCACAGCTACCTTCATTTATATTATAAAGAATACACCTTTGAGCTCAAAAGGAAAAATCTTCAGGATCGATTTCGGTATATCCGTCGGTATGACAGAATACTCCATGAAAATGATATGACCTCTTAGGAAGGGCATTCATGATGGCTAAAGTATGCTTCAAGAATAAATTGTATATGTGAAATTGAATGATGATTCACTCAGATTATCATTCAATAATGGAAAAGTAACTCATGAGAGAATCCTGTCTCTGTCGAAGCTTCAATTGGTCTCTTTGATAAGAAGGAATCCGATAGATCTGCTAAATGAGTTTGGGGTTGCATGTGGGGAGTTGTAATTGATATTACATCCTATGATGTTGGATATAAATATCATAGCAAACCCAAATACTATCCAATACTATTTAAATGGTATCGAAAACACAATCCAGATGCAATCCAGATATAACCAAATAAAAATAACCAAATAAAAATATCCAAATGCAATCGTACAGTGATCGATCGACGACTATACGATTTCACACTATATCTTGACGGACTCAAAAAACGATTAACCTGGTACCTCACCTACTTTACACCCTTCCATTCGATGTGACCGTGATTTTGGTACCATAGTGATAGTGATAGGGCCACATAAACTCATAACCTTTCCTTTTTTAGGCTTATGATGATCTAGTGGTTAAAGGAGTTTTGGTGTGAAAACAAAGGAAAGTTGAACCACCGTGATAACTAACTAAAAGTTATGGTGTTTTATCTCCCTCATATAAAACTGAAACCTAGAAGCCGTGTTTGGAATTTACCTCCAATTTTCTGTAGAATTATATTGACCAGAGTGGTTAATGGGCCTGTTCAACAGCGGGCACCATACCACCGCTAGGTAGGGGAAAAGCAAAGGCGATAACGTTGCTCGTGAGTCTTGAACAAAGCCGAGAAGGCCACTACGGCTTATTTGTAGGAAGAAAAGCACAGTCAAAAGGTTTTGTGAGCCGAGAATCGAAACCTGGTGCTGTTTTCAATTGGATGGAAGTATTTGGGTGGTGAAATAGTGTTGATAATAGCTGGAAGCTGTTTTGTAGGACCTGTGAAGGTCGTTTTTGGGCCAGAAACCTGGATCCTGAAAGTAATCAGTAGTCTCATTTCAATAGTACTGCTCACATTACCGTTAACTGCTTTGTAGCAATACCTGTGTCAATGAGACCCCACCTCTCCTACCAATCGCGTCAACGAAAAAGCGGCCCTTTGAAAAGGCCAACGAAAAGAAAAAGGCGGCAAGTGCAGACCTTTCTTCTCTCAAAAACAATTTCAGTCGAACCACTGTGTCTTAACAACAACAACAGCCGCCCAGAAGGATGGAGTCCGCAAAGGAAGGAGAGTCAACCGCAGTTGCGCAGCCTCCCGTCCAGGTGCCTCACCAAAACCACCACAGCACTGTAAGCACACCTTGACTCTGGCGCTTCGCCGCCACTACAATAGCAACAGAAAACTAACACTTCTTAACAGCGCATTTCCATCTCAGCCATACTCAGCTCGCCACCAACTGAGCCTTCCAGAGATCAACAACCTGATACACCGGTTGAACCTGTGATTAAAGCGAGCGGATCTGACCCTATTGGCCCATTCCATCTGCCTCCTAACTTTGTGCAGCAACTGGCCGAGGCCAATCAGCTTAAATACAAAGATGAGAAGGATGCATATCTACACAGACTCAAATCACAACTCGCCCACATCACCACATTGGATCTGCTAGCTCAACAATCCGAGAATTGGGAACTTCTCAACCAAGAGGAGTTTGATTTCTTGGACAGAGCGTCTCATGAAAATCTAGAAGTGAAGAAGCTCTTGAAGCAATTGTCATCAGCGGACTTGTTGAGAAAGGCAGCTAGACCGGAGAAAAAGGATGAAGTAGCTCCAACTTCTAACTCAAGAAAGAGAAGGAACTCTGAAGAATTTGATAACCTAACCAAGGCAGCTAAATTGAAACTCAGCAAGTCGACAACTCCAGGAAAGGAAGGGAATAGTCTACTCCAAATAGCACCCGCACCACCTGGTGAACCAGAGCCTAGAAAACAGCTCAATCTCAGACAGAAGGCCTCCAAGGCAAATGCCGAGAGCAAAATGGATACCATGATTTCGGGAACACCAGAAAAGGCTCATGCGCTTGATTCAGAAACTTCCTCCGACGCACCAAAGAGACCTCAGTTGAGTGCTAAAGAGTTGAAGGCTATCCAAAGACAATATGACAACACGTACTTCACAATATGGAAGGACTTGTCTAGAAAAGATGCATCGAAGGTGCACAGATTGTTACAACAGGCTATTCAAACCCGCCAAGTTAATGCTAAGAAAACATCCATTTTATGTGCTCGTGAAGCTAAGAAGTGGCAGCTTAGAACAAACAAAGGCACAAAAGACCTACAAGCCAAAGCTAGAAGAAGTATGCGTGAAATGTTTAGTTTTTGGAAGCGCAACGAGAGAGAAGAACGTGATTTGAGAAAAAAGGTTGAAAAGGAAGCTATGGACCAAGCCAAGAAGGAAGAGGAAGCTAGAGAAAGTAGAAGACAAGCTAGGAAGTTGAACTTCTTGATCAGCCAGACTGAGCTATACTCTCACTTCATTGGAAAGAAAATCAAAACTGATGAGTTGGAAGGTAATCCGCAAACTGGAGCTCCAGATACCAAATATTCCAATGTGAAAGTGCCCACTGATGCCAAAAAGACTGACGTCAGTGCGATTGATTTCGATTCTGATAACGAGGAGGAGATCCAGAGAGCTGCCGCTGCCAATGCACAATCTGCACTATTGGAAGCTCAAGAACGTGCGAGACAGTTTGATGGCAATGGAAAGGCGAACGGTGAATTGAAACAGATAAATATCGATGATGACGACCTTAACTTCCAGAACCCAACATCTTTGGGAGATATTAGCATCAAACAACCAAATCTACTGAACTGTACTTTGAAAGAGTATCAAGTCAAGGGTCTCAACTGGCTGGCAAACTTGTATGATCAGGGTATCAACGGTATCTTGGCTGATGAAATGGGGCTGGGTAAGACTGTCCAGTCTATCTCTGTTCTCGCATATTTGGCAGAAACGCACAATATCTGGGGCCCATTTCTTGTCGTATCACCTTCATCGACTTTGCACAATTGGCAACAAGAGATCTCAAAGTTTGTTCCTGATTTCAAAGTTTTGCCCTACTGGGGTAGTGCTAAGGACCGTAAGGTCTTGAGAAAGTTTTGGGATAGAAAAAATGTTACTTACACTAAGAGCTCCCCATTCCATGTGTTGGTGACATCATACCAGTTGATCGTCCAGGATATCCAGTATTTCCAAAGAATCAAATGGCAGTATATGATTTTGGATGAGGCACAAGCAATCAAGTCTTCCCAGTCATCTAGATGGAAATCTTTGCTGAGTTTGCAATGTCGTAATAGGTTGTTATTGACTGGTACTCCCATTCAGAACTCTATGCAGGAATTGTGGGCCTTGTTGCATTTCATTATGCCAACGTTGTTTGACAGTCACGATGAGTTCAGTGAATGGTTCTCTAAAGACATTGAGAGTCACGCGCAATCTAACACACAGCTGAATCAACAACAACTGCGCCGTTTGCATGTCATCTTGAAGCCATTTATGCTTCGCCGTATCAAAAAGAATGTCCAGTCAGAACTGGGTGACAAGATTGAGATTGATGTGTACTGTGATTTGACCACCAGGCAGCAGAAGTTGTACAAGATGCTGAGATCTCAGATATCACTAATGGACTTGATGGAGAAGGTGAGATCTGGCTCTGATGATTCCAACCAGTCTTTGATTAATTTGGTTATGCAGTTCAGAAAAGTCTGTAACCATCCCGACTTGTTTGAAAGAGATGATGTCAGAAGTTCATTTTCATTCGGTCAGTTTGCTGAAACTGGGTCGTTGATTAGGGAGACGAACGAGTTGGATTTCAGTTACGCCACTAGATCCCAGTTGATGTATGACTTACCGAAGTTGATCTATAGAGAACTCTTGACACCCAATCAGAATAACAAACTCGATATCAAGGACCACACGCTGAACAGCTTAATGAATATCTGGAACTCAGAATACATCACTGAGAACTCCACGGATGATGATGCATTCTCTTGGTTGAGATTTGTTGACCAAACTGCGAACCAAGTTTCAAAGACTGCTAAAAGTGATCTCATTGAGAGAGCTATCGATTTGAGAACGTATACAAAGCCTGGAGTGATCAAACAGCGTGATGAAACTACTGATGACCGTCAGTTCTTATTGATCAATCAGCCGAAAGTTGAACCGTATCTAACCATGGTTCAGGAAAAGGTCTACACTGACTTATATCTTAATGTTCACGATTCACCAGTGATCCCACCAGCTTGTGCTCCACCGGTGGAAATCTCTTGCTCCGACCGTTCCTTTGTGAATGACAAATCGAATGAACTCTTCAACCCAAAGATCAGACAAGCGTTGACAACACTACCTTTGAACACACAACTTGACCTCATACAGAGACGTGTTCCTTTGTGCAACTTTCCGAAGGCTGAAATGTTACCTGCTCCGTTGAATCATAAGACTGGATACTCTTCAATTCAGATGCCATCCATGAACAGTTTTATTTCTAATTCAGCGAAGTTGGCAAAGTTGGATGAGCTCTTGGTCGAGTTGAAGAAAAATGATCACAGAGTCCTAATTTACTTCCAAATGACCAAAATGATGGATCTGATGGAGGAGTATCTCACTTATCGACAGTACAAGTACTGCAGATTAGATGGTTCCTCAAAATTGGACGACCGTCGTGATTTAGTGAGTGACTGGCAGACAAGACCTGAGCTGTTTGTGTTTTTGTTGTCTACCAGGGCCGGTGGATTGGGTATCAATTTGACTGCTGCAGATACTGTCATTTTCTACGACTCCGACTGGAATCCAACCATTGATTCACAGGCTATGGATAGAGCGCACAGATTGGGTCAAACACGTCAAGTAACGGTGTACAGATTGTTGGCCCGTGGAACTATTGAGGAGAGAATGAGAGACCGTGCCAAGCAGAAGGAACACGTCCAACAAGTTGTTATGGAGGGCAAATCTGCCACAGAACAAGATGAGGATGTTGGCTTCCAAAAGGCTGGTCCTAATGTGGCCTTATGGTTGTTGGATGATGAACAGGCTGCTGAGGCTATGAGGGGAAAACAATTAGAGGATGAAAGGAAAGCCAATAAGAAGAAAGCGGTCCAAGCTAGAAAGGCAGCAGCAGCAGCAAAGAAGAGCACCAATCTTGAAGATATGTATCACGAAGGCGAAGGGAACTTTGACGATGGCACCAATGGAATGCCATCAAGAAACTTGACGCCTAGTGTTGGTAGCTGATTGAAAAGAGTATGTGTGATAATAATGATCTGTTTTTTTAGTCATTGAGTTTGGAAAAATAGACAATTAGGTTAACTACTGAATGGTAGAAACTACAGTTGTAATTCTAAAGCTATGAAGGAAATTCTATTCATTTCAAAATATCAATTCTATTAATATCTTCAAGGAGTTTCTCTAAGAAGAGGGACAGAACTTCAGTCTCCAAATCGATGCCCACCTGCGATGATCTCGCTCGTATAAATGCTTTGGTGAATCTAAATGACCTTGGAGAAAGATCAGCTGTTTGTTCATCCAAGACCCCACTTTTAAGGGCTTTCAGAACACCGTGTTTGGACTTAGAATCCACACAATTCACCACTAGAAAGAAGCTGGCTGCCTCTATGAGTAGTTGAGCATTTTTCCCATTGGCCAGTGCTTGTGATGTGCTAACCTGGGAAAGGAAGTAGTCAATGATCAAGCCATCACCCAAGAGATTCATTAATGTTGTTAGGGACTGGTAATCTAAAATAGGAATACTTGATGACTGACCCCAATTTAAAAGTGTGTGGAATTTGGCATGGAATGACTCAAGAAGTGATGAGTACTCAAGTGGTTTCTTTTGTGGAGAATCATCTAAATTGGAGTAATTCGTCACCAACTCATCCAATGAGCACTGAAAGAACCCAATTGGTGAAGCACTTTGTTCTGAGGCTTGGCGAAGATTCGACAAGAATTCTGGGTCAATCTTAGTGCCATCTGAGGACGCGTCTAGGCGTTCCAGTACCTTGTACAAGCCGTTTGTGAAGTTGGTCATGATGATCTTGTGAATATGGATGGCATCACCACTAATATCAGAGGGATTGAGTAATGTTTTTAACAAACTCAAAATTATACCCACGTCCTCGTTTTTCCAAAGGGAGTTTTCACTCCAAGCCAAGAAACCAACAATAGTACTCAACAGGAATGGTTGCAAAAAATATTCAAGACCACCTTTGATGGTGTCGATATCAACGAGCCCCTGACGACAACCGACAAAAGCTTGCTGGAATACGCTTGGGAATATATCGAAACATTCCTGCATGGAAGACATTCTCATCAGATCATCGGATATACCACCAGAGTCAAACAGAGCAGTCATCCAGTTAGTTAGAACGTCCAACTTACTAGAGTCGTTTTGATTGAGTTGCCTTGATGTACCCAGATTATTTAGGTATTGAATGCAGAAGGACTGTTGTGTTGTTTCCAGTTTGTAAGACACCAGCTCTTCCAAGGAGATGTTAAAAGACCTGACAATCAATAGAAACAGCAAGAAGACGCAACCAAAGGCAGCATAATTGTCTTGAAAGTTCATATCTTCAGAATCCGCTTGTGTCTGATCCAAGTAGTTCATCATTGGTTTTAGTATCGCCGAAGGTGACAGATGGAACAGAATAACAGTTAGTGAATCCGGGCAGAGACCCAAAGCAACACACAATCTGTACAGATGTGGTTTATCATCTTCACTTATGAATGTCTTAATCACAGAAAGGATGTGCTTAGATACCTCCGCCTGTTTGGAGCCTTCCATGTCATTGATTAGACTCAAAAATTCTAGTAAACCAGATTCCTCAAGAGAGACAAACTCAGTATTAATGGATATCAGCGTGCGCTTCAAAGTTTCCTGAAAGTCAATTGGCTGGTTGATTGAATCATAGATGTCATCAGTGGTTGGTAGATTTCTTCCATCTACTGATGCATCTTCATCTAGAATAGTTTTGAATGAACTTTGAGGAAGAAGGCCCAAAGCAATACAGCTCTTTAGGAAATCATGCCTCACATCAGTGGTTGTGGATGGGAAGGATGAAAACATATCATCAAAATTGGTGTCAGAAGTGTTTCCACCTCCACTTAGCTGCTTGATTGCTTGGAGAATCTTTGGATCAATTAGATGGAAAGCGTTGGTCAGTGACAGTTCAATATTTTTGAGGTTCAGTTCTTTAATCAACAAAGGAAGCCTTTTCAGTAGAAACAGTCTCCAATTTTGTACGAAGTAACTATGTGGATTCCTGGATTGTAATGCGATGGAGTAACCTTCAAAAGAAATAGCCAAAAGCTCATTCAAAGTGTTCTTCATTGTCTTCACTTTGACGAACTGATCAAAGGCTGCCAGGAAATTGTCTTTATGAGTATCCCAGTTTAAAATTGCAGAGTTTAGCCAAATGAACTTTGGAAGTTTGTTGGTTTTCAGAAAGGCAGAATGCACGTTGAAACCGTTGATATTTGGATTGATAGAAATAGACTGTCTCAGGCTCCCACTTATGGACCCTCTCTTAGTCACTTTCGCCAGTATCTCTTCCAACTCGTCAGTAAGGGACTCGAATTTACCCTTATTTTCGGTAATGAGTGTCGCGAGCAGATCTGTTTGCTCTGGGGTGATGACCGCTGTTGACAGGACCAGCTTGGGAAGCAGAACAATAAGAAGGTTGATTAAGCATTGATGAAGCTTAGCGCTGTCGTGCTTCTGTTCCATCAAAAACTTCAAATATATGAAGACTGCCTCCACATTCTCATAAATCTCTAGATTACTAAAGACAATGTTGGATTGATCTCTCTCATTTCTGAGTTCTGTTATGAGGGCACTCAGAATCAGAAACTGGTTATGGTCATTAGCCAACTTGAGGTTGGACACAACCGAGGAAAACTTCAAATTCGTTGACTGATCTGTAAGAGCAACTGTTGATATATAGACAACCAACAAAGGGTCAAGAATCTCTGCAGTGCATAGCAATTGGATGATATCCTGTTCAAGCACCTCCTGTTTATGATTTAACTGCTTCAGAAGGGCTTGAAACGAATCAGGTGAAGCCCTTCGTGAAAGACAGAACTCTAAAAGAGCACCAAAATGTACATTGACCATTGCAATAGGTTGAGGCACCTGTTTTTTGACTTGTTAAACTGTGTAATGGTGATGTTAGTAGCGTGTTGTCAGAGTGTGTTGTTGAGCCTGTAGAGGCCCGTTTAAATGAAGTCCTCGGAAGTCTCAGACCGAGGGCATATATCATGTGAGGGCACGTGAAAAAATTTTTTGCGCTGTCGTTTGGCAGGCAAATTTGAGTTTTTTTCTCTCCAGTCTTTACTGAATGTGTTGCCAGTTCCCAGATCTAAAGAGAATCATCCTTTGGGCTTTCCAACATCGAAACACCTCGAAGAGAATTTAGAAGTCTGTTCGACTGGTGAATAGATAGTAGCATATTTACCCCTTTGTCAAACGCACACATTCGTTTTTTCCACGTTTGTTTTTGATATTATTGAACTTGACTCTTCTTTGTTGAAGAAGCCAGTTATACATTCATTTGCTCAGCCAACCTAGAGCTTACCTGTACGTGATGTTCTATACCAACTCTAATGCTCAATCAGAGCGGCTCCACAACAAAGTTGGGATCCAAGCTCCTGAAGGAGCTGTCCATACTGTCCCACCCAATGAGATAAGTGCTGTTAACAACAGCTCTGAGGCCGCCCTTGGCAGCTCCAAAGTCAAAGCTGAGAGTTTGCCTTTCGGGTACCAATTTGCAGAAGTAGAGAAAGCTATTTCAAACTTCACCAAGCATCAACAATTCAATCATCACTATGCTCCTAATGTTAACGTTAACAGAAATCACCACCATCATCATCACCACAACAATAGGTTCAACAGTAACAACAACAGTAGCAATTATAACAACGGGAGATACCAGAAGCAGCAAAACTTTAACATGAATTCTCAAATGAAGCAGCAACAACCTGTTCAGTATGTTAACAACACCAACACCAACAACAACAATAACAACAACGGCCAGTCGCTGAACCGTTTCAGACCAATGACCAATGGGAATGGTTTGCACCAGCAGCAAAACGTGCTTGTCCAGCAACCGTACGAGCAGGTTCAACAACACAACAATATTTACCAACAGAGTCAGATATCAATGAACTCGTCCACTTTGGTCAACAACCAGTACGCCAAGTTTGACTCATTCCAATCCATCCAGCCCCATTACAACCACTCTGATTTGATGACAAACCATTCTCCGAACTTTCAATCCACGGTTAGACCAGGATCGTCAAATGGGTTTGGTAACTCTTTGGAGCCGATCCACACTAATGGTTCCTCTCCATTTGCATTGAATGGTTCAGACTTCTTAAACACTCCATTAACCAACTCTTCTACTCCTGTCACCTCTGAAATTGATCAAAGTCTCTCTTTGAATGATTCTAATTCTTATCTGGGCGACATCTGGGGAAATTCCAAGAGTGGTTTGAAGAACTCAACTTCTGTGTGGGCCTAAGTTTCCAGAAGTGGACGGTGTTAATTTATTGTTGTTGTTATGTTATGCAGATAGATAGATGAGGTGAGAAAAAAATGAGAGAGAGAGAGAGAGAGAGAGGAAGAAATAGAACGAAAGAAAGAAAGAAAGAAAGAAAGAGAGAAAGAGGTGATCTTTCCGCATGAGATTTTTGTTTTTTAAGGTGTGAATGAGGTGCATTTGATTTCAGGATATATTAATTGCAACTGGCTGGGTTTTGAAGGTTACAATTTGTGCTTGTTTTGTTTGAGGGAGAAAGACAGAGAAGTGTTTCTCGTTGTGTTTTTGCGTTTTAAAGGTTAAAGTGTCTTTGGTATGGGATATTTGGAAAGACTTACTGTATATATTCAACGTTTTAATTAATAAAGGAAAGGTGTTCTTTTGGCCACTTGTAACGATTGGCTGTGATCTCTGGTGATTGATGTTTTTGGCTTTGTGGAAGAACTCACACCGTCCAAAAAGTGGAACAAGCTCTGGCATGGAAATAACAAAAAAGCAGTCCAGATGTACCCACAATTTTGAATAGTGGTGTTTTCGTGGACTACAATCTCAACTCAGGAATCTAAACTTTTAACCTTGAAACACTATCTGATCTTGCTATATACTCACTTGCTTATCTGAAAACCGTTGTCCATTCATAGTCTTTACCATGATCATCTTGAAAAACGAAATGTTCTCTTGTCCATCATGTCTGCATGTCCAGAAGGCTCAGAGATGTTACCATTTGAAGGAGAAGCACCTTGTGTCCACCAAATCATCCTCTGATGTCCACATCAACAACTCTGATAACACAGAACCACTCAAAATCCACGGCTTCTACAGGTTAAAGATCTGCACCGACTCCAGTCAACCACTTGTCAAACAGAAGATCTGTCCTCAGAATCACCAAAATGACGAGATACTCTTTCACAGAGACTTGAAAGTTGATGAGAAGGCCCCGATTGGACCTGTCATCTACATTTTGGATGAAGAGACTAAGCTGGAGTTGGAGAAGTTCATTCCCACCAACGATTTGCCGGTAAATAACTATGAGCCGTCCTTACCAAAAGACTCTGCTGGATTCAAGAACAAGATACTAGCTGATTTCAAGTTCAATAAGGCAAAGAAGAGTTCTGCAAAAAGCGGAAAACTTGCTACATGTGATTGGCAAAGTGTTGTAATTAGACCGTTGGATGTTTACGCCAAACCACATTCACCAATGCCTAGTTGCTCGAAATCATTGCACAGTTTTTCGATGTGTGGTACTGGCAGTCATTTCCTTCATCCGACTTACCCAGTCGAGGACCCATACAAAATCCCTGGAACCACTGTCACTTTGATCAGAGGGAAGCAGGCTGTTGGTATCGATTTAGATGTCCAAGATGAATTTTGTGCTATTCATTCTGAGTCTGGAGAAAGCTATTCGAAATCAAAGGTACCATTGAAGATTCCTGTGGAGAACAGGATGGACGAACTCTTGAAGGACACTGAGCAGCTGTTGAACATGTTTCTCGAAGACCAGCCCTCAATTGAAGCGTCTGCAAAGAAAGGATCAGCTCATGCTGTTGATGAGACATTAAGTATGGCTCCAGATTTGGTTTTCTGATGTTTATTTGATTGGCTATGGACAGTTATTGATTGTAGTAACTTGCAACGAGATCTGTAGTCACGGTAACGGCTCCAACAAGTATTTTTGTGTCAAGATTTGTGGTCTTGAAACTCTTTCGAACAAGATGAAGAAGATGAACCCAATGTGTATTCTGTTGTTGGCGATAAATAGATAGGTGCTTTTACGATCCTTTGCGTTGTTGTTCTTAAGAGATCTTTTCGTTCATTGCTACAGAAAAAATTGTTATTTCAAGATGGGTGCAAAGCCCTGCCCACGATGTGCTAATTGCAAAGCAGTTAAACTAACCCTGTGTTGCTTCCAAGAGCCAGTATCTCCTAAGTTTTTTCAAGCTGGTTCCGAAGAGGAAAAGGATGATGAGAAGTACTTAAATGTCTTTGAGGTGCGAAGATTGTTCATGAGGCTTAACATCGGCTCTTGGGGGTTTGAAGATGCTGAGGACTCTGATGGAAGGAGCACCTCCACCACCTACAGCCTGAGAGTTGGAGCCCGAACAAAGAGGCCTAGTAGAAGAGCGTTGGAATCGAGAGAGTTTAATGTGTTGAAGAATTGCAGAAAACGGCTGCGTAAGAGCAGAGTAGATTTTAAGAAACCAAGGTCAAAAAGACAGAAACTTGATGGCGAAAGCATTTCGAGGCCAGTCCATGCCAACTTCTCTGCACTATTGAAGCAGACTTTGCCAGTGCTTTATTCGAGCCAAAATTCACCTTTGACATCTGAGATTCAAATAGGCCAAAATGAAGAAGGGGTTGAGGCTATCAATGAAACAGAGCCCATCGCTGAGGCGGGCTCTGAACATAACAGCTTGAGCGTGAACGGTTCCTCAAACGGGGTAGAGGTGGAACGAGATTTTGGACAGCATGGTAGAATCCAGTATTGTACTACCTTTGAAGAAAGATATGCATACGAATCTGTTCAAGAGAATATGGTCTTGAATATTGGAGATTTAGGTTCACAAAGTTGTACCTATCTAACTGACTGATATCTAGCACCCCATAATCGGACATATTATCACACTACTGTATGAAAGAACCAATTGGGCACATAACAGACCAAGAGATGGGGAAGTGGAGGGATTTTCAAACTGGACATTACTTTGAAAAGGAAAAGAAGCGTATGCCCTCTCCTTCACTCTACTGTAGATAGCTCATAACCCATTATAAAACAAGGGCTATATAGGTTAGCTCATCTTCTAGGGTGTTAGACTTGACCTGAAGGACTATTTTCTGCTGCTTGAATTGGATATGTCCCAGTGTCGGCACCTTCAGCATCTTTGAGTGGGTATTGGGCCAATTGTTCGTCAGTAAACTCTTTAAGCTGTGGCGGCCTATCATTGTTCCCAGAGAACTCTCGAGAAGGGGAGGACCCATCATCACCAAAGTACTCGTCGTACTTGTAGAAGCCCTTTCCATTCCAATCACTGATATGAGGGTCCTTCTTCTTATAAGTGTGTCTTGCTGCAAAGGACAAATCCCAAGTCAAGATAATGTATAAGGCAAGATAGAAGAAGGCCAGTGTCCATTCAAAGTAGCTCGAGACACTTTTATTCGACACAAGCTCAAATAACAAGGCAAAGATAAATGACAAAACAATCCAAAAACTCTTCAAGAAGCCAGAAATTCGGAACTTGTTCCAGTAGTGGTGGCCAACATGAATTAACTGGTAGTGCTTCCCCATGAGGAAGTATTGGACAATCACACAAATCATAGACAGCATTACAAAGATAATAAACACGCCGAGCAAGGAATGATGCACAGTTGGCCACTCAGTAGTCTTGAAGATTGCACATAGGAGAATTCCAGTTTGGCCAACTGTTCCTAAAATAGTGGCTGCAAACATGAGATTCCGTTCATTCTTCTTGAACCAGAACTGAAGTTTTCCACTTTTTCTCAGACGATACTCAGTGATCAGTGTAGCGATGTAGCAAATACCTTGCAAACAAGCACCGGTGATAAAAACAGGTTGCATGTCTGTTGCACCAATGTGAGAGATGTAGACTGGGGTCTGATGTCTACCCACGAAAGGGTAAATTGGATGACCTTGAGATGACCAAACAGCCAGCAAGGTGATAAGCATAACTGTCCAGAAGACACCACCAGTGATGGGAATTAAGAACCACCAGTTCTTTGGTTTGGAGAATTTAACCATGACTAAAAAATGAATAGATAAAGTACGACCTATTGAGTAACAGGGAGGGAGGATTTGATGATGGCCTTGGGCAGAGCAATGGAAGGAGCCGGCCCAAATATTAGAGTAGAAACTTGAACCCTTGAACTACCTTGAAATACTTTGAGCACTGAGTTACGCGGAAAAACACACAGCTTTAAGAACTTTTGCCGTTCATTGGCAATAATTTCTCAAAGTTTAAGAAATCTTGCAGCTATTTCTGTCTTTCGACTCTCGGTTCTCGACTCTCAACGTCACTGCTACGACCCAAGATGATCATCTCGATAAATCTAAAGGTTCGCGGTAATGTGGTGCATTGCTAGCTAAATCTAGAAGATAGTTGGTCTTCCAAAACCTGAAAAGACAAGTGTTAGTGAGCGTTGGCTCAGCCTCACTGGACTGACACAACCAGCTTTTTGTTGTCATCAACAAGAATTCAATTCCGAGGGAAAGAATAGCCGGATTTCACTTGCTTATGTAGTGAATTCTTTTGTTTTGATTTTGCTCTACGCGTACACTTTCTTAGATTTGATTCTAGGTACAAGAGGTCATGTCGCAGAAGTACTCGATCACCAGCAATCCTGCTAATAGCAATAGGAGGAAGTCAGTGTTTACTCCTAATCTCAACAATTCAAATCTCATTGAGGCCTCTTCACAAACCATCGAACTGGAGAGACTGGAGCAGGAAATCACTCTGACGTTACAGACAATTGACAAATCCTTCTCCAAATCACATAAGATCATCAACGACAAACTGATACCGATTGTAAAAAAATACCACACAAATTCGAAGAGGATCTGGACTGGTGTGAACTTTTGGAAAACCTTTCTAGAGGCAAGTGCAAATGTTGAGCTCAGGGGGTATGAGGAAGCTATCCAACATGAGGATTTCGATAATGAAATGTTGGAAGGACAAGAGTTTGACAAAGGTGAGAATCGATCAGATATTGGAGATCAAGAAATGAAGCAGAATGAAGATATGAGCCCTGTGAAGGTGCCAACAAGCATCGGCACTTATACTCTGGGAGGCGATGATGTCTTGATGGAGAGCACCGACTATGGTACGAGCAGGGGAAGCAGAGGCTCTGAACTGAAAACTAATCCAATCATGCCTCAGGTCAGCCAGAAGAATATTGGTTTCGATACTTCAGATAGCATCATCCCATCACTTCCACCAGTCACTGTTAATTTGACCAATACCAATGAGACTGATGTGAACCAAACTACACCAACCTTACAAAGAACAGAATCAAGACATTACGTGATTCACAACAACCTGGACTCTACATACAAGTTGGAAGTGTCACCAAGAAAATCGCACAAACGAGCCTCTGTGGTGAATACATTCTCCCCGAACAAAGCTGCGTCCAAAAAGAGGAAATCATTCTATCAGCAAAAGTTTGACTCATCGCCCTTTGAGGCCGAACCACCACAACTTCGCTCTGATGTTCAGTTTAGCCCTGTAAGGAGAACTTCACCGTTGCGCAAGTCTTCGAATAGAACAAGCCTCGCTTTTCCAGATGAAGGCGACACTCAGAGATTCCCACTAACGCCGAAGTACGGTGCTGGTGGTGATTTGTTAAGAACGCCTGGTCAAGTGGATAAAGTTGCTAAACGCTACAGTGGGAAATTCCAATCTGACATGTCGGGGGATAAAAACAACACACTGACAGATGGTTTCGAAGACTCCGAAGAGGTGCCAAACCTCTCACCTCCCGTGACTATGAATTTTGCGACAGACCAAGAAGTTGCTTCAGGAAGACAAAGTGCACAGATAATGGTCAAAGAGATTCTCAATAATGTTAGCGGAATCGATGACTCTGGCGCAACTGAGAATTCATTGTTTGTCGAGAAAGAAGAAATGGCCGAAACGGCAAAGCAGGGGCGCTTGAGTGATAATGACTTTGATGCGTTCCTTGATAGGCCTAGAGGGAAACACAATGATCAAGACGATTGGAGCGAGTGATATCTGTTTTGCACAATATTACCTACAAGTCTGAATAATCGCTTTCTGTAGCTTGGGGCTGGTGGAAGGAGTTTCGGTAGGGTCACACTTATGAACTTTTTTCCTCAAAGACGCCAGTGGCAATTATAACTTTGTGCATTGAATTATCCAGACAGATATTTAATCTTTCACCAAGAGAGTCTGACATGGGTAACGCGATGTCTTCAAGTTTTGCCCCAGAATGTACCGCAGCCAAAAAAGAATACGATGACTGCTTCAACAACTGGTATTCCGAGAGTGAGTATTATTGTCGATGGCTCCCCTACTTGAGACCTTGAAGACTAACAGGATCAGAGTTTTTGAAAGGTAGTGGTTTGTACAACGAGTGCGACGATCTTTGGCACGATTACAAGGCCTGTGTTGATGTATGTGCTTTTATATTCATTCTGCCAGAGTCAAGCGAATGTTAGTACTAACAAGCAACAGTTGGCTCTAGCCAAAAAAGGGATTCTACCGATGCTAGAAGAAGCCAGGGAAGAGGCTCCCTTTGAAACAGGTGGTCAATTGCAGGAGACGGAGACAAAAAAGTAAGGGTTTAAAAAGCGGGATGGTACTTGTACATAGTTAATATGAGGTTTTTGGAGACCGCAGTAGCCGCAGTAGCTTCTCCTTCTCTGCCAATCAGGATAGGAAGACAATTTTTTCCACACTCTCACCCGTTGCCACTTCCGCACATTCAGCATTTTCGTGACTCTCCACCAACTGGACCAACTGTGCCCGTTCTTACTCTAAAGAGTTGCAAAAGATAAGAATGGATAAGAATCGAATTTCGTGCACTAGTGGCCCCGGTTAGGCATTTGGGCGCACCAGCGCTTCGGCAAACACTCGATCCGCAAAACCAGACCAAAACAAACAAACAAACAAACAAACTAACAACTTACAAACTAACAAACTAACAAACTAACAAACTAACTAGAAGTCTAACTTATTTGAACAACAAACAGTCCCATTCGCACCAATTAACCGTCCTTCAACTGCACAAATACAAGAAGCTGAAAATGAATCCCGGAAGTAACAGGATACAGCTTCCTCCTTTCCAGCCTATGATGATGGATCACTTGGGCCAGCCACCACAGCAACCAGGCCAACCACAGCAACAACAGGGTGGACCACCACCACTCCAACCGCCACAACAGCAGCAGACACTCCAAATGCGCTATGACAACAACCTAAACCAAACTTACCGTCCTACAAATGCTCCATCAGGCATGCCAGCGAGTGCACAGGTACCAGGTAGCATGCACCCAATTGCCATGGGGACTCCACCATCCAGCCAGACCACCAACCTCACTAAACAGGGCAGAAGTAGACTCCGGGTTAAGAAGGCGTGTGACCGTTGCAAGAGACAGAAAAGCAAATGTGACGGCGAGGCTCCTTGCCAAACGTGCTTAAGACACAAGCATAAGTGCATTTTCTCTACTTCGATGCTGCCAGAGGTGTCGAATGGATCCATATCTGCTATGGAGACACCCACACAGGAAGATAATGGAGTCACAGACCCACTGGGAACTGACTATACTAGATATCTAGAAAACAAGGTCAGGGAGATGGAGGCGTACATTAACCATAACACCTTCAACGCAGATGATATAGAGGAAACTTTCCAGAAGAATATGTACACTTTCTCTAAGGACAAGTACCGTGTCATGAGAAGATACCAAAATATTCTCCCTCAGGAACTCGGGAAGTCACTTATTAGTGCCCTCGACGAAGAGGAATCTAAAGACTTGCTAATCCCAAGAATCCAATTCTATGGCTGGAATATGTCTGGTGGCCACTTCCTAAGCCAAAGAACTCTTCCCCCAATGGTTCATCTGATTGACTTAACTCACGATTCAAGACTAGGCGGCTGGTTACTGGATTATTTTATGAGAAATGTCAATCCTCTTTTTTCGATTATTCACGAGAAGGTGTTTAGAGATCAGTATCGGAACTTCATCTCCAACCTTCAGAAAAACGATACCTCTCAGTCAACAAGATTATTCAGCGCTCTTCTCTACCTGATATTTGCCATTTCAATCAGATTTTCCGAGAACGACTCTGGATTACCAGCAGAAATAAGAGAGCAGGTGACACCACAGCTAGAAGAGAAGCTGTTTGATTCAGCACACAGTGTTGTTACACAGTTGAGTTTTGAGTGGCAGTCGTATGAGCTGATTCAATGCTGGATTCTGGTCACTCTGTTTTTAAGAACAACGTACCGCCAGAATGCATCTTACATGTCATTGGGTAGTGCTATTAGAATGTGCAAAGGTATGTCACTAAATATGAACTTTGTCCCAGAGAAGCTGGACAAACCATACGAATGGACCAAGGCAATAAGAGTCTTTTGGTTAGTGTACACTTGGGACAGACTTCATGGGTTTCAATCTGGTAAAGGCTATGATATCCAGGACAGAACAATCGTGAGGCCTTTCCCTGATCTCTCTGAACATTCTGAGGATGGATGGTTGAGTAAACCTGCCTTGGCCATGATTCACCTGGCCAGAATCTCTGGTGAAATTCAAAATTTTGTGAATGGTCACTACAGGAAAGATACCAGTTTTATCGAAAAAGTCACTGATCAATTGAACCGCTGGGATGAGTGGTTCAAGGAGAACTCTAATGGTTATGAAGAGCTAGTCATTGACCAAGTATACTTGACTTATCATGATATTGTTCTGAACTTCAATAACAAGGTGCTATTTAAACTGGTTGAGAGAAAGTATTACCCTGATGACTCTCAAAAACAGATGGAGACTTTGATTAGACACAGCGGGGAAGTGTTGGAACGATTTCAAAAAATTGATGCTGCAAATCAGCTGTTTGTTCCATGGTGGCTGAACCTGGTATTGTTGTTCAATATTGCTTTGGCTGATGTCACACTGATAAATGCCGGCCTCTATCAGAAGCACTGTGCATCGAATCTGACTGAATCTTTGAAGCTCTTGACAAAGCTGGAGCCAAAGGCACATATGGCTAAGGAATGTGTTTGGGTTCTAAAAATGCTGAATCACATGTGTGTGCAAAGAATGAAAAAATCTGTACAGGTCCTGACCGATATTGGTATTGATCATGGATCTGGGAGTGTCAACCAAGTCAAGTTCCTACAGTTTGGCAAAGTCGAAGATGAGAGACCAGCACTTAAGAGACGGAAAACGGAGCAGCAGCGAGCAGAGACGATTGGCTCGCAGCAGGTTTACCCAGACTCATCCACCGATCAATTTTTCCAAAATGACAATAACCCAGATGATTTTGCTCTTAATAGTGTGGACTTGCTAGGCAATTTGAGGTGGTTTGACCAGTGGGTGAATGAGTTTGATCACCACCAAGATTGAAGGTGGACGTTTTAGTTCAATGCGTTTATATAACAGTAATTAACATGCACTACCTAAATATGTTTTAGGGTTTAGGTTCGCGGATTTCACTAAACTATAAGTGATAGCTCATATGTTGAATGAAATCTCACTTTACTTTTCTCGGAAGTAAGCTTTAGTTAAGAGTATCTTACGTAGATATAAAAATATAAGTATGACACGGACAGGAATTGAACCTGCAACCCTTCGATTGCACTGAAATTCCAACTGGAGTCGAAAGCTCTACCATTGAGCCACCGCATCATCTTGAGATACGAACACATACCTGACAGGGCGGTTCAGTAGAATCACGTGACTACAACGGTGCCGAAGTCCCCTTGCCTTGGAACACCTGTGGAAGTCAACCCTGCGAATTTGGGAGGGTGACTCCGAGTTTCCTTGTTATTGCAAATCGAATAACTCGATACGTACAGCGTACGCAGCAGAAATTTAACAGTCTGATCTCTGTAGAAAGTGCGGAATTGTTCCTAGGATGGATCATGTGGTGGCTGGGTTCCTTCACTGCGAAAAGTTCTTACCAAGGTCTGACTCAACCTGGAACGGAGCTCAGAATATTATAAACCACTCCGCAATCGTACAAACAAGAAAGGCACTTCCGTCATAAAAGCCTACATCCACGGATTCCATTAAATCTCGCGCCCTTCCGGTCAACTAGTTGACTAGGCTGCAGGTCTGGAGAGATGAAACCTGAAGACTAGAGAGTCTGAACCTCGAGGCACGCAGGTGTTACAGGCTGTCAGGGGCCTGGTGCCTGATGTATGCCTCAACGGTTTTGATACATTTTCGAGCGCAGACTCGCGGCAGATTTTACGTTGCGCTGTCCATAACTGCGCGATTTTGTAAACCAAGAAACTAAGATGGGCCGGAAAATCCAGCTCGTGTAGGCATTGGGTGTTAGACATCAGTGGTGTGACTCGGCCCAATCACTAGCACAAACAGGGGGCTTCCTAAATCTGCGAGGACTATGGCTAAAGGATAGCTCAGTTCTCACTCGAGTGTTCAAGAACCCCCGAACTGAGCACCGAGATCGAGCATGAGGTATACCCAGCCAACTGCGCGTGAAAGAAAGTTTAATTCGGCACTTGAGCATACGTGCTGCCGAGACTATTAGTAGATGTAACCATAGCGACCAATCCCGCAATTTCGCCAAGTTAGATCTTGGTGCCTACCGATGAGTTTTTAGTATAAGATATAAATTGTTTCAATCACGAGAAGGACATCTTGTCAGTACGCAATTCTTGGTTTTCCCTTGATTCATACCTTTCTTACACTTTCGTGGTGGTTTCAGATCCTCCTTTTGAATTCCTCACACTTTCAGGCAGTGCAGAAGTTCCCCAGATATGGGCATGCCCCTCTGGGCGCGTATGCAGAGACAAAGAACGCAAATGATTCTAATTGGACAGCTTATATGCAGTGTGATGCGAGGCTCTGCACCGTAGAGGGCAAAGGCAAAACGAAGTGCATTGCGGGCCTTTGCTTTTTCTATTTCCCTTTCCCATCAGCATCATCTTTCGTTTTTGCCACAACAACTAAATCAACACTATAGTCATTACCGATCGCTTTCCTCAGGGCTCTTCATAGCAACTTACGTCATTTAAAAGCCTTATAAGACTGGCTCATTTCCAATCTGTTTACCGCGACGCTGTGAAACAAACCCTGCTGCATTTGTTTACAAATCGAATAACAACAACAAAAACAACTATTTCAAAGACAACTATGTCTACCCTTCCATCGAAACCTGAGGGAGAAGATGCTGCAGGCGCCACCTCCACATCTGTTAATAGCAACGTTGAGAATCAAACCAATGACACCAACAGCCATGTGAAGAATGAACCCGGTCAAGCTCAGCCAGGCACTACCTTGGATGATCCGTACAGATATGTTCAACAACCTTCAGAGCAGCTGCAACAGCAGGCGCAACAGGCCCAGCTACAAGCTCAACAGGCGCAACAGGCTGGCGGTCAGCAGCAACAGCAATACGCTTACTACTCCTATCCACCTGCCTATGGCCAACAGTACCACTACCCGTACTACCAAACCAACCCAATGTCTTCCCAAAATCCCAGTGCTGGTAGTACTGGGGCCGCGAATCAGCTTCAACCAGGTTATGGCTCGAACTATGCTGATTACTCTAGAGTCTCTTATGCGCAAAACTACATGCCTGTTTACCAAAACTCTCTGTTGAATGGTTCCTCTTCTGCCGTTCAAGGTGGTATGATTCAACAGTCCAATGGGGCCGTTTCTTCTCAGGCTACTGCTTCCGCCAATGGTTCTGTTTCCCAACCAACCGCTGCTTCTACTGCTGCTGCTGCTCCTCAATATGTAGCCACTGGTGCACCTGCAACTACCAACGCTGTGGGCCAAGTCCAACCGTTGGGTTCGAGACCAAGAGTTACTACCACTATGTGGGAGGATGAGAAGACTTTGTGTTACCAAGTTGACGCCAATGGTGTCTCTGTTGTTAGAAGAGCTGACAACAACATGATTAACGGTACTAAGCTACTGAACGTTGCCCACATCACAAGAGGTAGAAGAGATGGCATCTTAAAGTCCGAAAAGGTCCGTGATGTTGTGAAGATTGGTTCTATGCACCTGAAGGGAGTCTGGATTCCATTTGAGCGAGCACTTGCCATGGCCCAGAGAGAGGGTATTGTGGATCTACTGTATCCACTTTTTGTCAGGGATATCAAGCAGGTTATCCAGCAAGGTTCTACTACACAACCACAATCAAACCCGATCTCTCAGACTCCGAGCGCTCCTTGGACTTACCAGCAAATTCAGTCTGGTCAATTACCACAACATTCCATTCCCCAATCAACCCAGACTGCACAAACCCCACAACAAACCTCTACCACCCAACAGAGCCAGTCTCAACAGGCAACTCCATCGCAGGCCCAGACTGTATCCCAGACTGCATCCCAAAATCAACCACAAGCTGCTGCTCAGCCTCAACAACCAGGAAAGGTTTCTCCATACTTGACGCCAAGCTCTCTGTCAAACTCCTCTTTGCCAGTTGATCCAAAGCAGCATGCTTCCCTATCTGTGCCGCAACAACATCCTGGTGCATCTCAGTACTCGATTCCACAGTTGGGATCTGGTCCACAGCCCGTTCAGCAAGGATATTACGGGTCCCAATACCAGTATTATCCACAGTATCAGTACGGTGGAGGTTACAGCTCCGGTGTTCAGGGTGCAACAACCCAGGCTTCCTCCACTCCTTACCAATATGCTCAATACGGGTATGGTTACACTCAACAATACCAGAACCCTCAGTTTGATGACAAGGAGTCCAAGCAGTAGTGACTTCAATTATCGATTTGTTTTTGTTGTTTTGTCATTCTAGTTTGCGTTTCTTTTCATTCTTTTTATTCCCATTATGTGGCATTCCATCATTGTATTATTTGGTCAGGTTGTTGTCATATGGCTGGCTGTGTTTTAGAGTGCTTTCATTCCAAATATTCTGGTCTTTTGTATCCATTTGCATAAGAAAAGTCGTGTTTTCCCTACTCTGGATTCACGTGTGTAATCCATGTACAGTATTTTGATTACTCTGACGTTCTCCTGTACGTCTACGGACATGTATCGCATATTATGATCATTGTAAGAGGACGCACATACGTCCATTCTATATATCTTAACCCAAAAAACCTAACAAAAATATAACATCCCATACCCAACAAGAACTAGAACAAGAAAAATAGCAAAAACAACACAGGAACAGACATCACGACAACGCAAACAGACAGAGTCCAAATTGGCGTATCAAAATCGATGGCCATAAACTATAATGAAAAAAATGGCACTAAGGGCCACAGATCAGAAAAAAATCATCAAAACGTATCATAGCGAACCTGAAGCTCAGGAAATCAACCCTGTTGCTGCTTGTCAAAACTTGGTAGATCTAAGCTTTTGATACTCGGAAGCTGAATACTTGGAGTCACCGGGTTCATCTTTGGGCTCTGCAAGGGCGTATCAAACGGTGTCTCACTCAATTGAAACATGGTTGGAGAGTTTGGCCTCGATCTCTTCAACACGCGTTGGTCTTCATCAACAAGGACATTAGGTGCTCCATTGAAATGATGGTGTTGAAATAGAGTAGAAGTTGACAAGGATGTGCGCAGTGAGGTATAGATATTTGGAGATGATGACGACAGAGGTGTCATTCTCTTGAGATTGGAGAGGGCATTCAAAGGATTGTGAGAGTGACTGTGGGCCATAGAGCTCAGAGAAGTAGATGAGTTAGATTTGGAAGTTGCAGGAGTGATGTTAGCAGGTGAGTTGTCAGAGGACGAAAAGAGGGATGAAGTTTGGAAAGACTGAGAGGACATTGACTTCATAATCTTTGGAGGGGACTGGATGTTCGGCAAATGAATCTGTTCGCCCTTTCCATTGCAGCCAAAAAGCGAAGGTGGTTGTATTGGGGGCAAGCTATTCGAGGAACCTTGAGCCGCTGATACAATGAGTGGCTGTTGATGTTGATGTGGAACAACGAAATGTTGCTGTGGTGGAGGCGCCTCCAAATACTGAACTGGAACTGGAGCTGGACCAGGAACTGGTTGCGGCAAAGGTGCGACGTAGTAAGTTACAGGTTGATTCAAAGCTGCTATGTTGGAACTAGACTTGCTGTTCTTCTTTGTTCTGATGTTTGAGTGGATTCTTGTGTGCCTGGTGAGCTCGTCGCTTCTGCTAAACTTCTTTGAGCAAAAGTTGCATTTGAATGGCTTCTCACCAGTGTGGATTCTCATATGCCTGGTTTGGTGCTCTAGTCTATGAAAGGCCTTAGAACAGACATTACAGACGTAAGGCCTTTTCCCATCGTCAGGTTGCTGTTTCATGTTGCTTGAAGACATATCTGGCTCTGTAGCTTCGGCTTGAAAGGATTTCGCCCCAGGGGCCACGGATTGAAGGGGTTCCTGCTCAGTCATGAATGTGTGGAAAAGCGAGTGTGGTCAAATGAGATTCTATACAGCTTTCTGCCGTATCAGATATATGGTGAAGTAGTGTAAGCCACGAGAGGAGAACGCCGGATTTTCGGTGGATGTGAACTTGAGAAATAGTCACAGCACGTCTATTTTCAAATTAATAATAATTTTGATAGCCGGAAAATCTTTCCATGAATATTGGTAAGAGCCGCATTTTGATGCAGTCCGGAAAAAATCACTGTGCACGAAAGGCCAAAGATTGTGGGGCTTAGGTAAGCCGTATAAGCATTCGTGGGGGTGGCTGGCGGGATGGTGGAGGTTTCAACCACCTAACAACAGCAAATTTTTTTGTAAGCAGATTGAGTGGATCTCGGTGCTGCTAGCTGTTAGCTCTATGTTGTTGTTTGCAGGCTACAACTGCTTGGAATATTAGTAACCGCTAGCTCCTGGGCTTTTTGCCCCGCGGAGGGTGACCGTTCCGCACCATGCGCATGGTGCGCACAACCGGGGTTTGGAACGTTCTGCGTCTGTTTCGGTACAATAGTCGCTAATCACGAATGTTACATACACCTTACACCGCAAATTGTTGCAAAATACAGGAAAGAGTATCTATGTCGAGATCTTGTAATGTGAGTCAACTATGCGGCATGTGTATCGTGGCGCGAACTAGATACAAGTCATTGTAAACCTTGTGTGCTTTCCGGAGTAGAAGACTCTTGTGTTGAAAGCTCCATCATTAGTGGCAGTATCTGAAAAGTTAGTACTGAGTCCCGGATATCCAATCTTGTACAGGGTACATGCACTCCACTCCAATCCAGCTTGTCTGGGGTACGTTTCCGTCTCTAAGCACAGGCAATTATACCCCACCCCCGCACTGTGCGCACCATGCGATTCTTGCTATCGAGTGCACCCGGTGCCAGCCTACATGGAGTGTTGATAAGCCGAGCAAAATAGCCTATTTAGTTGAACGCGCGAAATCCAAACAGGATTTGTGGCGGGCATACATGTGCGCTAATGATGGGCTGAAAAACGTCACTACGTACGTCTGTTTAGGAACAGTAATCCTACTGTAACAAGTAATCTTACTGCCAAAGA
Source organism: Barnettozyma populi (assembly GCA_003706705.3). Taxonomy (NCBI): domain Eukaryota; kingdom Fungi; phylum Ascomycota; class Saccharomycetes; order Phaffomycetales; family Phaffomycetaceae; genus Barnettozyma; species Barnettozyma populi. The sequence continues at coordinate 128,701 of PPLZ03000001.1, forward strand.
GTCAAACTTAACTCGGATATTTCTCTTCAGGTGATCACAAACTGTTACCTACATGAATGGCATAAGTCAAATCTATGTCTGTATTACAAAAACCTGTTGAGTGTGACCATCATCTTGAAAATCCAGGAGGGGGATGAAAGCCTTTTGGAGCTCCCGCAAAGCCTGGAATACTTGATCTCACTGGATTACTCAGTTTGGTGTTGTTATTTCTATCCGAGGTGTTGGGAGCCGCTGTGCTTGTCGAGCTCTTGATCTGCCTAATAACACCAGATCCTGCCTTCAGTTTCAACTTCTGGGTAGCACTAACAGGCGGTGCCTCTGCAGTGACGGAAATTACATGCTCTCCTCTCAAGATTACGAGTCCTAATGATCTCTTCTCCTCTTGTATCAATTTTGACTCTGGTTCTTCGGATTTTTCTCTGGCTCTGTCCTTCAATGATAGCAAAGATTTCTTTGTAAGCCTGTATTCTTCTGTATTTGCCAAAACAAGGTTGTAATGCTTGTCAAATGCTAAGAGCTCACCAATAAGCTCACGGGAGTCAAGCGTTATCACTCTGACCTTGTAGTTGATGATATCTGTCTGTTGGTGTATTGTTAGTACATAGGATTCGATCAAAAGGTATGTGAAGGACTTACCAATCTCTGTTTCTTGTTGGATGTAGTTGGTGCCTGAAAAACTGTTAGCAAGTGACCAGTATATTGAGGGAGGGTGATGTAACATACCATTGTTCTGTGTCCAATTGTGCCGAATAGATGATCAACACGGATTTGCCATAATCTCTTGACGCCTAATATTTCTTTTCAGAAAAATTGCAGAAAGCACGAAGCATGAAGGTGTGCTGACATAAGCGGTGCTGGGATTTGGGATTTGGCGTTTTGGTGTTTGACTTTTGGCGTTTCCAAAATGGACTGTAGAAACCCAGCAACTTTGAAGCTCAAGCTGCTAATTCAATCCCAAGTGATGTCAGAAGAAGTTAAGGAAACCCAGGAAGAAGTGCCAAAGGTAATCGAATCAGCTGCTTCCCCAAAAGAAGAGACTGAATTGAAGAGAAAGGCCGAGAGTGGTGAAAAGAAGGAGAAAAAGAGACGCAGAAGACAGTACGATGATGCCCCAGAAGAGGATAAGGAAGAGGAAGAGGATGATGATGAGGATGATGCTAAACTAGATGCCAAATTGGAGGAGGAAGACGAAGAGGAAGATGATTTGGCCGAAATTGATGCCTCCAACATCATTTCAACTGGTAGAAGAACCAGAGGAAAGACCATTGATTACGTCAAGACGGCCGAGAAATTGGATGCTGAAGGTAAGGGTGCCGTTGATGAGGATGAGGAGGATGACGGAGACTTTAATGAGGCTAACGAAACCAAGTGAATGTTTTCTTTTAGTTTTTATATCAAACAAGTTGCAAAATCCCCATGCTAACATGGACATGACACGTACCAATGGTTACAATCTCTTACATCAAACTATATTTTCATTAAAAACACTCGAAAAGGCCCTGACAAACAACAAACAAACATATCAACAAATGCCCATCAGAAGAAGGAAAGAAATCCCCTCCCCAACAAAAGAAGTGAAATATGAGAGCTTAGATCAAAGACTCAAAAGGGAGTGTGACAATCGGATCCCAGAACTTCCATGATATGCAAAAATCAAATAAAAACATCACATTTAGAACTTTATAATCACTGCGAGGGCAAGAATCATCAAGAGAAACACGTCTAACAGCAGTTATTGCTCTTTTTAGTGGCTTCGTTACCTTGAGTAGGGGTCAAGGAAATCGTTTGACCAGTTGGTGGCTTGGCAGCACCAGATGGGTAGTCTGATAGATCAAATTGGTGCTTAGAAACCATTTCGTAGATAGACTTCAGTAGTTGTTGAAACGACAAATCAACATTAGACGCGTCCAAAGCAGAGGCCTCAGTAAACAACAGCTGGTTTTCAGCAGAGAAGTTCTTAGCCTCATCAGTTGGAACAGCTCTCAAATGGTCTAAGTCAGACTTGTTACCAACCAACTCAATGACAATATTCTCATCAGCATTCTCCTTCAATTCTTTCAACCACTTGTTCACATTTTCATAACTTTCAGACTTGGAGATATCGTAGATGATCAAAGCGCCAACCGCACCTCTGTAGTAAGCACTGGTAATCGCTCTGTAACGTTCTTGACCTGCGGTATCCCAGATTTGCGCCTTTATCTTTTTACCATCAATCTCGATTGTTCTAGTAGCAAATTCAACACCAATGGTGGACCTGGTGTCCAGTTTGAATTCATTACGCGTAAATCTCGAAAGTAAGTTGGACTTACCAACACCTGAGTCACCAATCATAACAATCTTGAACAAGTAGTCATACTCGTAGGAATAATCGTCTGTCTCTGCCATGATGTGTGTAATTTAGTTGAATATAAGTTTAGTCTTAAAGTGATTAGCCTTAGAAACGGGGATGGGTCTCAAAATAAAGACTTAGACTTAGATTTTGGGTAAAAATGGGGTATGGATAGTGTACTTAGTACCTTACTATGTGTCCAGAAAGTAAAATATGACGGATCAGCTAAATGAGGACTGTTTTCTTATGAGTATCCCTCTGGCAGTTGGCCTGTTTTGGTGCTTTTTGTCCATTTTTTTGGTTTTTACAAAAATAACCACAAACGAGTTCGCGGGTCTGAATTGGGTAATTTTCCCTCTTGGGTAACAACTCTGCCAAAATGGCGCAAACTCTCGAAACGCGAAAGAACCCTCAAACACTTCGCGAATTTGCAGACGCGTTCGATTTTTTTCCGAAAACAAAAAGGCAAAAGGAAAGACTTCAGCACATTCTTAACAGCTCTTTACTGCTTGCTATTGACCATTCAATCACATTGTCTGTGCACACATACGTCTTTATTGATTGTCTGTCATTTGTCTTGCAAGCCTGTGTCCTTTTTTGCTGATAGAAAAAGCTCCTTTTCACTGGAGTAGACAAGATCGAGCACGAGTTTGTAGCTGCAATGAGCGAACCTAAAGTTGACACACTGGCCTTCAAACGAAGAGTCTCAGTGATCCAGAAGAATATAGCCGATGAAAAGTTTGCCGGTGCAGATGGTTTCCTAGTTGTGATTGGTTCAGCAGATGATCAAAACCCATACCAAAAGGCAACCATTCTGCACAACTGGCTACTGGGGTACGAGTTTCCAGCAACCATCATCTTTATTACCAAGGATAAGACCGTGTTCATCACTTCTGCTGGTAAGGCTAAGTACCTGAGTGGTATTAAAGGTAGCAATGTGGAAATTTGGACGAGAACGAAAGATGCGGAGCATAATAAGAAGCTTTTTGAGGATTTGGCTCAATCACTGGAAGCAATCAAGAAGGTTGGCTATCTACCAAAGGACAAATACCAAGGTAAGTTTATCCTTGAATGGGAACCTATTTTTGAATTAGTCAAGCCGAAGTTGGAACTTATTGATGTTACTGTTCCATTGTCAGAATCGATGGAACCCAAAGATGACGACGAGTTCAAGAAGTTAAGACTGGCATCCAAAACATCCTCCCTTTTCATGGACTATTTTCAAAATGAGATGGTCAGTATTGTTGACGAAGAGAAAAAGGTTTCTCATGAGAAGTTAACAGAGAAGGTGGAGAACCAAATTGACAGAGATGAATTCCTAAGAACATTGAAAAAGAAACTGGGCTCAGAACTAGACATTGACCAACTTGACTGGTCCTACACTCCAATTATCCAGTCTGGTGGGAAATATGATTTGAAACCAAGTGCACAGTCCAATGGCGACAATTTGCACGGCGGTGTTGTCGTTTCTTCCCTTGGTATCAGATACAAGTCCTACTGTTCCAATATTGGACGTACCTTTCTGATCGATCCGACTTCGGAAGTCGAGAAGAACTACGACTTCCTATTGCAGGTCCAAAAGAAGGTTGTGTCATTGTTAAAGGAGGGCTCGACTGCTTCCTCTATATACAGCGGTACACTCGCCATGATCAAGAGCGAGAGACCAGAGTTGGAAAGACATTTTGTCAAGAATGTTGGTTGGCTAATAGGTTTGGAATTCAAAGATTCTTCATTCATGCTAAATGCCAGAAATGAGCGTACCATCCATGACAAGTCGACCTTTAACATTTCTGTTGGTTTCCATAACTTGTCCAACGAGGCTTCTAGAGATCCAAAGTCCAAGACTTACTCTTTGCTCCTCATTGATACTTTCAAACTCCAGGATGGTGAGGTCACTGCTTTAACTGATCACGGCAAGGCCAGATCTGAGATCTCCTTTTATTTCAAGGAGGAGGACAATGTCAAGAAGGAAGTTGAAGACTTGGGCGATTTTGCAGGATCTGGCGTGAAGAGGGAGCCAAATGGTGCTCCGTCTACCAGAAACTCCAAGATTTTAAAGTCCAAGTTGCGTACTGAGACTAAGAACCACGATGAAAGTGATGAGCAACGTCAAAAAGCTACACAGAAGGCTCTCCATGAGAAGAGACAGAGGGAGGGGCTTTCCAGATTCAGTGACACCAGTGCAGTTGATCCGAATGAGAATAAGGTTGTCTTCAAGAAGTACGATTCTTACATTAGAGAGTCTCAGATCCCATCTGTGGTGAAGGATTTGAGAATCCATGTCGATGTGAAGAACCAAACCATTTTGATTCCAATTTCTGGTAGACCAGTACCATTTCACATAAACTCTTACAAGAATGGTTCTAAAAACGAGGAAGGGGAATTCACATATTTGAGATTGAACTTCAATTCTCCTGGTGTTGGTGGTAACACTTCCAGAAAGGAGATTCCATACGAGGATGACAGCACTAAGGAGTTTATTCGTTCCATCACTTTGAGATCCAAGGATACAGAACACATGCATGACATCTTTAGAAAGATCCAGGAGTTGAAGAAGGAGAGCGTCAAGAGGGAGGCTGAGAGAAAGCAGTTGGCTGATGTTGTTGAACAGGCTAAATTGATAGAAGCCAAGCCAGGTAGGTTGAGAAGACTTGATAACGTCTTTGTTAGACCATCACCAGACACCAAAAGAATCCCTGGCTCTTTGTCAATTCATGAAAATGGTTTGAGATACCAGTCACCTTTAAAGAATGATTCCAGAATTGATATTCTGTTCTCTAACATTAAGCATTTGTTCTTCCAACCTTCCAAGGATGAACTGATTGTCATTATTCACGTACACTTGAAGACTCCTTTGATGATTGGGAAGAAGAAGGCCTCCGATGTCCAGTTTTACAGAGAGGCTAGCGATGTCACTATCGATGAGACCAATGGTTCCAGAAGAGGTGGACAAAAGAGAAGATATGGCGATGATGATGAGTTAGAGCAAGAACAAGAGGAGAGAAAGAGAAAGGCTCTTTTGGACAAGGAATTCAGAAGATTTGGCGAGCTTATTGCTGAGAGTTCCCAAGGTTTAGTAGATCTCGATATTCCATTCAGAGAGTTGGGCTTTCAAGGTGTGTCATCTAGAGCTTCGTCATTCCTCATGCCAACTAGAGACTGTCTGGTTCAGTTGATTGATCAACCATTTTTGGTTGTCGCACTGGAGGAGGTTGAGGTTGCTCATCTGGAAAGAGTTCAATTTGGCTTGAAGAACTTTGATCTTGTGTTCGTGTTTAGGGATTTCACTAAACCTGTTGTTCAAGTGAATACAATCCCAATGGAAGCACTAGAAGATGTCAAAAATTGGTTGACTGATATTGAGATTCCTTACAGTGAGAGTACGATTAACTTGAACTGGGCGCAGATTATGAAGACGTTGCAGGCTGATCCAAAACAGTTCTTCCTCGATGGTGGGTGGTCCTTCTTGGCTGGTGATTCTGATAATGAAGATGACATGAGCGAGGAGGAAGAGTCTGAGTTTGAAGCGAGTGACTTGGACCCAAGCGATGAAGATGTTGCTAGTGAAGGCGACTACAGCGAAGGTGGAGACGGTGGGTCAGGAAGTGACTTTTCTGGTGATGATGAGGAGAGTGAAGGTGAGGACTGGGATGAGTTGGATAAGAAGGCTGCCAGAGCGGATGCTGGCCAGGACTTCGACTAGATAGATCCTACCCCTTTGTACACTTATGAAATAGTACGTTGACAGAAACTACCTGTCTTACATTGTAATACTTTCGATAGATGCAAGGATTGTGATTACGTTTAACACAGTGTCATCTCTGGATGTTTCTATCGATTGGATAAGTATTTGGAGGGAGATAAACTGGGGATTGTGGTTGTGGTTGAGGGAGTTGATGGAACCCAGCTGTTAATGGTCCATTGTTGTAACTGTACTGCGGTTGTAGTTGAGCACGGGGTTGTAAATGCTGGGATATCTGAGGCAAGGGGAGAGAAGGGCCCTGTAACTGGTATTGCACTGGTATCTGGCCCTGGCCTGTCATTTGCAGTTTGGGAAGCTGATGTGGTGGCTGGTGATTGTGTGGATTTGGCTGTACATGATGGGGTACCATTCCACGAGTCTGATGATTTGCATAGTGATATTGTGGTTGCTGGTGTAGATGATGTGATTGTTGTTGTTGTTCATGTTGATGTTGGTGTTGGTGTTGGTGATGTTGATGCTGCTGATGTTGTGGATGTTGTTGTTGATGATGCTGTTGTTGCTGTTGGTGGTGGTAAGGTTGTTGCATGGCACCATGGAACTTAACAACTTGGGGAAGCTGTGATGTTGTTATCATTTGGTCGGATAAAATTGGGGACCGAATGCTTGCGGCTGGTGCTGTATACGGGGCTAGTCTGCGATGCTTGTTATGGCGGTCACCAGTGGATGAGGACTCCTCTAATTGTGTGCACTCATTCGTGGCAGTAGACCGTTTCTGGGTAGGTCTCTTGCGCTGCCTGATACGGGCTCCCTGTTTGAAGAGGAATGCAGTTAGTGGTGTCGAGGGGGTCGAGCCTGGGAACTTCTTAGGCGTAAACACCTGGAACTCACGCGATGTTGTCTCGCAGCGTTTGTAGATGCGGCCCTCAGTAACCTCAAACAGGTCGAACTTGAGTCTGAAGCGGCCAACTTTCTTCACAGAGAGGTCTGAAAACACAAAGGTCGTGGCATAGTCTGTGGAACGGAGACTCTCTTGTGGGAGTGCTCTCCTGAGCGAAGAGTTGGTTGGTGAAGCCAGTTTGAGGGGAATACACATCCCAGAGGAAACCTTTGTACCAATTAGCAAATCTTCAAGCGACTTGTCATTGTGTTGATGGGAGTGGAACAAATGGGACACGTCTTGCTCGTCATCAGAGCGTAGACGAGCAATCACAAAGAACGTGGAGTAATGTGTCCAGGAGGGAACCTTACTCCTCGACAGGTTACGAATCACTCGAAGCTCATCGACACGCTCAACCGATTTGGGGTCATCCGGATTTGCCAGGCCATCAAGAAAAGAGTCGGTTAGCACTGCTTCACAAGACCTGTTCCCCTTGGGGAGGAAGCCAGCAACTCTGAGTTGAAGCACAGGGGGTGGATGGATGGGACGGTGTTCAGCAAATGGGGGAAACACCCTAGCAGGAACTGGCGGGGTCACCTTGGCATGCGACGGTTGCTGGACAAGCTCCAGCGAGAGCTCTGGGGCCACTGGGCGGTGGATCTTGCGCACCTTTCTTGCTGATCCTCCTCCTCCATGCTTGGACACCATCTTGGACTCAATCAAGACATACTCTTCCTTCTTATTCACCGGCAAAGAGGCCGACGCCGGCGCGGCAGGGCCGGAGGCGGTACCAGCACCGACTGTGTTGGAGCTTTCACTCAGAAGAAAGCCAATGCTGGACTTGTTTACCACATCAACCATGTTCTTTGCGATTAGGAACAGCTTGCTGGAGTAAAGGGTGATAACTACTTGTGTGTGGATCGACTCGGGCTGTCTCAACGTTGCTTGAGAGGGATGGAACCGCAGGACCTACTGATTGAAGCTTAGTCGTACCCTCTCCAGTTACTAACAGGGGCTAAGGTTTCGAAGATTTCGGTTCCACTTTATACTTCTAGATTGATGCTTTTAGAAGATAAAACTGAATCACAAAACTTTGTTTGTTGGGAAAAGGGAAGAGAGGGGCTCTCGCTAAACTGATACAGTTTCGTTGCCCGCATTATGACGCAAAGAAGAGACGCACTAGTATGCACAAATTGCATTTGGGCCCCAAACAAAGTTTATAATAAAGTTAGAAGTGGATGATGCTGAACCTCAGATGTGGACAGGTGCTTCTTGTTGAAAGCCCAGGTAGTCATGATTATCCGCGGTGCATACTCAGACCATTTGAGGTTTAGACGTCGTATTGTTGCGGTTCTATCTTAGTAGCTTAAAAGTTCTCGTACAAGATGGCTTCGCCGTTTCAAGGTTATTATTGAGGTATTGAGGACAGCCCGCGGATTATGCCAGTTGTGGTCCACTTGTATACATCTTGAATCATGTCCCTCTTTTGAATGCGCACCGATGCCGATGCACCAGAAATGAAAGAAGAAATGAGGCTGATATCAAACCGATCTTTCAACTACTATACATGCCATCCCTTATGTATAGACCAGAATTTCATTCTGACTTGGCACAAGACACACGCCTTTATCTGAGGAGCGAGATGAAAGAGGAGAGAGAAAGATAGAGATCCTTTAGCGTGACAGTGGTTTCGAGTGTGGCATTCAAGGCGAGGAGCTAGTAGGGGATAGACACATGCCCGACATCCAGTATCATCTAGCTTACTGGGCTCATTAGAACTCAAGACAATAGATGCATACAATACGCGTATAAATCTGGAAGGCGGGTGGCAGGTGGCAGTTTCTACCCGATCTTTAGATCGATTTATAGATTCAAAGTGCACATATGCAGATCGCAGCAGTGGAACTAGCAGTAAGAAGAAATAGAGTACTGGGCTTCAGAGAAGTATCTCTATATGATGGAGGCCTTGTAGCACAACACATGAGTACAAAGATCATCTACTACTTTCAGGTGGTGAGCATGGTGTTGTTACTAATGTTCTGAGATTCTACTACACGAACATATGATATGCACAAAAATAAGCTTGGCCGAATTGCCACACCGCCTCCTGTGGGCGAGGAGCCTAGAATGGGCCGAATGTCGCTCTTTGGTACGTATAGCCAACACCCACCTCACTCGACATCCTGTACAGCTGTCTGTGTCTTACATGCATGTTGTAGCTTGCCCGATGAAACTGGTGTCCATTACAGCGGGTCCAACAAGGTACTGATTCATGGTTTTTTTTTGATTTACGAACAAGGACACGCTCATTAAGCAAATGATGCCACTCTGGCTACAAGTACCAACGTGAGGTAACGTTTTTTGGTGTCCTGCATCCATCTGCGCGATAGATAGACTGAAAGGACAAACAGATAGATGGTTCCAATTTTGTACTTGGAAACTGAAGCCGCCTAGAACTGCCTAACCGAAAGCACTTTGAAATTACAGCAAGCAAGTAAGGTATTGCCCTAGGGATTTATCTGGGCCAGTGAAGTGTGATAGCGTGTGAAAACAGGGCAGACTATACACACAACTCGGCTAACCCTCTTTTTCATCGCGCCGATTAGCATTCCGTTCGTGTGTACGCCAAAATCTAATAAAGATTGAAATGCCATAGCAGCGCTTATAACTTACCCCGGTGGACACTCACAAAGCCCATACACCTCATTGAACCAAAACAATCCGTGAGAATTCGCATCGATTGAAAACATGTGCATGCACCTCCCTAATACGGCCCTTGATTCATCTAAGACCCCTGTATTACCAAGGCTATTCGATGATTTTGCAGAGCGGAGTGGGCAGGAGCAGGGCCTTCGAGTGCCTCATTACTAGTAGTTCATTGGTGGAGCGGCAGTACTGTAGAGTTCCAATTATTTGTATATCATGCTGCGATGACAGCCATATCGGGCCGATAACTGCGTTAATCTGATCAACTTTAATTTCCAGCTTTCAATAAAGAAAGGACCCCAACTTCCATTAATCTGCAGTGTTATGCACAAAATGTCCGCTCTTGCCAACTCATCGCTGAACGCTGGTAGCACAACGCATGGGTTTCGACTTTGCTAATTTGCGAATATTCACTGCGCAACCACTCTGGATGATCCACCTGTGCCAATCATATCAAAGCTTGCAGAGTCATCATCGAGGCTTAGTCCGCTCAGCCGCAAGTTTGGCGAGCCACGCCACGATCCCAAACTTATTATCACCATGACCGTGGTCGCTGTTACTGACCAGCAGGTGGTTCACACACACCAGCCAGCTCGAATCGTTGAAAGTCATCTGATATTGAGATGATGATACCTTGGCACCTGAAATCTTAGCATTGTTTGTAGTTGATCAGTTGAGGGTTTGGAGTTCAGAGGGGTCGGTCAGCTATCAAATACCAGCTAGTTATCTGTGATTTGAGTTCCCTGAACCATTAGCGAAGACTGATAAGCTGATAACGTGCCGAAGTGGTTCTAGATCTTAAGTAAATTTCATCCTGTGTGATTCATCGTGTAACCACATGTAATGGTACGACGAGACAAGGAGACTTACTCATTTCCTGCACAAAATGGTATTTTTGAATCAATACTGGCTGGAGCTCCATTGAATGATCCCATAATCATCCTTGTCACGCACCTTTGCTGGACTTGCATACCATGTCTTTGACTCAGGATTCTAAATTCAGAAAACTGACTACTTAGCATGAAAGTTCGAATATTTGCCCCTTATCGCAAATTACTAGCCGATAAACTTCATGTTCAAGTCTCCCCAGGCTCAACCCTCTTGCGGCTGCTTGAACTGCCACTAAATTGCCTGTAATACTTGCGATAATTCAGCCCTAAAATCGCGGCCTGTGGCTTAAGGCGAGGTGCATCGGTGTGGAGATTAGTCCAGAACTACTGATTTAAGGGACGTACGTATGTACTCGACACGTTCACGCCCTCGCTGGACTCTACAGCACAGGTTATGTTAGGTTAGAACATGCATGTTCGTGTGCATGGACACAGCAATCAGCTGCCCCTTGGGTATGATTGATTTAAACCCATCTTGTTGATGTTCTGCCTGCATCCAGCGAGCTTTACAACCAAAGCCCTCAAATCCACGGCGTTGTGCCTCCATCAACTGTAAGTACTCTTCATTCGGCATTACTGGGTAAGAACTGATTATTAGTATGTGTGTTCTTTGGTACGCAATGGAACCAAAACAAAGCGGATGTTTTTTAAGGTCATCGCTTACAAAACACGAAAGCAGTTCAAGGTTTTTCCCCCTTGAACTCCAACAGGCAAACAAAGTGGATCGAGCTCTTCTCAAGCCAGATTAGGTCTACTCCTGATCGACTTGACCACAATGACTAGGCTCAGAGGCTGTATTGACAATCTACCTCGAATTCGACTTTGACCACAATTTCAGCCATGCAGACGATGTATAGCTAGTTGTTCAGTACAAGAATGCAGGAGTGAATGAATCATGCAGTGAGTACATAAAACCACCTGTCCCAAAGTCTAACAGCACTGTAGTCTTTGTTCCACTTCTGTGGCCTTTCACCTTTCAAATTTAGAGTCTCATGTCTGTAGCGTCGATTCTCAAACCCAGACTTGCTCCAATCAATCAACTATCAAAACGGCAATTTGACACCAGATTCATATGAACATGAATTCTCTCTTTCTTGCTAGGAGGGATATACTGGGAATCGAACCTGGGTCTTTCCTGTTTATACCTCGTAGAAATGGGATGGCTTGTGTGTTACCATGGCAACTCGGTCAAGGGGGCAAATGGCAATGCCCAACGATAAAAAGAAAAAAAAGGGTCCTCGGGGATCCTGACTGTGCCACATCAAGCTTCGAAAAGCCAAACAAGCGTGGGTGTGAATTTGAGAAACGTAACGTTTCAACGTTTGTTTCAATCTACATTTCACAAGTCTTGACCTGATCTTCATTGGTACTCAAATCAAGTATATATCATGGCTTAGCTGTATTATTTACTCAGCCCCTAATGATCAATGACCATAAGTTTAAGTCTCAAGATTTTCTTAAGGATCAAATCAACAGATTAAATTGAATTTTTCAACTAGATTCTCTTTTCACACCAACTTCGAGCTTTTTGATCATTGAATATTCGAACAGTAATATGGCACCTGCAATCACAGAGGCAGTCGCAGACGAGCTCACAAAACGTTATTGGTACTACGACAGTTACGGCAACAGAAGGTGGAGAAGCTCCTCTCCATGGTGGTTGGTGTTTGCCATTGGTGTTCCCGTATTTGTTCTTCTGTTGCTGTGTTTAGCCAGAAGAAGCAACTTCAAGAGACGCAAACAGGGTGCACAGGCGATTCCCTACACTGGGTGGACGACGTTTGGTGGGGGCCAACAGCAACAATACCAGCAGAACCCACCTTACCAGCCACAACAACAACAGCAACCGTACTTTAACTATGGCCAGCAGCCTCAGCAGGATCACGAGTATTATAATTACAAACCTGCTGGTGATACTCAGAACTCACCGCCTGAATATGAGAGACCAGAAGGCCCACCACCAGGTGTAGGTGGTATGACCAACTTAGGTGACGCTTATGAGAGACCAGACGGCCCTCCACCAGGCACCACAAATTATCCTTCATACCCAGCTGAGACCCTCAAAAGATAAGGCGACTGAATTTCCTCTCCTCACTTCTTTGGTTTATTTTGTTCTTTAATTTTTAGTGATTTTGACAGTTATTCCCTTTTTTAATTGCTGTCTTGATCTACATGACTATCACCTGTAGTATATAGTACCATTTGCGGTTTCTCATAATCATTAATCATTTGGATCATAGGCGATAAAAAGAGGGCCATCAGCCTTAGTTTTCTCTACCAATTCATCTTCAGCTATTTTCTGTTCTCTTCGTATATCTTTGATCATATTCCCAACATCACGAGTGGATGTTTCGCCCTCTCCCAGATCAAACCAGGAGGACTCAATTACCAAGTCAGTCACTGGGGAAAGTGTGTGCAAGTTTCTTGCTACCCTTACCTTACCATAATCAGCAGCAACCATCTCTCTGATATGTGTCTTTATGTAGCCTGCATTGTGACCTTCAGATGCCTTTCTCTGTGCGATATGCGATAGTATACGGGACTTTTTCTTCAGATGATGGGTGGGGAGACCAACTGTGTGGGCAACAACCTTGTTGAATACAACAGTACGGTTATGGAAGTGGTAGTCGACCTCAAGGAACCCATCGCATTTGAGAGATGGCACTTTTGGTGTCTTGCGCCGCCTCTTCCTCAAGCGGTCATCTTCAGAATTAGTTTCTGACGTCGCGGTTGACTTCTTCTTGCTTGATGAAGTTTCGTTGATGCAACACATGTAGGTGGCACGATACATGTCCCTAGCCTTTGTGCTTGCAATTGGCGATCTCTTCCCTTTGAAGAAATGACCCATATGAAGCCAGAGCTTCAGGAATTGATCAAATGTGAAGCTATATTGAGTGATCACATCACTGCTGGATCCATCAAAGATATTGTATGTCAGTTGTGCAAGGATCTCCTTCTCATCAATGCTGAGGTCAGCAGTATTGATACTATCAACAAGGCCGAGAAATGTCTTGACAACAACATCTTGATTGAACTGAAGTTTCCGCAATTCATTGTGTAAAGATTCTGGAAGTGGCCGCAGCTTATCTGAAAACGGAATCTTCCCCGCCGTGTCCGTGGAGGCCATTTATAGAAAGCTGTTTGGTTCTTTGTTTCGTACGCAGTTACCTAAGGGTTTTAAGTTTTGAGGATCGCTGTTTTATGGACGAGCCGTTGATCTGCCAAATTCGGATGAGACTCGCGATAATTACCCGATTGAGAGCTAACATCACCAAATACGGAAATCTCAGATATTTGACATCTTTTAGGCTACATGGTAAAAAAATCCAGGACGCATTTCTTTTATTTGCGCTTTGAGTTTAAGCTTATCACATACACAGACGTTGCAACCCTCTCAGTCAAGTATGAACTCTGAGCTCTCCATGCTTTTGGGACTAGGACCTAATGCGGAGTGGCCATACAGCGAAAAGGCACTGATCGAAGTGATTCAGCTCCAACGCGAGAGGGAAATTACCAAGCAGCTCTTTTATCGCGCGGAGAACACCTCAAGGTCCATTGAACTGTTTAATAGATGTACACAGGCTGGTATCCCAGGCTGCCTTATACCATCTGTGTTTGCAGGTGAAGGGATAAGCGAGGAGTTACTCCATAAAGCTGTTGGATCTGAACCAGTGATAAAATTTCCCAACACGCCATCGGTTTCTGTAACACCATATTCCACGAACAGACCCACTGTACCCCTTCCAAATGGCTTGGGACAGCAACCAACCCATTTGGCGCCACCAGCGGCTCTCCACAGAAACTCTAGGCCACTATCACCAGCAAAGATTGGTGCTGCCGCAGTTAGCCAGTTGGACCGTGGTAGGTTCCCATCGTCGCCAATGCACAGACGGAACAGCTCACTGCCAGTTATACCGACACATAGCACACCGCCTCCCAACAGGATGATGAGGTCACCATCGAACAGACCACTGCCGCCACCTCACAACTCCCAAGGATCCATGATGAACACCATTGGATCGTTACAGTTTATCAATGAGAATCCCGGCAAGAAGCGCAGGCGCTCCAGTGGGCAGAAAGATGAAGAGGACAAGGCGTATGAAGAAGGCAAGGATAAGGAGAACGAATCTACGAATGCCACCACCACTAATGGGTCAGTGAAGGAGAAGGTCGAAGAGATCAACAGGAACACACTGACACATACGCATAGTAAATCTAATTAGTCAAATATTGACCATCATGATTCTTCTTGACCCTGTCTATACATCTCTTCAGCGATTTGTTCGATCTCCAATATGTTCAAATGTGTATCAACATCTCCATCTTGATCTAATTGCTCAAAAACAATTTCATGTTTTTCCAATGTCATCAACTGTTTCGAGAGTTCCTCTCCAAGAGACTTGAGCACAAAGTCATTGTCCCTAGAATCGTTAATCAGCCAATTGATCAAGTCGTCAAAAATAATCTTGTTGTACACGTAGTAGACATCGTGGAATCGGAATGGTTCATGCAGTGCAAGAAGAGCCTTAAGGACAGTCTTCTTCCCACTTTTCAAGATCCTGATGGCGTCCAACCAAGCCTTGAAGGAAAGTTCAAAATTTCTATGTAATGGGTAGGATAGAGCCCTTCTGATACTTGTGACGACGAGTGCTTTTAGGATAGGCACAGAGGTAACGTCCTTCATAATGATTTGTTGATCAAGACATGCAATTTGAGGAGTGAGTTTTCCTATGCACCAGGCAGACTCGGTGTTGAGGTCTCCTCCTGTTTCTCTCATTTCAAAACAGTAACTGAAGAGTGATGAAACAATGGTGTAGTACAGTGGCTTGGGATTAGTGACCAGGTAGTTCTTCTTGGGTAAATCCATCATCCTGGAGTTCTCCTCTTCAGTGAAATCATCGTTGACGAAAAGCGGGTTCTCCCACTGTAAAAGGTCCCTGACTTGAGAGTAGTCGTCCTCATCAGCATATTTGGTTGTCATATAATCAGCAGCATAGTATTCAGGGTCAAACTTGTAATTTTCCTTCAACAGTCTTTCCTGTATCCTGTCTTGTGGGGTTGTGTGCTCAGGATCATCCAGCTCGTTGATGTCATTCCCGTTGGAAATGGACACTGATACGATTGAATCGTACATACTATTGAACCCATACTTCACCTTTAGCACAGTGTCTTCTTCCACTTTCTGGTTGATCTCCCAGTTGAAGGTGTTACCTTCTAGGGCAGTCTTTTCAAGATCGATATTCGACTCGTTTAGCACCTCAATCAACGGTTTCTTCGTCTGCGCACCTCTTTTATCTTCCTGGTCAGCATTAACCTCCTTGATTAGCCCATCTTCAGCATCGATTCCAACACCAATCTCCTGCAGCAGGCTTTTGGTGTCCATTGCCTGGGGTGGTGCATCACCATTGGCAACATCTTCGCCCATCCTAGCCATCAGCTTCTTTGGGAGGTCCAAATCATTGAAAACATCACCTGGGTTCAGTTTGAGGATGCTGACGATGACAGATTCCTCTTTGGACACATATTCGGCTTTGGCAGGATGGTCTTCGTCATCTATGAGTGACTTGTCGAATCGCAGACGGAGGTAGTATGGTGATAAAGAGAAGATCACCATCTTGTCATCAACGAGAACTTGGACACCGGGGGCATCAAAGCGGATGTGAGAGACAGAGATGTGAAGGACAATGTGCGTGTTTGTCTGTGAACAAGAGAATCTCGGTGTGAGCATTGCGGGCACTGGATATTTCTAATGGCAGGTGTATGCCCATACTTTAGAGGATTTTGTGTTAGGCCAAAAAAAAAAAATTCTCTGTCTGTCAACTGATGAGCTTCCAACTCTTCATACATCACAACTTTTTCGTCATCGCCACCCTCGAGCAAAGATGACCACTATAGCTGAACCAGTGCCTATTGCGGAGGCAGAGACTCCCCCAAAGCGTGTGCCCAAGCGTAGGTTCGTCGGTCGCAGAGACAGTGCCAGTGCTAGCGGAGCTACTAATGGGTCTTCTCTAGTGAGAACAACTAGGCTTAAGAACCACGTTGGCCGTGCAATGACACAAATCCCAGTAGAGATTCTTGAGGACAAAGAACTCAACGAGGCTATCAAGCTCCTGCCCTCAAACTACAACTTTGAGATCCACAAGACAGTTTGGAATATTCGCAAGCAGAAGGCAAAGAGAGTTGCATTACAAATGCCAGAAGGTCTGTTGATTTATTCACTCATCATCTCAGACATCTTGGAGCAGTTCTGCGACTGTGAGACTGTGGTGATGGGAGATGTCTCTTATGGGGCCTGTTGTATTGATGATTACACAGCCAGATCGCTTGAATGCGATTTCATTGTCCACTATGCCCACTCATGTCTTGTGCCCATCGATATCACACTCATCAAAGTTCTTTACATTTTTGTCACTATTGCCATCGATGAGACTCATATGATCAAAACCATCCAACGCAATTTTCCTGCTGGTTCCAAGATTGCCACTTTTGGCACAATTCAATTCAACCCAACCGTCCACTCGATTAAAGACAAGCTTGCTGGCAACACTGACCACCCAATATATACCATCCCACCACAAATATCACCACTTTCCAAAGGTGAGGTACTTGGATGTACGTCGCAGAGACTGGACAAGGAGGATATTGATGCCATGATTTACATCGGTGATGGACGCTTCCATCTGGAGTCCGCTATGATTCACAACCCAGAGATTCCTGCGTATAGATACGACCCATACTCGAGGAAGTTCACCAGAGAGCATTATGATCAAGAGCAGATGGTTCAAGTGAGAAAAGATGCCATCTGCACAGCAAAAAATGCTCAAACTGTAGGGCTTGTGCTTGGTGCATTGGGAAGACAAGGTAACTTGGCGACTCTAAACAATTTGGAGTCAGAACTGACAAAGCATGGAAAGACAGTGGTGAAGATTATCTTATCAGAGATTTTCCCTCACAAACTGTCAATGTTTGACAATATCGACGCCTTCGTTCAAGTAGCGTGTCCAAGATTGTCTATTGACTGGGGGTATGCCTTTAATAAACCGCTCCTGACACCTTACGAAGCCATGGTGATGATGGAAAATGATAGAATGTGGGATAAGAACTATTACCCAATGGATTACTATGGAAAGGACGGCTATGGTCGTGGTAGAGTACCAGACCATGACAACATTAAGTAGTCTCTTACTATGAATACATACACGGGGATCTTACTTATACCTTAATCTCACTCAAGAGCTCCTCTTCCACACCCAGTAAAGTAGCCACTTCAAATGTTGACCATTCTAAGATTTGCTTGTCCTCGTAAAGAATGTTGAGAATCTTTCCCAATACGTTGTAGAGCCTCAAAAACCTCAAACTGATCTCTCGTAAAACATCATTCGCAATAGAAGGTGAGGAGATCTTGAATAGTGATTGTTGAATGTCAATGATTGCAACTGGAAAATACTCGTGCAGTTTGTCCTCAATGGCTTGGAGGTTTTCGAGGTTGAACAGCTTGTTTTCAATCAGGGACGCATACATGTAGTAGTCGTCTTCAGTTTCAATCTGTTCGATAGGAAACACTAACTCAATCAGCTGCTGGTGGATATTCAAACCAGATTTTGCCAGAAGTGATTCATATTCTGACTTGATCAGCTTTTGTTTTGTCTGTGAAATCAAGGTAGAGACTTCCTCAGCCTCAACTGAAAGCCTAGAGGAAGATAAGATCTTAGACTCAATGACATCATAGGAATTTAATCTGAACACCCATTTCGAGTTCAGATCGTTCTTATAATTCTTATCACTCTGCAAATTGATCAACTCAACGGGTTTGGATACTATAAGTTTAGTGAGTTTCTTAAAGTCATCATCGCTCAACTGGAATATATTCCCTTCTTGGAAATCATTATGTTGGAAAAGTGCCATGTTCTCACCGAGTCTAATATTTAACCACTCTGGTGCAAGTAAAGAATCGTCTTCAGTTGCCCAGTCTTGTGGTTCCATAGCCTTCACTACATTGGTATATCCTACTGTGACAATACTGAAGACCCCTTCAACGCACAGCTTTTGCAAAAACTCAAGGATTTCAATAAGTCCCGAATTATCATTCTTGGTAAGTTGTTTGTGATACATCATCTTATATAGCTCCAAGAGATTGAAAACTTGATAGATGACATCCAAATGAGTTTCATTTCTAAGAACTTGTTCAATTCTCAATTTCAGTGGTTTCTGCAAGGAACCTAGAACTTTGGAAATGATCATATCCATTGAAGCTTGTAGATGAACTGGGTTCTCAAGATCCTGTAAGCTCTTCTCGAATTCAGATACCTCTTCGGCCAAGCTACCATCATCTCCAAACCTGAACAAGTTAGAGATGAACTCCACTTCGTTTACAATGATGGAGTGGACATACGCCAATATATCACCAATGTATCTGAGTGGGTCGTGTGCAGACAATGCAATAGGTCTAGAATGGTCAAACTTATCGTCTGAGTTGTTCAGTTGAAACACAAACTCATCGTTAATGACCTTGGATCTGGACTGGACGAGCTTATCAACGATGTCGTTGAAGTTCTGCAAATTGGAGGACAGGTAATGGAGCGAAACCTTGACGAGTTTGAGGTTTGGAGACTGGTAGTTGTCAGAGGATTGTTCAAACTGGGAAGACTTCATAT
The DNA here is from genome assembly GCA_003706705.3 of Barnettozyma populi. Lineage (NCBI taxonomy): Eukaryota > Fungi > Ascomycota > Saccharomycetes > Phaffomycetales > Phaffomycetaceae > Barnettozyma > Barnettozyma populi. The sequence continues at coordinate 147,860 of PPLZ03000001.1, forward strand.
AACTGAGGAGCTGGTTGGTGAGGAAAAATGATACTCTCTGGTATGACAGGTCTAAAATGGAGTTCATCTTCTCCATGATTTTGATGCCTAAGTTTTGATCATCCAATGAGAGAAGAACAGTGCAGCTGGAATGAACCTTTTTCACCTTGTTCAGGATTTCAAAGTACTCAATAGAAATTGGTTCATTGGTTAAAAAGTGCTCTTCATACTGTGTTAAGGTAAACTTTTTCTTGAAGTTCAACAGGATAGTCTTCTGAAGGGAAATCAATTTCTTCTTTCTTCTGAACTCTTCCACTTCTTTGAGGAAATCAGGGTTCAATCCCTTCACATCGTTAAGCTTGCTGCTTGTCTGGTTAAGATCATTGATCTTCCAATCCAAAGACTCAATCTTCGAGACAATAGGCTCGTAGCTCTTCAGTATCGCACCATGTTGCTTTAACAGCTCGCCCTCTATCTCGCTTCTGAAGCTCCGTCTGGAAATAGAACCATATAGATCAGAACGGGTTAGAGTGTCCAAGTCCAAGTCGTGACGTGTCTGCAAAATATTCAGCGCCTCTCTCAAAGAAGAATCACTGGACTCGTACGAGTTAAGAACCTGTGCAAGTTTGTTACTCAAAACCCTGTTGTTTCTGGTCTTTGCGGCCTGACTGTGGGAATCTCGTACTGGTAGGTCCGAAATCAGCACAGAGTTGTCACTAGTTGTTTGAAGGAGGTCCAACGTGAGTTTGGCATACTTCTCAGCCTTGTTGCTGATTGATGTGATGCCTGGTGCTACTTCACTTGCAGATAATGTAGAGTCCTGGTTTCCTAGGAGAGACAGGGACTTTAGTTTATTTGTGAGTGAACTGGTGTTCAACTGTAGTGGTAGAATCAGTGGTGGTGCTGGCTCAGGTAATGTGATGTTCTGCTCGTCCGTATTGGGTGTATTGAACGTATCATAATCAATGAAATCCATTGCTGCTGGCTGCGTAGCAGATCTACCAGCTTTGATGAGGTTTGAGGTTTTCTAGAGGTTACGCAATCGACACTTGGTGTGTTTTGATTTTAGCTGTCGATATATTTGTACATACGTTACGAAGGTGAAAAACCTGACATAAGCAAAGCTCATCCTTCAAAGTTTTTTATATCAACCACATCTTCTTTCTTCTTGAAATGAACACTAATCCAAAGAGCGCAAATGAGTCAAGTAAAGAAGTGTGTGAACTTTTATTCATAAGCAGCACATTGGAAGTATACTAACACTAACCTTCAGGATCTCTAGAAGTCAATTATACGAGTCAGAGGAGTCAGATCATGACGACTCTGTGATACTTCCGGACATTGAGTTTGAAATAGTCGAGGCTTCTCATGAGACAACCAACCAGGATTTGGATCAAAGAGACGTAGGCGAAGATAACAATGAAGAGTTTGATTTTCCTTTGTTCTCCCTTGGTGGCGGTGCGGAGGAAATCCAGTCTGAATGCATAGAGGGAGATCAAAGTGGGAGAGGCAGAAGCACGATACGGGAAAGTAATCTTCTGCGGGTTACTCTTCGCTCACCATCACCAGAAGTGATAAACCAATCAAGGCCAGAATCCTATTATTTCGCCAAGTACACAGATCAACAGAAGCAGGAGTTTGCCACAAGTGCGGTAGCTGGGGACGATGTGTGGGCGCAATCCATAAGGATAGTGAATACAATCGGGAGAGTAATCGATCTCAAGGCCTATAACGAACAGGTAGAGAAGGAGCTGGCGAGGTCAAAAAAGCTAAAACTGACGAGGCCTGGGAAAAGGAAGAGACTCGTCAAGATTAAGGCCAAAGAGCTTCAAGCCGAGCGTGAGAGAATTATGAAAAAGTTAGCCAAGGAAGAGAAGATGAAGTGGAAACAGGCCAAGTTCCAAAAGTCAGGTTTTATGAAGAAGAGGAAACCAACTAAAAAGGTGACGAAACCCAAATTCAGAACTGAATAAATGTTATCTACGCAAACCAGGCAAACAGTAACGTATCATAAAGTGCAAATCAATCTCATAAAACCAACCAAACCCCATCAGCCAATATCCAAAAATAATCCAATAATAATCCAAAACAAGTGAAACCTAAACTTAACCAAAGATATAAAAACCATAAAACCATGCTCCTTGTGGTATTCAACCCACACCATTACATGCATAACCAATGCACCCCATAATTATTGTATCAAAACCAAAGGATCAGAAGTAACATCCAAACCAATTTCTAAAAGAAACCTAACGCCCCAAGATCTAAACTCATTTTATAGCAGTACTGCCTATAGCTCACATTAACCTAGAAGCAAATCAATGTCCATCTTTCTCTTGTTCGGAGTAGAGGTTGGGCTGTTATTGCTAGACACACCTGTTGTATCTTGGAACAACTGATGTGCAGCCTGCAACAAAGTCTCAAACCCATCATAACTTTTTGGTATAGATTCATGTGTTGTACTGTAAGAACTTGACACGGAGTAGTCGTACTCATTATCATTAATAGCTTCATCCTCAATGGCACTCTTGCTTGGATCTTTACCCAGGATTTTCAGGTCATAACCGTCCCTCCATAACCAAGTGAACCCACCATAATTGAAGGAGTCACGAGGATTGGGAGCCCCAGGGGACACAGACAGTTCATGTAAACGTCTTGAAGCTTTTAATACTTCCTCCATCTCCAACAACGGTAATTTCAACTCACTTCTGTTCACAGAGTCTGACTGAGATCTAGGCTTTTTGACACTCGAAGCCGGTCCTTTGGCAACTAGACCGAAAGTACCCGAGGTAATATTTGAGTTAGTACTTGCACGTCTTCTTCTTTTGTGAGGCAAAAGTTCCACCAATCTTCCAAAGTTGGGATCTTGTGGTCTCAAACATGAGTCTGGGAAATCAGTACCAAACAAAGGAATCAAACAATATCTAATGTTGAAGCAAAACTTCTTGCATAGCTCCTTTGAAATCTCATAGGGTAACCATGTTCCTTGAACTTTCAAAAATCCACCCCTAACACGTTTGACGCTCTCAGAGCTCATGTTGGGGAACTTATCAATCAACTTCACAATGTCAGTCTTGTTGTTGCCACACATTTTCCATATCCCTGTGAAGAAGACATAACCAGTGTTGTAGTCCCAAATGACCCAATTGTTATTAATCTCAAATTCAAAGACAGTAAGGTAACTTCTCTCGTCCACATTCGTCACATATTTCTTCTTTGCTAGAAAAGCTTCCGGATCCTTAAGGTATGGCTCGATGATCTCAAGTTGGGAATCTGGAATATGTGTCAAAAGCGATTGCGGGATAATATGATACTTGTACTTCACTGAGACTGAGTCCAAGAGTTTGAGATTCTCTTTGTGCTGTCTCATGGACTGAGCTGTTGATGTTGGTGGCGCAGCTCCGACATTGGTTGCAGACGATCTTCTTCTGGTAATTCTCACACTCTCAGGTATTGGAGATGACATTTCCGGGCTAGTCGTTGCTAAGCTTAATAACTGCTCCTTTAGTGTATAATGGGGTTGGTCCCCTTGTGACTCCTTTCTCAACAAAGCCCTGTATCTGGTCATAGATCCTCGCTGGGGAAAAGGCAGTGGTGAGGGCAGTGGTGAGGGCCGTCCTTTGTTGAGGAGTGAACTGGATACTAAAAGTGACTAGCGGGATAGTCTCGGTGGTTAAATTCAGGTCTGGAGCAACCACTTGCGCCTTCTGATTCTCAGTGGCAAATTGGGGGGAATAAAACCGTGTTTGAAAGGTGACGTGCCCCAATAGCGCCGATATCTAAATGTGAAAGGTCAAGACAGATAAGGAGCTGCGTTCTGAAACCGTCTAGTAGAGTCTTTCGAAGTTCTCTTCAAGACACGGTGTACTGTTGGTCTTGGGTATTGGTAGTGGTTTGTCCGGGGAAGAGTGGAAAGTTCACTGGGTGGGAACTTGTGGGAACCGTTTTTTTCAAGTCTCGATTCGAAAGATAAGGGGAAAAAGACGTCACAAATTGTCTTTATCTCTCTCGCGAATCCAGCCCCTCAGGTGTGTGACACATAAGCTGAAAACAGTGATTGCACCATATTTAAAAGCTACCTCAACTACAGGCTTCAACTATAACGCCAAAAAATGCCCATACTATATATACTCTATAAATCACTTAATGTACAAGTCTATGCTCTACCCGTAGAGTACCCGAGACTAAAAGAGACTTCTACGCCTCAACAACCTCGAGCAAACCACTGTCGACATTGTAGATCAAACCCCAAAGCTCAATCTCACCTTTAGCCAAAGCGTTAATAACTGGTTTCTGTTGCTTCAGAATTTCCAACTGTCTTAACACGTTGAACTCAGCAAGCTTCTTAGCCTTGGATGGCAAATCTTGGATCAGTTCCAGCTCATGCAAATACTCATCTCTCAATTCATCAATCTTGACAAGATACTTCATCAAGTTGCTGTTATCTGGACCCAAGTCTCTGTACGAAAGAGAATTCCAGATACCACCACAATCGGTGTGTCCACAAACGATAATCTTCTTCACCTTCAGCACATTGATGCTGAACTCCAAAGTAGAGACAGTGGTCAAGTCAGAAATACTAACCAAGTTGGCAATACTTTTAAAGGCAAAAACTTCTCCAGGAGAAACATTGAGCACATTCTCATTGTATCTTGAGTCAGAACAGCCAATCCACAGGGTATGTGGCGCTTGGCCCTTACCATTGAGTTCAAATAGGTCTGGCTTGTATTCGTTAGTCTTCTCAACCCAGAGCTTGTTGTTGTGAAGGTAGTCCTTCAGGGAGGACTCTTTGGTCAAGGCAAATGGTGACTGGTGGTGATCCTCCATTTGAACATGATGGTTGTCATTAGAGTGGTCGTGTCCACAAGCGTCTTCACGTGGGAAGACAAATGGAGGAGTAGCAGTTTCAACTTGAGTGGCAGCCATTTTTGCTTGCTTCTGATTCAGTAGGTTAAACAACGGGTTTACAGTTGATGCTGTGAATGTTCTCTTGTTAAATAGTCGTACCAAACACAGTTGTGGCATAAGTTTGAGAAGGCGGCCAGGGGTGTTTAAATAATCTTCGTGTTGCCATCGTAAGCGGATGATTTCAGATCTCCCGGGCACAGCTAGATTAAATAACATCAGTGTCTGATGCTCAACCTATGTTGACGTAACACGTTTGTTCAACAAATTTGAGAAGAAAAATAGTGAAGTCATCACCTTAAGTATGGCGTAACTAGGGCAACTTCAACCAGCAAGGCAGGTGACGCAATTATGATGTGGCACCGACCAATCTGTGATTAATTTGAGAAGCAGAAAGCGCTGGAACCACTGAGCTTGATAACGAAGATATTTGCAGATAGAGTGTCTCATGGAATCCAAATAATCACCGTTCAAGTAATTGTTACAAAGGTAATTTGCGCTGCGGTTCTTTATAGGCGTATGCACAATAGAAATCAGTCGGAATAGTATTTAATTGGTGACATCTTTATATCTGCAGCACTCCTTCTAATCTGGTAGAGAGTCGGAACTTATCTCGGTGCTCTTCACACCCTCGGAAACTAACTATACCGCACCAGTTTCAGTGGGGGGATCTCTCCAAGTCAACCCACGCCTCGATCAATCCAGATTCCAGATCGACCCCATATTTCATAGTCAGAACGACTCAGAAAGTCGTGATCATCATACAGGCTTCAGAAATGAGCATTATTGTACTAGAAATTGTGACTTTGTATGTGTGCGAATAACGAGCGTATCACAAGTCTGATACCACGGGCACTCAATATGTCAAAAGCGCATGATCGTCACTTTAAGTCTCAAAACCCATACTTGGTTCTACTACGGCTCAATTAGTTGGATTTTGAATCAGAATTTGAACTGAGGAACCAATAGGGAAGCCAAAAGCTTCTAGGTTCAGTAATGAGGTTTGAAAAAAATGCCATTACCTGGAATCGAACCTGGGTTTGCTCGGCCACAACGAACTGTACTAACCACTATACTATAATGGCGGATTATATTAATGTAAGAATTTTGTAAGATTCCATTAGGCAGTTCATGTGTTAAGAATTCAACAGAAGTATATACATCAGAGGATGCTCCACATCAGCTGAAATTTCAGTTGTGTGAGAATTCTGGAGACGCCTTATTAGCTGAGATTGTTGGAATCTAAATAGGACTCAGTTTGACCAATGAAAAGGATCATAGACTCTAACATGGATTATAACCCAGTTAGATTAGACAATCGGCTAACAACTTGGAAACATCACCAATTAGGCAAAAACCTGAGGTCTTCTTAACTCTTACTTATCGAGACTGAACTTAGAACTCTAAATAATCCGGTTAAAATTTGAGGCAGCTTTGGTTTTGGGGTATCAGCTTGTCATTGTCAAATATCTTTCATTGACCATCTCATAAACAGACGTAGCCCATATGGTGATTAGAATCAGACAAAGTGTAGAGGTTCAACATTTTGATGATTATTATTGATAGGGTACTTAAAGCGAAAATTATCTGGAAAGCGCCCCGCCTGGAATTAGTACATATAATGGTTACTTTTGTAGGCTGATAGAGAATGAACTTCCCGACGCAGGCGCAAGGTTCATGTTCTACGACTCTCTCATCGTGATTACCTGAGTATCAACTCAGGCTTAGGTAGTCGGCTTGCAGAATCGAGTGTGTACTTCTCTGAGTAGTTGTCTCGAAATGCTTAAATACGAGTTATTGAGTATGCACAGCTAAGGAAGTAGCCCACTAATGCGCATCAAAAGCACTTAGAGCTCAATTACGGTGTAATACTGGATAATCTAGCTGCTGAATAATGTATGAGAGTAGGTGTTCAGTATCAAAGGTATGGATATCGATTTCAACTACTGATACTGAGTAGTAGCAAAGCCCAGATCTAACATGAGTGATCAGGGTTATTGTGGTAAATATTTGAGACCAGTATTTCTGGGTCAAAGCTGTCTTTCTCATCATCTTTCCAGGTTTCACCGATGATTAAGAGCCATCGACTACGATTGGCACGATACCATTTCCTACCATTATCTGACATGTGATGTTGATGGCATTCTACTTGGATTTATGTAAGTTCTGGGACAGACTCTGATTTTCAACAATACTTATCCTCTTGACTTGAATTGAACATGTGGGTGGAGCCGAAATCACAGGTGGCTGAACTATTGACATATGTTGCAACCGCAATCTCCTCGGAAACCGGACGAACTCACAACTGCCGGAAGGTCTTTTTCAGTCAAATTGGAGGTGACGGTGGAGTAAATGTCCCGAACTTACAGTGGAGTCTGTGGACACTTTTGATCCGGCCGACAGGTTTCTCCGCGTTTAGAACAGCCCCGGGGAAATATTTTTACATTTCCGTGGCAAGTAAGTAGTATACGGAGGGGGTTGTTGTTTAGAGATTTAGGTCTGCAATAAACTCTCTTACCTACGGAACCAATCAACTCAACTCACATGGATTGATTGGACACTCCAACGAAACGATTCTTGCCATTTATTTCACTTCAAAATTCGATCTATTGTTCATCGGTTTAAAAGGAGTAACCACCTTATAGAGCCAACGACTCGTCATGCAAAACCCCGGAGAAACTCAGATTTGGACAAACCGTTTAGCACTCTGTACTAGAAGTTGACAAGATCTCACTACCATAATGTCCAACAGTGTTTGACCTTCAAGCTTCCCGATTCGTTGATCAGCCTTCAGAGTAAGAAACAGTTGGTAGCTCTTTGACCTTCTCGGCTACACAACAGAAAACATATCTTAAAGTTAGAAGTGCTCCAAAGAACGACTTGCGGATTTTACAACAACCTCATTCACCAGCTTTTATCGTAAGTGGTCCTCCAGTATTCTTCTTGGAAGGTCAATCGGTGATTAGGCTTGATTGACTGAACTCAAATAGAAATTCCTTTCAATGAAGGAAAGCTGCAAGTGGGGACTAAGTGCCTCTTGCTGTAGTTTTGATCCCGTAACAGCGGGAATCCTGTCTTATAATGTGAGAGATGCCGTCTCATTGGTTATCGTGAGACGGCAAAAGATCACAACTTATGTATCACGAATCGTACCAACAAGGTTTTATCTTAACCATCTTGGTGAATTAAGTATATATCATAGTTTTTTACCACTCGCTTTAAGTGTAATATCGAACAGGAAGTTCCCCATTACTCCAAACACCTCAGAGGAGAATATCCGCTGACCTCGACAAGATCAACTGTAAGATGTATATAATATGTTTCTTTACACCCCACACAAGCTTCAAACAGTTTACCACAAAAAAAGCTAAAATTGGCTAGCTATCACATTATGTATCAACAACGTGACCAGGAACGTCATTGTTTTGGTCCTATAGTCTCAAGTGCTAATACTCGGGAAGCCTGCGTCAAGTCTGAGCACTCTATTTTTTTAATCTAAAACTGACGTTCTCTCTACAGACCTTGTTCCCAGCAGGATAGGCTGGTGTGTTAGGAAGGGCCTATAAAGGAGAGCTGAGAAACACTCAAGAACTAAGCTCAAAATGTTTGTCACTGAAGATAGCGGAGATCACGGTATCCTCAAGATAAAGACATATCCAACTTATAACTAACTACCGACATCATGAGGTTGGCAGAATCGGACCATAGTTGGCCACAGGTGCATAAGTCATGTTGGGCTTTGGGGGTACGTATGTCCACTGTATATCATTGGTGTTCGGGATCTCGTGTCTGGACATATGTAGACTCCAGGCGAGGCTTGGGTATTTCTCCGCTATTGTGCAGATCATCAATTTGTGGCCTTGTTTCAACTCTCATCCCTTTGGGGGACAGGCTTGGAAGTTCGCCTTGCTTTAGTGCACCCAAAAACGGCGAAGTGTCTGTAACATGGTCGATTCGGGAAGGCAACTGGAACCTCTCAAACATCGTAGAGTTCGCTGCAGGATTTACTGATCTTCGTCGCCCCTCTCAAGAACCCCAGCCCTACCTTTGACACTATCAGATCGAGTCAAGAGTCAATGATCGAGGGAGTACGACCCATGGCTTTCCAGGCCTCTATCTCAGGTTTTTTACAGTTCTAATAATTTGTCCCGATCAACCTCCGCTCTTTGTCTCAAATATTTCTCCAGGTTTTCTCTTTGTTCGGGACAAACCCCAAACCATCATGTTGTCGGTGACCTGAAAAGTTCCGTGGCATATATAAGGTCCCGAAAACCTTTGTTTTTTCACCGCCACCATCGCCTGTACAAACTCCATACAAACAAAGCAGAATGTCCAGAGACACACAATTGGTTGCATCCATCGATATCGGTACCACTTCTTCCAGAGCCATCCTTTTTAATAGAAAGGGTGAGGAGGTTGCTAAGCATCAAATCGAGTACTCCACTACTGCCAACACCACTGCTGATGGTGAAACTAAAATTTACACTGCTGAAGGTGTTGCCATCTCCGCTTCCGACGATATCGAGATTGAGGCCAGCGACAGCTCCAAAGGTCCAACTTTGAGATTTCCAAAGTCTGGTTGGGTCGAGGTTAAGCCAGCTCATGTTTTGGCAAACGGAGTTCAGTGTCTTGCTGGTTGTTTGCTTGTTTTGGAGAGAGTTAATAAGGAACGTCAATCCAAGGGCGAGGTGCCTTACAAGGTCACTTCTATTGGTGTTGCCAACATGAGAGAGACTACCATTGTCTGGAACAAGCAGACTGGTTGTGCCTACAACTACGGTATTGTTTGGAACGATACCAGAACTGCTGACATTGTCAATGCTAAGAAGGCCGAGGTTGCTGCTGAGAGACTGGAGGAGTTGAGACAGAAGTCTGGTGTTCCGGTTTCCACCTACTTTTCGGCCTCTAAGTTGAGATGGTTGATTGACAACGATGATGATGTCAAAGCTGCCTACGAAAAGGGTGACCAATTAATGTTCGGTACCATTGACACCTGGTTGATCTACCACTTGACCAAGGAGCACGCCCATGTTTCCGATGTCACCAATGCTTCTAGAACCATGTTCATGAACATTCACACCTTCAAATACGATGATGAGTTGTTTGGTTTGTGGAACATTGACCCAAAGAAGGTGCAATTTCCAAAGATTGTCTCATCTTCTGAGTTCTACGGTTCCTTTACTGTCCCAGAGCTAGGTCCATTAGGCTATCCAGGTGCGCTATCTCAGGCTGCCATTGAGCACCTGAAGACCATTGAGAACGTTCCTATACAAGGTTGTTTGGGTGATCAATCTGCCTCTCTTGTTGGCCAATTGGCTTTGAAGCAAGGCGCTGCCAAGTGTACTTATGGTACTGGTTGTTTCTTGCTGTACAACACTGGTAAGAAGACCATGTTGTCCAGACACGGTGCTTTGACTACTGTTGGTTTCTGGTTTCCATCTCTGTCTGAGGAGGAGAACTACCCACACTACGCCTTGGAAGGTTCCATCTCTGTTGCCGGTTCTGTTGTTCAATGGTTGAGAGATAACTTGAAATTGATTGATAAGGCTCAAGACATTGGTCCATTAGCCTCTTTGGTTCCAGATGCTGGTGGTGTGGTTTTCGTTCCAGCCTTCTCTGGTTTGTTCGCTCCATACTGGGACTCTGAAGCCAGAGGTACCATTTTGGGTTTGACTCAGTACACTTCTGCCTCTCACATTGCCAGAGCTGCTTTGGAAGGTGTCTGCTACCAAGCTAGAGCCATCTTGAAGGCTATGGCCTCCGATGCTGGTGCTCAGGGTGACTTCTTGGAGCAAGCTGTTGGTACCTACGAGAAGGCTCCATTGTCATTGTTGGCTGTCGACGGTGGTATGTCCCAATCTGATGAGGTCATGCAAATTCAAGCTGATATCTTGGGTCCATGTGTCACTATCAGAAGATCTCCAAATGCCGAGGCCACTGCTTTGGGTGCTGCTATTGCTGCTGGTTTGGCTTCCAAGAACAAGGAGGAGAACTTGTGGGACAACTTGGATGACGTTGTCAACACCATTGGTTCCAACTCCAAGGGTGACTTCACCTCTCAATCCATTGACACTGAGAGAAGAAAGAAGTGGACCTTGTGGGAGAGAGCCATTGAGAGAGCTAAGGGTTGGATCGAATAGATTTTTCAGATATTTCTCTTAATGAATAATGAACTTTAGAGGTTGAATGTTTTTAATGATTTGATTTTGTTATCCCCCTCTGTCCATCCAAATGTATATAATGAGTATTGATTCAGGCTTACATTAATCTGTAGAGGAACATTCGTTACATTAAGTGACACATAAATTGCGCGAAGATAGTGCGTATAAATCATTTACAGTGCTTTCATTAGCTTTTTAAGGTATGCTCAGGTACCGCAGCCTGGACCTACATATGCCTCCACCCTTCCAGACAAACCGGGACATACGCGACTTGACTAATGCTATATCTATATGATCTCTATATTAGGTGTTCTGGTAGTTTTCCCTGTGGTCCTCGGCCCCAGTGAATTTAACACCTGAACACCAAGAAAGCGCAGTCACAAGTAAAAAGTGAAAAATTCTAAGGTGAAAGCCCTATAATCACTCAAAATGGTAATTTTCGCGATACACAAGGTAACCACTGAAAAAAATCTTGAATCACAAACCTACGGTTTAAAGCCTTAGTAGCACTACCTTCAAAGCATCAAAATGGCCAGAAAAGTTGCTGCTAACCCACTAGCCTCTAAGGCTTCCGCCACCAAGACTTCTAAAAACCCATTGGCTGACTCCACTCCAAAGAAGTTTGGTATTGGTCAATCTGTTCAACCAAAGAGAAACTTGGCTAGATTCGTCAAGTGGCCAGAATATGTCAGACTACAAAGACAAAGAAAGGTCTTGAAGTTGAGATTGAAGGTCCCACCTGCCATCGCTCAATTCTCCAACGTCTTGGACAGAAACACTGCTGCTGAGGCTTTCAAGCTTTTCAACAAGTACAGACCTGAGAACAAGGCTGAGAAGAAGGAGAGATTGACCAAGGAGGCCGCTGCCATCGCTGAGGGTAAGACCAGACAAGAGGCTTCTCCAAAGCCATTCAACGTTAAGTTCGGTTTGAACCACGTCGTTTCTTTGATTGAGAACAAGAAGGCTAAGTTGGTTTTGATTGCCAACGATGTTGACCCAATTGAGTTGGTTATCTTCTTGCCAGCTTTGTGCCGTAAGATGGGTGTTCCATACGCTATCATCAAGGGTAAGGCCAGATTGGGTACTTTGGTTCACCAAAAGACCTCTGCTGTCGCTGCTTTGACTGAGGTGAGAGCTGAGGACGAGTCTGCTTTGGCCACTTTGGTTTCTACCATCAATGCCAACTTCGCCGACAAGTACGAGGAGAGCAGAAAGCACTGGGGTGGTGGTATCTTGGGTGCTAAGTCCCAAGCCAAGTTGGACAAGAGAGTTAAGGCTTCCGCTTCCACTGAGAAATAAATCTAGTATCTGGAGAGATTTTGTAAGTATTATAATTGAGGATATAGGAGAGTTTGCGTGTGTCATGTAGTTCTGACTTAAACTCGCTTTTTCTGGACGTAAAGCCTTCAATGTGTGGGTAGTTGGGATCAAATGAACTCAGTGTGCTGACCTCTTTTGATTGGCCGGGTAACTAGGGTAGTGCGATCTGACCAATGGCCGTTTTGTAGTTTCTCACTCCAAGTAAAAAACCTGCTTTCGAGGTACACACATAAATCTTAAGCCGTGATCAAGTGTTAGAAAAATGGCCTTCTTTATTGAATTGCTTGAGAGCTTTGTTCCAACGTTAGCCTTCGCAGACAGCGAGGAAACAGCACCAGAATCCGTTACTGCAGAAGCCACTGAGGAGACTACTCCGCGATCCGCCGAGGAGGTTTCCCCAAATAGTGAGGAGGCTGTTGTTGAGACTAAGGAAGAGAATGCTAAAGAGGATGCTGTGAAGGATCAAGAAGCTGTTGATTCTCCTTCAGGTTCAGAAACGACTGAACCTGAGACTCCTGCTGAGTCAACATCTGAAGATGAGACATCCTCTGAGACTACACCAGAACCAGAATTTGTTGAAGAGAGTACTGGGGCTACCTCGGATGAAGAAGCTGCTACTCAAGAAGACTCTGCTATTGAGGAGGAAAAGGAAGAGGAGGAAGATGAAGATGAAGATGAGGACGAGGACGAGGACGAGGAGGAAGGTGCTGGTGATCCATTGGATAAACTGAGGGAGGAGTGCGCCAAACTGGACAGTATCAAGCCATACGTTCACCACTACCATGAGTGTGTTGAGAGAGTAACAAAAGAGATGGAAGAAGAGGGGTACGAAGACAAGCACTACAAGGAGGACTGTGTTGAAGAGTTTTTCCATCTGGAGCACCACATCAACGACTGCGTGGCCCCAAGACTATTCCACAAGCTCAAATAATCAGCACATCACTTTGCTACTCTCCTCGATGTTTTTCCCCGTTCAATAATTCAAATCATGTTGACATCAAAGGAAACTACTTCATCACAAAGCCCATTTTTCTGCAATCTGTCAGTTTTCTGTGCTCTTCATTTCTCTTTATATTCGTTGGTTATTGTAACCTATCCGTACTGGAGGTGCCTTGGGACTGTTTATAGATAAATTCCAAACCACATTCAATCTAGATAATCTCGTGCAAGTATTTGTTGGTAGGGGCACATTGATTGTTGAAAATCACAACTTTTGTTTTATCAGATTATGATTTCAAGGGTATCAGCAATTCTGAACGGGTAACAGGTACAGTCACAACTTAAAGTTGGAAAAGCACTACTTCATATCGAACCATATCTCTGCCCAACACTCCTTTAGAGGCATAACGTGGTTTTTCTCTTTCTTGGGTCAAGACACTGGACGATTCTATTCCTAATCTGAGGTGTCTCAAGCACGGTACCATGCAGAGGTTCAACAGATCTAATTCCTCCCCTAATCCCCCGCTGGAGCACGAGATTGGTGATCAATCCAACAGGCAGCAACAGCAGCAGCAACCACCCCCAGCTCAACAACAGCAACAGCAACAACAACAACAACAACAACAACAACAACTACAGCAACAACAACAACAGCAACAACAGCAACAACAACAAGCATACTCAACAAACTTTTCAGCGCAGGCTTCACCATCCCTACAACACCAGTACCACCAACAACAGTTCTTCCAACGACCTGATGAAGTCAAGAGAAGTCATACATCTTCAAAGGCTGAGACTTTGAAGTCCATGTCCTCGCAACATTCACAAAGATCTCCAACCAATACTTTGCATAGCGGTGTGCGTTCGTCTAGCTCCACCATCCAAAGAATACCAAGTTCTGAAAAAGCATACTCTCCTGTTAGAACACCTTCAACTTCCCAGAGACTATCTAAATCCAGAACAAGCAGCAATGGGTCAAAGTATCCGCTCTATGCTGCACAGGAACGTACCTACTTGAGAAAGATAAAAAATGATATGGTGAATGACTATTACACCAAGGCCGTTATCTCAGATCCTGCGGATGAGGAAAGTGAAGACGAGTACTTTGAAGAGGAAGATGAGTGGTCTGAGTTACCTCTCGACCGTGACACTTTCAGAGACTCAAACCTCGAAATTGAGACAACCTTGGATGCTTCGATCCTTGAGAGTGGGGCCTCAAATCCAGGGGTGCTGGAGAGGCTTGAATGGAACACAATGCTTGGGTTAGTGCTCCACGGTGATGTTATCAGTTCTGAAAAGCGGAGAATAATAACGCAGCATGATTTCTCTGCACAGACGACATACAAAGAGAATCTATGGCTGGGAATCAAAGCATATACTCTTGGTCGTTCTGAGGAACAGCAGCGCAGAATTATTGGATACTCAAGATCACTTGCCGATGAGTTCTTTACAGAGGTTTTGAACTTCAAAGTAAAGAATGAGGAGAAGGCATTGGAAGAGGTGCAGGACCTTCTTACGAGATTTGATTCCTTCAAAGCTCTGTGGAGAAATGAAAGAGAGATGGCTCACGAAAAACCTGTTTGTGACAGTGATGAGTTTATTCAGAGAGTCGAGGCTTTGATCTCCTGGAAGAACATCACAAAGGCTTTAGCTAGAAGTATTGCTATCCTTCAGAAATGGACGGAAAGTGAAACCCTGGAGCTGACAGTCACTCATACTGATGGGTTTGTGGTAACTACATTTGCCGAAAGAATGCTCAAAGAGAAGGACATTGCTTCCATTTTCAACAAGAGGCTGTTCAATCCGCATACTCCCTGGATCAACAAGTCCAAATCTGCATACCTGCACTATCATGAGCTATTTACGGAGCTGAATCTTCCAAGTTTTGTCCCATCATTGACTCAGATCATGCACTTTCCACTGAGGTTGATAGAAGAGATTATCAGAGTTCGTCTTGCATACGCTAAGAAGCTCACAAATCCAACAATGATGATGATTGATGAGATGATCGAAGATTTTTCGTCCTATATCCAGCTCGCTGTTATGATAAAGCAATCTGGACAAGAGTACAGAAAAGGTTGGGACTTTCAACTTGATGAAGTGGATGGCTTTGAGAGAAGTGTTCTGGATTCAATCAAGTATCTTTTCATGTTGCTACATAAAAAGCTCATCAACACTACCTCCAAGACCTTCAAAACGTTTAAAGAGCCGGATAATTTAGAACAGTATTGGTCCCTTCTAAAAAATGTTGGGTGCTTCATTGACGGTGCCGGTCCTGAAGTTGCATCACAAATTACGTCACTAACCACCAGACTGATATCAAGACTAGTGAGTTACGTCCAAGATCAAGAACGTGCTGTCTCATCTATTGTTACGAACGAGAAGCTATCACCTTCTCAAAGAAATCAGGAAATCACAAATTGGGCAAGCGGAGCCACTGACACTTTTAGCACCATTCGACGTAAACTGGAGAAGTTCACATTCACCATCAAAAGAGCCTTTAGCAACTCTTGTTTGTACCAGATCAGTAAAGTGAAGCCTTTCCTTGAGATTTTACGCGACTCAAACCACTTCCTTGTCAAGACAGGTCATTCCAGTGGTACATACATTCTTGCTTCGCGTGATCTTTATGGCCGTGAAGAGGACATCGTGAAGATTTTAAAGGGCACTGAGATTGGATGTGATAGCTATATTCCAAGACCTGCCATGATTGATTTCGACGAGTACGAAGAAGAGGCAGAGTCTGGGTATGTTGTTGTCATTAACGCGTCAAAGGCCGTGTTGTGGGATGGGTTGATTGTCTCAACAGATTCTATTCAAGAGATCAACTTTGATATTAAACCAGGTGAGGTTTTGATGATTAACAGAGGCTCCTCTCAAACTTTGAAACAATCCAAACAGTTTTTTACTGAAATTGTTGGTGATACTCTTGTCTTCGTTGAGCAGAGATGTAGTCTGCATAAGGTTCAGAGAGATTTGGTTAGAGCTGAAAGACTGTCCTTCAGAATCATTAATGAATTGATGGAAACATCTCAATTGTGCATAGCGACAATGAAGTGTGCAAACAAAACCCATGATGGTATCTACATGGCTTATTGTTTGTGCAGAGATTTGGGGAAACACTTTGTTAGAAACACGGACACCATCAGAAAACAGCAAATTGTCAGGAAGATGATGAGAATGAGTATTAATTGGGTCAGCTATATCGTTGATGATTGCGTTCCAACTGATAAGAAGACCTTCAGATGGTGTGTTGCAGCGCTTGAATTTGCCATGGAGGTTTCAAAAGGTTTTAACATCTTAACTTTGAATGATTCAGAGTTTAGAGTGCTGAAAGAGAAAGTTGCTGGATGTATGTCCCTTTTGATTTCCCATTTCGATATTATGGGTGCCAGATCTAGCGTTGAGGCAGAGAAGAAACCTTTGAACCCAGTCATCCAACCCTCTGCTTTCCAAACAGACGCCGCTCTTTTGGAGGCGTTCAGTCAACAGAGAATGAGAGAGATTGAGAAGTTGGAGATAAGACTAACATCACAATCTGTGGGTAAGGTTCTCGACGACACACAGACTGAGAATCAATTTTTGTCGTTCTTGGCTTCTTCATTCTCCAGTTTGTCAATGAGATGGCAGAAGAGAAAGTTCATTGGCGGTGGTTCTTTCGGAAGTGTGTTCTCTGCATTGAATTTGGACACAGGTGGTGTCTTAGCTGTGAAGGAGATCAGATTTCAAGACTCACAATCAATTAAACAGATTGTGCCAACCATTAAGGATGAGATGACAGTTTTGGAGATGTTGAATCATCCAAATATCGTCCAGTATTACGGTGTGGAAGTTCACCGTGACAAGGTTAACATCTTCATGGAATATTGTGAAGGAGGTTCATTGGCCTCGTTGCTCGAACATGGAAGAATTGAAGATGAAATGGTGATTCAAATGTACACTCTTCAGATGTTTGAAGGTTTGGCTTATCTTCATGATATGAAGATTGTTCACAGAGATATCAAGCCAGAAAACATTCTGTTAGATCATAGTGGAATCATTAAGTTTGTTGATTTTGGTGCTGCTAAGGTGGCAAAGAACTTGACCAGAAAGGCGGCAACTAAGGTGAATAGCATGACGGGTACGCCGATGTACATGTCACCCGAAGCCATCACGGGTGGGAACAGTTCAAGATTTGGTGCTATTGATGTGTGGTCCACAGGTTGTTGCGTTCTAGAAATGTGCACCGGTCGTAGGCCATGGGCCAATCTAGACAACGAATGGGCCATCATGTATCACATTGCAGCAGGTCATATGCCACAGTTTCCGAGTAGAGATCAGTTGAGCGAGATGGGATTCCAATTTTTGCATCAGTGCCTACAACAAGATCCTAACAAGAGGGCCACAGCTGTTGAACTTCTCCAGGACCCTTGGATGTTAGATATCAGAGCCAAGGCATTCAGTGATGGAACAAGCTCTTCTGCTTCTGATGAGCCTAGAGACCTTATATAAGTATATGTGAATGTCATGAGTAAACGGTAAACGATATAATATTATCCAGGGTAGCTAGAAGGCAGAAATAATGAGGGCTATGAGCCACCTGTTTGCTTAACTTGTGAAATGGGATACGGCATATGGCATGTAGTGAATGTGGTGAGTATCAGGTAGGTAGTATGGTAGACTATTACCTTACATTACATAGTATATAGGTATACGAGTATTACATAAGCTTCAAAGATCAAGTAAATTTTACTCCATGCTCCATTATCATGTCCAGTTTTGATTCCAGTTCTATGCACATCACCAGAGTTCTAAGAAAAACTATACGCACTAAGGTAATGTCACTTGAGCCATACACAATTGAAAGACAACAAGAACTCTTCAAAAACTTTTCCGAGGTCCAGAAGCAGATAACAGCTGTTGATAGATCCTTCACCCACCCAGTCCAGCTTATCGCAGTTTCCAAACTCAAGCCAGCCAGCGATATCCAGGCTCTGTACGATAAAGGGATTCGTCACTTTGGTGAGAACTATGTCCAGGAGCTCATTTCCAAGGCACAGATCTTGCCAAAGGACATTCAGTGGCACTTTATTGGTGGTCTTCAGACGAATAAGTGCAAGGACCTTGCTACGAACATCGAAAATCTCTACTCTGTTGAAACTGTCGACTCATTGAAAAAAGCCAAAAAGCTGAATGATACCAGAGAGAACAATGGGCCGCACATTAATGTTTTTCTACAGATTAATACTTCAGGTGAGGAGCAGAAGTCCGGTTTGTTACCATCTGACAAAGACACAATTCACGAGATTGTGGACTATTTGATCTCCAAAGAATCTAAAAACGTCACATTTCAAGGCCTTATGACAATTGGATCCTTTGAAAAATCTCATGCTGAATCTGAAATCAATCCTGACTTTAATGTCCTGTCTGAACTGAAACACCACTTGGATGAAAAGTACAACCTTGACCTACAACTCTCGATGGGTATGAGTGCTGACTACAAACAGGCAATCAAGCAGGGTACCTCATATGTTAGAGTTGGTACAGATATTTTTGGATCGAGACCACCTAAAGCCACCTAATCTACGGTATTAACATCTCTAGACGCATCTTGTTTTGTAGTGTTGCACGTTTCGGCTTCTCAATGGCTAAAGAATCTAGCTAGGGACTCCATTAGCAAGTTGCTAATTCCTGGTCCAGTCGCTCTTATGATGAACAAAACCCGATTTGGAGTTTCAAGACGAGCACGAAGAAGTATACCAAAGCTGCCGCTAGACGATGTGCTCAAGATACCTGAAGCCATAATCTCACCAGTAGATGATATGTCCACGACACTCAACCCCATCTTTTCAATCAATCTTTCCAGCCACAGGCTATCTATTTCAACCAGACTTTGAATAACTTTTCTAGTCTCCCCTTGATCACCAAGGGAGTCAATCTGAGACCAGCGTTGGATAAATTGTTCTCCAGTTAGCTTTACTGCCTTCAAGTATTTACTTAGGAACACCGGTAGCTTAAGTCTGATTGAATTAAAAGCTCCTCCAGAACTAAATTGGATTCTTAAGTTTGGGATCTCTTCAAATTGGAAAATTGGGTTTCTCAAAGTTATGGTTATTTTTAAGTGTGCTTTCTCGTTAATCGGAATCTCAGAGTTAGGAAGTTCAGTTAGATTCACAATAATGTCTGGGTTAACAGTTTTATAGTTTGAGAGGGACGTAATAAAAGAGGTGATTATCTGTGGTGAGTTGTTCGTGAACGTCAACACAAAGGTTGTAGTATCCTTCTGCTCAGTACTCTTATTCACACGCAAGATGATTTTGATTAGTGAGTTTTCAAAGAAAATACCTTGATTGAATTCAAATAATCTGTAGAACCCCCTCTGCCAGTTTGGCGAAAGCGGCCCGTCAGGTTTTACTGCTGGTGTTGCTGGGCCTGATTTTGATGTAACTGATCCTGTTTTGTCTTCGGAAAATGGGTCAGATGACAAAGCTAGTCCTCTCAGATCACGAGATATATTGTCAGTTCCATTCCCCAGTTTCTCTGAGCCTATGATGTGTCCACGCTTTACAGAGTTCCTCTGTGCAAGTTTCAACAGAAGTTTGTTCTCTGAAGAGTTGAAAGCTGGAGTTCCTTCCCACACGAGCTTGAAAAATTCCTGGCCCTCATTTGTATTCAATTTCTGGATCAACGTCAGGTATTCAAATGCGCGCTGTTGCAACTCCAAGTTAACAAGATTGACCTCAATCCCAAGGATCTTGATCAAGTTTGATTTCAACTGTTTGTTCTCAAGGTTGAATTTCAACATCTTCATAAAGCTTGAAAGGATCATCATCTTGGTATTATTGGACACAAAAAAGTAAATGTTGGCCAGCACATCAAATTGTTTCTGAACTGACACATCATCATTGACAATATATCCGAATTCTCCTAGAATAAATGCTGCGATCTTCACCATTGATTCTGTAAACTTAGGTTTGGTAATGTACTTGAGGATCTCCTTGCAAGTGTAACCCTGAAGTGATTCATTGTTAACTATGATCTGAACAACCCTTTCCCAGATAGAGTCATTGAGGGTGCTCCCGGCGTTATCAATAAGCTCAAACATAGTCTCCACGTACCACGATGGAGTGGTGGCATATGTCTCGCAAAGAACGGAAACCTTGACAGCAATATCTTGTTTCAGGGCGTGATCTGACGTTTTCAGAATTGTCAAAAGCTCTGTGATAATATAGTTAATAGATTCAGCAT
Organism: Barnettozyma populi; assembly: GCA_003706705.3. Taxonomy (NCBI): domain Eukaryota; kingdom Fungi; phylum Ascomycota; class Saccharomycetes; order Phaffomycetales; family Phaffomycetaceae; genus Barnettozyma; species Barnettozyma populi. The sequence continues at coordinate 168,391 of PPLZ03000001.1, forward strand.
CAGTACAAGCGTAGATCAAATCTAAACTTTTTTTTGAGATTGACACATCGGGTTCCTTCAACAGAGAGAACAATTTCAGCAGATGTTTTTGAGATCTGTTGTTGTTTGGAACGATGTCAGTAGTCAATGTCACCAAAGAGTTCAGGGCCAAATATCTGGTATTCAACTCTTTAGAATCTAGCAATGACGAAATTGAATCAATCGCTGTGTTGAGTGCCTCTTTCGAAGGATTCAAAAGCCCGGCCAGGTGAATCATTGAAAACAGCACTGCATTGTGTGCATTTCTAATTGCTGAATCATTCACCTTCTTAGTTGTAAACTCAATGACTCTTGATACACTCTCTCGCAAAATTCTCAATGTACTTTGGTCAATTGTCTGCTCAGCAGCTTCAGGAATGAGTACGGTGAGAAGCTTGGCTAGCTTGACAATCAACCACGGATTGGCAATTTTGCCGTAGAAATATTCCCGAGGAACACGATCTGGTTCCAACACAAGAAGACTCAGCTTCCTGCTGAGACCAGGTATTAATGATTGGACCAGCTCGAGATCAACCTCAGTTGCGATGAATTGGATCAGTGGCAGTGCTGACTGAACAACGCCAAGATCGGTATCATCGGCAAGGGTAAGAATTCTCGGGATCCAAGTGCTGTGAGTCTGGAGAATTGACTTATCTGCTCTTGCAAGTTTGAGGAGAGCTAACGAAGATTTCTTCTTGAGCTGAGGTGGACTTGTCGGAGATCTCAGGATTTGAAAGACATCATCAACAAGTATCTGTGACCACGTAGCGTTTCCGAGCGTTGCAATGCACTGGAGGGCTAGCGCGTTAAACTCTTCATTACTTGATGCAAGGTCTCTCTTCAAGCTGTTAGTTATTAGGTTGATGAATTCTATGTCTGTGTCTTTCTGACTGGTCAATGAGCTAAACAAGAGCAATACAGCGAGGTAACCAATGCATTTCTCCGAGTACACATTCGAAGATACAAGCTCCAGGCACTGGCGTGAACCAAAAGTCACATTGAAGGCAGATATGTCACAGCTGGACATCAAATAGATGTACACCAGCTTGGTGATGTATTTCTTCTTCTGATAGCCATTGAGCTTGTCCTGGTTAAACTGTTTCTGGATGTTCACGATCTCTGTATTGATCCGTTGATCATGCTCTTCCTTGGTATTTGCCATCCTGAGATCTGCAATGAATTGTTGCAGACCTTTCATATCAGCACCCATGATTTCGGAAGTAGTTGCGCAGCGGCTTTATTGGATTGTGAACAAATGCAAGGCTTAATATCTAAATTGGCAGGTGCGTTTTCCTATGGCGCTCTCTACGGATGCTGCCTGTTCGTAATAGGTTAAGAAGCCCTCTTCAGGATGTGTGACACTAATTCTGCACCCTTTTTGCTTATTCTTATCCGTGATAGTTTAGTGGCTAGAATCACCGCTTGTCGAGCTTCGCTTAACAGTACGTGGTAGACCGGGGTTCAATTCCCCGTCGCGGAGAATTTTTAGTCCTCAATTCTGGACAATTTATTCCCTTGAATGCAGCAAATATACGGTATATACAGAGAGATATGTAAATAGAGACCATGATGAATCGAGAATGGAAAATAACTTCCGGGCAACGGTGCTGTCACTAGGTTTGTGTATATTCAGGTGTCTCTCATTTCACAGTTGAGATACCCATATGTGTGAAAAATTTGTAGGTTAGATAATAAACACGTAAACATGCCGGCCATTATAGGCATCGCAAACAGCCAGTAAGATCATAAACTCACCTGTTTTTAGCCAGCCATGCTTCTTTGAGAATCAATACAGTATTGTTGATATTACTGGGAGCAGTTCCAGTCGGCAATCCGACGGTAAGTCTTGAAATGCTTCTCTCATTGGGTTTTTAGTTTTGAAAAGTTTCGACTTTAAGGACCCTACTCCTTTAATAAAGAGTTAATTTTAAGTTAAAAATGGAGTTTTCAACAAAGAACATAACCACTAAGAGTGCTCTCCTGATCGAAGTTTATATCGTTGCCAACCAAGGAGCTTATGATATTGAGGGGTGGGTACATCATGATTTGACTGACAGAACACAGTTATAAAAACCATTCTGTGATCTTGAAATGGTCATCTCAGGATATGTAGTTTAGTTCAACTAAGGCCTCTCAGTTTCTTACTCTGCAGTCATTAAGATATCGAAAGCAGAAAATCATATGCGTTGCCTGCTAAAGAGATTCAAGAAGTTCCTACAAAAACCAGAGGGTCTACAAACAGATGCTCAGTTGTAAGCCGCTCTCTTTTGGCCATATTATGAACTCAAACTAATGGATATTCAAAAAGGGACTCCTCAAGTAGGATACTCCGTCCTTCAGTTTTCAGTTGGATCCACTTTGAACACTTTACCTGGGTTCAAAATGTTAAATGGATCTAGTGAGAGTTTCAACTTTCTTTGCAAGTCAACACCATTGACCCCAACCTCTTCAGAAAGCAGATCTCTTTTGGCCAGACCAATGCCGTATTGACCAGAAATTGAGCCATCCAGTTTTAAGGCTCTCGCTTGTAGGTTTCTGTTGATGGCCTCAATCTCAGACTTCTTTGCAGGGTCATAAAGAACAATTGGAAGGAAGTTACCAGCATCAGATCTGGAATACCCGCCAATGAAAATACCTTCAACTGCATTGATTTCATTGGTTGTTTCTTCAATTAGCTGAGCCAAGTTGGAAACAGGCACAGTAACGTCTAGAGAGTGATACAATTTAGCACCTGGGATTCTTGGTTTAGCGTATTTGAAGGACGCTGGGTAGACAAGCTTGATAGGGGACCACATATCTTTATTTGAGGCTTCATCCCAAGAGCTGGAGTGCTTCGATGACTGGGTGGATTTAAGAACGGTTGCAATAGTCTTTAGTTGACCTTTTAAAACATTCTCATCACTGTCTGTTATCTTGATGAACAAGGTGGGAGCCACTGGCAGTTGAGATTTGGAGATACCACTTTGATTGATGACATTAACCAAGTTGGCATCAACTAGCTGAACCTCTTCAGGCTTCAAGCCCTGTGCCTTCAACCCACTAATTGCATTAGTAGCATCATGCAAAGTGGGGAAGGAGGCAACCGTAACTCTCTCAAACTTTGGCTTAGGATGAACTTTCAATGTTGCTTCAGTGACGACACCCAAGGTACCTTCTGAACCGATGAACAAACCTGTCAAATTGTAACCAGCACTGGACTTAAGTGGCCTGTTCCTAGTCTTGACAATGGTACCGTCAGCCAGAACAACAGTCAGGTTCACCACATTTTCTCTAGTGGTACCATACTTGATTGAGTTTGGACTGGAAGAACTGGTGTTGATGAAACCACCGACTTGACCTCCTGGACCAGGAACGGCAGGGTAGAACAGACCTTTCTCTTTCAAAGCCTCATTAAGATCAACCCAATTGACAGCTGGCTGTACAACAACATCTTGGTCTTCCTCATTGATGGCAAAAATCTTGTCAAAGTGCCCTAGATCTAAAATCAAGCCGTGTCTGGTGATGGATCTCTGACCTTCAAGGGATGTGTTACCTGAGATTGGGAACACTGGTATCTTGTACGAGTGTGCCACCTTCAAAATGGCAGATACTTCCTCTGTGGACTTTGGATAAACAATCAAATCAGATTGTTCCTCCTCGGTGAGTGCATTGTCTAGAGCATAGTTTGCAAAGTCTTCCTTCTTATAGGAGAATTGATCAGCGCTCAAAAGTTTCTCAATTTCCTTGAAACCAGCCCTTAACGTGGAACCCTCGGCATAAGTTGGAGGAGTGACAGTCGAGAGTTTGGCAATTGAACTTGGGGTTTCCGTGCTGGATTGGGCAAGAAAGTAACCAGCTGCCAAACCAGAGAATAAAAGGGTGGCACTGACAAAGGAGGAACCAGAGGATTTATTGGCTGACGTGGTAGATTGAAGTCTGCGTGAGGCAGATCTCTTCAGATTATTGACAACCTGTAAGCTGCTTTTTCTAAATGTGGTTCTCAACATGTTCCAAGTGACCGTGTTCGAGCATTAAAAAGGACAAAGGAGACAAGTTTGGAATCAAGTTCAATTCCATCATTCCACCCAAATTGTGGAGGTGTGGCGTTTTCCTAATTACACATACAATCGCGGATAATATACTGTCACAATTACAAATTACAAAAAGCTTCTATGCATCCTCAAGCAAGTTACACGAAGCAACATGCCAGTCTTTAACACTGTTTCATTGGATAAGAGCAAGTCAATCATCTTTAGGGCTCTTATACTTTGTGCAATTGCTTATCGGTCATACAGGAGCAAGTCACTGACGACAAGGGGGATCGTCGCAGCCCTTGTTTCCGGGTTCATTCACTCCTTGCCAATATCTAACCTATATCTGACACTGATCCTCACGTTCTACCTCACCTCTTCACAGGCTACCAAATATAAGGAGGAGATTAAGAGAAAGAAGACTAGAACTCTGGTAGGCACGGAGGATGATGCTGCCTCTCAGATGCAGCGAACGCATGTCCAAGTTCTTGCTAACTCGATTACTGCTTCTGTCCTTATCATCATCTCAACGTTGACTTTTGACAAACATGCGCTTTTACTCTTGAAAGCAGGCGTAATTGGTCAATATACAGCAGTCCAAGCTGACACATGGTCATCCGAACTAGGTATCTTGTCTAAAACGCAACCCTTCCTTATAACCACTTTAAAGAGTGTTCCTCCAGGCACAAATGGTGGTGTCACTACGGCTGGTTTAATGTCCGGTGTTGCTGGATCTGCGCTGATTAGTGCAGTTGCATCATTTACCTATAATGAGAACATAATGGGTCACTTTGTCTACTTCACTTTGATTGGACTTATTGGAACCTTGATTGATTCTCTATTGGGTGCGGTTTTCCAATCGTCTCTTGTTGATGATAACGGCTTGGTCCTGGAGCCGATTGGGGGAGTGAGGGTGGATGCCCATACTCTGTTGAAGCGGAAAGACACCTTAAAGTCTATTGCTGGCGCTGACATATTGAGTAACAACCAGGTCAATATTTTAATGGCTGTTATCACATCCCTGCTCTCTATTGGGCTATACGATATCTTTTTTTGATGATGGCTTCTTTATTTATGAACTAATGATGCTAATAATGATGCTGATATTGATTGTAGTAGTCTATGCTTGTTTCCTTTAATCAGATTCATCCGCACTTTCATCATCGCTTTCATCACCACTTTCAGACTCACTGCCACTGTATTCCTCCGAAAGCTCATCATCATCTCCACCATTGTCCCCTTCATGATGTGGTACCTCCTCAATCTCAACCTCATAACCCTGTTTGGTAAAAAACTCTTCAAGCTCAGCTAGATTCGATGGATGCGCACAGATAAAGAGCGCAGACTTCTCTGGCTCAAATATAGAGACGTAATACTTGTTCAAGATCTTTATCATATCATCCTCAGTGACCTTAGAAAGCCCTTCAATGAACTTAGTGTTGTAATTTGGACCTCTTTTTTTCAAAACATTATCAAGATACTTTGAGGCAGCAGCTGAATAGTAGTTGGACTCCGAGGAAGCAATCGAGTTCACAAGACTGCTGATAGCACCAGCAAATAAAGTCTTGTCAATCTTGGTTGTACCATCAGCTAAGTCATGCACAATCCTAGAGGCCACTTGATAAGCTTCAATTGCATCTGCACCTCTGTAAACATCAAAAGATAGCTGTCCAGTTTCAACACTTCTGTAAACGTTCGCACCATAGGCCAAACCAGTGCCTCTGATACCTCTCCAAAATGGGCCTTCGACAGCCTGTAGATAAGAGGCAGCCAAAGATAAGGGTGCTGAATCTTCTGTGTGGTAATCGTGAGCAATTTTGGTGGAGGCAACCAAGAAAGTAGATTCGGATGCTGGTGCTGCGATGATGTATGCTTTTTTAGACAGCTGTTTACCAAGCTCAGTGAGAACTTCATATTCACGCGGGACCTTGATCATTTCAGTCAGTGGCAAAACTGGTGATGGTTGACCTTCTAGAAAGTGTTCCCATGCCTTTATTGGGTTCTCAACCTGGGAAATATCACCACTGATAACAATTCTGAGGTTGTTCAACTGGAAGAGATGTAATCTAATAGACTCAAGATCAGCCTCAATCTCTTTGAAACCACCATTCTCCAGTTTGGAAGCCAGATCAAGGTAGAACAGTTCTGTTTCCAAGGAGTCTTTAGATCTCTTCAATGATCTCTTAGAGAAACAATTTCTCGATTGCAATGATGCCAACATGGCAACACCGCTTCTCTTAGTGGATGAAAGTGCATTGATTAGCTTATCGACGGCAACTCTGACTCTAGTTTCTTCAAACTTCGTATTCCAAAAGATCTTTCTGAACCAGTCAATGGCCTTGACATAGTTAGCCTTCTTAATCTGAATTTTAACAGCGATCATCTCGTTGAATTCATTCTGGAAACCATTATAGAATGAGTGTTCAACAGTATCATTCTGTAAATCCTGAATGACTTGCTCAAATGGAACCGTTTTACCATCAATTTCCAAAGGCAATGTGAAAATCTCCGAGAACACATCAAAGTAATGCAGTAGATTCTCTGGGATAGCCATAGAAGACAGCAGAATGTCAATAGAGATAAATTCAGATTTGAATTGATCGATATTGATGTACAATGGAAATTCATTTGGTGTATCAGCAATCAGTTTCTTTGTTAACTCATCACTCTCATCATTGACAACATCTTCATTACGGCCAATACCAATAGTCTTGGTGTCAATGAACTTGATTCTGGCTGGATCCTGCGTTGGGAAGCTAGATAGAACCTTATCTGGAATTGGAGCATCGTTTTTGGCCTGAGCAGCCTCCAATTTCTCTTGAAGTTTCTTCAAACCTTCTTCACCAAGTTCTTCCAGTCTGTCCTTGAGCATCTTCTGATTGTCTGCTTTTGTCTGTTTGTAAAGTTTCTTAGAAGGTTTACCCAGGATAACAACTGCATTGCTATTGATTAAGTACTTTTGGAACAAGTCCACCCACTGTTCCAACGACCACTCAGAAATCGCGTTGTAGTCACGAAGAGTGCTCAAGTTCTTGGACAAGTCGTTCCCTTCAAAGTCACCATACAGGAAGTCCGTAATGACGTAGTCGGTGAGCAAGTCAGCCGACTTTTCAGCTTGGAAAACAAGTCTCTTTCTGGAATTTTCAACAATTTCCCTCATTCTGTTCAAATCAAAGTTCTCCAAAGTACCATGTTCCTTTAGAAGGCTGAAGACCTTCTCCTTAGCTTCAAGCAGCCTGTCAGATGGGACATCATTCAGCTTGATATAAGGAATAATGTACGTAAAATCGTCTGTGTTGGATTCCAATTCACTAGCCAATGGATCGTCAATCTCTACCAAATTCTTGGTCAAAAGAGAGATTGAACTGTCAGTTAGATACTCTAACAGCAGAGTGACGGCTAGATCTTCGTCCTTCTCACTGTGCTTTGGACCGATCCAGCTGAGGGAGACTTCACCCCTAGATTCGTCCTTATCTGGAAACTCGGTTTCTTTGACAATCTCGTTGGCCAACTGTTGGATCTGATAAGGGGAATCCACAAAGGGTCTGCGCGACTCACTATCCTCAAGAATCGGCAATTCTTTATCGAAAGCTTCCATTAATTCCAGAAACTCTGCCTCCTCAACAGTACCACTGACAATAACACAGAGATTACTGGGTCTGTATGAATCAGCATGAAACTTTCTGATAGTATCGTTACTCAATACTCTCAAGTTCTCTGTCAAGCCTCCTGTTTCAGACGAATAGCCTGATTTAGCTGGGTAGAGAGCTCTTTGAGACTCCAAAGCTGTAAGAAACCATGGTTGGTTCTGAATACCCTGCATCTCTGAGAAGACAACACCCTTCTCCTTACCTTCACCATCCACGTGATAAACTTCTGTGTAACAAGCTTCATCTGTTAATGTTGGGTGAAGGATGTGATCCAAGTAAATTGGAAGCAGCAACTTGAAACCCTCCCAGCCCGCAGTGGTCAAAGTGTAAACTGTCTGGTCTGTTGCGGTCCATGCGTTGGTTTGGGAAAAGGCAACGTTGCCCAAAGTATCCAAAAGACCTTTGTATGGGTATTTCTTCGAACCCATGAAGATCAAATGCTCCAGAGTGTGAGGGGTACCACTATCATCACCCACTTCTGTGGCAACTGCAAAAAAGCCATTGACAATAGGTGATTCCTTGTCAATTAAGGCAGCCTGTAGGCCTGTTCTTCTGGACTTCCATTTCTTGACAGAAGAAGGAGCGTAGTCAACGTCAAATGATGACAGTAGTTCAAAGGATCTACCAGAAACTGTCATATTTGATGAAAGATAGGGTTAAGATAAGAGCGTTGCCCTGGAAGGAGACAAGTTGATGATGTTATAAGAAGAAAAAAAGATTATAGTTCTAAGAAAGCATTTCACGTGATTCACGTGAGATATCAGTGGTATTCCGGAACTCTTTTCTGTTGCACCTTTGACTTTCTCTGTTACATTACACTTCTCTACTTTCTTCAACAATCCACTCCAGCCCACAATGAAGCTCTTTCTCCTTATCCAGCTTCTAATTGCGTATACTTTAGGATCTCCTATTGTTACTAATGAGGACCCACCAATTACACATTTTGTTTATTTCACACTCCAACAAGATGACAAGGAACTAGGTACAGTTAAACTTGGTTTGTTTGGTTCAGTTGTGCCAAAGACCTCTCAAAACTTCTATACTCTCTCCACTACCAAGTTTAAAGATCACAGCTATGAAGGCTCCATTTTTCATCGCGTCATCGACGATTTTATGATTCAAGGGGGTGACTTTGAGAATATGGACGGAACTGGCGGCTTTTCTATCTATGGTAAGAAGTTTGCTGATGAGAACTTTGATGTGAAGCACGACAGAGTGGGGAGGTTATCCATGGCTAATTCTGGCACAGACACCAACGGGTCCCAGTTTTTCATCACGACTGCCATTACTGAATGGTTGAATGGCAAACATGTCGTGTTTGGTACAGTTGTTGATGGATTGGATATCATTTTGACTAAAGTTCAAAAGACTGCCACCACTGCAGGAAACAGACCAGAGACTGATATCACGATTGTTAAATCCTGGGGTGAACCCAACCCAGATGTCGGTGATATGGAGGCCAAAGAGTACCAGGAAGCTCAAGTTCCTGAGATTTCTGCAAACCGAATTTACTTTATCTTCTTTGGTCTTGCGGCCTTGCTGTTTGGCTACATTGGTGCAAAGAAGTACATTGCGCAGAAGACGCCAAGATACACCTCAATGAGAGATTGATTCTGTTGCTTATTTATTCCTCACCTGTTATGCCCGTTTGCTTTTTCAATTCTTCCAGCACATCTTTCTTGTTCAAGTTTTTGCCTATAAGAACTATTTTTGAAGTTTGTAGATCCGTGGATGCCCCTGGGATGATCTCATATGTATCACGAACACCTTGTAGCACAAAACCCTCATCCTTATCGTTGATGAAAATGCCCTTTGCTCTGTGGATTTCAACTGATTTTCCGTTGATCTTGGATTCCCAGAGAATGTACTGAATGAAAAGTTCGACATCTTTGAATTGTTCCTCAGTGATGATACCAAAGTTAACTGATATCGTAGATATTCTTGAGTCATGGAAACTTCCCTTGTCATCATCGTTTAGCCTGACTGATTTCTCAAAGGCATGGAGGTCCAGAATCTTGTTTACATCTATATCTCCGTAGTGCGTTTCATAGATAGGGGCGACTGAGTTGATTTGCTTGATTCTATCTTCAAGTGAATGATCGCCCTTTATTTTGTCAGACTTGTTCAGCAGTATCACGTCTGCAAGGGCAATTTGCAGATGAGCTGTGGTAATACCTTCTTCGTTGAATTCCAACCCATTGGATTTATGCCAATGACCACCGGTATCTTCCAGACACGCTGCAATGTGTTCTGAATCAAGTACTGTGACAACTCCGTCAATGTAAACGTTGCTTCGTAGCCCATCATCCAACCAAAACATTCTCGCAATAGGTGCAGGGTCCGCAATACCACTTGTCTCCAGCAATATATAGTCAATTCTATCGCCACTTCTTTCAATAAGGTCCTCAATAGCTTGCACACCATTGTCTTTCACAGCACAACACAAACAGCCATTTCCTAGATCAAGCCACTCCTCATACTTAGCCTCCCCATCCTGGACTGTCAATGACTTCTCAATTTCAGACGAATCTCCAAATTCATTGAGAATGATGGCAAACTTCTTATCGCCACGTTTGGCAATGTGATCAAGGAGTGTCGATTTTCCAGAGCCCAGATACCCTGTGATGATGGTGATAGGTATCTTGCGTGCAACTGATCCTCTGGCATTGTCCTCTGTTCGTTTCTGGAGAGTCTCTTTGTAGAATTGAAGCTTTTCTTCTGTGAGATAGTTGGTGTTGGTATCAAGTTGAGAGAGCCTAGTGTCGAGATCTGGCTCATCACCAGTTACAAGCTCTGGTATATCATCGAAATTAGCCATTTATGATCCAGCTTGTTGCTTTGGGAATTAGTGTGTTTAGAGCTTTCCATTCTAAGGTTGGCTTTTTTTTTTATTTGTTCAGGATGACAGTTCATTATGGCATGGAACTTGTTACTGATACCAGTACTGGAATTCGCCAGGGTAGATAATGACTAGCGAGCTACACGCACTCCGCAATTCTTCTGAAAGAAGGGGCGGTGACTCTGGGGCTCTGCTAACATATTTACCGTACTCAGAGCTCGAACTTTTTACTCATAAAGTGCTATTGTAACCGAATAACCATAGCAACGGTGATTTTTAATCCCTGTAAAAACACACGGACCATTCCAGACTTTCTCTTCCCAGTTCTTCTCCCAACGACTGTCCAGCGAAGCACCAAACAATCGACCCAATGGTGTCCTTCTATGACCCTTTGCTTATAGTAGCGGTCTCAGCCTATCTTTATCTGGCACCGTTCACCAAGGTCGAAGAATCCTTCTCTTTACAGGCGATCCATGACATTATCCACCTAGGAATCTCTGACGTGTCAGGCTACGACCACATTGAATTCCCTGGTGCAGTTCCACGCTCGTTTGTCGGTCCATTATTGGTTTCTGGTGTCCTCAAACCCCTATTGTCGTTCCTTCCACGGACTGCATCGAAGCTTGATGGACAGTTGTTAGCTAGAGCCATCCTGGGCGTGGTTAACGTCTGGGGGTTGACATACCTCAAGAATTCATTAATGGCTCAGACCAAGAAGGAGAAATATACCATGCCAGCTGAAACCAGAAGCAAAAGTAAAGGCAAAGTGACTAAGATAAATGGTAGGGGACCAGTTGTTGTATCTCAGCCCTCACACAGTGGAGGATCTCTAGGAATCTGGTATGTTCTGTTTACAATGTCTCAGTTCCACATCAACTTCTATGCCTCCAGAACCTTACCGAACTTCTTTGCCCTGCCGTTCACGAACTATGCCTTTGGCAGAATAATCTGTGGTGATTATCTCGTTGGTATCAGTGTGCTTTCATTCATCAGTGTGGTGTTCAGAGTGGAGCTCATTGCATTAATGCTAAGCACTGGTCTGTTTCTTTACCTATACAAAAAGGTCACTATTCCACAACTGATCAGAGCTGGCTCAATTGGTGCATTGATAGGTGCTGGTTTGAGTTTGCTAGTGGATTCTTACTTCTGGAGAAGAATCACCATTCCTGAGGTTGAGAGTTTCTTCTTCAATGTCATCCAAGGAAAATCTTCCGAATGGGGTACTCATCCGTTCTCCCTGTACTTCTCTAAGATCTTATTTTCAGTGTTTCTGCCAATGACCGCTCCAATTCTGGCCATTGTCGGTGCTTGGAATGACATTACTAAAAATAGGAGTTTGAGTATTATCTGCCTGAGCTCCCTTCTGTTTGTCCTACTGATCTCCTTCCAACCACACAAGGAGTGGCGATTCATTGTCTACGTGTTTCCTGTGATTAATCTTGCAGCAGCAAATGGTGCTTCTTTCATCACATCAAAGGCCTCAAGGTCAGCCATTTACAAATTCTTTGTCCTGTTGACTATCGTGGGTACAGTCGTTTCGTTTATAGTTTCAGTTGCGTGGGCCCAAGTTTCTTCATACAACTACCCTGGTGGATTTTCCATCAACTCGTTCCACGAGAAAGCTATTATGCAAGCTTTGAGAGAGAATAGAAGCAAACCTGTCACTGTTCACTTTGACGTTGCAACTGCCATGACCGGAGCGACCCGTTTTAATGAACTGACCGATTTAAGTGGATTGCATGTCTACTATGATAAGACAGAGGATCCAGATCAGCTATCTATGCTGTGGCACAAGTTTGACTACCTTATCACTGAAGTGGATATCAGAGAAGACCAAGGTGCTACTGTGCCACTCTCTAAGAACTATGGTTGGAAAATCCTTGACATCATTGAGGCTTATGAAAGTATTGATCTAAAAAGACTTGGAACATTCAACCCTCAGGCCGTTATCAAGGATATCATCGCCAAGCGCAATTTAGAACCTATTGGGAAGGCCATCCGGCCCTTTGTCCATTTGAGAGATGCACTCTACATTTACCAAAGAGTCGACATAAAGAATGATGGGAGTAAGTCCCCCTTTTAGAACAGAAAAGGAAGGTCCTTGGTATTGAATAAATAGAAAAAACCTGTTCAGTGGACGATGTTAGCACTTTTTTAGTAGGTTGTACGTTGTAGGCATGACTACAAGTATAGTACGGGGACTAGAGCATACATGCTTGTTCTCGTCTATGTACATGGGATGACCAACAAAGTTCTTCTCTAAAAAACATTCTGGAAAAGGTTCAACAATTCGTTCTTGTGGTGGCCCTTGATTAAAAGCTTCTTAGACTCGGACATAACCTTGAAGTGCTTCTTTGGGATGTGAGTCAAAATCTCCACCAAGTCATCTCTTAAAAGAACAGCATTACCGCTAATCTTTCTGATTTCAGTATGCACATTGTTGTTGTCTTTGTATTCAATGTAAATTGGTAGGTTGCCTTGCCCAGTTCTTTGGAGGTGATAGGATCCTTTACCAAACTTTCTATCGAGTGTTGAAGAAGCACCAATGTCGCCAGCAGTTATCTCGCTTAGCTGTGGGAAGATAACCTTGGCTGCAGTAGTTGTGGTTGACGAGTGGTATCTCAGATGTGATAGCTGTTGAGTAGATCTTCTAAGCATGGCGTAAGGTGATGTGATGCAAGCGGCTCTCAGAGGCTCCAAGTTTCCCGTGTGTGCTATTTCTTAAATGAGGAAGTTTTCTTGTTGTGAAAAAGTTGAAATTCAATTCCGAGCGTATACATATTAATTCCGAGGTAGACCTGTATAGACCGTACTAACATCTAGGGGTTTACTGTCTAGAGTCGTTTATTCTAGTGAGTCCACAATCTCACATGCTTATCTTTACCACCGCTAGCAACACGTTTGCCATCAACACTCCAATCCACACAATAAACCTCATCTTGATGACCGGGCAGATCAACGCTTAACTTCTTCGTTTTTATATCCCACACTTTCAATGTGGTATCTTTGGAACAACTTACTAACAGTCTGCAATCAGAGGACCAGGCTGTTTGATAAACTGCGGCAACATGACCTCTAAAGGTGGAAATGAACTTTCCTGTTCTTCCATCCCATAGCTTAATAGAGTTATCGAAGGATGCACTGACAATATGTCTCCCATCTGGAGAGAACTGGACATGATTGACAAGTTTCTGATGACCAGTCATACGACACACTGGCTTAGTGGATTTCAACGGTTCCCATAGATACATGGTGAAGTCATCCGATGCAGTGACAATCCTTTCTTCAATGACACCATTCACTTTAGCGACCTTTTCATACATTTGAAGAGCCTTTTGTCTGGCCTCCTCAGGGCTTGATGGCTTCTGGCCAGTATGATCAAAGGCACCCTTTCTAAGCACGTAATCTGTAGACAGGGACAAGTGGTTGACCCAATGGGCGTGTGACTTCAAAGTGTTGATGAGCTTACCATCCTTGGCATCCCAAACTTTGATGGTTTTGTCATGAGAGGCAGAGTAGATAACACCAGATCCACCCCACTTCACACAGGACACAGATGAGGAATGTCCACTCAGTGTCATCAATGGAACCCTTCTATCAGTATCCCAGATTTTGATGGTACCATCCTTGGAGCCAGATACTAATCTCGGACTTTGGCCTGCCTTGGTCAAGTGTAAAGGTTCCCAAGCCAAAGTGGAGACCCACTTTGTGTGGCCTCTCAATGGACCCCCAAGATCTTTCCCATTTTCGTCCCAAAGTCTGATCGTACTGTCCATACTACCAGTAGCAATCTTATCACCATTAGGAGACCAGCTCACACAAAGAACCCAGTTTGTGTGACCTTTCAAGACATGTTGAGTAGTTTGGGTATTACAATCCCAGATTCTGGCAGTGGAGTCTCCGGCACCTGTAACCATTTTGGAGCTTGTGTGTGGTGCGAACTGAGTACACAGGATAGTTGAGCCGTGTCCTGCAATGGAGGCAGAGGATCTCGTGACTGGTTTCACTTTGAAAATGGCTCGAGGAGTATAAACAAGTGTCATGAAGTCTTCAGTGGTCTTGATGCCAGGTTTAAGAACAGAGCTGTAAAGGTTGTTCTTGATATCGACCAAATCCCCCCTTTCCGCATTGTTCAACAGACTGAACGAGTATGGAACAGGATCGTCCTGTTCCCCAAGAAGTTGATTTAAAAGCTGTTCTAATTGCTGCTCTGAAATGTTACCTGGAACTCTAATGGAGCCTCCCACAGAATCACCAGTATCAGACGCTTGGAACTTGATTAAGACATTTGGAAGATCTTCTGGAACAAGATCTACCAAGCGTGGCTCTTGAGCCAAACGCTTCTGTTTCTTTGATGGTGGAGGAACTAAGGTAGCCATTGTCTATTGTTTACCGTGCAAAAGAATCCTTTATCAGAGTGTACTTGATGGGTTTAAAATTTTTTTGTGTGCTCATCGCTTATGTCAGCTGACAAACAGCGCTTACATAATAAGAGATTTGATCGAAGATGACATAAGCGTGCGGCGGTTAACACGCGGGGCTAATCGGTTTTAGAGGCTATTAGTTTTAAGTGAGGTGGCCGGTATAAATTTCAGAGGTTGATTCGTTGCTTTTGATACACACTTCTCCACACCACATTCCATTTGAGAGCACAATTGAACACCGAAATGCCATCCACGTTGGAGACCTCCGACTACGTGATCTCTGTGAAACTTCCTGCTGAGAAGGGCAAACCCACTGTCAAAGGCCAGGATAACTTGTTTAGTCTTGTGAGACAGTTGAACGGGGCAGGCATTTTTACTCAAACAAGACCGGGTGAGAATGACACATTGCTAGTGTTTATCAAGGTTGAGGACAGTGTCCTGTTCAAACAGGTCAAGTCCTTCACTTTGAAGAACTACTTGGAAGGATTAAAGCCTGAGATTGATGATGATGAACAAATCATATCGAATTTGACTGAGACGGAGAAGTTGAGAGCGATTAATAGTCTTTTGACCCATCCGGCATCTGAAGGAGGGTTGGGTATTACTCCGGGTTTGGGAACTTGGGAATTTATTGAGACTATTACTCCGATCTATGACTACAAGACTACCAAGGGACTATTTTGGAAGTGGATGAAGAAGCCATTAATCGGTGAAGCTGATATTGAGAGGATCAGAGAAATTGCTGGCGAAGAGACTGCTCTCTACTTTGCATTTGTCAGATTTTACTTCTTATGGCTTGGAATCCCGACTACTTTGGGTCTTATTTCAAGCTTCGTTTTTGACAAATTTTCAATTGTGTTCACCATTTTGAACTCCATTTGGGCTATTACATTCATCAATGCCTGGAAGAAAAGGGAATTGATTTATGCAACTACATGGAATACTAGAGGTTGTGGAAAGGTTGAAGTTAAAAGAGCTCAGTTTAAGGGCGAGACAGAGGATATCGATCTCGTTACCGGTGCGAAGACTCCGTATTTCCCAGATGAGAAGAGAACGTTGAAGAAGATCAAGTTCATCCCGACAGCAATTTTCGGTGGTGCTCTACTTCTTGCGTATCAACTGTTCTGTTTTGTCGTGGAGATTTCTCTGAATGAAATCTACCAAGGGCCAGGTAAGGCCATTCTAGGTCTTGTTCCTACTGTTCTTGCAGTTGGTGGTGCTCCAGTGGTCACTGCTTACTACTCCACTTTTGTTACCAAGGCTGTTGATGACGAGAACCACGAAACCCAATCCAGTTACAACTCCTCTTTCACACAAAAGTTGTGGGTTCACAACTTCTTAGGTGGATATGCCCCCCTTTTCATTACCATCTTCCTTTACTTGCCATTTGGCCATATTATTAATGGATACCTTCCTTTTATTCAAAACCTCGCGTCCAAGTTAAGCATTCCTGTTGTTCAGGATAAATTTCAAATTGCTACAGGAAGATTAGTTGGTCAGTTTGGTTTCTTCACTTTCATCGCTTTGATTGTGGGTTTCGTATTGGAGAATGTTGTTCCATGCGCACTCAGATTGTTTAGAGAACGTACGAACAAGTCCACTATTGGTGAAAAAGACACTTCCGAAGAGGCTGAGTTCTTGAAGAATGTCAGAAAGCAAGTTTCCCTGCCAAAGTTTGATGTCAATAGCGAATACAGGGAATTGACTTTGAACTTTGGTTACCTGGCTATATTCGGACCGATTTCCCCTGTTGCACCACTTTTTTCCTTTATTTCCGCCTATATTGAGATTAAAGGTGACTTGGATAAGCTGTTTTTAGGATCTCAAAGACCAGTCCCTGCTTTGGTGGAAACTATTGACCCATGGAACACTAATTTGAAGATCTCCACTTGGATTGGCACTTTCATTGCACCATTAATTACCGCTCTGTTCAGAGAGCAGGATCAGTTCATTGCTTCTTCTCAATACAACGCCTTGGTCTCTGCATTTGGTGTCCCACTTTCTTCAGCTGCAGCAGTTGCCTTGATCTATGAGAACTTTGCCATTGTGTTGAACATCATTGTTTCTGCACTTTTCAAAGCCTCCAGATCCAAGATTGAACATGATCATGATCTCAAAATCTTGAACTTGCGTCGTTCTTATATCAGTGCTTATTCGAAGGAGTCATCTTTGAACAAGAGAAACATAACCATTGACCCATCGACCTCTGCCTGGAGGAGCTTCACCGGCGATGCAGCATTGAAGCAAGCAGCTTCAGCTAGTCCTGATGTTGCAGTTGAATCTAACCCACACTCCACGGCTTCTGGTGCTTCCAGATTCAATGATTCCTCCATCCAGCATCGTAGATCCAAGGCCGCAACCTCTACAACTGCTTCTTCTAACACTGTTTCGAAGACAAGTGTCGATGCTTCAATATCCAGTTTGAAATCAGGTGTTACTGGAAATGTCACCTCATCTTCTGTTCCAAGTACTTTGAATGGTGATGAAACTGCGAGGGCATCTAGTCCATCGTCCCAAGGGTCTGTCTCTTTGAATGGCGCAACGCTTCCTCCCAACTTTGGTAGCAAGAAGAACTCTTCTGATTCTGTCGAACAGGTGCCTACCGAGGCTACTCCAGTGGAGGTTAAAAAATTCTCTGGTCAACAGACTGGATACTCTGGTGTTTCTGGTCAAGATGCTTATGGTCCTCAACCATCCGAGGCACTTGAAGCCATTGAAAAGGACAAAACCGAGAATTCGAGATCTTTGGAGCCATCCAAACAAGAGACTTCTAGTGTCACCAATCCTGAAGCAGCAGAGGAAGATGGTGAAGTTGAAGAACACGAGTCTGGAGCTGGGGAACAACTAGATGGGAGCCAACTAAAAAATGGGGACCACTCCTCCAATAGTTCCCTGTCAACACCAAGCAAGAAAAAGGGCATTTTCAAGTCCATTAAGAAGAAGGCTATCAATGCTTCCCACTCTCTCCACTTACCAAACACCCCATCCAAGCAGTAGAAGTAGGTTACCAATGTACATTTATTCTCTCTGATAAGGTCTAGTCTATAAGTGCCAATTAAGTCTTTACGATATCAACTCTTGCTCTTTCCCAAATATCATGTAGATATAAATCGTCTGCGCTGTTGTCAACCTTGGTCAATTTCTCCAAATCTGGTACTGCTAAACTTAGAACAACGTAGCTTCCTGGTCCATTCGGTCTCATGAAGACGCCTGGGTTTATAACTAGAACGTTTTTGACGATTTTTGCAAAGAATCGGAGTTCCGAAGGAATGATCAAGATATCAGGAACAGTATCAATAAACTCAGTTAATCCCAGATATGGCATATCCAGATCAGAAGCTGGTAACTGCTCCTCAACCTCATCACCTTGGTCATTGATCTTTCTCTTTCTGGTACGTGATGCACCGGGAAAAACTGGATAAAACCTTCTTTGATCAATCACATGTCCTGCCAGTCTTTCAAACCTGTTCTGTTTCATAAATTTTTCTCCCTTATTAACATCTTTCAAGTCTCTGAAGATATCATTATTTGAAACACCGACAACTATCTCGTTGATTTGGAAAATTGATGGATTTGGGAAACACTTGAAGTTTTTAGGAAGCAAGAGACCCTTTCTATCGAGGGAGTCCTGTGGATATGCAGCATGCTTAGAAGCTGCATCTTTCAAGGATGGAATCAGGACCGTTTGAATTTTACTGTTCAGTTTTTTCAAAATTGGTGTAACAATAGACTTGAAGACCTCATCAAGAGTCTTAGGTTTGGAACCATCTGTAGCAATCACATCAATGTCTCCGCTGGCAATCAAAGGATGTGAGATATCTATGAAAGGTCCAAAAAAGATGACCATGTTTGGTTTGTGTGTGATGTTGATACTCTCGATGAGTGTTTCCAAATGGGTGAAGTTCAAGTCATTGTTTGTAGTGTATGGGCCGCATGCAATGACAGTCTTGACATGACCGCTATTATTGGGATAGTACTCCTGTAACTCTTCCTTAGTAGTTACTGGTGAGCCTAGTTCGGGAATATCTAATACTTCATCAACTCTGAAGTACTCACCACTGGCATTTTTCCCTTTCAAGGCAACAATTTGGCCTGGAAAAAAGGAGAACTCGGCTAATGAGGTTAGATCCAGCGGTATCCTCTTCCCCACACCAAGCATTCTGCTGGTTTCAAGAGCTAATGAACTGGAGTTCAACTGGTTGAGCTCATCTGCTTGAGAGGGGTTATCTGAAACAATTCTACCCACTGTTAATATCTGCGACTGCTGAATAATAGAAGGATTGGCAAAGTCACTTGGGTTAAGTTTGTAGTGCTCCTGAATGATATTCATGAATTGTTCTATCTGGGAATCTAGGACATCGGCAGTTTCCAGTAGCTTGGTTCTCATTGTGCGAAAGGAGTACTTTTTCGCATCAAAACTGGCCATAACTTTGACAGGGTTCTCCTTGTTGAAATCAAGAGCGTCATACCCAGCAGACACAGGTATGTGTTGGTTTAGACTCTCGATGATCTCTCCTGAAGACTGTGTGTTTTGTTTCAAAGGAGTTGGGGTGATATTTGGAATAGTGACGTCAGCCTGCCTTTGAGCAGGAGTTTCATTGGCCGCAACAGAAGAACACAGAGTGCTTGGTGTATTGGAATTTTTGACAGGTGTCGTTGTGGTATTGCTGAGATTCTTTTTTTTGATTAATGAAGGAGTGGCTGGCATGAAGCTGAAAGGAGATGAGTTACCTGTGACATTTCTGATGATCTTCTTGTTGGCCTTGATCGTGGAAGGCGGATCCTTATCATGTTGTCTCTTCTTTTCAAGTTTTTCTTGAATGTAGTCTTGTAGTTTTAAAAAACTTTCAGAGTTGAGCTCCAAGTCTTTACCATCATGTTTGGCGAAGATGAAGGATTCCCAGTGCAGGAAGAGGTCCTCCACATTAATAGAAAAGATTTTTAAAATCTGTTCGCATGATTGTACAAGCTCCGGTGTATCGACCTTAGGACCAAACTTCTCAACGAGTTCCTTCTCCACAGTCATCGGTCGGCTCGAGTCTTCGTTTTGGTATTGTTAGAGTTTGTTAACGAAGCAGACGCGTCAAAAGTTTTTTGTCTTGTTTGGTGTCGTGTTTTCGCGTTTCGCTTACATAAAGTGATCTTTGTTTGGCTCCACTCTGCCACCTAAACAACACCCCCGTATACTAAGAGAAGGAGAGAGTCACGCGTTTCCACGAACATTGGATCTCACTCTTAATACTCCTATTTTCTTCAAATAAGTCAGTAAGGTCAGTTTTTAGTTGGTATTGAGGACACTTTTGACAAACCACTGGTCTCGTATTGTAACTAAAGAGGTTAGATACAAGAAGAGCTTGAGCTATCCAGCTACAGCTTAAAAACGTAAGAATTGAAAACTATCTACATCAGTGGATGTAATCGCTGTTGTCAACTGGCAGTCTCAATGGATAGGTAGGTTAACTGCACTTTTCTGCCAAAACTAAACAATAGAAAAACAAAACAGAGGGAGACACTCTATTGTTGGTAACAGCAACGACAACAAGCCGCACTATTCGAGTAGCCCAAAAAAGAGGAATGGGCGTTCCTTCAGTTTGGGATCTTGTTAGACCAGGATTCCATCCTAGAGTTCCCTTCCCTGTCTTTGTCAGTGAATTCTATAGAGACTTCCATCGCCCAATTCGGATTTCCATCGATGCCTATCAATGGATCTTTGAGTGTCGAGGAGGTTACTCAGCACCATCATCAGGGTCACAAATGAACAAAGAGCAAATAGGGAAGTTTATCCAGAACTTTGTGGGGAGAATAAGATACCTGATACAATATAATGTCAGCTTTGTTTTGGTTTTTGATGGACGTCTCAAGCCGTCTTTTAAAAGGGACAAAGAGGCCCAGAAACAACACTGTACCACTGCGGATGATCTGGATTTTGATACTGACTATAAACATTGGCTTGGATTAATTGAAAACGGGGACTTCAAAGAAAATGATGCTCCAGATGTAAGAGCGCTGAAAGAGATCTTGAATTTGTGGGGTATAACATATGTTGATGCACCAGCTGATGGAGAAGCGGAAGCTGCCAGGTTACAAAAGGAAGGGGTAGTTGATTACGTTCTTTCCAATGACTCAGATGTTCTTATTTATGGTGGTACGAGAATTCTGCGAAATTTCTCTAGGTTCAACGAGGATAAACCAGCAGGAGCAATTCAGTCATCTACGATCAAACAGACTCAAGAGCACTGGTGCACTCCAGTGGCTCTTGCTCACGTAGAGAACAAGACAGGATATGACCAGAACAGGCTCAGACTATTCAGCATTCTTCTTGGGGGAGACTACAACCCAGGTGTCACATCCCTAGGCGCCATTCGTTCGAGTCAATTGGCTTTAGTGGGAACAAATTTCATTGTCACACATGCTGCCACGTTTGACTATGATGACCTCCCTGATTTCTCCATTGAGCTGAATAGTATATATACCTCTGGAGTGTGGAATACAAAGGAGAGAAAGGCAATGCTGGAAGATTTCAAAGATGATCTACTTGAATCAATTCAGCAGAATACTGTTGCCCTATTTAAGAGACGTGGAACTTTCAACCTCGACGGGTTTCCACCAGATTATGTTGTGGCAATGTACCACAGACCTTTGGTATTAAGAGATGTGTTTGCTTTTGGTATCGATGATACCAACTTTGCAGAGTTCCATGATGGCCAAGACTTTGTCAAGGGTATTGACTTGGACAAACTCTGCAGCAAGCTCAATAAGTGCATGATACCAGTCAAGAATGTTGGCCAGTGGTTCACAATGAAATTCACAGAGACTTACCTTCTGAAGTCAATACTCAAAGGCTCTGGCAAATTTGAACCTGCCTTGGAGAGGATTACTGAGCGGACAATTGGAGATGGGAATATCTGTAACACTTATCAATATTACTCCACGCGTTACCGGGTTACCTGGGAGTTTGAAACACCTAGTAAAAGCCTTTGGAATGATGATGATCCACAGCTGAGCCCTAGGAAGAAAAATGGTGAACTTGCTTGGATACCAAAAGAGCTTGTGTCAGAGACTACTGCCGCTTATAGATCCTATCTTGAAAATACTAATAAGAGACTGAGCCCAACAAAGCCAAAAAAGGCAAACAAGATTCAATTAAATGATCTCTCCAAATTCTTGAGGTCGAAGCCTCCATCTGATGCCTGTGGAGAAATGAACAAGATACCGTCATTAATCCCTCCATCATCGAACTTGAAACCTAAACCCTCATCAGTGACGAAACCAAAGTTGACTCCTAGAAGATCAAAACAAAAGATCAATGGCGGTATTGTCATCAAGAACACACTGTCCCCCGAGAAGCCACCAAAACTTGACATATTTACACAGTTAAAGAATTCTCCAAAGAAGGTAATGCATCCAGTTTTTGCTGGCCACACTCCGGAAACGTCCCCAGTGAAGGGTCCAAAGAGCTGTGATAACAATCAAGAACTGCAAAAGGGTGAAGATTTCGCAAGATCTCCAATAATTGGCACCAGCATGCTCTTATCCAAGCCAAGTGATGTTACGATGATCGCTCTTGACTCTCAATCAGAGGTGGAATCAGATAATGAAAATGACATGATGGACATCTCAAAATCATCAAGAAAATTGGACTTCTCCCATTTGGTGGATAGCGACAGTGATCGAGAGCCAAGTTTGCAGATAGTTGGGGCACCACAGGAACTAGCAGGCACTCCTTTAGAAGAATTCTTTTTTGATGAGATTGATTTCATCGACGATACTGACACTGTAGCCGAGCTTGAAGTGAATCCAATATCCCAATCTGGAGAGTTACGACCAGGACAAGGTAACCCATGGGACAATTTGGTAAGATTAAAGAAGAATACAGAGAAGATCAATAATGAAATACCCAGCTCAGAGAATGGTATTGGTTTCTCTGAGGTTGCTAAGACAAGTCCATTCAAGAACATCGCTGCAAGACGTCGAATTGTTAACAGATCACCGTTTAAAAAATCAGGAGCTTCGAACAAAGTTGACATCACAAAGAGACCTCCACCACCACCAGTTTTCATATCACCATCTAAGCCACTAATGACATCAAGTCCAAACAAGGAGATTTTGAAAGGTGCCTTTTCCAGTGATGAAGAAGAAGATGAAGATAGCGACATGTTCATCAATGTATCATCCACATTTTATGAAGCACAGACAGACGAAGGAAAGTGTGATGATTTAAATCCGAAGCAGGCATCTACTATCATGAAGCCTGACTTCATCAAACCAATCTTCGACCCCTCAATTTCACCCATGTACAATTCCACTAGTTCGCTAAGAAAGACAGGTATTGAGGAGCACCCGATATCACCTTCAAAACCTTCATCACCTCGAATGAAAGACAATCAGTTAAGAAAAGGGCCTCCACTAAAATCAAAGACCTTACGCCTACCAAACTCTAGTGTAAAGTCACCGACCACCAAACAGCCAATACTGGAGACAAAAGCCACAATGGAAAAAGACGTTATCATTTTGGACTCGAGTGACTCCGAATAAGAGGGTACAGCACGAGATATAGTGCAGACGCCAAATAACGAGAGGAAAAAGTCTATTTTGGTTACCGATATCGATGAATGTGACTTCGACGATGGTTTGAACGAGGAGACTGGAAGTGTTCGCTAAGGCCTAATATGCACTCCACCAATTTTCAGCAATCGAAAAATATTTATCTAAATGTTGTCTGTATTTCGTGTACTGCTGTCTGTTTTTCGTGTACTGAAGAATGCCACATTAGTGCGTAATGACTTTCCTGGAGTTTTGATCTTTGGACAAATTATTATACCATAACCTGTACCGGCTTGAGGTATCGACCTGTATCGGCCTCGCTAACAAGTTCCATTTACAGAACTGGAGAGATGAAACAAAAAAATGAGGAGGAGGTGTATTTCTCTCTTTTTGGGTTAGAGCCCCAGTCTTACCACTTTTCAGCTATAAGCCAGCTTTTTTTATGGTAGATTCAAGAGCGTGGTCACTAGTTCAGTGAGGTGGTATTTTTTTTGAAGTCTTTACGTAAAAACTCGAATAGTTGGGGTAAATGGCGGGGACTGTTTATTTTACTACCTACCTACTATAAAAGGGCCGCGAATTCCCAAACTGACCTTCCTGTTATCTTGACATCTGGATCATATCAATCCCAATGACAGAGAAGAAACATGTGCTCATCATCGGATTAGGTGGTGTTGGCACCATAGCCGCATATACGTTGCAACTTTGTCCAGAATTGGAGGTATCTACTGTGATCAGATCAGACTACGATAAGGTCGTTGAGAGAGGGTTCGAAATAGACTCTGTGGACTATGGCCAGGTCACATACCATCCAACACATGTCTTTAAGACGATCGCCGATGCTGTGATGGATCAGAAGGAGTTTGATTATGTTGTTGTCACAGTCAAGAACATTCCTGACATTCAAAATGTTGAGGACATCTACGGCGACGCAGTTACACCTGGCAAGACAGTAATAATGCTTCTGCAGAATGGTTTGGGTATCGAGAGAGCTGCATTTGCCAGATTTCCACAGAATGTGGTTCTGAGCGGTGTTTCTATGATCAGTTCAGTTAACATTGATGCCAAGATTCAGCATGTTGGTCCAGATGACCTCGCTGTTGGTTTCTTCGAAAACAAGAACCTTGACCTAGATCTACAAGCAGGAAAAAGAGATGAGTTCGTGAATTTCTACTCCACAGAACAGAATAAGTGTATTGCTGACCCAGATGTTAAGTATAGAAGATGGAGAAAATTGATCTACAATTCAACATTTAACTCAATTTGCGCCATCACAGACCTTGACGTTGGTAGAATTCAAGAGTTTGGAGGAATGCCAGACCTTGTTATTCCAGCTATGAATGAAATTATTGCCATTGCCAAATCTGATGGTGTTGAGTTGACTGAGGATCTAAAGGAGGCGATGATTACATCAGATGATGGCGTGTGGTACACTCCGTCCATGCTTGTGGATGTCCGTAAGGGAAACCAGATTGAGGTTGAAGTCATCCTAGGCAACGCACTACAGATTGCGAAGGAGAATGATGTCCCAACTCCAATTCTAAATGTTATTTACTCCTTGTTGAAGTTGTTCCAGTGGAGGTTGAAGGAGAAGAATGGAAGAATCGCCATGCCAGAACAAAGACCTGTTCCTACCAGAGATTTGACAAAAGCGGAATGAGTAATTGTCTTAGATACTCAACATAATAATGCATTGACTAAGTCAAGTACTTAGTAAATAATCAACTTTGAACAAGATATGTTAAGGTAAAAAGTAATTACAAATATACCTATAGTGATGCCCAATGCATTTAATACATGTTAATAGTCCTGTTAGCAATTGGATATAGACTCGGTAAGGTGCATGGGTGGCCTTGGGAAAAATAAGGCTCGATAACTTGGTTAAGGCTAAACGCGAGAACGTACCGCGAAATACACACCAACTGTTTTTTTTCTTTTCTCTCTTGTTGACACAACCACAAGTCAGGACTCCAAGTACGGGGCAACAATAATGTTGAACACCAGCGGTGCCATAGCATCTGACGCATCTGATGTTGACCTCAGTGATGACAGTTCTGAAGCTGATACTCTGGAGAGGCTAATACCGAAGTCTATGAGAAAGTCTCCATCTGCTAAGAGTACTTTCACAAAGAGTGACAAAAATCCATTCTGGAACGATGGCAATCCAACCCCAATGAAGAAACTGAAGACGTTCTCAGTACCTTCATTCATTCACAGAGGAAGTGCAGACGTTTTCAAGCGTGCTACTGAACTTCAACAACATCATAAGGAGCAAGAAGAGAAGACGTTGAAGATCGTTGAGAAGGATGATGAAGTGAGACGCAAGATCATTGGAGGTTTGAGCAAAGAGGCTGCAAAGGATTTTGAATACGTGAGCTTTGTAACGCGCCATCATAAGTTTATCAGATTGGAAGATCTGTTCCTATTTGGCAATCCTAAGTTTGTCGAACTGGACGAGACTGTTGATCCGAATTTGCTGGAGCTCAGTGCCATTCACAGTGACGTCAAATTACACGGTGATTTCTTCAATACACTAAACTACGGCCTGCTACAGAAGATGGAATTTCACTACGATTGTGGTGTCGCTGATTTTGCGGCACGTTTTGGGTTTGAATATGAGGCACTGAAAGAGGTCATCACTGATAGGGATTTGAAGTTTGATCCCTGTAAGAAGTTACAAGATGTCTCAATGATACTATTGAGGCTAAGGAGATACTGTGACTATGTCACTGCCCAGAAGTTTGATTTAGAGAGGTGGAGTGATCTTATGAAGTTGATGGGTCTTCTGATGATGGAGAAGAGAGTATCTAGCCAGGGAAGTTCGTCGACACTTACAGAACTGGTCCAGAGTCTTCTCAAATGGGGCCACTCTCATACCAAAACAATTATGATTTCAGAGACAATTGAACTGTGGAACAAAATCACAGATTTGACCTTTTTAAAGTACCGCATCGTGGAAAAGTTGTTGATTCAGCACTCAGAAGCTATCCGACAGCTGAAAACATTTTTTGTCCTATCAGTAATCACAGAAGGAGAGTTTAAAGAGGTGCAGTATGTGCGGAAAGACAAGATGAATGGAATCATCAACAAGGTCGTTCTCAATGAGCTTGAAAAGCTAGCCAGTACTTCTGATATCAGCAAGTACACCGCACAGGACTCTAAAGAAGCCCATAGGTTTTTTGAAAAATTGAGGCTGAAGATTCAAAGTATCGTCTATATTCTCGCACCCGCAAATGAAGAGGGACTTGCTGGTTTCAAGGATCTGACAGTGAAAAAGATTATACAAAAATTGAAGGACTTAGAGAGAAAAATCACAATTTCCTACGATAAGGCAAGTCAGACACAAGTGAAGTCAGTTCTTACCATCCTTATTACTAGACTGGGGGGAAACCCATAGAAATTAATGCATTAGAAACAATTACATAGAAAAACATGGGATTTTAGATCTGTAGGTATTTCTATTCAAATAGCTCAGGAACAACTTTTGGCAACTCGAGAATATCTCTGATAAGCAATGCTCCTTCAGGGGTCTTGCCCAAATCTTCATTTCTCTCAACAAAGTGAATGGATTTGAGGCCGAGTTTGGTAGAGGTTACAATATTAGGCAGTGAATCATCCACAAAGTAATGATTTGCGAAGGAATCACCACCATTAGCTTCTCTCAAGGCTTTATAGAACATGCTCTGGTCTGGTTTGCAGATTAATTCATGCTGTGAATAATCGCAATATGTTAGGCCATCAAACAAGTCCGCGATGCCCAATAACTGGATCACGCGCTTGGCATGGTTCTTGTAAGCATTAGTGAATAGCCATAGGCGCTCAACTTTCCCACTTGCTTTCAAACGAAGCAATAGTTGGCGTAGTTTCGGTTCTGGCTTTAGGATGTTTTGCAAAGGTAGGGCGTCATCAACTTTTTCATTGTACTCGATCCCGTCGATTTGATGGAACTTGACAAGTCCCTGGATCGCAAGCCCATATTGATGGTAATACTTAAGACAGAGCTGCTCAGCATCCTGCTCAGATACTTGCAAATTCTGTTTAAAGTATTCGTGGATGTAAACTTGCATCAAATCGTGGATTCTTGTAGATCTCTTGTAGAGGCAGTTGTCAATGTCAAAAAAGAAGATACTTGAGGCAGGTGAGGATAGTGGCGGAGGATAGTTCCCAACATCTGGGTCATATGTGAGCCTGACCTGAGAGCCTTCGTGTGTAAGCGAGTCCAAGTGGTCCTTGTTCTCCTGGAGTGCCTTCTTGATTAATTCTTGGTACTCTGACGAAGTAGGAGTTACTCCTTTGGCAAAGAGGGAGTGCGCGTGTGCGTGTGCGTGTGGCATTGTTGAAAGTGCTTTCAGGCTTCTGAGCATTCAAATCGGCTCCACAGCTCCTGATTAAGTACTTTCAGCGAGACCAGCTCTGAGTCACCGAAGAAGTTCTGACGAGACAAACTGCTGATCAACTGTCAGTTCTCTTGTTTTTGTATCTGTGTGTTACTCAACTTGCGCGAAAAACATATATTCATCGAGCGGAGTTACGAAGGCGATAACCGGAAATAGCGATCTGAGAGTAGAAGGGTATATTTGGCCCACGAAAGCCCCGTTGAGCACTACCGAGTTCAAGGTACGAAGTTCCAACCACAACAGGGTCAAAACATGGTCACACAGCAGCCACTACTTGGGCAAATGCCTTTCTTCTCAGCTGTTGTGTTCCTGGCACCAGATTGGTTGGGGCACTATGACGTAATTCTCGTTGTAATCGAGCTTGATATGACCCGAACGTACGGATCATGTCCGAGGTGTTGTAGGAGTTCTTTCACTAATGATTACAAGAGGGAACAGGTCATACAAGTAACGTAAACCATCACATCGACGATTGGTGGAGGTACTATTCAGGCATTCAGAACTCTTTTATCAATTATCACCAGTTTGACCCATCCAATTTCTACTGATAAGCTATTAGTAGTGGCCATACCAGTTCGAGCAACACATGCTGTCAAAGCTTCCTCCATTTCTTTGAAAGTTATAAATACTTCAAAAGAACCGACTGCTTCTCCCTTACGCGTGCATCAGACCAGAGCAGACACTCTACACAATGGTTAAACAAAGCAAATCGCGCTCTTCGCTAACACTGAACCAGCTGCAACATCTACAGAACCCGGGCTCCGTCGACACTTCTGTCTTTTATGTTGGTGTCGACGTGGGCACTGGCTCTGCCCGTGCAGCTGTGGTGGACAACACGGGTTCCATTCTTGCGCTTGCTGAGAGACCGATTCAGAGACAAGAGTTGAAGCCAAACTACATCACCCAATCCACCACTGAGATCTGGAATGCAATCACGTTTTGTGTAAAGTCTGTCGTTCGTGATGCTGAGATTGAACCTGACCAGGTTGTAGGCATCGGCTTTGACGCCACCTGTTCCTTGGCTGTGCTCAGAGAGGATAATGACGACCCAATGGGTGTTGGTCCTGATTTCAACAACAACGATCAGAACATCATTCTTTGGATGGACCACCGTGCCGTGGATGAGACGAATGAGATCAACGCTACTGGTGACAAGTGTCTTAAGTATGTAGGTGGTACCATGTCAATTGAGATGGAGCTGCCAAAGATGAAGTGGTTGAAGAATAATCTTCCTAATGAGCTCTTCAAGGAGGCCAAGTTTTACGATTTGTGTGACTTCTTAACTCACAGAGCCACAGGGTCCGAAGCTAGGTCTTACAATTCCACAGTCTGTAAGATGGGCTTCGTTCCTCCAGGTGTCGAAGGATCCGAACATGGTTGGTCTAAGGAATTCCTGGAGAGGTTGGGCCTCCCTGAGCTAGTTGAGGACAAGTACAGAAGACTGGGTGGTGCACCTGGACTTGGGGGCCAATGGCTATGTGCTGGTGATGTTGTTGGTCCATTGAGCGAAAATGTTGCCGAAGAGCTAGGCTTAACCACTGACTGCTTGGTTGGTTCCGGTGTTATTGATGCCTATGCCGGATGGGTTGGCACAGTTGCCGCGCAGACTGACATTCCTATCCAAGGGTTACAAGAAATGGATGCCAGGGAGAAGGGAATTGGTAAGTCTGCTGGTCGTTTGGCTGCTGTTGCTGGTACCTCTACTTGCCACATTGCCCTTTCGAAGGATCCTATATTTGTTGAAGGTGTCTGGGGCCCTTACCGCGATGCAATTTCCCCAGACTATTGGCTAGCTGAAGGTGGTCAGTCATGTACAGGTGCTCTGCTTGCCCATGTCTTGAATACACATCCAGCCTATTCAGAACTGGCCCGCTTGTCTGATTCTTCAAACGTCTCCAAATTTGATTATCTGAATGCTAGACTGGAGCAATTGACTGTTGAGCGTGGCGCTCAGTCGGTTATTTACTTAGCAAAACACTTGTTTTTCTATGGTGACTATCACGGAAACCGTTCCCCAATCGCTGACCCGAGAATGAGGGCTGCCATTATTGGCCAATCCATGGATACATCTGTTGATGATTTGGCCGTTATGTATTTGGGTGCCTGTGAGTTTATTGCTCAACAGACTAGACAGATTGTGGAGAAGATGGTTTCCTCTGGGCACAAACTATCTGCAATCTTTATGTCAGGTGGCCAGTGCCGTAATGGTTTGCTGATGAGACTTTTGGCAGACTGCACCGGCTTACCGATTGTTATCCCACGTTATATCGATGCTGCTGTTGTCTTTGGTGCGGCTTTGCTTGGTGCTGTTGCTGCTAAAGATGCCATCAAGAAGAGAGGCACTAGGTCAAGATCTCACTCGTTTAAGCTAACTGGCCTGAAACCATTTACCAAGGCAAGTGCAATCGACTTGGCCTCCCCATACACTGCTCCTTCAGCAACTGCATCTACTACAAATTTCAGTGCCGTAGGAGGCGGAGGGTTCCCTTTCCCGCAAATGTCTTCAATGAATAAAGATCAGGCTGATATCAAGGAGTTAGATGATGACTCCGAGGAGGAAGGTGGTGGAATCTCATTTGGAGCCAACAAGCAGACCCAAACCGAAGTTGAGTCCAAGGTGCGTAACATGAAGCTACAAAACAAACCATCGGGGGAGGAGCTTTGGACTACTATGTCCAGCTTATCCGGAGGTGGTAAGGTTGTTGTTCCCGCTCCAGAAACATCTCATGACAGACAGCTATTGAATGTAAAGTACAAGATCTTTTTGGAACAGGCTGAGTCCCAGCAGAGATACAGAGATTTGGTTGACGGTGTTGAGCTGGCTAATTCTGCCTATGCTGTAAATGCTTGAGTCTAAAAAGTAAATATCTAGAATGGTGCTATAGTATGTTCGTGTTTATTCTTTAAAGTATGATTCATTATGTGACTTACCGTATCTAGCTGCCTTTCTTCTATCCGGGTTTGAGGTCACAGATCTCAACTTCTCTCATACCAAGGGTTTCGAGTTGCCACGGAAACTGATACTATCTGACTATTTCGGCAAAAGATAAACAGTGCAGTGAAAATATTGCGTGTCCATACCAGATGGTTTTAGGCCATTTCCAATGAGAGAAAAATGAGGACCAAATGAAGAGAGCTTTAAGTCTTCCAAGTGGACTATCAATCCAACTCATTTTGAAGCGACCCCCACAAAACCACAGCATCTTCTCTCTGTTACTGCAACAAGTTTCACTCATTCAACACTGCAGGAGTTCTTTATCACATTCACTTTCGGGACATGAAACTCGTACAGCTCATACCCTTCCTCACACCATTATTGGCACAGCAAATACCTCTAAGAATCCAAGAGGTACTACAACCTGAGCTGGATCTTTCATCTTTTGGGAATAGCGAATTTGGTCTTCTTGGAGACTTTGATGCTGTGTCGGAGTACACCTATGTTGGCGCTTCGAACTTCACAAACCAGGCAAAAGGAGGGAATAATAGTTTAATCTACAAGAACGACAAAGATCAGTTCCTCACGATTGGCGATGTTTCAGGGACAGTGTCAAGTATAGTACCCTTGAAGGATCTTAAGTTCCTGGTGTTGGGGGATTTTGACTCCATAGGATCTTATAACGCCAGTGGACCAAGCATTCTTGACTTATCCACAGGACAGTTTGAGAATATTGCATTGAAGGGGGCAACAACTGGTCACTTTGACGGAACGGAGTTGTTGTATCTGGGTGGTGATTTCACTTTTAATGGAACACAGAGTGCGGCCGTCTACAACTTGACAGACAGTACACTTTCATCAACGCCATTCAGAGGGTTTGGTAAAGATTCAGTTGTGAACAGTATTGTCCAGATTGGTTCCAATATCGTGTTTGGAGGTAAGTTTAATACACTGGGATATCCACAGTTACTTTCGTCCAGCTATAATAAATCCAGCATAGACCTTGAAGTGAACCAGTTAGTGAGTCTCAGATATGCCTCATTCTCATCATCCGATGGATCAACAAGCTTGGACTCTTTGGCCTGCCCTGGAACTGGAGATGGGTGGTTTGTACCTGGAACAACTGCGGCCACTTTCAACATTGATTTGAACGCTTCAGTGATACCGTCCAAGATCAGGATATATAACTATGGAGATCTTAACTCACAGGTGTCTGTTTTCAGACTCATCACAGCGCCAGCAAATGGTATCATGAACCTCACTTATGTGAACCCAGCTACTGGTATTTTAGAGACCTGTGATGCTTGGTGTCCACTTTACAATTCGACTGAACTCACAACACTTGCCAGTGAGAGCACCCTACTGTCTGTTCCATTCTATGATACATCTATAAGTTTTGGCGTCAACTACCAAGAATTTGGCTTCATTAACAGCTTGGACGTGAAAAATATAGTATTTCAGGCACTTGACTCATTTGGTTCCAACGTTGGCCTCTCGGGCTTCCAATTGTATCAGAACATCTTCGACACATACGCAAACAATCTTCTGAACCAACCGACTTGTGGGGCTTCTGGTGACTATTCTCAATCTCAGCTGATTGGTAACTGGCAAACATCTGACAGTGATTACCTAACAAGCACAGTTCAACAAGGGGTTGAAGCAGGCGTTGTCTTCAGCCCTAACATAACTTATGCAGGCGAGTATTCCATCCTGTTGTACACTCCTGGTTGCGCTGCTAGTAATTCATGTGCTCAAAGAGGTGCTGTTAACGTCACTGTTGTCAGTGAGGATTCCAATATGGTGTTGGAACAACATACGATTTACCAAACTAACAACGAAGACAAGTATGATTCTGTTTTCTATGGCCACTTGGAAGGACCAGTGACCGTAAACATGATGTTTGATTCTACACTTTCTCCTTCTGGTGATGTTCAGATTGTTGCAGACAGAATTGGAACTACGATTTTCTCAGTTGATGACATTGTGAATAAGAATGGCTCTGTTAAGATCAATGGCATTTTTGAATACTCTCCAGCTAACTTCACACAAATTAACGTTGCCAACCTCACTGAATCAATCCTGGTGGGTAACACCACTCTCAACACCCTTGGTGCAGACTTGTCTAACGATGCTCAAGTTTTGCTAGCTTTGTATGGTGAAACCCTGATGGTTGCAGGTGCATTTGAGTCCGATGAGTATGGAAGCAATTTCATTCAAGTGAGTATTGCTTCTGATAACTCTAGCGAGGATGCTATTATTGCCGATATCGAGTCTGTGAATGGTGGTCTTAATGGAGCTGTATCTATTCTCAACCCTGTCCGTGATGGTGTTGTTGTCTATGGCGACTTCGATAATACAATTGAGACCGCTGATATCAATGAGTTCACAGGTTCTTCATCACAATCAATTGTGAACTTGGCTCTTTTCAACGGTTCCTGGTACAGTTTTCCAGAGTCTTTCCGGAGTGCCAGCTCCTTTGCCAATATTACTCTTTCTGGCTCTGAACTCTGGGTCTTCGGGGAAAACAAACTCAACACTACCTCCAATTCGGTTTTCATTGACTCTTTGCTATTGTCTTTAAATGTTTCGACGTCAGCTCGTGTTAGTGATCAGACTATATTTGTTGGTGGCTTGACACATGCTGGTGCTTTGGTCAACAAGGGACTTCTAACCAGCGGCAGCAATCTCTCTAACATTACCAATGATGACTTAGTTTCTGGCTCGATTCAAACTGGCATTTTTGTGAATGATTCGTTGTCTATTTTTGGAGGTGGATTCACTGCTTCTGCTGGGATATCAAACGTGCTTTTTGTTGAGGACCAGCAGGTGTCTGGTTTGGATATAAATTGGAGTCAGAACTCTACGGTCACCGAGCTATTTACTGCCAGAGAGAAACTTTTCATTGGATCTGCTGTTGGTGGGAAGGTCTCTGATGTGCAGCATCAAGGAGTTATAATTTATGACTTCGCTACATCTGCATTCCCTAAGATTCAGCCAGCTGCGCTGTCTTCCTCAGACTCTGAAGCTATCGTTGTTTCTGAGTTTGGTATCTTCAACAACACTTATCTGGTTGTCGGGGGAGTGTTCAGCTCAGCAGGTGATGTCGCATGCTCCGGTTTGTGCTTTTACAACCTTAACTCCTCATCTTGGGAAGAATCCTTGATAGACAGTTTTTCAGGAACTGTTACCTCATTCAGATTCATTGAAAACACTTTAGTGTCCTCTGGTAATATAACCTATGGTAACATCACCTACTCCCTGTTCGCCTATGACTTTAATGCCATAGATTTGCAGCCTTCTCAACCAGCTGCATTCGCCTCTCTGTCTCAGACAGTCAACAGGTTCCTCCTTGTTGATAATTCCACTAGTGGAAGAATGATTGTGTCCAATGAACACACTGTCTCTGGCTACGATGGCTCACAATGGTCAGAACTGTCAAGTTTTGAAAGTGGTTCTGTGATCAGCGACATTCAGCTTCTAGAGTTGTCCTCAGCCAATGATGCTAATGATGGTACCTTTTTTAACTCCTCTCAGATCTTACTGGCCTCAGGGGATCTGATTCTTCCAACATTTGGATACACCAACTTGGCGATTTATAATAGTACCCAATGGATTCCATACTTAATTACCACACGTTCCACAAGCGCATCGTGGGTCAGCTCAATTTTCATGAACAAAGATGTCTCATCACTATACCAAAGTGGATCAATCTCTGACCAACAGCCATTGACCCCTTCTAGACCAAGTCCATCCCCAACGTCCCCAGACCCTCTAATTGACAACTCCGGCAAAATGGATCGTGGTTTTATTGTTTTAGTTTCCCTGGCATCTGCTGTGGGTACTGTTTCCCTCTTGGGAGCTGCTGGTGCTTTCATTCTTTACAAAAAGAGACATACTGAGTACACTCCAATAGAGCCAAGAGTCAATGAGACCGAAATGCTTGACACAGTTCCACCAGAGAACTTATTGAAGCATATCTGAGGACAGTTCATCGTCATTAGTTATTTATTGTGTTGTAGGGCTTCCACCACCTCATGGATTCGGTGTTAATATTTGTTTTGCTTACTACGTTATTATGTATTTTAATTAGAAACGATATCTATTGATGTGTTAGTGAGTGCGTATAACAATCTTGGGAATAAACCTGATATCAAGTTTCTAGATTAGTTCCTGAAATGGTCGCCAGTTTATGCATCAGACTGGATTCTCTTGTGACAAAGGAGAGATCATCAGTGTAAACATTTTTGGTGTCATTGAGACAAAGTTTAACTTGGAGTGGTTGAGAGTCTGGATTCCAATCTTGTGCCGCCAGCAAACTCCACAGCGCCGCTTTTCTGTTCCTTGTGAGACCAATTGTGGCCATCCGAGGCACCCCAATCTTCTCAGGCACATGCCCGTGTTCAAACTCTAGAGAATCTTTTTCACGTACCTCATTGATACGCTGTCTTCCCATAATAACCTTAGCTTGGCTAGAAACATAAAGGGAGTATACATACCCAATACGCTGCAAAATAATGGATTTACCAATTTTACCTACCAACTTATCCTCGATAGCTTTCCCTAACCAATTAAGTGCGGTAGGGGAACTTTGCCACCCATCACGAAGAGTGCAGAACAACTCTGAGACAATCAAAATGGATCTTAATGCGTATGTCTTCAAGCCACACCTGGCAAGATATGTATAGTTGGCCGAGTCCAATAACGGATCAATGGTATCACTTTTCAATTTGGATGTGATGTTGGTTGCACCCATTAACAGGGAGATGGCAGCCATTTCTTGAGTGGAGGCCAAATAATTCCAGGCCCTATCTGAAAGGAAATCCTTCTTGGATAGTTCGTAAGTAGTGTATGCGTACTTGTAATCACGAAGCATAAATGACCAATCTGCCAGTCTTCTTATTATAGCTTCTGTGGATTGATTGGTGTAGTAGCCCTTTTCAGGGCTGAAGTTTCCTTGTTTGTCACTAGTTGCTGGGTTCTTAGCTGAATTTCCACCAAAATATCTCTTTGAAACGTTGAAGAATCTCCCAGTGAGACTCTTTCTTGGTGTTATCACTTGTTCATCCCAAGTTGCAATCTTTTGTTCCATGAACGGAATGATCTTCTTCTGTATGATCTCTTTCAATAATCCTGAGATCCTGACTACATTGTCAGCAGGTAAAGTTGGGGACATGGTAGATGATAATTGCGATTCGTTAAGTTCTTCGTCAACAGAGAGAAGTTGTAAGGGGGATTTGGGCGTTGAAAATGATGTGTCTTTGCCTGTAGAGATGGGGAGCACGAATGCGTCGACGTAGAGCTGCTTCTTGATATGATCTTTCAGCTGTACAGCGTTTTGTTGTTGATCAGTATCAGCTTTGTCATGTATCACAATGAATATAGGGATCACATCATCTATCGAAATGTATTCAGGCACAACTGTACTCTTAAATTGAATCAGAAGCTTTCTTGCTTGGTCGTAGTTATCTTTGACCGAAATAAATATGAAAGTGGAGATTGGATGGTTCATGTACTCAAATGGAGAAATGATTGAGCTTGACAGGAATTTGGAAAAGTACTTAGCATATATGGATCCTCTCAAGAGCGATATAATGGTCTCATGATCTGGGGAGGTACCCAGTTTTGATATCTCCGTATTAACATTCCTAATGTACTCCTCCATCAGAAGCTCCAAAGATTGGTGACTCAGTAGTTGTGCCTTACCTGTGTTCCCAGCTTCCTGTATACTCAAAATGTCCTCTAGTGGCCTTGAGAATTTCAGTGAGAATTCATCAGTGGTTCTTGAGATCAGTTGTGAATCTTTGATTTGAAACTTGTGCTGAATGCGCTCACCAAAAGGCCTCAGAAGGTGGAAGAATGAGTGAAATCCAAAAGATTCAGCGATCTTATCTACTTGGTCGGAACAAGTGACTGGAACCTGTGGGGCAAAGGCAAGAGCGATCAGCTTCTTGCAATCCAGGGAGCTTTTCTTGGAAGCAAACTCTGCTGGAGCCTCATGTTGTGTCAGAAGTGATGAGATATCTTGACCTGTCCTAAGGTAGAATAAAATGTTATTTGGATCTAGCGCAGAATCCATTGTCTATAAGTTCAATTGGACAAATTGTTGGCGCATTGTATTGTTGATGTTTCTACTTTTTTTGGTGTTTCCCCGAAAAGGTTCAATTTTCAGGATGGGAGAATTTATACAAAACGCCTCACTGGGGATTCGAACCCAGAATAGCTTTGCTGGTTAGGGACCTCGAAAAATCACGCTCCTCTGGTCGCAAAATCAGAAACGGCCCGAAAAGTTCTGACGTTGTTGTCACTTCGAAACCTTCCTGAAGCCTCTGATTTTGCGCCCTATCGTTCATTGCATCCTTAGTATGATGGTCCACGGTCAAATACTGGTATTTCTCACTGGGCTTATTAGCGCCACTCAGGCTTTTTACCTTCCAGGTACTGCTCCAACGTCATACAAAAAGAACGACCCTGTTCCTTTACTCGTTAACCATATTACTCCAAGTGTCTTCCATGAGAAGAGCAAGGAGGACTTTGTTTACTCCTTTGACTATTATTACCCAAGACTGCACTTGTGTCAGCCAGAAAAACTGGAGAAACAACCAGAATCGCTTGGTTCCATTATCTTTGGTGACAGAATCTACAACTCTCCATTCGAGCTAAAGATGCTGGAGAATGAGTCCTGTAAGAGCCTCTGTGTATCTCAATTCCCTGGTTTGGACAATATGTTTGTAAACAAATTGATCAAGAATGGATTCTTTTACAACTGGCTGATTGACGGGTTGCCTGCTGCTAGAAAAATGCACGACAAGAGAACCAACTCTGACTTTTATGGGGCCGGTTTTGAATTGGGCTCGGTTGACGATGATGGTATTCCACACTTGGACAACCATTTTGATATCAAGATTGAATACCATCAACGTGGTGAGGATGACTACAGAGTTGTTGGTGTCACAGTTGAGCCACATTCTTGGGAAAGAACTGAAGCTACTTGTTCTGCTGAACAATACAGCCCAGTGACCTTACCAGCCAACAAAGAGGCTAATGTTGTGTTCACCTACGACGTTACCTGGGTTGAATCTGAGACATTATGGGCTACTAGATGGGACAAGTACTTGCATGTCTATGATCCCAAAATCCAGTGGTTCTCTTTGATTAACTTTTCGCTCATTGTCATTTGTCTCTCCTTGATTATGTCCCACATCTTGCTCAGAGCTTTGAAGGGTGACATCTCCAGATACAACGAAGTGAGCTTGGACGATGAATTTCAAGACGAAACCGGCTGGAAGTTGGTCCATGGCGATGTCTTCAGAACACCAAAGATGTTGCAGATTTTGTCTGTGTTGGTTGGGAGTGGTACCCAGTTATTACTAATGATTCTGTCCACTATTGGCTTTGCTTTGTTGGGTCTATTGTCTCCTTCAAATAGAGGCTCTCTAGCCACTGTGATGTTCATTTTGTATGCACTCTTTGGCTGTGTTGGTTCGTTCGTCTCTGGCTCCATTTACAAGTTTTTTGGCGGTGAAGACTGGAAGACTAACACTGTCCTTGCCCCGCTGTTGGTGCCTGGCTCCATTTTGCTATCCTTCTGCTTTTTGAACTTCTTCTTGATCTTTGTGAACTCATCAGGCGCCATCCCAGCTGGTACTCTTGTCGCAGTGGTTGTGATTTGGTTCCTCATTTCTGTCCCATCTTCGATTGCTGGATCCTTGATTGCATTTAAGCGTGAAGGCATCAGCAAGCCAGTCAAGACCAATCAAATTGCAAGACAGATTCCAACTCAACCCTTTTACTTGAAGACAATTGTGAGTGCGCTTGGGTCTGGTATTTTCCCATTCGGGTCCATTGCTGTTGAAATGTATTTCATATACTCTTCTTTGTGGTTCAACAGAGTGTTTTACATGTTTGGATTCTTGTTCTTCTGCTTCTTGCTGATGATAGTGACTACTGCTCTCGTTACTGTGCTAACCACCTATTACACTCTATGTTCTGAGAACTATAAGTGGCAGTGGAGATCCATCTTTATTGGTGGTGGGTGTTCCGTTTATGTGTTTTTGCATGCTATCTTCCTCTCCAAGTTCCAATTGGGTGGCTTTACCACTATTGTGTTGTATGTGGGATACTCCGTTGTGATTAGTGCTTTGACATTTTTGGTAACTGGATCCATTGGTTTCCTGTCTAGTTTGTTCTTTATTAGAAAGATCTACTCCTCAGTGAAGATTGATTAGTCCATCGTGATTGGCGAAGAAGAAAGAAAACATAAATAACCGGGAAAATCAGTTTATAACTGCATAAAAATAATGAAATAAGCTGTGTGATCGGCCAGAGTCATGTAATTTTTTCTCGCAGATTGCACTCGAAAGTTGTAGCTTTTTGTGAGTTTTACAGATGCTCGTTGATAACAATTTATTTAGCAATATAAGTTGTTAGCAAATTTGTCAATCATGTTTCTCTATGAATTATGTCCATGTCCGCATTAGTCAGGCTTTAATATCATCTGAAGGGCCGGCCTGTGACTTGCTCTCAAGATTTACAGTTCAGATATGCTCTATGCGAGATTTTATTGTCGGCCGGCGTTTGAAATCTGCAGCCCAGATGCATGCTTAAGGTCCAAAGTTCCAAGCGGTGTTGAAGTTTGAGCCAGGTTAGAAGACCACTACAAGCAAAAAGCTTGCAATGGTAGTAGCTAGGATGCAAATTATTAGTCAAATCCCATTGCTTCACAATGGAACCTTTAGCAGTGTTCAACACGCATGGAAATTCTTCATTTATGGTACAAGTAGTCTTTACGAGGAACCCTCTGAGAAAAAAATGGGAAAGCATCAGAGCTTGCACGATAAGTAATCTGAGATCAATCAACAAAATGTCATCAGAACACCATAGGGTTATGAAAGTAAAGTCAGAGCTCATCAGAAGAATCTGCATACTCCTGGGGAAAGTAGAGCACACAGGTGTACCAAGAGTTTTTGAACCTCAAGTGCTCTCTCTAAATACTAAATTCGGCGTTTGCGGGATGCAGAAGTAAGAGAAATATGTACTGCAAGTTTATATTGATATATGAGCTCTAAAACGGAAGGAATAGAATCAATTTGAGTAATAATTCCAAACAGGTTGTCTGAAGTGTGTCAGACGTTATTTCATAATCAACGACAAAGAGCCACAATTCTAACTCTACTTTGACCGGTATCAAGACAGAAATTTACGCAATTAAAGGACTTTCCATCTTGGGTTCGAACCTCTTACATCTGAGGGTACGTCACAAACTCTATCTCTTCAACACATGCTGATCGGTCCCTCATCAATCAGGCGTGTACCATGTTCGACCAGTTAACCCACCTAAGCAGATAGTGTGTCCCTCAAAACAGCAAAACGTTTGTATGCGTTGTCAGTTTCAGGCCCAACCTTGAGACTTTGGTGGCGACAACATTTCCGATGTGGATAATAACCTCCGATTTGAACCTGCCTAGTTTTTGTTGACAAGGACGCACCTCTCGGAGAGAACAAAGGTAGATTGCTTCAGTACTGTTGATCGATCGATACTGCAACAAGGGACGCACATGGGAGTTTAGATGCCAGCTATGTAAACCGGACTGTGCCGGTCTAGATTAACAACCACAAGAATTCCTCTAAATATAGATCTTTATTTTACAGTGGCAAGTCGAGGCAAGTTCTAGAAACTTGATGAGACTTGAAGCAGAGGCTTTTCTGAACATGCAACTCTCCTGCATATGTATGCATGTCTATGTATGGAATCTGTCAAAAAGAGAGATCTGTCTATAAAGCCAACAACACCTGTCT
Source organism: Barnettozyma populi (assembly GCA_003706705.3). Taxonomy (NCBI): domain Eukaryota; kingdom Fungi; phylum Ascomycota; class Saccharomycetes; order Phaffomycetales; family Phaffomycetaceae; genus Barnettozyma; species Barnettozyma populi. Next base: position 209,003 of record PPLZ03000001.1, read on the forward strand.
GAGCCTATTCAGGAACCTTGCGCTCATGAGCTTTCGTGAAATCTTTCCACAGGATCTAAAATAATACGCATCTTCTCTGTTGATATTCCGGGTTGTGGACAGCCATCACTATTGTATGTACTATTTTTGACAACACCAGCCACTACTAAACTATCCATCAGCTCTTGGGGCTAGCAAGTTCCAGTTCCTGCTCCTGAAAGGTGAAACACGTCTCTAAAGCCTACCGACTGATGAAACATTACATTCCACATCGGCTCACTTCCGGCCTAGATCACATATATACAAAATCACTCAAAAACTTGCTTGCTCTATATATACTGAATAGAATCGGTAAAAAGATGCGTAGGAGATCTAGAAGTTACTGAAAGCATCTCGATCCAATACCCAAACTAAACCAGATTAATTGAGGGAGGTGGTGCACAAATTCAGTACATATGTTCTATAGAAAGTTTGGCAAATGAGAAGCCTCTAGGCATTAGACAACATAAACAGTACAATAGTCCACCTGGAAACATAAGTGTCAATACAATGATAGCCTCAAAGTAGCTACAGTAGTTTATCTTTATCATATACACACTCGTCTCTTGGATTTCGACTTGTGGACTTTGATAAAGTCATTTGTTTCCGAAACATGTCTAACTTCACACAAGAAAATAACTACGCCAGCTCTCGAAATAAATGCCCCTAGTTACCCTAGAGGAATAGAAGATATTCTGCAATTGATAAGTCTGTAAACCTGTGCTTTCCAGGTAGGCTGTATTGGGCTGCTATAAATATAAGCAATTGCGTGCGGTGCTGGTCCTCTACCTTTCTGGAATTTCACTAAACTAATAGAACATGCCCATGGCACGGTGCATAAGCAAACCTGCATATACTGAGCCGAAAGCACCTCATCTCTCCAAAACTGTTCTACATACTGATTCCAGGTGGCCATATCTGGAAAGGCCGCCAGCGCTAAGAATTGCAATGGCTATGCTGTCCGTGGAAAGTATCTGATATAACGATCCAGTGCTGCGTGCAGGTACAGCAAATTAAAACGGCGGTGAAGCAGAACTACGTCATACCTCAGATTTTCGAGCCGATGGGCTTAATTTGTCGATCCCCCGGACAGCCAAGATTATTGAGATGTTGTTCAGATGGAGGAAATAAGAGTCTGTGCTTGCCAGTATCTAGGTTTTACCATTGAGATCTTTTATCTCCAACTCCTCGTTCCTTTGGCCCTTCGGTAACTCCAGATCCTTTTTCAATACTTTTGAAAGTAAAGAAGGTTTCAACTGCGGGCCGTCTGCACCCTGACGCATATACATGTCTCATAGCTGGGCCGACGTGTTTAAGAGCCCTCTCGCTGGATACTCGCGCCACCGCCGCTGTCGGCGCCAGGCTAAGACACCAGGTCTCCCAGGAACCCAATGATCTGGTTCAAATACTGGCTTCTAGACAGCACGCGGATTGTGCACCAATTTTTGTATGGTAATGCTTTTTTCCCCCCTTTTACAGTGTACAAGCATGCAGTGAGGGGGCAAGATTGTACATAAGGACAATAAAATCCCGCCAATCGGACAGCTTTTCAGCTCAAACAACATCAGAGAACTCAGAGACGCAACAGAGCACACATAGGCTCCATAGTTTCCGGCCACCAACTTCACAGCCCTATCTCACGATTTGGTCATTCAAATCCTGAAGCTGATTGAATCTTTTCGAGGCTCAAGTATAATACGCCACCTGTTGGGTGCATCACAAGTGCCAGAAAAATTTTCCGGTTTTGCAAAACATTTGTCCCAATACTCATCCTAGATCAAGTGCCTGAAGTACATTTGCCAACTAGCTGAAATCGTGTCCTAGGAGTACACTCGTATTGTACACTTTGAAGTGATTGATCACTCATTCCTTCTTTTTTTTATATTCCACTGCATTTTTTTAAGCCATGAGTGAAGGAGGGGGTATCGTACCAGTCCACGATGTCGAGGACGTAGGTACAAAAGAGGAAGGAATTCCAAAGGTGGTAACGTCCAATGAGCAAAAAGCCACTACCACTGGACCGCACAATATGCATCTTTACAATAAAAGGCTCCCAACGATCTCCTCTGTGTTCAAAAAGACCTGTTACAAGTGTGGCAATTTAGGCCACCACGCCGACGACTGTGAGCACGAGACAAGGCTTTGCTACAACTGCAAGAAGCCAGGACATGAATCCTCCAAGTGTCATGAGGAGAAGAACTTCAATGTGAAGCAATGTTACCGGTGTAAAGAGATTGGCCACATCCAGGCTGAGTGCCCAACGTTAGCACAAATGCAGCAAGACAGACAAAGAAGACACCTTGCTAAGAACTCGTATGGCCAACAACAACAATTAATGCCAGGAAGAATGAGAAGAGCTCACACCTATCCACATCCATTACCTGTCTACACCAATGTCGCATACTTCCCACTACCACCACCCCAAGTATTTCATCACCACATGAACAACCAACACCAACATCAACTACCATATGCAGCTGCAACACTGGCTCCACATGGCTATCCGACTTATCAACAGATGATCACTGCGCAGTACGCCTACCAACCTCAGGTTGTTACACAAATGGCTAACCCGCAAATTGTGAACCCACACTACGCAATGGAACTTCTCCGGCTCAGATCCTACTCATATGATGCGTCCGGTTCACGGCCTCCACCGCCGTGGCCACCAGGCAGGATAAGAAGTTGCTACAACTGTGGAGAGCCAGGTCACGACTCCAAGAACTGTCCAAAGAGAACTGCTCATAAAGGCTCACCAGAGTGACTTTGTCTCACACTGATGCTAAGCGAAGAAATCCGCAAATTAGTCTGTGCCCCTCCTTCTTGTAATAAGACGATCCCAACTCCGCCGCAAATATTTCCTTCCCATTTACCATTTACCATCATTACTTCATCAGCGGCTAATAAAACATACCATGACCATCGACAGTGGCAGCAGCACAATCATTCCAATTGAGGAGCTCCAAAGCCAGGGAGTAAATGCCAGTGACATTCAGAAGTTGAAGACCGCTGGTGTGTGCACCGTCTCTGTAAGTTCCCTACCACCACATCAATATTTTAACCGCTGACTTCAAATCGGATACTAACCACTACCAACTCCAGACCGTCATCTCAACCACAAGAAGAAACCTCTGCAAAATCCGCGGCCTCAGCGAGGTTAAGGTCGAAAAGATCAAGGAAGCTGCAGCTAAGTTGATGGTATGTACCCTCTTCGTATATTTTTGCCCGCACCAACATGTCCCTGCAGCAGCGAACTAACAAGCATGAACAGACAGTTGGGTTTGTCTCCGGGACGACTCAGGCAGACATCAGAAGTCGCGCCATCCACATTTCCACTGGGTCCAAGAGCCTTGACAGTGTTTTGGGTGGTGGTGTAACTACGATGAGTATCACGGAGGTGTATGGCGAGTTTAGATGTGGAAAGACGCAGATGGCCCACACATTATGTGTCACTGCACAGCTACCAAAGGTATGTTGACAGCCTACCTGCATCTGCACTTTAACAACAAGCATAAGTACTGACCCTTGAAGTCCCTGGGTGGTGGCGAAGGTAAAGCTGCATACATCGATACAGAAGGTACATTTCGTCCAGATAGGTGAGTTATACTCTGAAGTTTTGTTAATGGGTTCTAACTAACTAACCTTCACACAGAATCAAGTCTATTGCTGAGAAGCATGGCGTTGATCCAGATACTTGCCTAGAGAACATCACCTACGCCAGAGCTTTGAACAGTGAACACCAAGCCGAATTGTTAGAGGAGCTGAGCGAGGAGCTCGCTACTGGCCAATATACACTCTTAGTTGTTGATTCCATCATGGCTAACTTTAGAGTTGACGTAAGTGGACTTGGTTATTTTACCCAGACTTGACCCACTAACAACAGATCTTCAGTACACTGGGAGAGGCGAGTTAAATGAACGTCAACAAAAACTAAACCAGCACTTGGCTAAGCTCAACAGAATTGCAGAAGACTTCAACATTGCTGTATTCATGACCAACCAAGTTCAATCTGACCCAGGTGCATCCGCCTTGTTTGCTGCGGCTGATGGTAGAAAACCAGTTGGTGGGCACGTTTTGGCCCACGCCAGTGCCACAAGAATCTTGCTTCGTAAAGGCAGAGGTGAAGAGAGAGTTGCCAAGTTGATGGATTCGCCAGATATGCCTGAAGCAGAATCTATCTACACCATAAGCGAAGGCGGTATTACTGACACTGATGGCTGATATTTCAACACCATACTTGCTCCAAACCTAACTATTACACCAAAATTGCATTCCATTATTTAAAATACATTGCTACACGACGAAAGTCATTGCAAGTTATATTCATTAATGTACGATTCAAAAACAAATTTGGTCAGTATCCAAACCTTTCAGGCATTACCACTGGTGCCACCAAGGACCACGAATATATCAGATAACAAATCCAAGCACTAACAATCTTGACCCAAGAGTAGAAATATGTTCTTCCAACTGGAACAAAATCACTGAAGTCATTTTGGTTGACATTCATCGTCAACAGAACAGCAACCCACTGTGTTGCAAGGAAGAAAATAATATGGAAGAGAACATAGTTGTACTTTGTGCTCATCCTCTCTTCATCTTCATCCTCCTCATCATCATAAAGCCAGCTCTGATCAGTTAAAGCGCTCTCTGGTAATGTACCCACTGCAACTGCCTCCCTAATAGCTTGCATTCTCATCTCGTTTCTTGCACTTGGTTCCTGTGAAATGATGCCTGTCTCTTCATTATTGGAGACCGGATCATCGTAGTTGATAGCAATGGAGCCACCACCGTTGTTTCCATTAAATGCAGAGTTTGCAGCGGCTCTAGTGGTGGTGTAAGCAATGGCAACAAATGTGAAAATGGCACCAAGCACAATACTGGCTGTTCTGGTTCCTCTTGATCTGACTAGCGGGTTGCACTGCTTGTCGTCAGGCTCCGATGCAACTGCTGACAGTGTCAGGTAAGTACAGTAAACAGACACAACAGCGGATTGAGCCAATCCACAGTTAGGGTTGTATTCTTGAATGGTTGGATTCACTGAAGCAACTGTAATGATGACAGATAAGATCACGTTGATGATTCCAGCAGCTTGGTTCATGGAGCACCCATTTCCACAGAAGAAGACAAAAGTTAGGACACTCATTACTATAGAACCAATGTACATACTCGCAGTTCCACCAATCAGGAATGTTTTCCACACAGAGGAGTATTCATCGTCCTCCTCAACATGCTCAATGCAGGTCTCAGCCCACTCGTGTGCAAAATCCACTAAAAGAATCAACCCAATAAAAAGGAAAATAGCTCCACTGAAAACAGACACATATGTCGACCAGAAAATGTAAAACTTGTCTGGGATTAAGAAAGCCACGACAACAAGAAGGGCCCAAAGTAATAGTTTTGGTGGCCAGAAACTATTCTGGATTTTAGATCTTGGATTTGTAGTAGAATGCACACCGATTAACAACCCAGCCAGCAAGAGATGAAGCATCCCCAGTGCAAAATTAAGCTTATGAATGGCAAAGAATCCACACTCAAGACCAGCGCATCGGCCCTTATAGAGCATCTCTAGTTTGCTATAGGCAAACTCAGACATCATAATCCAAGAAAGGATGGCGTTGATGAGGAAGAGGAAAGCGTAACTCAGTCTAGTGGAGAAGGAGGATCCAATCTGCTGGCACGATTTTGAACATGCTTGAAAGCATAACGAGCCACAGCAACTCGCGGCCCATGTGCCAGCCATTTGTAGCGGCAGTGATACGATGACACCCATTCCGTCTCAAGAGGTCTAGTCAGTTAAGTTGGATATAAAGAAAAAGAAACACGGTGTTGATAAACGTGATAAATGGATGTCAAAAGCTAAATCAGATGATGTAAGATCTTTGTCATCGTAGCTGGTAAGGACACATAACAGTGAAGAGGCCTCTTTGTTTTCGTTTTAGACAGACAGACAGGTTAATTCCTTTGAAATTTGTTCACTCAGATGTCACTACAGTACGTGATTCTGAGTATTGGATCTCGTTTTATTACAGCCGGTTTTGCTGGGAACTCTCACCATACTGCTTTCCTACCCACAAATAAGTATGATCTGTTAGAAGTCCTTGTTGGAGGCCCAGATGATGGAAAAAATCAGACGTTGTGGGACTACACATCCACGAATACCGACCTGATAAGACTGGAGTACGCTATTGAGAAGATCATTTATGATACTTTAACGCAACAGTTGCTGACTGATCCGAAACGTTGCAAACTCACTATCATTGAGCACCTTTATCTCCCCATTCCTTATAAAGAGATCATCACCAGAGTTTGTCTGTATAATCTGCACTGCATGACAGTATCTTTCGTACCTGAGCCAATAATGTCATGTGTAGGCTCAGGCTCACATGTGGGGCTTGTGGTAGATCTGGGATGGACACATACTAGAGTCACACCTGTCTTCGATCTAAGGACGATGTACAGAGAAGAATGTTCTACTGTTCGTGCAGGCAAGATGATTCATTCTGAAATCTACAAATGTTTCGAGCGACATGGAAATGTACCACTCCAGTTTGATTTCATTGAAAGGTTTATTGCGGAGGCCTGTTATTGCAGAAAAGAAGACACGGGTGAGACTATCGACGACAGTGCGTCATTCATTTTTGACGGAATAAGCATACCAAACAAATTCAGATACGAACCTGTGGAGACAGTGGTATTTGGTGAGTTCCCCAATGTCGATAATGAAAGCCATACAGTTGTGGAGCTCATTTTGAAAACATTCAGGAAAAACTTCGACATGGATCTGAGAGCACAATTCGCACCGAAGCTCATATTCACCGGTGGGATATCTCAAATTGTTGGTATAAGGGGTGCTATTCTGAGCAAACTAAACGCGCATTGTGGAATGAACATAAACATATCCTCAATTAAGACCTTGGGGCCTTGGAATGGAGCAAGCCTATATTTATCTACAACAAATGTCAGCTCACATTCCAAGAACAAACCAATGGAGATCCACAGGGATAAGTATCTTGGTGATGAGGAGAGACTTGTTGACTGGACCGAATGTCTGTACATTTAACAACATGTTTCGCAGTTCTTCTGTTTCGCAGTTCTTCTGTAATGGAGGATGGTGGATGGTGGTTATGAGTCGACCATTTTCCCACTGGTATTTTCTAGAAAGCGCGTGGCAAAAACAAAAGATGTGATGATGATCTCTTTCTCATATAGCAAAACAACAACTTTACAGCTTTACAACTATGGCGATTGACTACTCGAAATGGGACAAGCTTGAACTTTCTGATGACTCCGACATCGAAGTACATCCAAATGTGGACAAAAAGTCTTTTATCCGCTGGAAACAGCAGGATATTCACCAGAAGAGAGCACAAAGAGCACAAGACATTCAAAACCTCGAAGTGCAGATCCCAATGTACAAGGAGCTCAATCGCAGAGTGGATCAACTCTTGAAGGAAACTGATGATGATAAACTTGCGGACTTTAGCTACGTTCAGAAGTATCTCTCTGATCGTTTTGATACCAAATCTAAGCCAGAGGGTGTTGAGCCTGATGCACCAACTCACAATGAGATGATTGAAGATTTACTTATGCAGTTGAAGAGCAACCTGGAGAAAGCAGGCCAGGATCCTAATAATGGAGCTAATTTGAGAGGCGAGATGCTGGAACATAGAAAGAAGATCGACGAAGTAGTGTTCAATCACACCCAAAAGTTGAATACTTTGAAGAAGGAACGCGAGTTGGAAATATCCTCTGACAGCATTCACACTGGTTGGGATCGTTCTTTCTTGAACAAGGGTGTGTCTAAACCTTTGCCATCCTCTGGTATCTCAAGCTTAGCTCCTGCCTCCATTGAGGTTGAGGTACCAGAAAGAGCAGCCACTGACATTACATCCCAATCAGCAGTAACAGAATCTACCGTTTCCCCTTCTGATGTAAAGAATGAATCCGAATACAATCTTGAAAATGCTCATCCAGATATTCTCAGATACTCTCAAATTCCAATCAACAATATCTCCGAAATTAAGACATTCCTCAAGGCTCACACTCACATAATCAAGCCAGACTATAAGGATTCTCTCCTAATGAAGTCCTTTGATGCACTACTTGAGCACAATGATGCACGTGCCAAACAGATCATTTTCCTCTCTACCATCCTACAATACATCTACGACATTATTGAGTTCAAGAAATCGAAACACCCAACTGAAATTAGCATCATTGTTGAACAACTCATGGGAAAGATGTTTAATGGTACTCGTAATCCGGCATTGGAGGCCTTTGAGGCGGAGAACGAGAGAACATACCAGCACATCAAGCAACGTTGTGAGGTGATTTCTCAGGAGTCCGAGCAGGGCGACGAAGTGGAGGAGATTCAATTGAGAAGTTTGGATGATGACACTGTCCTTGTGGTGGACTTGCCAGACGAAGACTCTAGTGACCCTGAGGAACAAGAGCGTGTGCGAATTTTCAAAGCGATTCCATCTTCGATGCAAGCCGCGTTGAAGACAGGTGAGTTGGATGAAGTGAACAAGGTATTTAGTGGAATGCCCGTTGCTGAAGCCGAGAAAATCTTGGATATCATGAATGAGTGCGGTGTTATTGGTGTTCGGGCTATCATTGAGGATGAAGCTCAATGGAAGGAAATTAAGCAAGAGTACGAAGCTGAGGGTGCTGGAGGTGCTGGAGGTGCTGGAGGCAATGATTATGGTGTTGGCCCAAAAATTGAAGAGCTGAAAATTGAGGAAGAGAGCACTGCTGATATTGTTGATTAAATGTTGGATACATGTTGCATTCGAAGAGGTGTTGGCTATATATCCAAGATATATGTATTAAAGCACTTACGTAAAACATCCCATCCTAACATTAAAAACAATTATCACCAGGATAACTAAATACTATAACGTCGGTCCAACATAGTGGTTATGTCTTCAGGCCATGGAACACGATGGGAATGAGCGCCTACTCCAAGAGTCAATGTCCCAGTTTATTAATCCACGGTCACACCCAATGACAATGTGAGACCCAGCACCATCTTCATACCAATCAACTCCACTGATTTCATTATCAGTGTATTCATACTCAGAGCCCTGGCTGTTGCTGTAGTAGCCATATGCACTGGAATGAAGCGGATTGGAAGAATCTTCAAGACTGTCAGATGACGAAGATCTTGAGCTGCGTCTTGATTCAGCACTGAGAGCAGACAGAACATGAAAATTATTGAGACTTCTAGAGTTGTAGTTGTTTCTGTTTCGGAAGCTAATCTCACTAGTGTAGTTGGGGTTGAAGTTTCCCTCATAGTCGAGAACGTCTTGATAATTCAAGATTTTAGGCCTTGTGATGGTTTCGGATGGTGAATTGAGTTGCAATGATACATGACTGGACTGTCTAGATCTCTCCTCTAGTGTGTTCATAGGCAACATTATAACTTGGTGATTCTTGTAGTCTCTGGTGTCAATAATGTGAACCCTGCCAACATGTTCGCTAAGAACCAACAAATCATCTGTGCCCCTCGAGAACTTCGCACATCTGAAAGCTCCATTAGAGGTGTTTCTTCGTGTAGAAAAGATCTCATGTAGTGGTCCTTTGGAGTAGTTTCTAACGTCGTAAACCAAGCAGGTACCGTCTTGGAAACATGTTGCAAACTGAGTGCCTGCTCCATTGAAAGAAGTGGAGAACCCAGAATCACAATTTGTCTCAATGACATGGTCAGTTCTTAGACTTCTGGAGCCTTCTTGTCCTGGATGCAACAAGAAGATCCTTGAGCAGTCGCCAACGGCAACCAAACTCTTGTTGTCATCAGAAAGAACAGAGTGATTCAACGGTGAAAGCAAATTGACAGAATCAAGTACCGAGACTCTTGAATTTGAAATACCCGCAATGTAGAGGGACATATCATTGTTACAGACGTAAGAAGTGTACTGGTTATTTGAAATCTTGTTGAGGGAGACATTGTTGTTGATGTAGCAACCAAGCCTTATGGTTGAGCTGGTCTGTTGGTCTCGGTTGTAAAACGAGAATAAACCTCTCCAGTTGGACCCATCAACGGAGTGAGTCCCAGAACCGAAAGTGTTTACAATGTCAGTGGTGTTGCTCGAGATAGCACTCATTGACCCTACAACACCTCCACTCACAATGTTGCCGTCAGCCTCGTCAAAGCAGCGGGGCTGGAAGTCCAGCTTGCACACAGTGGACACTTTGTCCGTGGACTGGTCTGTTGCTCTGATAGTGTCTTCATATGTGTACAATATTTCCTTCCTGTTTCTCGCTGAGTGTTGGATCAAATCACGGAGTTGCCAATGACTGAGGGGGTAAGGAGTTAGTAAAGAAAACCAGTAAAATCAGCTGATAAGGGGGTAAATACTCACTTTACGGTTATCTTGGCTGTGAGGTACTTATAGTGTGATAGTAACGTTGGGTGTTCTCTGCGTAGAGATCTCTGCCTCCTAATGTGCCTGTTGGTGGTTGTTAGTGGCTGAGCAAAGTGTTTATCAAGAAGAGTCATACAGCTTTCGCCATGAAAGGCTGTGTCCACACTTAAATGGCACTCTAGTGTTGCTGAGTATTCGCTGTACTCTCAAATGGAAACTTCACTTACTGTGTATGGTTCGCACTGTCGATAGTCATTTCGTATTAATATATGGCTTATTTTGTTCGAGAGTTGCTTGATTCTGGCCGGCAATCTGCTGTTTTTATAAGCTTCAAAACTTGTCACAAAGCTGACCCGCTTTCTGTGACGTAATTCGCGAATTGATTTCCCCACGAAAGGTGCGTGTTAACACAAAATAACTATGGAAACGTGAATGCCCGATTTCCTGTTATTCTGAGGCTCTTTAAAACCTGTGACATACAGTCTTTAACGAGTCTTTAAGAGGTGCACAACACACAGCAGCAGAGAAGTATCTTGTACGGCCAGAAATCATAAAGTCAGGCGACTGTAGTGATCTCGATTCTCCGAGAGCACCCCCTAATGTGTCAAAGTTATTCGTTAGAGCTGGCATGTTAGATAACTCCTAGGTTCCTAGTGAAAGCCAGCTAGCCACATTCCACGATTTGAGACTATTTCATCATGTATGATTAAGTGAAGAACAGTGTGCACAAGTGATCCGAAAACCCATGCTCGACGTTTTTTAGTTAGCAATAATTATACAGTAAAGAAATTCGAGGCGCGCCCATAGACATCTGATGTTTAGGGACAGAATTGGTTATAGCACGATATCACAGAGCTATTATATACTCCTGGCTTTACGTCAATGTCAGTTCTTTTTTTCTTATTTGAAACATACTTTTTCCACTAGCCCACGAATAAGAAAAGTTTCAAGGGTGATCATGTGGGCGTGCCCCAGGCAAAAACGGTTATATTACATAATACACAAAACTAACTATCTGGCTCTGGGCACGCAACCCTAAATCCTGTTATGAAATTTTTGTAGAGCACATACTCTGAAACCTAGGCCAAAACACAACAAACAAAGCCAAGCACTGAAATTCATTTGTGTTGATTGCCATATTCAAGGAGGCTTTTCCGCAATGATATGGGCTCTTTTTCTTAGTGCCATGGCTGCAGTCTGGCTCCTGCAGCGGTTTTATACACTTACTCGGGTACCTGTCGATGACTTGGTGAAAGCCTTGAAGATCGAGATACCCCGAGCGCCGAAGGTCTCCATCGACAACATCACGGACACTAAAGTCTACATTCGTTGGGATCTCCCAGCAGTGGAACAGAAGATTGTTAACTTTATGGTATTTTTGAATGGTCGTCATGTGGCCAGTTTGAGTGGGACTGAGTCACATTGCTGCTTGTTAGGATTGACCTCCAACACCAGGTACAAGTTAGATCTTGTCAGCGCAAACAATATTGGATACAAGGCGAAGAGTGAACCAGTGTACATTAAGACAAAGTCCAAGGAGCTACAAGAAGACCCTGATCAACTATCTCTTGAAAATCCCGACAATCTGTTCAAGTATTTGACCAATTCCAAAGATTCGTCTAACCTCGACAAACTTGTGACTCCTTTCTCTGTAAACCCCAATGTGGAAGGCAGGGCATCTAGGTCAAGATCGAACACAGTGAATTCTTTGAACAATGACCCAAATATGAACATATCATCCAACATATCAATCCATGCTGCTGAACTTCCAGATCCAAGGTCGATTGAAGACATTGAAGAACTCCGTTATCATTTAGAATCTGGACAAGAAGAGCTGCATACCATTCTGGTACAGCAGACACAGACTTATGTTGATTTCAAAGACTATGAAGCGACCTTGATCCAGGAAAGGGACTCATTAAGGGAACGCAAAAGGTTAGAAGATGGCAACAGACAGTCTATGAAGTCTGAAATCACAATGTTAGATGATACAAGGCGTTTGACAGAGTTAAGAAAGACTAAGCAAGAAACTCTGCTAAGTGACAAACTGAAAAACATTGAAAAAATGGAGAGCGACTTGATGCTATGGAATCGAAAGATTGATGAGTTCCAAGACAAGAAGCTGGAAATGGAGAGGGAAGAGCCTGCTATTTGTGTAAAGATTGAGAAAGAAATAGAGGAGAAGCAGTGTAAAATCAAGGAACTGAATGAGATTATCTCTCAGCTTGATGAGAATATTAAGGCCTTGAGTGCTCAAAAGAAGAAACCAGAAAGTCTTCAGTCTTTCTCAAAACTGTTCAAAAAGCTGTCCTTTCATACTGATGATCAGGGCTTTATTGACTCAGAAGGCATTAAGATTTTAGAGACTGTCAAATCCATGGATGTTGAGATCTACAACATGTTGAAAGGATCTATCAACACCGACAACAAGTTGGAAGCCGAATGGAGAGCGCAACAGCAGCGTGAAGTCAACCGTTGCGTGAAGCTATCGGAGAATTACAAACAGCTCTCAAAACAAATTCAACAATTTAAAGAGGGTGTGCACTCTAAGGACAGCTGGGATAAGGTCAATTCTCCACCACCTCCCTCCAATGCAACCAACAGTACCAACTCAATTGCCCATTATATCACTAATGGTGGGTCTTACCAAGCTCCTTCGCCTCCTTCACGGGTGGCTAACTTCAACTACAACTTCAGCTCAGGAAGCACTCCTTCATTAAATTCAATTCCAAATCAAAACGGTGGCAACTCATTTGATCAAAAGCCAACCATTTGGAATAAAATTCAAAACTCGTCAGAAATTCAACCAGCACAGTTACGTACTACTGATCTGGATGAATTTGCACCTGGAGAGATCGACTCCCCATCTGTTGACCACCTGCTCCCTACAAACCTGATTGGTGAGGACTTGTCTGATTTCTTGTTCACAAAACATAAAGATGTACTGACAGCACAATCATCTGGCACCACTCCATCTCAAGAATTCTCCGGTCAAAGCTTCAACGATGTATCTCGTATCAGCAGCACTTTTGCGAGCAATCAGTTCCCTATGTTGAATGGTGATTCTAATGGAAACTTGACATCAAAACCTGTTTTCCACCACGACTTTGATATGTCTCCTGTCGCAAAAGCTCCCTCCAACACAAATCTATTTCCAACGCCAACTTCACCACAAATTTCTTACCATACCACAGACTTTCTGTCTATGCATAACTCACCTGTTGGTAGCTTCAATGGAAATATTCAGGATTTGCACTCTATATTATCTGGAGGAAACCCTAACGACTTTGTTGCTCCTTTGAAACTAGCATCTCCAACAGGATCGCAGGCCCAATCACCTACTCCGATTCACTCTGAGCTAGCAAATCAACAAGTTGATCGAAAGGAGCAGTATCAACAACAAAGCTTAAACGCATTTTCCCCAAGAAGGCTGTCTAACGTTTTCAATTTTGGCAAGAAACACAATGACCAGAATAGTTCACAAGCACCGTCAGCACAATCACCAAACATCACTGCAACCAAATTGTTGCAGCAGAGTAAGTTCTTTGGCAGTCACAAGGCTTCAAACTCTGCAGACTCGAACAGCGATCAGACAGGCGGCAATAACAACGGTAGCAACAACAACAGTAACAACCACAGCAACGGACACCACTTTTTTAACTTTCACTCTCATCATAAGAATGACGTTCCTCAGTCCACACCAGGCAATGACAATAACTTTTTGAACTCTGTCTGGGATCCAACCGAGTTAAAGATTCACAACAGAAATATCTCTTTGAACTCAACCAAATCTTTGGAGAAAGACAGTGACAGTTGGTCCTACTTTCACAATCACTCGGCCAGTGCATCTCCTGCTCGCAAGGAAGAAGTAGTTGTAGTACCACAGACTACTTTGGCTACCAGTACTGCTCAGGCAACATACAGCATCAACGATGACAAGAATGAAGATTCCTTGTTAGCACCAGTGGAGTTGACCAACACCAACAGATCTTCCAACACGACATCCGTCAAATCATTGAAGTCAGCGTCAAACGAAGCCAATTCGACTCCGTCACCTTCGTTCTTCCGCAGAAAAAAGAGCTTTTTCTCTTCGTTTGGGGCCAATGATAAGTCCCCACCAAAGTCCGCACCTTCACACTCACATTTTCAGGTCATCGATACTGATGACTCTATTGATGAATTCAACGTTGGCAGCAGTGGTAGTGGTTCTACCAAGAGACTGTTTTCTAGACAAGGCAGAAAGTCGTCCATGATTTCACAAACACGGAAGCAGTCCTCGTCATCCTCGTACCAAGAGTCGCAGAATGAGTCCCTGAACTCTAATGGAGGTCGCAGTAACTCACTGGTCAACAAGCTGAGCTTCTTTAAAAATGGGAAAGAAATCAATGAGATTGATGAGGCTGTTGAGGATGACTGAATGGCAGATGTGTGTATATAGATCCGCCTCTTGTTGAGACATCATTTAATAATTTGAAACCGTAGTTGATTATCCAAAGGAACTCTAACACCCTGAGAATAGACTAATTGAGGTCAAGGACTTTCGAACTCACGTTGATCCGCAGGGTAGCGAACGACAGGGTGAAACCTTACACCAAAACTGGTCTATCATCTTTTAGAATAAGAGAGACGTGTGTGGCAATGTTTATGGGTATATCTGAATCACCATCCAATCACCTCAGTGTTCAGTATTCAGACTGTCATGCTCGAACCCACCACCAGTGAACGCCTACCTCCTATCCGATCCAGTTTAAAACTCTCCCAGTATAGATAAGCTTAATGGACCCCATGGCAAGATTTGTCTCCTGATGGGCGTGCCCTTTTAGTGAGTTCTATGCCCGTCAAGAAATGCGGAGCCCGGAAAGTTGATCTGGTAGCCTACAAAGAACAAAGTGTGAAGCGTATCAGTTAATATGTACGAAAGCTTCAGAAGAAAGAGAACAATACCGCAACAGCAAGAGCTACCAAACTGCGTTCGGCCAGAGAGGCAGCGCCAGCGGAAGTATTGGTGGCTGAAGTTGAAGTAGTTACGGTGCTACTACTAGTGCTGTCACTTGTTGTCCCTGTTGTCCCAGAAGTTGTGCTAGAGCCTGTGCTAGAAGTTGATTTATCACTCATAGATGCCACACTTGAAGTCTCCAAAGTGACACCACCCCCTGTTCCAACAGCAGACAACAGATTCGTATCAGTGTCAATAGCGCTAGCCAATGAGCTCAAAGCTTCTAAAGCAGAGGTAATATCACCTCCAACATCAGAACCCAATCCATCATAATCAGTAAAGTCACTGAACCCACTCCAATCACTGAGCCCTGCTGTCAAACTAGCAAGCTCATCGCTGAAACTACCTTGTCCAGAACACTTGATAGTTCCTTCTTCCTTAAACCCACTTCCAACCTCAATATCATAATCGATCTCGGGAACTTTCCAGTTGTCACCAATAGCAGCAGTGAATGTTACAGTAATCCCCCCATAGAACGAAGGAATTGAGCCCCATTCAAGCTTGAAACTATCATCATCAACATCTTGCGCAGTGGTGAACGGTGCTACTCCCAGCCCAGCATTAAGCTTCCCTCCGTTGCTCTTGAATTCAATAGATGCAGAAGATGACCCCCAATCAGACTGGTACGGGGTAAACATTGTGATGAAAAGAGAATCCCCTAATGGGAGAAAACCGAACTCAGTGGTGCCTAGACCCGACGAGACGCTTGGCTCACATGTGAGGATACCCGAGACGGTGGAGGCAATTGCCAGTATTACTAATAGATTCATCGCTATGATACATGTACATTGTGAGCGCAATTGAATGAATGGAGCTGGCTGTTTATGTATGAAAGCACTAATGGCAGTGTTTGATAGAAAGAGGGGTCACAGATTGCTGTCTAAATCTGTGCAGATCTAAAATCTGCACATAGCTGCTGCTGCTGTCGAATTCTCCACTTTGCTGTGTGAGCTCATCATATCGGATTTGTGTTGTTGTCTTTATACATAAAGCTCTAAGGTCAAAATGCACATTCTCCTCATCTTCCCAGCTTTGAGTCTTACCAACTTGCGGTCTATGTCCTCCTCCGTTTCCTACTCAAGGAAACTAAGAAAAAAAAGAAATAGGTAAAATGTAATAAAATAAAGGTGAGAAAGATTGGTGCCGGAATGCTTGGTCCAGATTCAGATGCAGCCAGGAGTCATCACTGGCTATGCTAAGCATGGGTTGGTACATGAGAGAGGCTAAAGCAGCGTCATACTGAGCGTGATCGTAGTTGGAACAATCCACTGTGAGAGGATTTAGTCTATATCACCAGTAGTGACCCAGAGTGACTCAGATCTACGGTCCAGTCGGTGTGAGAGGGTTTAGAGCTATTCAACGAATGTTTCAAACATCAAACCACCGGTCATAGCATCACTTGTAGTTTAGTGGCAGATCTTGTTCATTGATTCAATCGATCTCGGTGGTGCTAGTGTATTCGAACCCTAACGGGTGGGTAGGTGGAATGAAATGGCGAGGACGAAAAAGGGTTCGGATCCAATGATCTAGGTAAAACAAATACCTGATCACAGAGAAAAACCCATCCTTCTCCTTGTAGTCTGAATAACAGACATCCTCTCTCCCGCATGATTGATCCAATCCGACTGTCGTTGACTCAGTTTACTGGTCCAGTTTATCACGTGTTGATGACACTACCCACTCCTAACAAGCAGTGGGTATGGTGATGCATTGAAGACTTGTTGAAGCATTTTGACAAGATCTGAAACGAGTTTTTTATTCGATTTGGTACGTACCCCACACCCCATGATATGCTGCCTGACCACACACACTCTCTCTCTGGTGATCAGAGCATAAATATAGACGGAGGAGGAAATACAGCTCTGTTAACCGCAAGTGATGAGATGCCATACTTGAAAACAAAAATTTCCAACTACCAAACACTGTTAACAAGATAATCCAGGAATCCAGTTAAGAGATCTCTGATCCAAATGCTACCAAGATTCCTGTAAGCCCGCAAGTGATTTTGAACAAACCTGTATTTTATGGCATCGACAACACTTCGGACTTCGTTGCGGATGTCAGTAACTACGTTAAGAGCAACTCACCTCGTGACGCTCTGCCATTATGGGTTTCGTACCTGGAATTCAAGGCATCAAAGGCTCTTCAGTACTTCTAGCACGAGTATATATTCTTGTGAATGATACGATTGTGGCATTCACTGAGCTGTATATAGCCAGAGGAGTAGATACAGTTCCACCACAAGTGGTTAGTAATACATGTGGATACACGAATACATGAATACACGATCTAATATAATGTATGCTGATTAATTGCTGGAAGGAAAGAAAGTCAAAACTGTAAGACGAGGTGGCTTTTTTTACAACAAACGCGGAATTCCGCACAAATACCAAGAGGACCCTTCACAATAGGTGTGGCCGTACCAGCACTTTTATGATGAGCCCGGAGAGTGCGCAGACACGGCTCTTACACAGCTAACAGCTCGACCTTGCTGGGAGAGCCAGAGACTGAGCACGTTGCAAGGAACACCGCTCAAAAATGGGTATATCACTTACAACGAAGGGGTCAAAACTACTCCAGAGATTCATACTCCCAAACTGTTGGTGTCCATAGTATATTCAAGAATTTGTAAGCTAATCTGTAGAATCCCCATAAGGGCACTTGCAGATCTGTCTTGAGATTGCCTATTTTCATCGGAAACAACAACTTAGATGATTAATAATAAGCAAGTTAGATGATTAATCAAAGCCAACATACATTTGATATATAAAGAAAGGTTAACATCCCAGTGTCATCCGGTAACTTCAGCATGAAATTTAAGCACTGAAGTAACAATGTCCATCTCCAAATCCCTCTCTAAGGCGAATAATGCTTTACAGTCAATCGTTCCCTTATCAAGCAGAAACAAGCACCTCTCATTTGCGTTCGTCCTTGCTGCAACATGTTTAGACAACTTCTCCCTAGGGATTAATATAACAACAATGCACTCCACTATGGAGCACTTCCATGCAGACTCCATCATCGCGTCATGGACATTGTCTGCCTATTCGCTTACACTTGGCTCCTTCATCATGTTCGGTGGTAAATTGTCTGACATTTTGGGTCCCGATGTCGTCTTTGTATGGTCTATTTTCCTATTGGGAATAGTAGCGCTGATCAACGGGCTAATTCAGAATCAGATCATTGTCTTGATTGTTTTTAGGGCCATCCAGGGAATATTCGGGGCCTTCATGATGCCGTCTGCGTTCGCCATTGCAGCTAGTTATTACCAGGGAAAGGAATTAGGCTTAGCGATTGGTGGGTTGGTATTGACCTTCAATTCTGTGTTTGGTATTTCACTCGTTCTTGGTGGTGCGTTCTCAATGACCCCAGTTGGTTACAAAGGCGCATATTACTTGACTTTTGCTTTGGCTATGTTTGTTTTTTTGGGGCTATACTTTGGGATGTATCCAATCTCAAGAACTGTCGAGCACGATGGATTGAGTCTGAAGTATTTGGATTATCCCGCTGTCGTGATGCTTGTTGGTGGAGTGTTGCTAGTTATTCTGGGGCTGACACAAGGTGGAGAGTCATGGCACAAGCCATCCTCATATGTCCCACTTGTAATTGGTGTCCTTCTAACAATCGCCTCTGTCCTGTTTGAAACAGTTTACCTGACAAGGTACAAGAACTCCTTGCAAACTACAGCCACCACTGAAATTGACAGTGAAGAAAACAAGACCAAACAGGAGGATAACACGTTGGACTCAAGCACAACAGTGGTGCGATCGGTTTCAGCCGGCTGGCGCTCTCAAGTTCAGCTTCTCCTCCCAGCTGAGGCCTTCTCCATTCCAGGAATCATCTCTTACATTTTAGCTACTTTCATGCTATTCATTGTCTTCATCTCAGTTACAATAGCCCAGGTCGAGTACTTCCAGTACGTGGTGCAGGACAACGCATTGATCTGTGGCCTAAAGGTTTTGCCCATCTCAATCGGACTCACATTTGGCTGTGTTGTGAATCAAGAGGGCCTCATTTATCGGATCGGCATGAAGTACTGCCTGTTATTCTCCCAAATTGTTGGCATCGCCTCTGTTGTGTGGATGTCTAGACATAATCTCCTAAGCACTAACAGCTTCTGGAAGTACGATGCCTTCTCGGAAGTTCTTTTTGGGTACTCAATGCATCTTTACTTCTGTATATACCTCAATGCCGTCCTGAGAAGAACACCAATGCATCTACAAGGTGTCGTGTCTGGTCTGTTGCAAACAGTAGGTCAAGTCGCCTTAAGTGTTGGCAATTGCATTTTGGCCTCTATATTGGGTGTGTTGGTCATTGTTGAAGGCGTGGAATATAGACTGGCACTACAGAAAAAGTTTGGGGACGTCTATTACATGTGTATGGGACTCTACGCTGGAGCCTTTGCTGCAATTCTCTTCATCAAGAATCAAAAGTCTGTTGAGCAGGAGGAAAAGGATATACCAGACGACGAGTCAGAGAGCTGTGTCTGATGTCATAGCCGTCCTTCTAGTTCTATCAATAAAATAATCATTAGTTTCTTAGTAGCTTCTCTTACCGCTATTCTAAGCTGGATATCTGCTGCAAGGGACCAGGAGAGCCTCGCCGGATTAATTCCACCAAAGCAGAGCGTCAAATCATCCCAAATAAAGTAATTTCGTGAATTGCACTGTCAAATCATTTCGCCAAACGACGCTAATTTCCTTTTCCAGCCAGAGAAAAAAATCAGAAAAAAAAAAAAAGGAGTTTCAACAACAAAAGAGAGATCAAAACAACGAGAAACGGAGCAGAAAGGCAACCAGCTTAGCTAACAACAGCAGGCAATAGCTCGTTCTTTTCCTGTGCAGATTACACTACACATACCTATATATATAGAGAGCGCTCATCACGCAGAGACATTAACTTGCCTTCAAGGACAGAGCAATAGCAGAGTGAGAGATCAAACACGAACATTCCAGTACAGCACATCTCTCTTTTTGCTTTCAACAAAAACTCTATAGAGAAGAAACTATATACACTATAACACCAGTGATGAGCATTCCCAGACTAAAGAAGTCTGCCTCCTCAATGAGCAGATCCACGGTGATATCAATTTTTGCCTTCACAGCCACTGCACTCTTGCTTGCATTGCATCTCACGCTCACGGCAATCTTTGCCCAACCATACTATCCAACATCACTCGTGAATACGCCCAACGTCGAGTACTACGACCTCAAAAATTATGTGGGACTCGCGGATGGCTGGCAGCATGAAGAGCGGATCCTGTTTTGTGTGCCATTGAGAGACGCAGCGCCGCACCTCCCAATGTTTTTCTCTCACATGCGCAACCTGACGTACCCACACCACCTTATAGACTTGTCATTTCTCGTGTCTGACTCTTCAGACGATACTATGGCCGTTCTAGAGGATCATCTGCGTGAAATTCAGAATGGGAGGGATCAATCCTTGAAATTCGGCGCGATTGAGATCTTTGAGAAGGACTTCGGACAGAGCATTGGTCAGGGTTTCAGTGACAGACACGGCTTCGAAGCTCAAGGTCCAAGAAGAAAACTCATGGCGAGGGCTAGAAACTGGCTGTGGTCTGTGTCCATTAAGCCATACCATTCCTGGGTCTACTGGAGAGACGCAGATGTCGAGACTGTCCCACCAACCATCTTGGAAGACTTGATGCACCACGGAAAGGATGTCATTGTTCCTAATGTCTGGAGACCTCTACCAGACTGGTTGGGTAATCAACAACCATATGATCTGAATTCGTGGCAAGAGAGTGAGGGGGGGCTGCAATTAGCGAAGACCCTTGGTGAGGATGCAGTTATCGTTGAAGGTTATGCAGAATATGCCACCTGGAGACCACACTTGGCGTATTTGAGAGATCCATACGGTGACCCAGAAGTCGAGATTGAGCTTGACGGTATCGGGGGGGTGTCTATCTTGGCGAGGGCTAGAGTTTTTAGAAGCGGTGCCCATTTTCCTGCCTTTTCATTTGAGAAGCACGCGGAGACAGAGGCGTTTGGTAAGCTTTCTAGAAGGATGGGGTACTCTGTTGTTGGTCTGCCACACTATGTCATTTGGCATATCTACGAGCCATCCTCTGATGATATCAAGCACATGGAGTGGATGGCGAAGGAAGAGGCGAGACAAATTGAGGAGAACAAGCTCAAGAAGTTTTACAACAAAATCTGGGAGGAAGGATTCGAGGACATGACACAGGACTGGGAGAATGACAAGATCAATATCTTTAAAAATACAGATACCAATAAGTTCAAGCCTGGCAAAGTGGATTGGTCTGGATCTGATTCCTTCAATGGCGACCCAATGGGCACTAAAGACAAAGATAAAATCCTAGCTGCATTTGACCCATCATCATAGAGGGCGAAACCCGTTCCCCATCATACCTATCACTTCGGGCATTCAAAAGACAGATGGGATGGGGGAGACTTAAAAGAGCAATTTAGAGACTCATATCAGCATAGTTTCATTTCAACTATTTTTCTTTTTAGTCTGTTCAATACAATTTTGTATATTAGTTTTGATTGTAACTAAAATCCGAGCAATCACAACCAAAACCAGTTGATGACTGCAAACAGTGGTGGACAAATCAAATGGGGCACTATACACTATGCTGCGCAATAAGTGAAGATCGACTGGTGGCCAACATCTCAAGGCTAACGCCGCCTGTCCAACTTTTCCACACGAAAGTCTTGTGAGGGCACTTCAAAAGGCGTAATTGAAGTAGTCTCGTCCATGTCATAACTGGCACAGTCATACAGGTTTTGACATACAAAGGTACAATACAAACCAGCTAGCACTCACTCGTTTCTTTGTCGTCAGCCGAAGTCACTCAAAGTCACTCAATATTATCTCTATTTGTATGGTGTCTGATTAAATAAGAAAGGAGCCTCGATATCCCAATTTGACGAAAAATTTCGGCTCAAGACGCCAAAAATACGCATGATTGATGCATACACCGTAAGATCAATGCTTGTATAACACAGAGCTTATCATTCAAACTCAGCTACATTCACTATTAATCTTCATCATCTTCACTAGACCAGATCTGCAAAAAAAAAAAAAAAATGGTTAGGGAAAACCATGATGTTGTCTAAATAAATAGTTATAGAATGCAGTTTGTAACGTCAGACTGAACTGATCATCAGAGCAATCAGAGTGATGCGACAATGGTGTATCCAAACAACCACGTCCTGACGCGTACGGTACGCAGCCACAACCGAATAGCAGTTGTTGTGGCTTTGAACCGTGCCAACAAATGCAGTAGATAAATCTTATCTTAGACAAACATTAAAACCCTTCCTTGAGAAAAAAAATGCAATATATCATAACCCATTAATCGTACCTAAGTGCCATTTTGATAGTAACCCAGATTAACCCATCTAGTACTTGACCGGGGTTGGGGAACGGTACATCTTGTAAGGACCGTCATGAACATGTGGATTCTCCTGGGAGTACTGGTAAGCCTCCAATACAGCAAGCTTGATCTTTTCCAAAGACTCGTCACTGATTTGGTAGTGGAAAGCAACACGGCCACCCATCAACTTGACACCGTGCTTGTTACCAAACTTGATCA
This sequence comes from Barnettozyma populi, assembly GCA_003706705.3. Taxonomy (NCBI): domain Eukaryota; kingdom Fungi; phylum Ascomycota; class Saccharomycetes; order Phaffomycetales; family Phaffomycetaceae; genus Barnettozyma; species Barnettozyma populi. The sequence continues at coordinate 231,969 of PPLZ03000001.1, forward strand.
TTGTGTCATCCTTAATGAAGTTGGCCTTCAAATCAATAAAAACAAAGTTTGTATCAACTGGCGATTCCAAAATGATACCATTCTCGATGCAAAAGTCACCCAACTGTTTGGCCTTGGCGTGAGAGGATCTCAACTTTGGTAGAGTTTCGTCGATGGCAACCATGGCCATCTTGGCCATCATACCGGATTGTCTAATTCCACCACCACACTGTTTCTTGAAGTGGTTGCACTTCTTGATAAATGGAATCTCACCAACAAGAACAGACCCCATTGGGGCACCAATGGACTTGGACAAACAAATGGAGATAGAGTCAAAGATCTCACCATACTTCTCCATGGACACTTCGGCCTCAACAGATGCGTTCCAAATTCTGGCACCATCACAGTGCAGCTTGTAACCATTCTCAATACAGAATTGTTTAATTCTCAACAACTCCTCGTATGGATAGATGATACCATGCAAGGTATTCTCCAAAGAAATCAACTTGGTTGGAGCACCATGGATATCTCCGTCCTCTGGAATGATATTCTGTTTGATGTCCTCCAAGGTCATGTAGTCGCCATTTGATGGTCTGACTGGGGTAACCATTGCGTTGGACAACATAGCCAAACCAGCAGCCTCGTGAGTATAGACATGAGCTCTGTAGTCACACAAGATGGAGTAAGGTGGTTGAAAAAGGTGAGATCTAATAGCGATCTGGTTGGACAATGTACCAGAGACACAGTACAAACCAGCAGGCTTACCGGTGAGTTTTGCGACCTTCATCTCTAGGGAAATCGTATCAACGTCTTCATTGTAGACAGAATCACCAATGGAGGCTGTAAGGGCAGCCTTCACCATGGACTCGGTTGGAGTGGTGAAAGTGTCTGATCTGAAGTCGTTGGCAGCAGAGACATAAGGGGTGGTTTCGACTGTCATTATGTCTTTATGACCTGAATCAAAGCTTCTTTGAGAAGAGAGAGGAGCCTCGAAAAGTTTTATAGAGGTTTGTGTGTCACCCGGAAAAAAGAAAAGTGCCGAACGCGAGCCGGCCGTAAAGGGAAACAGGAGCCGCTTATCGAAGTGGGCGTGCTTGGTGGGCCGCACTTCAAAGCCCGGTTGGGCGCTTCCGCGTAGCTCTCCGCCTACCATCTCCTCCACCTAGGCGGAGGTGCTGAAGGGAAATTTTGTGTGGGTACGGTGAAAATGGTGCTGCCTTCCGATTGGTTGGAATTGAGAAAAAAGCAGTCACAACTATGGCCTACTACTATGTGACGGTCTGTTGGTGGAGGCGCTGGGTGGTGAGTGCACAACAGTGCCCACCGACTTTGCTCAAGTGAAAGTGACACATTTTCGTGCCTTTATGCCTAATTTTGTGGGTCACTGGAGGCAAAAATTGGGTGGAACTCGCACCTATTTGACTCCGGACTGACTCCTACTCAGAACGTGACTCCTTTGAATCTGTAATGGTGTATGGGTGTACTGTGTACGAAAGCTACCAGGGCTTTTTCGACTGACGACTATCGTTGTAATAAAGAATAGATAGTATAGTAGGCCTCAACACCCCCAGACTAACTCACCCCACACACCAATGTCTGTGGATATCCTTGAAGTTGCTGCACTCAACAATGTTCATCACCCGTTCAAAAACTACGCCTCCAAATCAAACAACAAGAGAGTGAAAGCTGCAAAACAGTTGCACATTGACGAGGCTAGATTCATCAAGAGCAATGAAGACAAGTATAGACCAGGTGCAATTTTCTACAACAGTCTGAACAGTCCACCGAGTATCATTCCCCAAAAGAAATACTGTGATATCACAGGCCTAAAAGCCAATTACAAATCTCCATCGAACAATCTTTTGTATCATAATTTGGAAGTTTACAGTGTGGTGAAAACGATACCGCAGGGCGTTGATCAACAATACCTGGAGTTGAGGAATGCCAATGTTGTCTTAAGATGAACTATAGGGGTAATGAATAACGGTAATGACATTGTGTCTTTGTAACTTTTTCTATACACTCGCCACTATCTTGTTGATTTTATCACTGAGGGATTTCTCGTTGATCTTGAGCTCTTCTGTTTGGAAAGGGTTTAATATGAGATTTAAGTATACTTTGTGGATCATTATAAATAGGGGAGTGCCTGCCTTCATTTCATAGCTCGTTCCGATTATGATCTTCAGACTAGTGTTGGTCTCATATCCATAGACATTGATCTGGTCTTTTACAAACAGTAATTGCGCAGTGTTCTTTGGACTGTCATACGTAGGAGAGGTAAATACATCCAATGCCATGTTCGACAGAAAATGGTACTTCAGCAGCTGGTTGCTGTCATTGGCTTCTGCTATCTGCTGAACATGGATAGGGCGGTTCTGTCATCCACTGTTAGATTCTCGAAATAGGTTAAGCCAACACGCATAATCAACATACATCTCTCGATATGAGAGCAACAAAGTATGTCTTTTCGGACATTGTTGATGGGATGTGAGAATCTTGGGGCTTCTGGTTGTACACCACCCAAGATGATGGCATTGTGAGAAACGCTACTGTTTGTGGTTCACCCGCTCATAATTCACGTGACTGATGAGTCAGCAGGCTGCGTAGAATAGAACTGCGAAATTTGGTCGACACACATCACTGTGGGGAGGTTTTCTCTTATAAAGTGTTGACAAAAGTTATACCACTATTTCTTCTCAACTTGTTCTGTTTGCCACCACAATGCAAAGATCAATTTTCCGCCCTGAAAGTAAATCGAAGCCCGTCTCTAGAAGCAATTCTCGTCCACCGTCGAGGGACCCAAATTCAGACAATGATTTGCTTACAGAAATCAATTTTGACAACCTTGATGAGCTTATCTCTGCTAGACTAAGCGTGTTGCTTAACGACAATGATAATCTATCCGCTGCTGCTACCGGTGGGAAAAGTGGCGAGGAGAAAGTGAAGCTGAAACTGAACTCCATTCCAGAGATCATCAAGACTTTGCAGAAGCCGTTGCGAGAAGTTACCGCCCTCGATCGTGAGTTGCTCCTGAACCAGTTGTACCATCTGATCATCAAGACCGCTGAACTTGAGACCGTTTACCCTGATGAAGATGACTACGAACAAGACCTTCTCCTGCTCTATAGAGATTTTGAAAATAACAAGGACACTAGTTCCAGTGAGTTCTTGCTTTTGAACAGAGTCATTGCCACCTTCCTAATTGCCAACCTGGATGAGTCAGCTGTGTTGTACTCTGAAGACAAGTCGCTTAACATATTATCCCTGTTGGAAAGGTACATTCAAGACGATAGGATCCCAGCTAACATCAAACAGCATTTAATTTATTCTTATAGTTCCATCAATTTAGCGATCTTCGACGGTTCAGGAGGATTTGGAGTTGAAAGCAAGCTGGAGTTCTTGAATGGAGTATTATTGAGCTATGTCAACGACCTCGAGGAGAATGCCAAGGTCATTTCTGCATTGTCTTACGGTATCGGTGCGTTGCTCACTTTATTGGTAGAGAGTGCCACTTTGAATGAGTATCTAGAGAATTTGCTAGATCCAACCTTGTTTGACCTTCTGGAGGATTCTGAAAATCTGGAGCTATTGAAGCCAGTCACGATGATCTTTGGGTTGGCTTTTGAGATCTACAACTACAGCGATGACTTTAATGAGGATCTATCTGAATATGTTGCTGCTCACGATTATGACTTCCCTTTTGCCAACAAGTACCAACTGACCACCAGATTGGAGGAACTTTACAGAAATTCTAGTAAAGCCATTTCCAAAAAGGATAAGAAGCAAGGACGTTCATTGTTCAAGGATGTGTTGAATAGTGTTGAGCTGTACTCTGATAAGAAGCAAAGAATCAAGAAGCTCAGTTCTAAGAAGAGAGCAGATGATATAACTGTGGACAGTGACATTGATCCAGAGGCTGACATTTTGAGTCACATAAAATTGAGTAAATCTAGATCATTGGCTGTAACGTCTTGGTTCGCATTCTTCAGATTAATCCAATTGAAGTGGGTGTTCTCTTCAGGTCTTCACACACACTTGGCGAGTAATGAGCAAATCAGTTCTATTGTCAGAGACAAGCCAATGAAGTCTTACTCATCCAACTTCAGTTTCGATGATGAGCATGACGAGGAATTCTACAATGACGATGATAAGCGCAGGCTTAATCATAAGCGGAAGCAGAAGGAGATTGAGGCCAAACGTATGGAGAAGTTGACTATCTCCTTAGATCAGTCGGGACTAAGATAACAATACTACCCACTCTTCTAATATAAGCACAAAGCTAAAAACTCTACAACGGTGACCTGCAGCATTAATGCAAAACCGATCACTAGCTTTCTAACCTTCACGCACTTAATAGAAATTAAGTCTGGGCCAATGGATAATCACAAGTTCTAAATTTCATATAGTTCAATAAGAGCTTTTACATGAGAGTAGTATGACTTTCAGCAAAGAGAGCCTGGTAAAGCTAGACATTAGGGTCAAGTGAGGTGAAGTGTAGTAGTCCTTCTATGATATCCTGACATGGTTGCAGTTTCTTCACTTTCTGGAATGTTCTCATTAACATTAGTCGCTTCTCCTTCACGAACTCTTATCCCAAACCAATATCAGTAGCTAAGCAGATAAATAACTAACTACCTTGTGTAATTTTCACTTTTGGAAAACTACCTCTACTCTCTCTTCCCCTATATCATGCCCATTATGCGATGTCAGTTAAGCGAATCCCCACACCAGAAAGAAAGAGCAGGCATCATCTAATATTAAGATGGACGATGGACGTATAGGTATGTCTCATTAAAGCAAAACCACAGGTCCTTCTGAGTGAACGTAAATAGGACCACGGCGCTTTGTGAATCTTCAATGAACCATAACCCACACACCAACTGGACAGCGCATGGAATCTCTAAAAAATCAAAACAACCAGAATCAACCACGAACGAAAGCTCACGTCAAACCTCCGTACCCACAAAAAACGCCTGATGGATTTCGAAACCAACGAAGAACTTAACGGTGTTCGTTTCTCTTGGAATGCTCTTCCAAAGACGAAGGCCGAAGCCACCCGAATGGTGGTTCCGATTGGCTCTCTTTACACACCATTGAAGGTGAATCCAGACCTCAAGATTGCCAACTATGAGCCAGTTACATGTGCCAACAGCAGCTGTAAAGGTGTCTTGAATCCTTACTGCCAGTTAGATATGAGAACTTACTCCTGGTCGTGCCCGCTGTGTCATGGTAAGAACAAACTACCGGCACACTACGCCCAGATCACTCCAGACAACTTGCCGTTGGAATTGCAAGACGGTTCCCAGACAATTGAGTACGTCTTGGGTAGACCTGTACAGAATCCACCTGTGTTTTTGTTTGTGGTTGACCTATGTCAGGATGAGGAGAACTTAGAAGCGTTGAAGGAGACTTTGGTGATTTCGTTGAGTTTGCTGCCACCTAATGCGGTGGTTGGTCTCATCACATATGGCTCAATAATCCAAGTTCACGATTTGAGAAGTTCTATTCCTAAGAACTATAGCTTCAGAGGTAACAGAGAATACTCTTTTGATCAAGTAAAGGAGCTTGTAGGTGGGAATTTTGACCAATTCTTCTGTCCATTGGCTGAAGTTGAGTTCCAATTGACCAACACTTTGGAGAAGCTCAAAATTGACGAATGGGTCGTCAAATCCGGTAACAGAGCTTTGAGATCGCCAGGTGCTGCACTTGCCATTTCTATCTCCTTGTTGCAACACAGATTTGCTGGGTTTGGTGCTCGGGTTCTCTTTTTTTCTGCTGGTCCAGGTACCTCTGCTCCTGGTTTGATCGTGGGTAACGAGTTGAAGGAGCCAATCAGATCACATAACGAGGTTGATAAGGACACAGCTAAACACTACAAAAAGGCTGTCAAGTATTATGAATCTCTCACTGACAGAGCTACGCAGAACAGTCACACTGTCGATATTTTTGCAGGTTGCTATGATCAAGTCGGAGTCAATGAGATGCAGGCTTTATCTAACAAGACTGGTGGCTGTTTGCTCTTGACTGATTCGTTCACAACTTCCATCTTCAAACAATCATTGCTAAAGTTGTTCGGGAAGGATGACGAGGGCTTCCTATCCATGGCGTTCAACGGTAAGATGGATGTCAAGACCTCGCGTGACTTGAAGGTTGCTGGTTTAATCGGACATGCTGCACCTGTTAAGACTGCCGGCCAGGCCAACATTGCAGACACTGAAGTAGGTGTCGGTGGCACGAACCAATGGAAGATGGGTGCTCTTTCTCCAATTCACTCCTATGCCGTGTTCTTTGAGGTTGCCAACCAGGCGGCTTCTCCAAATGCATGCATCCAGTACGTCACGACGTACCAACATAGCTCAGGAACATACAGAACAAGAGTCACCACCCAGATTCTCCCATTCCTGGAAGATGGCGATATTAACATTGCCAACTCATTCGACCAAGAAGCGGCGGCTGTCCTGATGGCACGCATTGCAGTCTTCAAGTCTGATGACGATGACTCTGCTGACATTTTGAGATGGATAGATAGAATGCTAATCAAGCTCTGCTCCAAGTATGCTGACTATAGAAAGGACGATCCAGGCAGTTTCAGATTATCACCAATGTTTTCCCTTTACCCGCAGTTCATGTATTACTTGAGAAGATCTCAATTTTTACAAGTGTTCAACAACTCTCCTGATGAGACTGCCTTCTACAGACACGTGCTAACAAGAGAAGACACTGCTAACTCCTTGATCATGATCCAGCCTACATTGACTTCTTTCTCCATGGATGGCGACGAACCAGTTCCGGTGCTTTTAGACTCTGTCTCAATTCAACCAGACAAGATTCTTTTGCTGGACACTTTCTTCCATATCTTGATCTACCATGGTGAAACTGTTGCTGCTTGGAGAGCCGCTGGTTACCAAGATGATGAACAATATGCCTCTTTCAGAGAGTTCTTGAATGAGCCAAAGGCAGAAGCTGCTGAACTACTGGTGGATCGTTTCCCATTACCTAGATTCATTGATACTGAAGAGGGTGGCTCTCAAGCCAGATTCTTGTACTCTAAGCTAAATCCTTCCAATACTTACTCACAAGACAATTTGGATGTGCCAACGGGCGCAGCAGTTGTGTTCACGGATGATGTTTCTATGCAAAAGTTCATGGAGCACTTGCAGAAACTTGTTGTTGGTGGCGGTAACTGAGGCTAATGCGGATCCAAAATACGTATAATGAACCTAGTAGTGTATAACATCGAAAGAGTGTATATTAACAGTCATTGTAAGCGTTTTTGTTTCATAGCTCATAGATAGGCATTGAGAAGGTGCGCCCATCCAAGACCAGTACGTTGTTGATCGGTTGCTCCTTTTTGGACAAAAAGTTGATAACATCCTGAGCCAGTGCGCCACCCAAGATAGCCACAACAGGGCTGATTTCAGTATCCACCTGTTCAACAAGTTCTTGGTATATTTGGTCGTCGACTGGGTTTGTTCCCCATTGATTAGCCAGCTTTTCAGTCTCGTGCTTGAGTGAGGCAGCATTGATATCTGTATCAGTGATCTGTAATTGAGCAAGGGATAGGAAGGTAGGTAGGAAAGGTGATAGATTCTTGCGCTGTCGCTTGGTCAAGTTTTTCAAGTTCACAGTCTCTTGGAGTTGTGTGAATATTTTGTACGTGGACTTGACAGTAAATTTCTCATAAGTCTGCTTGTCCTCCTTATTGACTGAGGTCTCCACTGAAATTATCTCTTTATTGGCAGACACCGGGCCCACTTTTCTGGAAATAGGCATCTTTGTTCTGGTATAGGTGGTGACATCCAAGAGCAGATCATTAAAGATATACCCATACAGTCCATGCGTCGTGGTGGTGTGTAACGTGATGCTCAACTGACGAGTGATCCCATTCAACTTTACCAAGTCAGAACCAGTCAGGTTATTAGCAATCACAAGGTTGAACTTCTTGAAGTACTCCACATCACTCAGGTCCAATGGCTCGGTGTTAATGCTAAGCGCCACACGGTTGTTCAGGTCCTTGATACGAGCCTCGGCACCCTTGAGTTTCAGCTCCCCAACGTCGGTTTCAACAGAGAAAAATTGGCAAGACAAGTCTTCTTCTTTCAGCACACTGGAGTCCTGGATTTCTAAAGAACCAACACCAGCCAGGACCAAGTTTTTTACAATCTCAGTGCCCACACCATTCAGGTGGATCAGGAGAATGGACGCTGCCTTAATCCGGTTCTGGCCCTCTGCACCCCAAACACGGAGCTGTCTGTCGTACAATGCGAGCTCATCAGCTGATAATTCGGCCATGATGTGTTGCTGATCTCACTGTGTTTGGAGTGGATTCGCTATTAATTTTCGCGTTTTAGTCGGTGTTTGATAGTCACAGGATACATTAGGAATTCGGATATATATAAGGTTTCCTGTTTCCTATTTAGATATGCATATAAACAGACCGGGTAACCCTGTTAATCTGCTCCAAGCATCTTGTCAAACTGAAAGCAAAACAATGGAGCACTTTCGACAAGAGATCACATCCGAGCTTCTTCTATTACCCAAATGGACCTCACTAAGATTCTTGACACTACTCCAGAGCCGCACATTGTTGCGCTTACTACGACAACCAATACTTCTGGCGATTATTGTCTGCCCGTGCCAATGTGCGAGTATCAACAGCAGTTGACAGATCAGGTCGTCTCACTGCACTATGCTGACATCCTCAAGTACTTTGAGACAAACGACAAAGATCAGCTACTTCTGGACTCTCTAGAAACGTTATATCTCAATTCACAGCTTGTTGCGACGCATCCCTGTCTGTTGATTGAGCAGTACTTTCCTAAGACCCTGACTGCAAAGGATACTCCGTTGAACCTTGCCCTAACGAGTGGGAAGTTCCAAGTTTTGAAGAATGTCCTGTCCCTGTTGGAGGACACTGACCTACATATTGCAGTGGTGGCGAGACCAGGCCAGACATTGGATCTTATTGAGGCTCTGGTGCTTGGAGCAAGAAGTCATATCAAAAAACACGCAGGTGTATATATCAGGGATCCTTCAAAGCCAACAAAACAAGTCGTGGTAAAGACTTTGACGACACATATTTTATCTTCAACCCCAGAAGACAACACGCTAAACGATGATCTGGGATGCAGGTTTGACCTCGTTTTCTCCTTTGACATCACCACCAAAACTGAGTTTCTACAATCTTTGAGGAAGACTCCAAAGACACCCATCCTGCGTTTTATCACTGCAAACTCCATTGATCATGTTGCACTCTACTTTCGCAAGTTCTACAATGATAGATCTAGAGAATATCTGGTTGATGTGACTGCAGCGACAGTGGTACTAAGAGACAGAGTAGGTGTGCTCCCTCCTGATCTGAGACCAATATATGCCCAGGACCTGAGGTACTTGTCTCCTTGGTTCCATGACTTCGAATCCCCTTGGCCTCTACCAGAGATGCCTGACATTAAAAAGTACGATGCTGGTGATGTGGAACGGTCTTTGCTGACAGAAGTTGTGTTTGAGAAGAGAGACACCGAGACAGCCAAGAAGTCCCTCTATGAAACTAAGAGATTAAACAAGGATTACAACAGCAATCCTTTGAATTCTTCAAACCTGATTGGAATTTTAAAGACGAACTCAAACTACGACAGCACCCTGACACACAAACTGATTCAGGATCTTAACTCTTTGCGTTTTGAGCTGGATTTGCAAGATCAATCTTTTGCCAATTTGGAGTACTTTGAGTCCAATGAAACGGACTTTTTGAAACAAGATGAGGCCAAGCTGGCAGAGGAGTTTAGCTATTATAAGCAACGTATGGAAATAACAAGTGGTAAGAATGATAGGTTGACTCAGGAGATTGAGGCACAGACGGTCAAAATTAATTCGCTGAAGGAAAAAAATGAGGGGAATGTGATTTGGAGTCTCAAGGATCAGCTCAAGGCTGAATTGAGAAAAAAGGAGTCGCTTGCGACGGAGAAGTCTTACATGGAGAAGGAGATTGAAAATGCTCAAGCCTCAACTGCTGAGTCCATCGAAGAGATTTCAAGAGTTAAGGCTCTGATATCTCAAAATGAACAAGCGTTTGACAAGTACTTTGATGGATTTCAGGATGAAAGCGTGGGAAGTAATAGTGCTGACTCTCTACGGGAAAGGCTCACAGTTTTGAAGTACGAGGTGAAGCAAAATCTCAACAAACTGAACGCTGGAAATTATAATAGAGCTAGAAGTTAAAGTTTGGAGCTTGTTCCTGATGTGCCCGTGCAAAAATGGCAGATTGTATGGACCGAACAGAAATTGATCACCCCCTAAATTAACTGGCTACATAAAATAGACGAAGAAAACTAGAACCCCCGTTCTTTCTCCATTGAAGGTAACTATTTCACTAGCAAGTACAAGATCCTCTGAAAAATACGACAAAATGGTTAAGATGATACGTCATCAGACCACACAGGAGTTTCGCACAACCTCAACACTCCACAACGAGATAACAACTTACAAAGCCACCAAATTAACAAACCGTAAGGTAGTGTGTAGCTCTAGAAGACCTATATGCCCAACAGAGTCAACTGATTTGAGAAGACCCTCAAACAAGCAACACCATCACTATCTACCTCCTGAACCGCTTCAGATTGTTCTTTTCAGAAAATTCACAACGGACTTTCGACCCTTACAAACCCATCAAGTTGAGAAGCTGATGGAGTGCTTTCAGCTTCTCCATACTTTCAAAACAAAAGAAGAGCTCTGCGAAAACCCAATCCTCAATCATGTTCAAAATACAAGCATACATTATAACACTGACGAGATCTTTATTCGTCGGGGAACTGCTTTTCAACGCAAGAAGTCACAGGGAGGACCCAGTGAATCGGGATTTCGCTCACCTCTATTCCATGCAACAATGCCTTCAGACTGGTTTCGTGTGAGGGAAAAGCTCTTTACTTTACTATCTGTCTGTGAAGCTGAGTGTCTACTACTAACTAATGCCAAAGGCTACACAGCTCAGTTTAGGGATAGAGATCCACGTGAATTCCTTGACCTGGATTCCATGCTCGCATTCAACGTTTTGGCACTAGTGACGTTTCGAATATGGGAAGACGAAAACAGTGAATTGTGCTTTTGGAAGGCACTGTTGGAAACCCCACAGAGAACTGTGTTTGTCTTTGAATGGCTTGAGACAGTTGCTGAACAAAATGGCAATGGGCAATGTGAATTAATCCAGAGATGGTTGTTGAAACACGGCTATAAAGATCACTACGTGGTGAAGGAGTATAATACTCAGGTGATGTATGGTCCAACTACACCTCCCTTCCCTCTTGATAGACTTCACAATGGCATTATTCTGAGTGATATACTGAAACGCGTAAAGGAACTTGAGAGCAGAAAAGAGTTATTTGGCAATTGAGTAAAGAAATAGGGAAAACTTCTACGGATTTGCACTATGACTGCAAGCTGTGTAACCTATAAAATAGTAATTCCTAATTCCTGCTTGATTATGCATACAAGTTAATGATCCGGGTAACTTTCGACAATCTGGACCCACCAGTAAGTAGATCACATCGATCGGCCATATCCAACATCAACCAGTTCAACTCCTCAGATAGACGAAATGCCACTCAAACTTCCACCCACTATTACACAGCTGTTTCGTACACCACCAGTGCCATCTAGCACAGTCACCATTGCAGGCCATGTCCGGTCAGTTCGCCATCTCAAACGTCTCTCATTCCTTGACCTAACGGACAATTCCTCGCATCAACAGCTCATGTGCGTTTTGTCCCCAAACCAGGCCAAGCACCTTCAAACAGGACAGAGTGTTCGTCTGACTGGTGAGTGGCTCGCTTCAAAAGGGCAGGGTCAGGAATTTGAGCTTAACACTGCTACCAAGGGAACAGTTGAAGTTCTTGGAGGTGTCCCTGATGATTATCCGTTGCAAAAGAAGTTTCATTCGATGACATATCTCCGTTCATTGACCTCGCTGAGGTGGAGATCTACGTACATGGCAGCTATCTTGAGGTTTCGTAATGTGATAGATTCGAGATTGCACGACTTTTTCCAACAAGAGGAGTTTGTGAAGGTTCAGGCTCCAGTGATTACGAGTTCTGATTGTGAGGGTGCTGGTGAGCTGTTTACCGTTGAGTCTAAGTCACTAATCGCGGAAGGAGAAAAGTTCTTTGGAAAAGAAGCGTACCTCACTGTCTCAACACAACTGCACTTGGAAGTTCTTGCTGCATCACTTGGCCGTGTGTGGTCTACAAGTCCAACGTTCCGAGCCGAGTCGAGTGATACTAACAGGCATTTAGCAGAGTTTTGGATGCTAGAAGCGGAAATATCCTTTGTTGAAAGTGTGCATCAGTTGACCCATTTCACAGAGGGGATGATAAAGCATGTTGTGGCTGGACTGATCGGGACAAGTGCTGGGAAAGACTTTTTGATGTCGTTGCCCTCTGAAGGTGCGATCTCTTCCGATGAACTCCAAGCGAGATGGGATTCCCTTTACAATTCTGACTGGAAGAGTGTGACCTATGGTGAAGCGATTGAAATCCTGAAAAAAACTGATCACAGCTTCAAAATCCCTGTCAAATATGAAGATGGTCTTGCGACAGAGCATGAGAAGTACCTTGCAGGTGAACACTTCCAAAACACTCCGGTATTCATCACCGATTATCCTGAATCGGTGAAGCCATTCTACATGCTACGCAATGGAGATGGTGCTACAGTTGCGTGTTTTGACTTGATCCTCCCTCAAGTTGGCGAGTTGATAGGTGGATCATTAAGAGATCACTCTCCAGAACTGCACCAAAGAATGGAGAAGCTTGGAATGGACACCGCAGAGATGGATTGGTACTTGTCCACAAGGGATAATGGTACTGTGCCGCATGGTGGTTTCGGGATGGGGATGGAAAGACTGGTGTGTTACTTGAGTGGTGTGGAAAATGTCCGTGATGTTGTTGGTTTTAGTAGAGCTCGTGATGAATGCGAGGCATAATATGTACATAGTTTGCATCTCTGTATAAAGTGGGATATGATTGTGTCCCAGTGATTCGAAAACGATCTTGATGGTCTCCGAATTATTAGTATCTGCCAACCGCTTCATATATCTGGATAACTGGCCATTGCTCATTCACACTTGTTCAGTCAAACCTCTCACAGTGTTTTATAAAGAATTCCATGATTTATGCGAGCTACCAAAAATCAAATAAGAATCAAGATACAATGTCAATACCAGCGAGTGTAAAAGTTGAACATGTCATAGTCAGGAGGCCAGACAGTGACCGCCATCAGAATGTTTCCAATATTGCAACTTGGTTGTCCCTATGAGCGAGCTGCATGCAGTATTTGGAAGAATATGCAGTTCGGCAGGTGTGGACCTGCCGAACTGCAAACAACTAAGATATTGGTTCATCCACTCAGAAAGCTAGCAAGTGCCCATCTGAGGTCAGCTAACACAGCTTCACTAGAAAGGTCGGATAACTTCATCACCAACCAAAACTCAAAGACAATCATTTCCAGTTGTAAGTAAAAGTAGTTGTCTATGTCTGTACGGGAAAAAATCAATCTTATCACAGCCAAGTCTCTATTCCATCTGTCAAAATAAAGCACTAGTATCCATAAAATGAGCTCCATTGGCATCAAACTGGGGTCGCTGCTCATGCGTACTCTCTCCAAGCCCATAGCAGTATGTATCCACCTACAGCACATCTTTGACGTAGCGCAACACTAACCGGCACCGCCACTTAGAATACACTCAAGGCCCAAGCTAAAGAACACGAGGCCTTCCGGAAAGTCTGCGTTGGTCTAGCGCAGGGTCTACACAAGTTTGATGTGCGCCTCCGCATGGGTCTCATGGGATCAGAGCACGCTTCAAATGTGCGGCCTTTGAATGAGGCCAAGGCGATAGATAACGGGGCCACGTTCCTCTCTGAGAGTTTCATCTTTAGTGTCGCTGGTGGGTTGATCCTCTATGAGTCATGGAGACAGAGACAGAAGGAATTGAACAGACGAGAATCTATCGTTGATGATATCAGAACTCTACAGTATGAGATTGACTACCTGAAGTCAAAGCTGAAGGAGTACAATGTCAGACTCGATGACTATGTGCCACCAAGAGATTACAGCCCTTCAGTGCTAAAGGTTGGACAGGATGACACCAAAGTCTTTGAAAAAGTTCAGGAACTCAATGCTAAAGTTGAGGCTCTTGACAAGAAGGTTCTACCTGCTACTGTTGCACACCCTCCACCGTTGACACTTGATAATAACAGTGGCAATCAAAAGAAGGAGAAGAAGGAGAGAGAAACATGAGCCAACATAATGAGGTCACATGATTAGCACTACCTCTTCATATGCATCCACGTACATAACATAGACATATATTAGAATATTCTGATTTTAGGTGTGTAGCATAGTGCAGAAGATGGCGTACAAGGTTTGGTTGTCATACTTGAAGCCGTTGCCCTGGTTATCAAACAACAAAAAATCAAAACAACACGATCGCTTCACGAAAAATCAAAACAAACAAACAACTTCCAAGAAATAGAATGAATGGACGGATCGTTGGTAGGTGATTATCACAGCCAATCTGCATACGTTTTCAGACTTAGTATACATAAACTAAAAATACACAAGACCTGTACATGGTTAAAACAAAAAGATGATTACCCTCTGTTCGAAACCTTGTAGTCTCCAATATAACCAAAATAAGACACCACTTTTAGCCCCTGTAAAGAGAGCAACGGCATGCCTAAGCTTCTAGCAAGAAACTTATGCAGCCTCAGTAAACAAAAAAACAGCACACCCACGTCTCAATAAGCATAGGGAAATAGAAGAAAAAAAGAACAGAAATCACCAGGCTCCATTGCCCCCTTCATAACCTCATAATGTACACCCAATCAAAATTAAATCCACAGCATTATGAACATCTATTTGGCAGCCTTCTTCTTTTCCACCTTCAACAATAGAGCTTTGTTGATATGTGGCAAAACACCACCGTAGGCAATAGTGGCCTTGATCAAAGTGTCCAATTCCTCATCACCTCTGATTGCCAATTGCAAATGTCTTGGAGTGATTCTCTTCAACTTCAAGTCCTTAGCGGCGTTACCGGCTAATTCTAAGACTTCAGCAGTCAAATACTCAAGAACAGCGGTAAGATAGATAGCAGCTTTGGCACCAACTCTGATCTTGGACTGAGCATTCTTCTTCAAGAATCTCTTGACTCTACCCACTGGGAACTGCAAACCGGCACGGGCTGAGTGTGATTGGGATCTCAAACTACCGTCTTTGGCACCGGACTTACCCTTACCACCATGAACTTTACCTGACATTGTTTGTACGTTGTTGTTGTGTGTTTGTTGTCGTGCTTTGTTTTTGTTTGTTTACAAAGTTAAAACCGGAATTTAGTTTTTGGAAAAGAAAAAGGCGATCAGATCGGTTTCAGTAGGGTAACTCTTCTTCAGGTCCACTTACCCATCCATTCACCTTAGATCTCTACAGACTGTTAAACGTAAATACATGACACTCACTATATACAAACTCTTTCGTCACTTCTGGTGAAAATCCGGATATACTTCTTAAAACATACCTGGCATACCACCCATACCACCCATTGGGGAACCACCAGCAGCTGGAGCTGACTCAGGGACATCAACAATAGCGCACTCAGTTGTGGCCAACAAGGAGGCCACACCAGAGGCATCAACCAAGCCAGATCTGACAACCTTCAATGGGTCAATAATACCTGCTGCAATCATGTCGGTGTATTCGCCCTTGGCAGAGTCGTAACCCTTGTTGAAGTCATCACCATAATCGTCAATAATTCTCCCAACAACAACGGAACCTTCCTCACCTGCATTCTCGACAATCTTGCGGGCTGGTCTAGTGATCGCCTTTCTGATGATATCAACACCCAACTTTTGGTCAAAGTTGTCAACCTTAACATCCTTCAAGATTCTGGAAGCCTTTAGCAAAGCAGTACCACCACCTGGCAAAATACCCTCCTCAACGGCGGCGCGGGTGGCGTTCAAAGCATCGTCGTAACGGTCCTTCTTCTCACCGACCTCAACCTCGGAGGCACCACCGACCCTGATGACTGCAACACCACCAGACAACTTGGCTAGACGCTCTTGTAATTTCTCCTTCTCATAAGAAGAAGTTTGCTCGTCCAGCACGGAACCTCTAATTTGTTCGATTCTTTGTTGAATGTTCTCCTTGGAACCTTCACCATTCAAAATGACAGTGTCCTCTTTAGAGATGGTGATGGAAGCAGCAGAACCTAGCAACTCTGGGGTGCAGTTTTCTGGCTTTAGATCCAACTCCTCGTTGAAAACGGTACCACCAGTCAAAATGGCAATATCACCCAAGGTGTTCTTCTTGTTATCACCGAAACCTGGTGCTCTAACAGCGGTGACTTGGATTTGACCTCTGATCTTGTTCAAGATACAAGCAGCAAGGGCTTCACCATCAATGTCCTCAGCAATGATCAACAATGGTCTTCTGGACTTGACCGCAATCTCGAAAGCTGGAAGAACATCGCTCAATTGAGAGACCTTCTTCTCAGAAAGGAAAATCCATGGTCTCTCCAACTCAGCCTTGGCGTTCTTGGTGTTAGTGACAAAGTATGGGGAAATGTAACCTCTGTCAAATCTCATACCTTCGGTGACTTCCAACTCATCCTCCAAGGTTTTACCCTCCTTGACAGTGATGACACCTTCCTTACCAACCTTTTCCATAGCAGAAGCTAGCAACTTACCAATATGAGCATCACCGTTTGCAGAAATAGTGGCGACTTGAGCAATCTCCTCGGAAGTAGTGATCTCCTTTTTGTTCTTTTGCAAGAAATCAACAACAGCCTCAACAGCAGCTTGGGAACCTCTTCTTAAATCCATTGGGTTACAACCAGCAGCAACGTTCTTAACAGACTCAGTGAAAATAGCTCTGCCCAAGACTGTGGCAGAAGTGGTACCGTCACCAGCAGATTCGTTGGTCTTGGAGGCAACCTCTTGCAAAAGCTTAGCACCCAAGTTCTCAAACCTGTCTTTCAAAACAATGGAGCGAGCAACAGTGACACCATCTTTGGTGATCTTTGGAGAGCCAAAGTCTTGCTCGATCAACACGTTTCTACCCTTTGGACCCAAAGTAACAGAAACAGCATCAGCAAGGGTCTCGACACCCTTCAAAAGGGCAGCACGGCCCTCAACGCCGAACTTAAGTTCTTTGTGAGATATGAATCTTGCTAGCTGGATAGTGGCTCTACGAGCGGTTGGACGAGTGGTGCGCAACATTGTGTTTTGAATAGCCTTTGAAGTGAATTGGTGAGAGCTCTGGGAGGATGGCGCTAAAATTATATCGCTGACCTTTTTTGCCAGAAAATTCTACGAGAGGAAGAAAAACGGAGCCGAAATGATGACTCAGACTTTATGTCAGAATCTTGAGCTCGCTCTACTTTCAACTCTCTTCCTTCTAATGTGTCGAAAAGGGTGGCAAACATAGAAGAAGAAGCTGGATAAGGACATCAGCATCAAGAGAGTAGATTATGGCTGATTTTGAGGGGTTCGCACCAATTGAGGCAATCTTCTACACTGTTTTCCATCCAACAGAGGGTACTAAGGTGCTTTATCAAGTTCCACTGGGCTCCATTGTGCCCTCTAATGACCAAGAGCTCCCCAACAACTATGGTGTCACTGAACAGCTCTTTGACTTTGATTTGGTAAAGAATTACGTGATACCAAAAGCCCCATTATGTGACCGCCTAGTGATCACAAAGGTTGGCCAGTATAGGATTATGGGATACCCCGTCTCTATCAACGGACCTCACTATGCCAGAAACTCCTTTAGTTTCAACTTTTGTTTTGTTTTCAATTACAATGATGATGCTATACCATATGAGTCTTCAGTCAGACGTCTAGGCCGTATGTTCAAAAACCTGGAAGAGCAATATCAGATCCTCTCCAGAAAGGAGCAAGCAAGTGTCTACTTCAAGCAGAATGCTGAAGTCACCACAACTGGAGGCGACTCTGAGGATAACCTGGCAACAAGATCACATTCTGTGGAATCAAACTTCAATACTGCAGTCACAAGTGTGTACAATCAAATTCTCAATGATCTTAACAATGACACCATATCTTCAACACCAATCGGAATTGCAGAGAAAGGTGGGAATGTCATTCAGCTACACTCCATACATGATTTAATACAGCAGATATTCCAGGACCTAAACAATTATTCCGAATGCCTAATACCCATTGATTCTGGTAACTCAGTGGACATCAAACTTCTTCCGGTGCTGGCACCTCCTCCACGAATCAATCCCGAGGACGTTCCTATCTCCACTGTGAACTTGGAAAGTCTTGTGGATGTAAATTGGGACCCTACAATGCTGAAGATTCTATCTTATATCAATGGTATCAACTCAGTAAAGAGGATCAGTATTTTGACCAACTCAGGATATTGGGTTGTCAAAAATTGCATCCAACATCTGATGCACTATAAGTGTATCATCATCACTGATATTTTCCAGTTTTCCAACATTTATGCGCCAACTTCAGATATTGACCTATTCCTGAAAGACAGTCATATGAGCACTGAGTGTCAGGCATACGTGGTGGCGTCAGAAACTTTCAGAGACTTGCCTTATGAGTCTGATACCAACAGACCTGATCTTAACAGAACTAAGACAGACACCCCAAAGAAACGGGACGGTACTTCATATGTTTCTCTGTTTGGCTCCTCGTCTAACACTAACATGAAGAGTGTGATCTTACCTTCAAAGTCAAAATTATTTTTCCTCTACAGGTCACTACATCAAGGGCAAACAATAAAACAGTGGTATAAAGATCATCAGCAGGATCTTCAGTACATTGATATTAGAAGATTGATCACTTTTGGTGTTTTAAGAGGCTTAATCTATAGAATTCAAGCGGTTCCAATTATCGAAGCTGTACTACAGAAGGATCAAACCCAAAGTGTCCACGATATGTTCTCAAGAAACTTCAATCTCAAAGAAACAGTCACAAGATCTCCTTCGGCGTCATTAGCAAGATCGAAAGCTTGGACTGAAGTGGAGAAAAAACAAGTAGAGCAGATAACTGAGCTTCTTTTAGAGGTTAAAAGCTTTGATGCAATCTGCACTGACCTCAATCTGGATAAGAAGTCTGTCGATACATTGCTGAGGAAGGTTGGTCATTATAGCACTGTTAATTGCTAGCTATTGAGCGCGAATAAGATAATTGACAAATTGCATTGAAGATCCCGGTTGTAGATTGGGCAATATCCGTCTCGTTTGTTTCCAGATCTCGATGATCGACGCGTTCGTTCGCGTTTGTGGAAAATCAAAACAAAAACAAAAAAAATGTAAACAAATGTAAACAAAACAAACAGTCCAAGACCTGCTTCTCTACTGCGCAAAACCAACTGAAAGCACCTTCAAATTCACGGAACACTCTCAAACAACACTACGATGAGTCAGGAGAATGAGAATATCCAGGTGGTTGTGCGGTGCAGAGGCCGCAACGCCAAAGAAACCAACTCGAAAAGCACTGTTGTCGTCCACGTTGACAATGAGGAGGGCGAGGATGTCTTTTTGAACCCATCTGATGAAGTTGGTGTTCAAGCCCAGCTAAACTCCAAAGTGTACAAATTCAACAAAGTTTATGGCCCAATGGCGGACCAAGAGAATATCTTCAAAGGCGTTGCCAGCCCCATGTTCGATGAATTCTTGAAAGGTTACAACTGCACATTGTTGGTCTATGGAATGACAAGTTCTGGAAAGACATACACTATGACTGGTGACACAACAAGTAATGGAACACAGCTAAGCGATGAAGCAGGTATCATTCCCCGTGTCTTGTTGAAGCTGTTCGACGTCTTGAATGATTCCGACAATGACAATGACTATATTGTGAAATGTTCCTTTGTGGAGTTGTACAATGAAGAGTTGAAAGACTTGTTGAGTGATGATCAAGTCAAGAAATTGAGAATATTTGATCAGAAGCAAGGTGTTCTTGCGAACAGCTTACTTGCAAGCTCCGTCCAATCCAATAAATCCGCAATTTATATCCAGAATTTGGAAGAAGTGGTTTTGCGAGATGCGAAGCACGGGTTGAGAACACTACAGAAAGGCTTGAAGCTAAGGCAGGTTGCTGCCACAAAGATGAACGATTTTTCATCCAGATCCCACACCATCTTCACTTTGAATCTATTCCGACAGAACAAGGACAATGGAGAGTTGTTTCGGATTTCTAAAATGAACTTAGTAGATCTTGCGGGCTCAGAAAACATTAGCAGATCCGGAGCTCTCAATCAGCGAGCAAAGGAGGCAGGTTCCATTAACCAAAGCTTGTTGACTCTTGGGAGGGTGATAAACTTGTTGGTTGATAAGAACGAGACAACACATATTCCATTCAGAGAGTCCAAATTGACAAGGTTATTACAAGACTCATTAGGAGGCAGAACCAAAACTTGCTTGATTGCTACAATATCTCCTGCTAAAATCAACTACGATGAAACTTTGAGCACACTTGAATACGCTAACAAAGCCAAAAGCATCCAAAATAAGCCCCAATTGGGATCTTCTCTCTCTAGGGATACCATGTTGAAAGAGTTAGTTGTTGAATTGACTAAGGCCAAAGCTGACTTATCTGCAACTAGGTCTAAGGATGGTGTTTATATGGATAACGCAAACTATGAGGAGTTGTTGAATGATACTCAGGAATACAAGACGGAAATCCAAGAAAACATCAGAAAACAGGAGCAATTGAGAAAGCACAACGAGTTCTTCAAAGGAAAGCTGGCCACCGTTGAACTTCAAAATATTGAATATCTGACCCTAATTAACACTCTCAATTCAACAGTTGAAACCTTACACAATAAGATTGATACCCAAAAACAAAATGAGAAAGATTTGATGACCTCATCTTCCAAATTTAAAGATATCATCAACACTATTGATGCAAATGTAAAGTCATTTCTTGACCATGAAAGCCAAACAAGGAACTCGGTCAAACAATTGGTTGACAATACAATGAACCCTGCAATACAAAAGATCGGTGAATTGTTGAACCTCGAACATACCACCGACGTCTCAAAAGAGGTGAAGGTAATTGTTGATGAATTCCAAGCAGCTTCTAGATCCTATCAGAAGTTGATAAATGACACTTGTCTTAAAGTCAGTGACTCCATCTTGGCCAAATTACCAACTCTTCTTGAAGATATTGAGAGAAAATTGAGAGTTATGGATAACATTGATACATTTGTTTCACACTTGAATGAAGAGTACACAAAGCTTTCCCAAGAAAACAACCATCTTAAGATAATGTTGAATGAGAACCTATTTAACAATCATCAAGAGATTGTTGAAAATGCTATAAGCCATACTTACAATCAGTTGCAAGCTGTGCAACAAGGCACCTACGCCAAAGTTATGGATCTTTTAAACTCATCTTCTTTGAAGCAACAGGAATTAGTCTCAACGCAGATTAAGGCAACCGTGAGTGATGTCGTTAGTATTGAAAGATCAAATTTGAATCCAGCGAAGAATATTTGGGATCTTTCAAGTGGCAAAATCTTGAATAGTTTAGATAAAGAAAATCTGTTATTCAAAAAGAAGCATCAGAAAGAACTATCAGATATCTTTTCTAAGTTAAAAGAGTCAAACGACTTCACTAGCTATTCTAAGACTACCATTGAGAATGAGCTAAAAAAGACAGCCAACTTTGCAAAGAGTATAGATGATGGTATGACTTACCGTAAGACCTTGAAGTCCATTGAAGACAAATTCGAGACTGCGTCTCTACACAATGATCAGCTTCTCGACACGCTCCGGTGGACCAAGTCAACAATTCAATCTTCGAGTGATCTCTTATCCAGTGCGGTAATTGAAAGCCGAAGCGACGCCAAACTTGAGATAAATGATTTCAGAGAGATTATCAAAGAGATCGAATCTGAACAACAAGAGATAAAGCAGTTGTTACTACCCAGTGGCAAAACCCCTCGGCGGCAGCACCTCAAAATTCCTACAAGCCTTACTACTCTTACTCCCAATGTCACTCCCGCGGATAGTGTACTGAACAGATCTCCACCGAAATTCCAATTGATTGGTCAACGGTTTGACACGGGTGATAATACCATTGATATGGAAGATAAGGAAAACAATGCTGCTGTTAGCTTATCTGTCAAGAGAAAGATGATTGAATCAAGCACGAGGCCAAGGAAGGTGGTCAAAGCATTGCACAATCCACGAGCTCGATTTACCAAAAGATAGATACTACTAACTCTCCAAAAATAGACGAAAATGAGAGCACTAAAGTTAGATTACTGGAATAAAAGGCTGTGTATATATATGTTAAGAACGTTACTTGTAAGGAGCAATACGCCCCTATAAAGTCCAAGCCAATACGCACAGCTCATCTCAAATCAGAAGCTCCACTGATCGATCTTCTGAATTGCTCCAATGATGTTGATGATCTGTTAGAGCTAGAGCTTGATCTTCTTCTTTGCTTCCTTGCCTGGTTTGGATCTACATAAAACTTTCCATGCTTTCTGGCAATCAAGCCCAAGACGTCTGTCAGTGACACGACACCAATTAACCTACCAGCCCTGCCTTCAGATTCGGGGATCAATTGTGACAACGGAGATTCGGGGACACCAGATCCTGTAGATGTAGATGGAAGGGACTGGGAAGCATATGGCTGAACAACCCACAATCTGTGAGACTTCGTCGCAACAAGCTTTGCAACTGTACGGCCCAATGAAGAGGTCGGATAGACATGGAAAATTGGGAAAGAGTCTTTACCATCTTCAATACCTCTGTGATTCAAAATGATAGAGATAAAGTGCAGACAGGACTTGTGGAGAAGTGGAGACTGTGATGACTTAGTAACATGTTTGACATCAGTGACAGAAATGTTTCCTAACAAGTTCAAATGATGGTCAACAACTGCAATAGATGAGATCTTCTCTGAGTTCATCTTGACAAGAGCATTGATCAGCGGTTCGTCTCCATAGATTGAAATCACCATGGAGTTCCCCATTCCGAGATCCGAAAGAGTTGATTGGAAAAGAGGTTCAAGTGATGGAAACCTTCTAGCATTTTCCCAAAAATACTTCATCAATCTTCTCTGAGAGAGAATACCAGTAATTTTTGTTCCTGGATCATTGACAATAGCTATTCTGTGTACACCAGTTCCCAAGATCTCGACCACCGAAGACAATGTTTCTGTCTCTGGTAACTTGTAAAAGGGGTTTCTTGGAGTTAATTGGATAATAAACTTAACTGGTACTTGCTCACCTCTTTTAGCCTTTTGAATGAATGTTGCCACTTCGTCCTTCTGAAGCGAAGAAATGGAGGAAAGGGACTGCTCCGAAACCTGAATTTTCCCTAATACTAACAACAAGTATGAATTCAAATCTGTGTAGTCAAAGGTCAGACAGTTTGGATCGTTATCAAAGTCCTCAACAGGAAGTGATGTCAAGTTGTGTGTAGTTAAAACATTGAAAGCATCCTCGACGGAGATATCCGACCTAATAAACACAAGTTTGGCAGACTCAATCAGTTCTGACAACTTCACATCTTGCCACTCCCTGATAACTGTATTATTTGTTCCCATAGAGCTGTTCGATGATTGTGATGGATTTCTCTGGAGAGATTCAGGGTGATTTGAAGCTTGACTGTGGTCAAGAGGAAAGTCCATGATATCATTATTGTGTTCCAAGGGAGGCGGCGTTGACAAAAGCTCCACAATGGATGTCTGTCTCGAGCCTGGCTTCTGGTGTAGTGGTGTGAGCTGTGGACTGGTAGGTGTTCTGAAAGGTGCACTTCCAGGGAATTTCGATGGTGTTGGAGGCATTAGGGGCTAGTATTTTTCCAAACGTGGGGCGCTTAAACGGGTTGGTTTGACTTCACCTAGGAGAAGTAAGTGTATCAAAAAGTAGTTGGAAAAAGCTTTGCACTGACTATTAGGCGCAATTGAGTGTATTGTGATCCAACTAAACTCGATAAAGTGTTCTTTTCTGTTTATCTAACAGGCTCGTTTGATGTATCGTTTGATAAAACCAGTTTTTGCAAATCAAATTTTGTGGTTTGCTCAACACTGCGGCTCGTACCGGTATTTTGCAACATCCAGACACCCATCCTCGGACTTATTCGGACTTCAGATGGTCATATCTTCATGTTAGATCTTGTGGACAAGGCCAAGGTCAAGTTCCTGACAATTGAAGCGTAAATCCTTATATTCAATGCACTCGCATCACTCTCATTCGGGAGACTATGTTGCGCATGCTTCTGATACTCTCAATTCTATCACTGATAGGGCTGTTGAGCTTCGATTCAGCGGATTTTGCTTAACTGAGCACATGCCTCGTTTACACAACAAGTTCTTGTACCCCGAAGAATTGGAGCAGGAGTATACGGTTGACACACTACTTGAGAAGTTTGGGAAATACTACAAACATGCGTGCTCTCTTCAAAAGGAACACAGAGACAAAGGAACTCCAACGAAGTTCCTAGTGGGTATGGAAGTTGAGGGTCTAGATCTCGAACACATCCAACATACCAAGATAATAAGGAATCAATGCCCGCTGGACCTTGTTGTTGGCTCGGTCCATTATGTGAAGTCTATTCCTATTGATTTTAATAGAGAACTCTTCTTAAAAGCTAAGGAGGCTTGCGGTGATACTTGGTTCAATCTCTTCAAAGAGTATTTCGAGTTGCAGTATCTGGTACTGACGGAGGTCAAACCAGAGGTTGTGGGGCACTTTGATCTTATCAGGCTCTTCATTAATGATACTGATGTTGATGAGCTAACTGGATCAAAGATACTTGACATTAATCTCAAGGAACAATGGCCAGAGATTTGGGAGCTTGTCGTCAGAAATCTGAGGTTCGTCAAGTCGTATGGTGGATTAATTGAGCTGAATAGTGCTGCAATTAGAAAGGGCTGGGACTCCCCTTATCCAAAAATTGATATTGCGAAAGCAGTGATTGAACACTGCGACTCAAGGTTCTGCTTGAGTGATGATAGTCACAGTATTGCCCAAGTTGGATTGAACTATAACAAATTGCTAGAGTACGTCGGAGATGTACTTCGGTTGAATCACATCTGGTATTTAAACATTGAGTTTCAAGGTGATCAGAAGATTATTACGCCGACCGTTGTTAGCTTGGAAGAAGTCAAGAGAAGTGACTTTTTCAGTAATAGATAGGATGTATTGTACTACAGTAACCCCATAAAAGGTCACTTGCTAGAAGTAAAATAAATATAATATGCCTGCTTAAAGTTCTATAAATAAATAAATATATGGTAACGTTACTCATTAATGCCAATCATCTGTTTTTAAACCACATTTCGTTCAAAACTCTAAGTGTGGCTTCAACATCGCTAACGCTCTCTCGAGCTAAGTCAACACCCCTATAGCTTCTAATCCTGGTTTTGACACCGGGAAGGCTGTGGCTAATCTTCACCAACTTAAGCAGTTGGCCCTTGACTGCTGTTTCCAATACGAAAACGCCGTTTTTCTCAAGCTCAAGGACCATCTTGAACCCAAACCATGGATCATCACTTTGGTGATCAACAAAACCACGATGTATAATCTTGCGAATAAGTTGGTCACTGAAGGCAACCCTCATAGGATGTGCGCGGTTTCCTCTGTTGAGCTCGACCAGATTTGAACCATGCTGTTTTTCCCCAGAAATAATATGGGCAATTTGAATCATGAATGGCTTAGTCTCCTCCAGCGTAAACCTATTCACAATGTAATTGAGTATACGGCCCCATGTAATCGGCTTAAAGCCGCCAGTTGAGCAATGCGAATGACATTCAAAGATAAGGCGAAGAATTGCGTATTCAAGTGGTTCGCCGATCTCTGTTGGCTCAAGTATCTTTCTTTTCTTCAACAGGTCAGTATGCCTGAAAAACACAGAAACTAATGAATCCATTGTTGCTGGTGATAAAACGGGATTCGCCTCAGTGAAGAGTAAATCCAATCTCTTTTTTGCGCTTTGTAGCCTCAAGACTTTCAAATCAAAGTAAATGAATATGTTCTCGGACTTTCTTGACCACATGTTGGATTCTTTTAGATAAGTTTCAAACCTATCGAGAACTTTAACATGATGAAACAGCTTTCTTGAGAGAATGGCATTTGTTGCTTCCAAAATGAAAGACCGAATGACTTTATCCCTTTCCCACTCTTGACAACTCTGCAGTATTGACTTGGCTAGTTCAAGGGACGCATGCAAATTATCCGATTTTCTGAGCTTCATTATTAGCATTTCTGGTGCCACTGCTAATAAGGTCTGATCATTATCGGTTATGGAATCAATGAACTTCCAGAACTGTTGCTGTTGGTTTCTCTCAACATAGTACTGAGCTTTGGATGACGCAAATAGGTTTTGTGATTGTAAGTTCTGGGGTGTTTCGCAATAGAGCTCTAGAGCCTTCACGTTGATCTTGCTCTGTTTGTATAAATGGGCCCAGAATTGGTCGCCAAATGCCTGATCTCTAAACTGTTGAAGTATTTCTAGGAAAATAGGCTCTTGCTTTGGTTCAGGAAACGATGTGATGTATCTTGCAATTAACAGAGCAGTACGTGGACTGAGCCAGTCTTTGGGTTTGGGCGAGACAAACAAGGTCGAAAGGCAGGACTCAAATCCTTTCAAGTTGAAGGTGTCCAACTTTGACTTCAAATCCATGTTCAGTGAGTCTGATTGGATATCGCCAATTCCTCCAAGAGCTAGTAATCTATTACTCCATTGGCTCTGAGTTACTGCACTCGTATTCAGGGAACGTAATGATGACATGATTGAAGTATATGCAGCGTTCTTTTTTGGGGTCATGCAATAGGCGTTTGCGAGTAGCTGTCTTACCTCTCTTCCCTCAACTAGTATGCAAACTCTATGAAGAAGTTCCCAATCAATGTATTCCCTGCCATGTAA
The DNA here is from genome assembly GCA_003706705.3 of Barnettozyma populi. Taxonomy (NCBI): domain Eukaryota; kingdom Fungi; phylum Ascomycota; class Saccharomycetes; order Phaffomycetales; family Phaffomycetaceae; genus Barnettozyma; species Barnettozyma populi. Next base: position 258,850 of record PPLZ03000001.1, read on the forward strand.
AAGCCTTTTGATCAAGATATCAGCTTCTCTAATCCTCTTGTGATAAATCAACAACGATATTAGTCTCTCGACATAACCCTTGGTTGGAACTCCTAGGAGACCCGCCAATGACTCATCTTCTAGCACAGTCAGAAACTTAGGAAAAAGTTCCGGGGTCTGTATCCCAACTTTCAAAGAATTGATCCAAAATTTACTGGCTTTGTCGTACCTAAGCATCTCCTCATATAAGATGTTGATATCAAGAACCAGTGAATAATCCAGCCACGCCTGGTGGCAATCATCTTCCTGTTCACGAGTGAAGTTGGGTATATTGATGATATCTCGTACAATATTAAAGGGAATACTTTTATTGCGGTGTAGCAGTGATTCAATTGAGGATGGATTGGCTATGGGAGGCAACACCGTTGACTTTCGAGGGGCCTTGGTATTCAACACCGTGACATTCCGCGGAGTAGTTGGTGCCCTTATGTGCAGTAGACGAGTTGAAAGTCGCAAAAATGTATCAATACGTAGACTTGATGTCCTCGTTATACGGCACAAGGCCATTGTTTGAGCGTTCTTTCCAGATTTCAAATAAAAGTATGGTTGTTGTGGGGCCAACACTACTTGACACTTGTTGAATGAGATTCAATCACTACTTGATGTCCGGGTGTTGAAAGTTAAATAAGATATTATATTATGTAATATCTTTCAAATAAAACAAGAATTCCAGAATCTTAAATCTCCCACAGAAACTGCACTGGGCCTCCTATCTATTGTGTCTTCCCAAACATCACTGATACACTCTTCAAGATGAGTCATGAAATTGATGTTCCTATTACAGATTTAGATGCAGATGACGATAATTTAAGCCAGGTCTCAGATCAGGACCACATTGTGCTGGGGGATGATTTTGATCATGGCAACGAGTCATTCTCTTTCCAGCAGGATTCTGTTCTCACTAGAATGAAGAAGTCTCTGATTAAGCTCACAAGAGGTAGCAGCTACTACTCGCGAGTGCCGAAGTCTATTGCGACAAGTGGGATTGAGCTCAGAGATCGTGGTAATACAATTGACTCATTTGACTTGAGTGATGATGAGTTTATCCTCAGGAGACAGTCTACTGGGTTATTTTCACAGGCTCTGGACAAAATCAAGACTTATAGCCTATATATGCTACTCCTTTTACTGGTTGTTGTTGTGATCATTCTTTCTGTTTTCGTGTCTAAGAAGCCAGCTAATAAGAGTACCTTAAGGAAAGAGTTACTTTTTAATGGCACAGACACATTCTATCCAACAACTATACTGATATCACTTGATGGCTTCCATCCACATTATATTTCCCACGAACTCACGCCAGCACTGCATCGCATATTTACTGAAGGTTATGGTGCGCCCTACATGAAACCATCATTTCCATCTTCAACGTTCCCTAACCATTGGACTATCGCGACAGGCTTACATCCGGAGTCACATGGTATTGTCGGTAACACATTCTTCTCGCCAAAGCTAGAGAGGCAATTCATTAATGTTATTCCTGAGAAGTCGCTTGATCCAGTATTCTGGGGAGGCGAACCGATTTGGAGCACTGCAGAGCTTCAAGGAGTAAGGTCTGCCATCCACATGTTTCCAGGTAGTGAGGTTATATTTCCATCTGGAAACCCTACTGAAGTGGATAAGTATAATGGCACTGAGACACTTGAAGTTAAAGCTAGCAGGCTCACTGAATGGCTAGATAGAGACATCAAAAACAGACCAGAATTGATGTTAGCTTATGTTCCAACCATTGACTCGTTGGGCCACAAGTATGGTATTAAAGGTCCAGAGATTGAACAAGGTTTGAGATATGTTGACTCGTTTATCCAGAATGTCACATCTGCTATCGAAACGCGCAACCTGACAGATATTGTCAACGTCATCATTGTCTCTGACCATGGAATGGCACCTACATCTGAGACCAGATTAGTGTATCTTGATGAACTGCTAAATGCCACAAAAATTCAGCATGTCGATGGCTGGCCATTGTTTGGTTTGAGACCCTATTCTGAGTTCAGTGTTGAGGAGGTCTTTGATGAGCTCGCATCCAATTTCAAAGAGAATGAGGGCTACAGTATCTACCTCCGTGAGGATCTTCCTTCCCGGTTTCATTTCGGTGGTAAAGAGACACCCTCCAATGAGGAGTATTATGACCGTATTGCTCCAATCTGGGTCCTGCCCGACGTTGGTTATTCAATCACCACACATGATGATATGGAACGCAAGGGTGGTAAGTACTCCCCAAACGGTGTGCATGGCTACGATAACGATGAGCTACTAATGCGTGCCATCTTTTTGGGTCAAGGCCCCTACTTCAAAAGTAAGTCTGGTGAAGAGGGCAAAGCATTCAAGGTTAAGCCATTCCAAAACACAGAGGTCTATGGGATCCTTTGTGAGATGCTAAATCTTGAACCGGCTGTGAATCGAGGAACTGTCAACTTTCTTGCTGGAGACCATATCAGTGCTGATTGGAAAGATGAACTGAGATACCCAAACGTTGGGTTTGATATCGGTGGCGTTCTGAAGGTAGAATCAACTTACGATGTTTTGTTTGCTCCTGAAAGACACACCACTACCTTGAAACCTGAGAACGACGCCACAAGTGCTGAACCTATTGAAGAGACAAAGGCAAAAGAGCAGAAGATAGAAGACAATGTTGCCGTCGTATCAACGACGATGCCAAAGGTTGATGAAACTACAACTGAAAAGGATGCTACTGAAACCACTGAGGAAGCTGGATTGTGGCACAAAGTTGGGGATTTAATCGAAGATATTGCAGAGGATCTAGATGATATCGGCGATGATCTCAAGGATCAATTAGAAGAGTGGATTGACGATATTGAAGATTCTTTTGATTCGTGAAGGAAGGTTATCCGCTTCCTAATTTCCCCCTAATTATAACAAATTTTAGTACTAGATATAAGTAGAGTATAGTACACTAAAGATGTATCATGAATTGGGTCCTCAAAGTTTAGATGGTTTCTTATTTTGCCAGCCAAATCCAATCTTCTTTTCAACACCTCTTGAGATGATTACATTAATGACACTAGATTCGCCCTTCTTGGTACCAGCAAATGCCCTCTTCAAGGCATCATCCAACTCCTCTTCGTTACGAACAAAGTATCCCCTTCCGCCAAGAGCCTCACTCAATAAATCATATCTTGTGTCTTTGGACAGCGCAGTTGATGGTAAAACCCCAGTTGCTCTAATCTGGTCATTGGTTCCGTGATAAACACCACTGTTATTCATAACAACAACAACTATGGCTAATCCAGATCTCACCGCAGTCTCCAACTCCAAACCGGAGAAACCAAATGCGGAGTCTCCCTCAATTGCTAAAACACACTTATCTGGGTGTGCCGCCTTGGCCGCAATAGCATATCCAAGACCAATTCCCATTGTAGCATTCGTTCCTGCGTCGAGTCTTTGGCGAGGTTGGGATTGTGGAAAGGAAATACGAGCCACATCCATGGTGTTGGCACCCTCAGTGATCAGAATCACGTCATCGTTGAAAGGTGCAAGAAATTCACGAATGTGCTTGTACGTGATGTTGTAGTTCAACTGTGTCTGTGGAGTGATCTCCTTCTTTGCAAGATTCTCGTTATTCTGTTTGATCTTAATGGCTGTTGATTGTGGGATTGGTGGAGCCTTGTATGAACCTAATCCAGCATTCAATCCAGCAGTGACAAGAGAGAGGTCGCCTAGCAATCCTAGGTCCATTGCGCTAGAGTGGTTGAAACCAATCTCTTCAGCATGGTTATCCACCTGAATGAATTTAACGTCTTTGTTAAACCTTGGACTCTCACCGAAATGCAAGATCCAGTTCAAACGGGCACCAAGGAGAATAATAACGTCTGCTTCAGCCAACACTTTCGATCTTGCGGAAGAGACATTAAGCTCATTTTCATCTGCGACAACACCTTTGCCCATAGGAGTAGGCAAGAATGCAAGCTTGTGCGAATGAACCAAATCACGTATCTCGTCTGATGCGTTGGCATATGCAGCGCCTTTGCCAATAATCACAAGAGGTGATCTAGCAGATCTGATTGCCGAAACAGCCTTGTCAATCTGCGATTGTTCTGGTATAGATTTTAATAGGTGGTGTGGCTCAAGTGGATGAACATTCAAGAGTAGCTGTTGTTCTCTGCTAGGGTCTATTGATGCTTCGACAATGTCACCAGGTAGATCAACGTATGAGACACCAGCTTTCCCTGTAACTGCGGTTCTATAAGCTTTGCTCACAAAGTCAACCAACTGGTTAAACTGCAATGGCTTCAACGCCAATTTGGCGTGAGGGGAAATAAAACTGATCTGGTCCAACTCTTGAAATGCACCTTTCGATACTTCGTCCAAAGGGGATGAACCAGCCAACACAAGCAACGGCCATCTGTTGGCTGTTGAGTTGAATACGCCGGCTAGAGCGTGAATCACACCTGGGCCTCCCACAACAAGAAGAACACCTGGCTTACCAGTCAAGTATCCATAAGCAGAGGCTGCATATGAGGCTGCTTGTTCGTTTCTGAAGGAGATGAACTTGACTCCCTCCTTGATAAGTGCGTCACCAACCTCCACGATTGGAATGCCAACAATCCCAAAGACAGTCGTGACACCAAGCTGTTTGACAGTTTTGGCAATAAGTGTAGCACCAGTTGACATTGTATGTAACGTATTCCGTGGGTTTTCTGTGTTTTGTGGGGAAGTGTCGAAGTGTAACTTTGCTTTTGAGAAAGAAGGGCTGCGGGCCTTTATAGGATCTGGGGCAATTCTCATCACGGGCCGGGGCACTGTAGAGAAGAGGGAATAGCGGACCGAGAGTGTGGAGTTCCGACATTATAGGAGCCAAACTTTCGGAATTGCCGTCAATCTACTGGCAGAGAGTCCAGCGCAGTGATCCTGCACCTAGCGAACCGGAAACGGATACATAGTATATTGAGCTGTGTGGATCCCAGTACACGGTTAGCGGTTTGATCTGTTCCCAGGTGCATTTTTCAAGCTAAAAGCTAGTAGCAAGACAAAGGAATGACTTCAAATTGTGAACACTGTGGAGTGAACCCAAGAGCTCCACTCTTCCGCGAAATATCTGAACTTGACAACGCACTCAAACCACCAACTCATAATAGCACGCGCCAACCAACACAAAAATAGCAACAGCCTGCTTTCAGTCTCACTATTACAAAACGCTTGTGCCCATCAACACACACTTCTTTGTTAGGATGCCACAGCTTTCAGCACGTGCTCAGTTTGGCGTCTACTTCATTGTGAGTGATTTTTTCTTGTGTGATGTGTCAAATTTGTACTAACCATTTCTCTACAGATTAGCAACATCCTTCCAGTTGTTGTCTTCACTCCCATCGTGCTAGCGAGTCCCAGCTGGTACGCGGCTGGTATGCAGCTGTCAGATGACCTCCACATCATTATCCTGTGCAACTGGATTATCGCAGTCGGTATCGCGTTCGGGAAGGGTTTGCAGCACCTACTATTTGGCCCATTGATGGCGGTAGAGGTGGATCACATATACAGCAACTCCGGAATGTCAGTTGTGAACTCCCTGTTAGCTCTTGTTATGTTTTCTGATGGCTTCTTGCTGTTACCAGTGCTATTATCCCTTTATTTGCAGTTCGTGAAGGTATTCCATTGGATTTTGCATGACAGATTTGATCACCTGTTCCGAAATGCCACCAGGGTGAGGCAGGTGCTGAAGTCCCGCAGTTTGTTTGCTTTGGTGCTATTTCTCTTTATTGACTTCAAGTCAGTTTACTCGTGTGCGGTCCATTCCTTTGGGAATAACCCAGATGTCTACTTTGCGTTTGGGTTCCAATTTGTCATCTTGTTCTTGGACTTGATTTTGTTAACTTTCAAGGCTATCTTCAATACCTATGAGATCTATTACATAGAGAACCATCCAGAGGAAGAAGTCCTTGAAGGGAAGGACGTTTTCGTCAAGGTTCTGGACTTGATCCATTCATCTTCGAATCTCATCATTGACTTTTTTCTGCTATTCACATTTATTGGTCCAACCAGGTTTCCTCTTTACTTGTTCCTAAACATCTTTTCAAGGCTTCTTCGTTTTACTCGTCAGGTTGTCGAATTCAAATCATATCTGAAGGCATCTAGAGAGCTTGACTCAAGCCTCGACGATGCGACGCAAGAGGACTTGGATCAGAGTGATACGCTCTGCATTATATGTCGAGACGATATGACCTTGGAGAATATCAAGAAGGGTGACAGATTGACGCCGAAGAAGCTACACTGTGGCCACATTATTCATATTGGTTGTTTGAAGAGTTGGTTTGAAAGGTCCCAAGTCTGTCCATTATGCAGGGCCTCTGTCTTGCCTAAGAAGCCTAACCAATTACAAGCCCAAGCAACGCAACCAGCAGCTGAGGGCCGAAACCCCCCACCTCTAGAGCCACGTATCAGAGTCCATCCACCGCCTGAAGTGGTTGCTGGGCCTCCTCTGAACCACCTTCCACACAGAAATGGGTTTTTCCATGCTCCTCCTCAGCCACGAGTTCAACAACAAGTTCAACCACAAACCCAACCACAGACTGAACCCCCAGTAAATGAGGATGCACCACAACCGACGCACACAGTGTCTATCCCTCCGCTGGCGTCTTCGACTACCCCTCATACATATACAGAAGCTGCAACTGACGATTACAACATTCTCAGACTTCCACGCACCGCCATGCTTCCTCCAGACTGGACTCTCTTGAAACTCACCAGATCGACAGATGGAGGTCGAGATTTCCAGCTCCAGCTCAACAGAGACAGTAGCGCCAGAGTGACAAGACTCAGATATGACTCAAGACCTAATAGTGTTGGTAGATCTTCCGGGCTGAATTAGCGCATACTGCATCTTTTTTTTGAATGTGAGATTGATCAATACACTCTCCCTCGACAAATATACCATCTGACATGACCTCAAATTTGATGAAGTTCTCTTGTGGACTATTAGGGTCATACCTCACTTGCTTCTAGTTTACGAATAAATGAATGACTGTACTACCACTCCTCCTAGTATCTTCGTACTTGGAGACCACTGAGTTCGTGGCTACTCTCACTACTTTTCAAAGCGTAGCCATCAACAGTGGGCAAACTTGCTTAAACGTGAAATACGAATGATGTGCCCTTACCAATTATCTCCTTTTTTAGCTTCCATCTTACTCCGCCTTTCACGACTGATCCCAATTTTAATTTAACTTGCTTCCTATTCTCGAGACTTCTCGCACACATCTCACTTGACAACTTCCAATCATAAGAAGTCAACCTGATGATATTCACCAACTTTGCTGCATCGCTATCACTGGCAGCTGCTGTTTCTGCATGGTCGCCTACAGGTGGTTATGCACCGGGAAACATCACATGTCCAGCCAACAATGGCGAAGCTGCAAGCTTTGTTCGTGCAGCCAATAAAGTGTCCCAACAGGAGGAGGATTGGCTTTCCAAGAGACACGAGCATACAGACGCTGCTTTGAAGACATTCCTTGACGACGCTGGCATGGAGGACTTTGACGCGGATGCGTACATTGACGGACTCAATGCATCAATCAACATTGGTGTTGCGTTCTCTGGGGGTGGGTATCGCGCAATGTTAAACGGTGCTGGTCAGATCAGTGCTCTGGACAATAGAACCAGTGGTGCCAACGATCATGGCCTGGGTGGTTTGTTGCAAGCGACAACATACTTAGCCGGTCTGTCCGGTGGTAATTGGTTGACAGGGACATTGGCCCTGAACAACTGGACTTCTGTCGAGGATATCATTTCCAATGATGACATCTGGGATCTTGAGCATACAATTTTGACTAGTGGTGGCTGGAATGTGTTCAGTACCCTTGATCGTAATCGCGATATTTCAGCAGCTATTGAATCGAAGAATAAGGCTGGATTCAACACCAGTTTGACTGATGTCTGGGGTAGATCTCTGTCTTACCAGTTCTTTGGCGATGACAACAATGGTGCAGAAGGTTTGCTTTTCTCAACTTTAAGATATTACGAGGGTTTTCAGAATGGGTCGATGCCACTTCCTATCAGTGTTGCCAATGGTCGTTACCCAGGTACTCTGGTCGTCAGCACCAACTCCACCGTGTTTGAGTTCAACCCATTCGAAATGGGTTCTTGGGACCCATCTCTTTTTGCATTCACTGATATTAGGTACTTGGGTACTAATGTCACCAACGGTATCCCAAACAATCCAGATGTCTGCATTGGTGGATTTGATAATGCAGGCTTTGTTTTGGGTACTTCGTCCTCCCTATTCAATCAATTCTTGCTACAGCTGAACACCACTGGGCTTTCAGGTTTCCTTTATGACATGATTGAGGATTTCCTAAACGATCTCAACGAAGATCAAGACGATATTGCCATATATGAACCAAACCCATTCTTCAAGACAGAATACGCTGCAGTCGATTCTATTGTTGAAAGTGACAATTTGTTCTTGGTTGATGGTGGTGAAGATCTGCAGAATGTCCCATTGGCTCCATTGATTCAACCCGAACGTCATGTTGATGTTATCTTTGCCTTCGACAACTCCGCCGACACCAATGACTCTTTGCCAGATGGTGCATCTTTGGTTCAGACTTACGAACGTCAATTCACCCCACAAGGTAACGGCACTGCGTTCCCTTATGTTCCAAACACCTACACCTTCTTGACTCACAATCTAACTACAAGACCAACCTTTTTTGGTTGTGACTCTTCAAACCTGACTGACTTGGCTACGATCCCACCATTAGTTGTGTACATTGCCAACACTCCTTACACATACTGGTCCAACACTTCTACTTTCAAGATGAAATACAGTAACGATGAAAGAGACTCCATTATCCAGAATGGTTTTGAGGTTGCCTCTCGCTTCAACTTGACCATGGATACGGATTGGCCAAAGTGTGTTGCATGTGCCATCATTCGTCGTTCTCAAGAACGTAACAATGAAACACAGTCCGAGGAGTGTAGACAGTGTTTCCAAGACTACTGTTGGGACGGCTCCTACACTGAGTCTGATGCCACTAGCTTTGTATCCAACAACTGGACCTCCCCAAATCGTGACCTAGAACGCCCAGACACATCCAGCTTCATTGGCGATCAAAGCGTAACAGCAGATGCCTCTAGTGCTCTTGAGACATCAAGTTCAACTGCCTCTGACTCTGGCTCTGGTGGCAGCTCATTTGCTGTGAAGGACTACACTGAACCGATCTCCAAGTTGTTTATTGCCTGTTTGGTAGCTACATTGGGTGTTGCCATGATGTGACTGTGATCTCACATGTACATTTTTTGAATATCAAAGGTCAGCAGTATCCTAAGCTATTGTCAGATGTAGGTTGATCATTTCCTGAAGTCGCTTGGTCCAATTTACTGGTCGGTCCCAAGACACATCAGATATACTCATGATGCAATGAACTATATAGACTTTAGATTATGTAAGCAAGCCGTGTCACTTATCACCTCATCGCAAGACGCCACAGTTTTTGTTTATCTCTTACCAAATCTTACAAACAGACCGTGTCTCCATTTCTCATGACGAACATGACGTGATGGATTCTTCAAAGAAGCCAGTCAGGTTATCGAACCTTCTCATAGATGAGAGCCTCGATGTTCCCTTGGACGTCCCTCCTCGTGAAGACTCACCTCTCCTATCTGATGGTGAAGATGAAGATCAGAAAGTTGATGATGGTACAATCTGGGAAGGAAGCCTATCACTGATGCCTAACTCCCCATATCCCGAGGTTCGTCGAGTTGTTCCTGCTAAAGATGATCCCACAATCCAGATTAACCATTGGCGTACTTGGTTCCTCACCACTGTGTTTGTTGTTGTCTTTGCTGGTACCAACCAATTCTTTTCCCTCCGTTACCCCAGCTTAAAAGTGAGTTACTTGGTGGCCCAGATCATATCGTTTCCAGTTGGTAAAGCACTGGCACGATGGCTGCCAGACGTCAGATTTGTTGATCATCCATTTTTTAATCTAAACCCCGGTCCTTACACAATTAAAGAGCACGGAATTTTAACCATCTGTGTGTCGTTGACCGCCACTGCGCCTTACGCTACGGAGATCATTGTCGCACAAAATCAGTTCTACAAGAGAGATTTTGGGTTAATCTACCAGCTGCTACTTGTTTGGACGACACAGTCCCTTGGGTATGGTCTCGCTGGACTTACGAGGCATTTTCTTGTGGATCCGCCAGCAATGATTTGGCCCCAGACGCTTATAAACGTGGCCATGTTTGAGACTCTGCACAATAAAAAGAACGATTTGACAGCAGGAATGTCAAAGTACAATTTTTTTCTAGTGGCAATGGCCTGCTCTTTTCTATGGTATTGGGTGCCAGGCTATCTCTTTACTGGTCTTTCCTACCTGAATTTTATGCTGTGGAATCCTCAACTAAAGGACAACTTTATCGCTAACTTCCTATTTGGCGTAAAGAGTGGACTTGGTTTAATTCCATTGACATTTGACTATACTCAAGTTTCACAAGCCCTATCAGGGTCGGTTTTTGTGACACCGTTTTGGGTGGTTTTAAATACCTACGCATCTGTTCTTGTCTTCTTTGTCTTTCTATTGTCGGCACTTTATTGGTCAAATGTGTGGAATGCAAAGTACCTTCCAGTCATCTCAACCTCAACTTTTGATAACAAACAACATCATTTCAACGTCACAAAGATTTTGAATAAAGACTTCACAATTAACTACGAAAAGTATACGAAGTACTCTCCAATCTACATTCCATTCTCCTATCTTTTGAGTTATGCTTTGAACTTTGCAGCAGTAATCGCCATCTTCACTCATACTTACCTCTATCATGGCAATGACATTTGGAACAAACTGAAATCTGCCAACCATGGAGGAGAAGACATTCACAAAAGACTAATGAGCTCCTACAAAGAGGTTCCGAACTCTTGGTATCTAATTCTTTTTGCTGTCGTCCTTGTCCTTTCATTTATCACTGTAAGTGCATGGGATACAGGATTCACTTGGTGGGCTTTGGTTATTGCTATTTCCATCAGTGTACTGAACTTCATCCCACAGGGAATACTTGAAGCCATTACAAACCAAAATGTAGGATTGAATGTCATCACTGAAATGGTCTGTGGATATATACTTCCGTACAAACCATTGGCAAACCTTTTATTCAAGATCTACGGGTATGTTGTGATGAGACATGGATTGAGCATGAGCATGGATTTGAAAATGGGCAGATATCTCAAGATTGATCCACGCCTGCTGTTTTGGATGCAGATATGGTCCACATTTATTTCAGGACTAACCACTGTTGGACTTCAATCTTGGATGACCAAAAATATTCCAGACATTTGCACTCCTGATCAGCCTGATGGCTTCATCTGTGCTGGCGGGAGAACCATCTATAATGCCTCTATCATTTGGTCCTTACCTAAGCATCTATTCTCTGTGGGGAAACCCTACAACCCATTACTTTGGTTCTTTTTGATTGGCGGTGTTACCCCGTTCTTCACCTTTTACCTTTTCAAAAAATATCCCAAGAACTGGTATGGCCAAATCCACTCCCCTGTGTTCTTTACAGGACCGACAAGTATTCCACCGTCAACACCATACAACTATGGTACGTACTTCGTTGCCTCTACCTTTCTGGTTTACTTAAGAAAGGTCTGGCCAAACTGGTATAATTCTAAAGGATTGGTTCTTGGTGCTTCTATAGAGACAGGTGTTGCGTTGGCTGTTGTGGTAATTTTTCTTGGTTTGCAGTATAGAGGAGTCTATGTTAACTGGCTCGGTAACTCGATTTGGAAGGATACTTTGGACTATAAAGCTGAGCCCTACTATAAATTGCAAGACGGACAGATTATTCCACCGTTATGATCATTTACGAATAGATGAAATTACTATATATAATGCAATGCAAGGAATAATGATTCCTTAAGCTCTTTTTGGTAGCTGCTGGAAGGTGCTCTTTAAGATATTTCTCATCTTGTACAAGTTTTTGACCCTCAACTTTTCGTTGTTCAAATGAGCATTGTCTGTGGACTGTCCACATGGGATTTGCGCAGCCTGGGCATTGAACGTCTTCTCCAAAAACCGCACACTTGGAATTGAGCCACCTTCTCTAATAAACAATGGTTTGATTCCCCATTCCTTGTGGACCTCATTTTGTAGAATCTGGTAAACGGCATTAGAAGGATCACCAATCCACGCATCTGCCTCATGAATAAACCTGATCTCTAAATGGTTCTCACTATTGAACTTTTGGAAACTTTCAGTAAGATAATTCAGAAAAGTGTTCTTGATCTCTTCGATGTCTTGTTCTGGCACAATTCTGATCGAAACGGAAGCTTTGGCGGATTTTGGAATCACAGTATTATTTCTAGGACCAGATACATCGATCTTATGTACCGATAGGGAGGGGAACTTCCATCTTGCCAACAAAGTGGATTTCTTGATATTTGGGTCATTGGAAATGGTTTGAATGATATCATCGTAAAGCTTCTCCTCCTCGGGGCTAAGTGGTAGAATCGGCTCGTAAAATTTGGGGATACTCACCTTACCATCGTCGTCAGTCAATTTGGACAAAAGTCTAATCAAATCAATCGTTGGCTCGCGAGCGACACCGCCATCCACACCAGAGTGTCTATCTGGTCTATCACTCGACACGGAAACAGAAGCACTAATGACACCTCTCAGTCCATAATTTAGGCAAGGTGTGTTCTCGTCAAGCCAGTATGAGTTACTCAAGAGTATCCAGTCAATGCTACCAATGATATTAGAGTTCTGTGCTATCGTCTCCTGAAAACCAAACGAACCGCACTCTTCCTCGCCTTCAATCAAGAACACGACGTCACACTCTAACTCTCCCAGTTTGTACAGCTCTGCGACTGCGTAAATGGAAGCCAGGAGTGGACCCTTATTATCACTGACACCTCTAGCATACAAGTAGCCATCGTTCGCTGTCATCTTGTACGGATCAAATCTCCAACCGCACTTGTCATTAGCCTCAATGATATCATAGTGACCATACCAAAGAACTCTTGGACCATTAGATTTTTGACTTCTAAAAGAACCGTACACGATAGGATTTCCATTCTCCACCGGGATAAGATCTGACACACCACCAAATTTTTTGATCAATCTTTTCAAGTAATCTGCACACCTTCTTGAATCATCGATGTAGTTCTCGGGATTTTTGGACACAGTTTTAAAGGCCACAAAGTCGCTCAAGGTACTCAACAACGAATCATTGTCTAGTTTAACATTAGTTGAGGTAGATGACCTTCTTCTGCTGTCCAGCACATGATCAAAAGTGATATCCCAGATGGCCACAGAGGAATCGTTACCACCTGTGATAAGGAGGACTTTGTCATTTTTCACCACAATCTCTGATGACAGCACCAGTCCATCATGTGCGTCCCAAGAGTGCTTGATATCGGACCCGAATTTCCAACTGGTAACGCCACCAATACAACCTTTGAATAAATAGTTCCTTGTAGCCGCTAGGGTCAGAATATCATCATCGTGCTCATTCAAATCAGAATGGAAAGCCAACAGTTGTTGGAAAGTGTTGAGGTCCCAAAGCTTTAGTTTCCCATTGGTCAGGCCACAGTAGAGAAAAGAATCATTCAATGCAATAGACAAAATACTTTCATCGTTGTCGAGCTCCTTTACCAGTTTCAGGTCCTTTTTTAAGTCCCAGACCTTGATCAAACCATCACCAGCACCGGTAATTAAGTAATTCTCGTGAATCTTCATGGTGTAGATAAAGCCGTTATGGGCATACCTCAAGATGTTTGATGACGGAACCTCAATCAATCTAGATTGCACACTAATCCGCTTCTGGTGAGAATTGACATCACCTGTCGGGCCCTTAGAATCAAAGAACTTGTCGAACCTGTAAGAAGGTAAAGACGATGGATCTTTTTTGGGTTCGGTCTCCAGTAAATGAACAAACAGAATTGATGCGTTCTGACAGCCAAAGAAGACAGTATTTAGAGTCTGTGACCAAACCACACTGAAAATATCCCCGATATCAACTAAGGAGTAGATGGTATGAGTTTCCTTCATTGTTTCCACATCCCAAACTTTGACTAAAGAATCAGACCCACCGCTAAATAGAAATTTCTCATCTTGAGATTTCGTCAGACATAGAACTGATCCAGTGTGCCCTGTTAAAACAAACTTGCGTTCGTAGGTGTTCATATCAAAAACTAGGATTAGATGGTCCTGTGTACCACAGAAGAGAAGGCCTCTCTGTGGGAATGCAGTTGTCGAAAGAACGGAATAATCATGACTCCATCTGTGAATAAGTGTGGGTGTCGATGTTTCCGATTCTATACCAGTTGGCTCTGGATATAGTTGTGGGGATGGTGGATAGGAATCGCTGGAAATAGTCTCGTATAAAGGAAGGCGCCGCGATCTTTCAATGATAACGCTGTGATCCAGCTCATTGCCTGCTGTCATCCCTAAAAGATATTGCACAAGTCTTAAACAAGCAAAATGTCCTGTGAATTGAAACTGGATCAAATGTTGATCAAACACTGTTTGTTATCTTTCAGATTTAGTAGTACTCATCATACTCCGACATTTTAGCCATTTCGCTACTTCCGGTACGTAATATCAGGTGACTAAAATCGGAAGTAGCCAGCCACAATACCACATCATCAAAAGAGCTTGGAGCTTACAGTGCTTTGAGCAGAACTATCTGCTCATGGCCAATGCGATTTGTTTCAAACTGGAGAATTCTGTGACCATTCCTATGATCTCGGATTCGTTTAGTTCTAATCGTTGAGATTCTACCAATTTTAACAACAGTGCAATCAATTTGTCCTTGTCCTCTGTGGTCTGATTTGAACAAGAGTGGTACTGTGTCACCATCTGGGCCATGGGTTTATCATTCTGGAAGAACGATTGAATGAAGCTTTGAGCAGTTCTGGGAAGTTTAGGATTTTTGGGTATTGTTGGCATGACAATAAGACGAATCGTTCCAGTAGTTGCTAGCGTCTCCTCTGCAATTCTTGATGAGGGTTAGTATGAAATATAGTATCATTAACTCTATTGGACTTACAGTCTCGATATATGTATGAACTCTGTCGCTTTCAATTCTTTATCAAAGTCGATTATAACCAACGCGTGCTCGTCACTGCATCTTGTGATTATCTCACTGAAGATGTCCCTTACCCTCTCAAGGTCCCAATCTGTTACCGATTCATCAATTAGGGTCAAAGTGAAGTGAAAGAGTGTATCCCTTGCGATTGTCTTCACGTTTGTTCCGTTCGAGAATACAATCATTTGTTCTGGGCCCGTTGTTTTGGTAAAAGACAAGTCTGTAGCGGTTATTTTTGTGTCAACAAGAGTTTTGAAGGAAAAAGCAGAAAACGACAACCCTCATTATCAGACACCATTGCGACTACTCAAAAAATGATAATTCCAACTATTACCGTCCTCGTACATTCCCATTCTTCAATTTATTGTGCCTCCCACTCGAATTGACCTATGTAGCCTTGCTAGATAACGTCCTCCTCATCCAACTCATGGTGACCCTCCGCTCTCATGTTCTCAGGAGCCTCAACAGATTCAATAAACTCCAATACACCGTAGGCAATACCCACCGCTGAAACAAGAAGTCCCAAGATGATCCTAAGCGCGTTCCCATGAGAAACCAACACACCGATCAAGAAATACACAACACCTCTCCCAAGAAAGGAGAAAGCAAACGAAGCATATGTGTATGCAGCAGGAGGAGAGGAGAACTCAAGTATTCCAATACCAGCACCTAGCGCAATCAGATATAGGCCGAGGAATAACTCTTGTCTATCAGATGGAGTGTTAGCATTTTCTGATAATTGGGGAAAAGAATAGGGACGAACAACAACTTACACTCCCGACAATAGCTGGGTGGCACCGCCGACAACTGAAACAGCAGCAACAAATAGATTAGTGATCTTGAATGGTGCAGTGAGGTCCATTTTGGTGCTTTGCGAAGATGGTGAGGTGGAATAAAAGTCAGCGAGTCATTATAGTTGTTTTTCAAATATGCAACTGTTTTTTTTTTCTTTTTGGTTTCCAAAGATTGCGCTACAGTGGTAATTTTGTTATTGTACGACCAGTCCCCATCCATCGAGGTCACAGTTATAATAAACAGTAATGCGAAATACACCGGTCGTTGCTGTCCATGGAAAAGAGTGACTCTATATCCAACAAGAAAACAAATAAGCGAGAGCGACATTGCAAAACGATATATATTTTTCAAGCAAATCACCACATAAGTCATTCAGAAGCACTCTAGCTTTCAGTCTGACATCCCACTTGGATTTTAGCACTTGGAGTAGGAGAAATGGTATGTATTAGTGCAATTTATCTCACCACCCCTTTTTTTACTTCAACAAATGGTTTCGTGGTCTAGTTGGTCATGGCATCTGCTTAACACGCAGAACGTCCCCAGTTCGATCCTGGGCGAAATCAGTTGTTTTTTTAGTTTTTGTATCATTTTCTAGAGCCCGATCTTCTCTTTTAAAAGATTGAGGACTGCGTTTCTTCTATTGCAAGGCACATAACCATCTTTGTAAATCTTGAAATGCACCTAACTCGAAAATGAAAGAGAGTTGGCCTCAATCCAAGCATACATACCTGGGAACAACACCAATCGACTCCGATGACAGAAGAAACTGAAACATCATCAGTGTTCCCTCCTCCTCCTCCATTTCTTCGCTTCTTTTCCCCGCAAAACATAGCCAGGCTCAAAGAGCTGAAGAAGGAAAAGTCAACTAACACTCTGAAAGAGACCGATCTAGCGGAAGAGGACAAAGAACTCCGATTCCTTCTGCCGCCAGAACAACCAGAAGGAGAAGTGTATCGCTCATTTGGTAACGTGTGGCAGTTCAATGAAAGGATACCCAGTTTAGAGGACCAAGGTATCACAAAACTGTACAGAGATTCCGCTGCTACGACCACAGGAACTAGTGACAGCAAGAACGAAGCTCAGCTTCGTATATCTGAACTAAAAAGACTCTTGAAGTCACTATTATTGAACTTTGTTGAAGTTGTAAGTGTGGTGACTGTTGATCCGCAACAATTTTCAACCAAGGTTGACCACATCCGTATGACTTTAATTAATATGCATCACCTGTTGAATGAATACAGGCCTCACCAAAGCAGAGAGTCTTTAATTCTACTGATGGAGACCCAGATTGAACAAAAACAAAATGAAATTGCCCAAATTGAAAGGGTCTGTAAAGAAGTCGAGCAGAAGATTGACTTGCTGGTGAAGGTTTATGTGGATGGAGAGCCAGAAAAGTTCCCTGGTGATGGAAATGAAGAAGAGAAGCCTGAGATGGAAATTGATATATCAGATGACGTTCCACAGATAGAGTCTTAGAAATGTGACCATAGTTCTCCTTGTGACACCTCTGTAGTTGTCATATATTTTAGCTTCTCCTTCCACCTTTTGTCAGAAAACCGAAAAATTCGAATCAGGATCGTACTCTAAATACTAAATCCCAGCTGCTAACGAAAACAACCACAATGAGTGAGGAGATGGATGTTGATCAGCCAGGTAAGTATATTGACTCCTCCAGCAGTCGTGAAGTTTCTACTATCAGTGATACCAATGCTGACATTACAATAGCGCAACAAGAGGAACTTCAACCAGTGGCAAAGACCCCAAAGAAGAAGTTTGAAGTACGCAAGTGGACAGCTGTTGCATTCTGGTCCTGGGACATCGTTGTGGAATCCTGTGCTATCTGCAGAAATCACCTTATGGAACCTTGCATTGAGTGCCAGCCCAACTCTATGAGCACTTCCGCCAATGATTGTACCACGGCGTGGGGTGCCTGTAACCATGCTTTCCACATGCACTGCATCTCCCGTTGGCTGAAGACACGTAATGTCTGTCCATTGGATAACAGAGAGTGGCAATACCACAAGTATGGTAATTAGAGAAGCAAATGAAGGGTATGTTTGTATGTCCTATTGTCATTCAGATTTTTCAGTTCAGTTCTATACATTGTTTGTTGTTGTCGTTGTTGTTGTTTGATGGCTTGGTTTCACGATGTCACTACACTTGGTGTAATGCATAACCTGGTATATTCATATGTACATTTTCACTTGGTAGCCGATTCAGTGTTTTCACCAAAGTACCTCTCATTTCTTGGGAAGGTTCCGACAACAACACTGTTCAAACAGGTCTCTTTGAACTTGTCTATGGCTGCTTTCACATTCTCATCGTTCTTCCCTTGGCCCCAGAATTCGATGAAGAACACATACTGCCAGGCTTTGATTCCTGATGGTCTTGACGTGATGCTTGTCATGTTGATTCCATGATCGTTCAAGATATTCAATGCCCTCACAAGTGCACCAGCGTCGTTATGTTCAACCGTAAATGCTAAGAGTGTCACATACTGCGTGTCAGGGATATTCTCTGCCTCTTTCTTGCTAATGATAAGAAACCTAGTAGTATTATCCTTCACGTTCTCGATGTTCTTATAAAGTATTGGAATTTTGTGGAACTCAGAGGCATATTCAGACGCAATTGCTGCAACGGTCTCGCCTTGGTTGGAAGCAATCTCAGCAGCTTTTGAAGTAGAAGAAGAATCAATTTTCTCTAAATCTTTCCCCACTGTGTTCAGCCATTTGGAACACTGGCCCCAGGCTTGTGGGTGGGTATATATCTTGGAGATCTGCGAACTATCTTTGGCATGAGATAACACACAGTGATGGATAGAGACAAACTGCTCCGCAATGACTTTAAATTTATCCTCTTTCAATTCGCCGCTCGCTGGAATCAGCCAGTCACGTAGGAGATCGTAAGTGAAAGTGACCTGCCCATTAGTGGAGTTTTCGAATGGAACAACCGCAAAATCAACTTCATTGTCGTTCAGTCTGATGAAGCAGTCCGTAGATATGTCAGTAATTAGCTGTTGGAGAAACTATGCAGGTTATACTAACCATTAATGCTCTTTTGGGGGAGAAGTTCAATTTCTGATTTGACACCAAATTGTTGAAGTGTTGCCTGTAATGTTAGTCACTGGTAATGCAAATTCAACCTAAGCAAAAAGCTATGCACCACTTACCTGGTGGGTATATGTACCTGCTGGGCCCAAATACGCCACTTTTCGACCGGTAGACATGATCGTATCAACGTGCTGAATTGTTGTTATTGTTAGCTTATCCCCATGGGTATTTCTTTGTACGGTTTTTTACTGACTTTTTTGTAAATTACTGATACTCACAGTTGAATTTCTGTTGTCTATGGATGCGATCAAGAGAATTAGGTTTATTTACAGAACTAAATACCAGTCTAATTCTCCAGCGACTGCGCTTCAGTAATCAGAGCATCAACGCTGAAGTTAGGACTGCCCGAGGTGAAATCTTTCAACAGTTGGAGACGTCTCTTGGATACCTCAGTATCGGCCATGGCACCATAGAATCTCTGAACATTTAACAATAGCAATTGGGCTTCTTGAACGCCAACAGAAGACTCCTTCTCAACAGTACCATTCATCAAAACAATGCCTTTGGAGTCTTTCAGTTCAGTGTGGAATATCAATGAGGTGTGCGGTCTAGCAAACTCTTTGTGTGTTTTGAACTCGAGTAGGGTGGTGAACATGCAGTGGACCGTGTTCGGACCAACGAAAGTCCATTGAATGTAGTGAAGTTCAACACCATCGCCTTCTCGAGGCAATGGAAGGACAAAAATTGGATTGTTACGGGCGTTTTGGTACAACTTGTCAAAGACTGGCGCAGAAATCACTGAGAGAAGGGTGTTCGGCTTGCCATCAAATCTGGCCTTCCAGATAAACTGCAACTCTTTTTCAGGTAGTTCTTTCACCTTCTCTAGATCGAGAAAGGAGCTTAGTGTCTTGTATGGCTTCGTGGTGGAGTCTGGGCCCAATGGGTCTCTAACTTTACCTACCAGTTTGGCCTTCTCTTGTGCTTCCATTGCTTGTGTGCGTTCGTACTCTTCAAGTTCCTCCAAAGGATCAATTTTAGCAAATTCTTTATTGTGCTGTTCGATGTCGCTCTTGAGCTTTTCTTTCAATTCCGCTATGTCTTTTGCGCCAATCTCTCTAGCTTTAGCTTCTAGTTTAGCTTTGTATGTCTCAAGTGGGTCAGGTGTTGAGAACTTGTCTGGCCTTTGGATAAAACGGATGTTAGTGGTCGAGGCAAGTCTTCTGGTGATGAAACGGTTGCTGATCCCTATGAAACTGGATAACATTGACGTTGAGTGACAGGGAAGCCGTCCGTCGTCGATAAGTAAAAAACTGTCAGAAAAAAAAGTTGTGGACACCAAGTGGTGAAATTGATCTAGGTTTGGTTTTTTTTTTTTTTCTATTTACAGAACTCTGGCCTACTGAAACCAAAACAAATCAAAACAAACCGCACAGCCGCCAGCAATGCCCAAGAACAAGGGCGTTAGCCTTGCTCACAAATCGCTGCCTATGCCGCGGTCGCTTCCACAGACACCAAACGCAGCTTCCTCTGCTTCCGAGGAAGATGATTTTGTGCACCAGTTTACACGATCCGATCTTCGTGAACTCATACACCACATCACACAAGAGATCAAGGCTAAGGGAACCAAGACGCCCTTGGTTCTGTTGGCTTTCAGACCAAAATGCACAGATACAGGACTGACACATTTTCTCGAGGCTGTTCTTCCAGCAGGTCGTAAACTGGTTAAAACTGCCTCAATGGAGTACACTATCAAACAGACCAATGAGTTCACACTAATAGTGGCCCTGAAGTACCTATGGGCTCGCCTTCCTGAAAGTGCTATTGTTGGTTGGGATGCTTATCACTCTTTCAAGCAAATGGAGGAAAAAGCGAACTACCCGAAGAAAGCCTTTCTGGAGTTCATGCCTCAGTGTCTCTCTTCGCCGGCACATGCATCCATCGTGTACGACTTTCTGGATCTAATCGTATCAGTCGCAGCAAACTCCAAAGAGAATCAGATGAGTGGACGCAAGATAGCCAAGATGGCTGCAATTTGGGCGTTCCATGGACCTCCACCTGGTGAAGGTGTTACTTCACCCCCATCTGATGAGAGTAACTTTGGTGATGGGTTACAAAACTGGTTGCCAGCAGCTGATGCTATGTTTCATCTACTTCTGGCCTTTTTGAGAGCCATGCTTCCAGATGATCAATCAACCAAATTGCAGCTGCCAAGAACATTACAAGCTCTTCTAGCAAGCAACTCATATCCTCCTCCTGACAGCACGTTCCAATCATCAACTTTGGTGAACGTTCCCTTGGTGACGATCAAAACTAATAAACTCTCGAATACGCCTGTAGAGATGTTGAACAAATTGCCCAAATTTTTGAAATTCGATAATCCTGGTTTGTTTCAAGTGAAGGAAGATTTTGCGCTACTGAAATCACTCTGCAAGAATGATGAGAACGTGATCAACAAGCTGTCGAGTGAGTCCAAGAGAATCATGCAATCTCTAAGCCAGGTTAATGAGCAGACCAGGATGACTCCAGGTTGGCCACTACGAAACCAGCATGCTTTGAAGAATGAGGATGTGAAGACTGATATCCTGATATCCGCAGTTCCAATTGATGATTACTTTATATGGGCATGGCTATCCAGTATTTCATTTGAGCAACCAGTATTCAAAAAGAAAATGTTTGGGCGTTCGCTGATATTAGAGGTTGTGTTTGATGGATTCAAGAAGTGGATCATCATCGAGGAGGTGACATTAGATTTCAAATCAAGTGGATTGTCATTACCTGATAAGCCGAAGGTAAGGAGAACCATTCAACCACAGTACAAGTCAATGCTGGAAGATCTACCTCCAGCGCAACCAATGATGCCAAAAAAGGTAAACAAGCTTAAGCCAAAACAAGACCTGCCGCCAGTTCCGTTACCAGAGGCTAGTGCTGCTCCGGTTTCCAGCCCCTCTCATGGAGAAGTTTCCCAACAACGCATTGCCTCTTCCAGTCTCCTGAAAAAGTTTCAACAGCAGCAGCAGCAACATCAATCGCTACCTCCAACACCACAACAGGAACGCGTAGTCACTGTTTCTTATGAGCCTGTTGAATTACCACCAATTGAGAGAAATCAATACAGACTGTCAATTCCCCTGGAAAGCTTTGGCTTGGGCGATTCTCCAACCCAGGAACACTTTTCTCAGACTCAACAGTTTGGCAACTCCCCACAGGCACAGTACAAATCGTTGGCGCCACCAGTGAGACAGAACAAGGCCTTCGTGAAGGATCTAGAGCTTGATGAAGAGTATAACTATTGGTCATCTGAAGAACCTCATTCTGTGAGAGTAAAAAGTGTTTCAAATAGTCCATATTCGGGTCGAACTGTTCCTGTCTCTAGGAACAGCCATACGCCAACCTATAACTCGCATCAGGACTATAATGGCTCATACCAAGATTTGGGGCAGATGGTTGATGAGCTTTCAATTCAGGTAAATCAGGTGGAGTCAAAGTTGGACGATGAAAGAGAGTCTCATAAAAGATATTCTGAAAATCAACAAACTCAGGAGCCAAAGCAAATGCTAAAGAACCAAAGACAAAGGCCTGACAGCCGTATATATGAGCCAGTTGCGTCCCCTCTTCAGATACAACAGTTGCTGCCTCATTCTCCTCAAAGACAGAAGCCGGAACTGTCACAGATTGTCACATATCCAACGTCTCCTGATAGTGCTGTTTCCAAACCGAGACGAAAGCCTCCATCTGAGGTTAGTTCAGTTACCACAGACACCCCTCCTGCAACTAATCTAAACTCGGGATCAGTGTATCCCTCAAGTGCCGGTGAATTACCGTCAAGTGTCTATCCTAGTTCCAGCGTTTATGGCCCAATTGATCCAGATGTGGATCATTCCAGAAATGGTAGTCGTTATGACATGAGGTATCAGGTCGGAGCTAGTCAGAGTGGGTATCGTGTGGCTTCAGCGATGGACGATCTTGAAAACTATCGATCTGAGGTGGCCCATGGAGCTTCTGGGGATTTGTCACCTCAGTACTATGCAGGTGAGCGTATGGACGAAATTGATCACCCTGTTGAAGGAAAGACTGAGGTTGATCTTTCTCGTGCTGCATCTGCACACTATGCTGATAGTATCATTGATACCTACAGGCAGCCATCTATCCATCACACAACGCAGAGATCTCCAGATTGTGCTGAGGAATCTAATCATAGAGCAGGCACCCCAAAAATTGTTGCTGACAAGGTTGAACACTGCTCTGGAGTCAAGGGGTATGATGAAGTCGATAAAAGTTTTATTCCATCACTGGTTGTTGAGGACGGTTACTCTATTCCTATGCCCTCCCCACCAAGGTCTCCACTTGCTAAGCTTGGATCGCCAAGGTTGTCCCCTGATCCTAGCAAGAGTAAGAGCATTATTCCTTACCGATATTCTCATGATGGACTTAACAGTTTGTCTCAACCTGATCTATCTGCTCCGGTATCAGATGGATATGAACTGATGGAATCCCTTGCATCAATACCCCAGAATGAGCTACCGATGGTTCCACGCAAGAATACCGATGAGAACGCAGTGCCAAATGTTATTCATCATCAAAATTTGTCAGGGTCTATCCAACCAGGGCTGTCTCAAAATACTTCTTCGTCAATGGAATCAGCTTTGGATGGAAATAATCCTAAACCACCCATAATGTACGCTCGAAAAGTGCCAGTGTCTGACCCAGACTACCACACAAGACGAAGATCCCCAGTTCAGAAACAACAGGGTGTAAGAGAGTTAAATTCTGCAGTTGGTGGTTCACTCAATATGGTCAATCATCAACCAGTTGATCTTGAACAACGCCATCAACCACCCTTACAAGGGAGAGTAAACCATCACAATTCACCATTTGTTTCTTCGAGTGAAAACGTTGAATACTCACAAGACTCCGAGAAAAGGTCGTTTGCCCCACATACGTCTAACTCTAAACCATCAGCTTTTCCTATCAGCTTTGATAATGAATACTCAGCTCCACCTCACCAGACATCGTTTCAGCCACGTCACACTCCTCAGAGATTCTCAGGAGAGGAAGGCCAAGCCGCACAATCAAACCGGAATGTGGTGAACTCTCGTTTCGAAGAAGACGCGACTTACCTTTCAGCCAATCCAATGAGGGAGAAACCATTCAACTCTCCAAGCCATAGTCTATCCTCAAGGCACACATCTCCTTACAGGCAACAAGATTATGGACCACCTCCTGGTCAACACCAAACTCCACATAGAGCCTCGCCTTCTTCCACGGCGTCTTCAGGACCTTCAGGACACTCTTACCCAAGAACGTCAACACCCCAAAGTGACCCAAGGGGTACATCTCCAAGTCATAGGGGGCGTACTTCACCAGGACATAAGGGCTATCCTCCACCTCAAGGCTATTATGCACCACCACCTCCTCAAGGGCTCTACCCACCTCCACAGGGCTATCCAAACTATCCGATGCCTCCGCAGGGTCATTCTCCTCAAGGCTACCCTCCTCAAGGCTACCCTCCTCAAGGCCATCCTTCCCACGGTTATCCACCCCAAGGTTACCCCCCTCAAGGCTATCCCTGGTACCCTGCTCCACCACATGGCTACTACCCTCCAGCTCCACAACATGTAGCTGGGTCAGTACCTTTCAAGGCCACTGCTAGTGATGTTACACTGAGTAACCTTCCACCCACAAGTTCGACGAACAAGTTACACCACCGCCCCAACAAGAATGATAAAAGGAACATTCGTAATGCCCTCGTCCAGGGTGATTTTGGGATCTAGCTCTTTGGATTCCTATTTAATAACTATTTCTGCTGTGCTTATATAAAGACGATTTAATGATTTTATGATTTTGAGGTGTGGGAGGACGTGTGACATGCTCTTTACGTAACATCGCGTCTATCTGTTTTTTGCGTCAGGTTTGTTTACTTTTCTGTCACAAAAGAAAACAAATAATCAATCCTCTAATTTCTAAACACAAAACTAACCACTGTTAGATTGCACATTCAAACTATAATCCAGTGGGAAACACTCATAACTTGGTAACTTTGAAGAGAATTCTGTTGAGAAAATCACCACTCACGCTTACCCGTCAGCCCACCTAAGTCATATAACTGCGACGTATACCTACAATATTCACCACCGTTTTCACGGTTTTACTCTTCAGAACCTTCCTGCAGTATTCAAGCAGCAATATGAAGGAATTTAGGGAGAAGGCAGGCTCTGGCTCTGGCTTAATTGAGATAACTTCAGGGTACTTGCAATCCCCCCCAATATCACCAGAACCAAAGAAGACTCTGTCCCCTCTCAGCAGAGTTTTGTCAAATCACTCAAGAGACTCCAACCTGTTGGGGGTGCTAAGCTCAATAAATGCTGAGACGTGCGGCTCTCAGAAAGACGATGACGAAGTACCTTTGCTAACCGTCTTGCCAGTAGATACTGACTCCGCTCGTATCAGAAGGTTCATTAGCAGTTATGGCTTCAGGTTCACTCCTAAAAGTGAGCGTACAGTGATGAAAAGAATCAAGGAATCATTTCCACAACTATCAGATTCAACAGACCACGATCGGGCTGCTGCTTCCTTCTCCAATTCAGGCTCCTCCAGTAACTCCCAGAGAAGTACAGGTCACACTCAAGAAGAGGATCGTTACCAACATGCCTCTCGCAACTACCTTACCAGATCTAAGAGAACAAGATCATCTGAAGAATCTTACGGCAATTGCAGGCCTTTGGTTAGACCAAGAACTGGTAGAACTTTCCAGTCTATGCAACAATTTTTAGAAGAGGGAACCGTGGAAGACGTTCATGATTCGCTGGTATCTGAGATTCCAGATTTTGAGCCAACTTTCAATAGTATTTCCTCGAGTCAGGTGCAGTCTGTTTTGAAACGCTTCTCTTCCGATGAGAGCTCTTTAAAAGATAGATCTGGTTTGGAATTGGTCGATGAGAAGGAGATTCCTGTCATCGAGGCCTTGAAAATCACTCCCAAACTTTACATTGACACTAAGAAAAGGTTCTTTGCTGAAAAGGCAAGAAAACTGTACAAATACAAAACTTTCAAAAAGACTGATGCTCAAAAAGCTTGCAAGATTGATGTCAACAAGGTTTCCAAGATGTATGAGATCTTCCAAAAACTAGGGCTACTTAAGGACAACATGTTTGGTGAAGCTCTTGATAGTACCACAGGTTGAAAACAACAGTGAGTGTACCATATTTACCAATACTTGATTCTTGAATTCAATCACTATACTGTTTGATTCTTATATCTTGGGATTTTATGAGCTTTTACCTTTTCTCATACCAGTGCTGTAAATTTGCTGATCTTTCTTTTGCTGAAGTAATTCTGTTTTTTTGAAAAGCATCACATTGTTCTTTTGGATTCGGTTTATGGCTCTTGTATGGTTACGGTTTGTTTGTGTATGTTTGGAAATTACTCCTGTACTCTATCTTCGAACATTCAGTAGAATTGATGTCGTAAAACAAAACTCCATTCATACCCCTTCCAAATGGTCAGTGTTACCCGGTGCAACCTTAAACTTTTTGTTTCCTCTCATTTCATGAAAAATGGTTTCTACTGGTGAGCCACGCATACAACCACTTTAATGAACCACTAAAATGTCACAATCCAGATTTGTAACAATCAAGCTATCACCCTCGCAGCTGAAGAAGTATCCTCTCAAGCCTCTTGGCAAAAAGAAAACGTCAATAACCATCAAACTCGAACCTGAATCCAAGAGACTGATAGCTCCCAAACCGAACCACACGAACAGTGCGGCGAATAGGAAAGCCGCCTCCCCAACACCAGAGACCCCAAGTAATGGCACGCCCCAGCCTGGTACGGCGCCTGTATCCAAGAGTGGGTTTGGTAGAAGTGCAGTCCTTGAGGATCGCAAACTTGACAAGAGTGGGAAAGGTGCTAGAAAATGGACCAAGAAACCATTGAAGATCCAGTCATTCACTGGGTATTCCATTACATTCCAATCGTGGACAGGTGATCGTGATGGTGATAATTCCTCATCAAATAAAAGCAAGAAGCAGAAGCAAGTAGCAAGTGTTACTCAACCACCTTTGAAGATCCAGTTCAAGCTGAATAGTAAGCCATTGATTAAAGCATCAAGTGGTGACCCAGCGGATTCCAGGGAGCCGTCCCCTGCTATAGAAGATGCAAGCTCTCTTGTGTCAACACCTGAGCCATCCGCTAACTTAACGCCAACTACTTGAAGCCTTGCCGGAGTGAATGACCTTGACGAATTTTACACAGTTGTAGTGATATGCGAAATTTTCGTTGTTAATTTGTATGTAAAATCCACACTACCCCAATATCTCCTCAATGGTCACATCGTTGGGAACATTAACTGCCTCTTTCCAGAATTTACCCAAGTGTCTTGTTCCTGAATCGCAGGCCACAATAACAATATTCTTACCCTGTACACCAGTGGCCTTCCATAATATCAAAACGGCAACAGCATTGATGGCACTAGATGATCCCAAAAATAGGCCATCGTTCACACTCAAATACTTGGCCATTCTGATTGCCTGGCTATCAGAGACCTTAATGGCATCATCAATGAACTCCTCGCCCATTGAAAAGTTGTGTGTTATCCTATTCAGACCAATACCCTCCACTATAGTATCCACTTGGTGTCTTCTCCTTGTTCCTTCTTTCTCCTCATTAGTATACATCACGCCATGCTTCACTCTGTTGTAAAACCCACTGCCTTGTGGATCAGCCAAAATGCTCACAACAGTAGGGATCTTCTCCTTGAGATACTTGGAAACGCCTGCAATAGTACCACCAGTCCCACAACCAGCAATGAAATAATCCACTTTTCCACTTAATTGTTTATAAATTTCGGGTCCTGTTGTTCTATAATGAATCTTCCAATTACTCTCATTCTCAAACTGATCAGCAAATACACCATTTTGTTTGGAATGTTTGCTCTCATTCAAAGTTTCACTAGCTTGCTTCGCACTGTTAACGTATTGATTTGGATCAACAATAGAGGCAGGCTTGACCTTCTTCAATCCGACCCCCAATGTACCAAATAAAGCCAGCTTGTCTGGTGATGTATCATCAGGTAGGTGAATTTCAGCCTTGTATCCCAAAGAGTTTGCCACTGTAGCGATGGAGATACCAGTGGATCCGGAAGTTCCCTCAAAGATAACATCCCCTGGTTTCAGCTCATTGCTCCCCTCCTTGTCCCGAATAATGGCAAGTGCCACACGATCTTTTGCTGAGCCGCCAGGGTTAAGATATTCCATTTTCGCATACACATTGTTCCCCGTTATCTTTGATAATGACTTGATAAGTACCATAGGCGTGTTTCCTATCAATCCCTCGACCCCTTCAACTGGGGGAGAGAGCTTTGATAGCTGGTAGTACTGTTGCTGCTCCTTGTAATATGCATACGCCCATATTATCGCTGCCAGAGACGCACCACAAGCTGTAATTTCCTTCCATGTAGGTGCACCCATCCAGATCGCAATCTACTAAAATAGATCCCTGCACAGCTAGCTCCAACAGGCTAGAGGACGAAGTTGTAATTTTACTGATCGTCTCAATTTGTCATGAACTTCAGTGAATATTACATAATATGGGGGGACAGGGCAAAGAAGATCTGGTACGAGACACATGTTACCGTCGGTGTATCCTTCGGACTCAATCAATTGATGGTTAGGCAAATTTCAAACTTAAGTGCAAGCAGACAGAGGATTCTTCTGTTAACAGAATTTAAGAAGAAACGTTTTCTCTTTAGCTAAATTGAGCTTGGAGATAGAATCCGTGATATCGTATAGTCGATCGATCACTGTACGATTGTATTTATATCTGACTATATTTGGATTGTGTTTTCGATCCCATTTGGGTATTTTTTGGACAGTAAGCTTAGTGCGCTAAAGGTTGGATTTGTGTGTACTTAATTTTAACGCTGGAAAATAATCACCGCACAATGTAGCGAAATCTGAAACAGTAAGTATGAGTTTCTTCTATACGTTCTTGATTGACATCACAGGCTTATCAGCCTCCCAGTAAGAAAAGGTTCTAGTTTATATTACTATTGAATCTTTTAGTGCTTTTTCCAATAGCTATTTGTTTATAACTATCAATTAGTACTTACATATCTGACGTTTGACATTTGACGCTTACAGTAAACGTTGATGAATCACCATCAAGTGCTGTACACACTTAAGCTAGTGGTGGTTAGACACTTCTCAAAAAATCACATCTTTTGAACGGGGAAAAAAGCGAATAGCAGATGATAAGGGCGACTGAATTGGAAAACTTCTCATATGGGATAGATTCAATGCCACACTTTGATTTAAGGAAATCTGCCTACGGCGACGTTCAGTAGTGACTGTAAGGAGTAATCCGATGTTGATGGCGCCTATCCGCAATCTCCTGAAAATGAAGGCTCCCAATATATGAAAAGCAGCAACAGCGCAGATATCTGTATCGATCATCGAAGCGCCGCTGAAGAGTCTGGTGTCATTTGGATCAGTGCGAAGAAGATGCTTGATCATCTGTGAGGGACTGTTTGAGGTTGGAGTGTGCATTTTCAACCTCACCATTCAATAGTTATCTCAAAGCCTTCATTATGAATAGACAATTGATCAGAGGCGAGTGAAGAGTGAGAACAACAACACTGATCTCACCAGACAATCTTCAAATCAACTTCAAGAGATTCAAAGTATGATCAAAAGCTTGCCTCAAGTATCCGGCTCGGTGTTCCAAGCTGGCTGGAGCGCATCGTGGAAGATAGCCGCGATATGCAGAAAAGCGCCAACTTTAAACAGGCTTTGAAACCAGATTTAGCAGCAAACTTGTATTATAGGGAACGTTAGCGCTCATTTGTCATGACTACTCATTCAGCTTGTTGCAAACTGAAGAAGATCAAAATCCAAAAAAAAAAAAAGAGCATGAAAACGAAGGCGACACACTGTCGCTCTTCCTGGATTTCCAACATATAGGACTTCAAATGTTCAAAAACCACATCACTACAGTGTCTCCATTTCCTCTTGTGCCGAAGAAACACATTGTTTCACTCACATCTCTTGCAGACCGCACAATCGAAGAAGATACCGTGGTGATACCAAGCAGATTTGGTGCAGTTCCCATCTACCAAGACAAGATCAAATTTGTCAATTTTGGAAGCGCCACAAAGCAACAAGGAGAGCTAGATACTACGCAGAACAACGAAAGCGGACTAAATGGTAGTAATAACGTTATTGAAACGGATACCAGGGAGCACAAAGTGTCCAAATATGTCGAATTTGGATCTTATGAGCAGAAGAACCCTGCGGAGAAACTTTTCAATGTAGGTGTTGTTGGGTTTAAGAACTTATCGGACAAGGTAATTGAGCAGATATTAGATCTCCTAATTAACGAGAGTGATGATCTTATGCCTAAGTCCGATTATCAGTGGACTTATGTGGATGATGTCGATAACAAGATCGTGTTCTTCAAGTTTTTGAAGGATGAGGCGAACAACGCTTTAAGACTAGACAAACTACTGAGTTTTAAGACACTTCAGATATTGGATGGGGAACTGGTGCTCTCGCCTAGCTCAGGAATGAGTGTGTACCTCAAAGATGCCCTTGGTGATCAAGAGAAACTTGAAGTTGCTACAGATGAGATTAAGGCAAAGATTGAGAGTCTGATAAGGTCCAACAAGGACAAGGGGCCAGAGAAAGCTGACACCTCCGACTATACCATTGATGAAACACAACTCAGGGACATCCCTGCTGACGTTTTACCTCAAGTCAAAAAGGACATCAAGGACTTTAGACTCAAAGTTATTGAGATAGAGCAACGCAAAAGAGCAAAAGAGAAGCAAGAAGAAATAAAGAGGTCAAAAGCACAGTTACGTAAGCTTTTTGAGAACTCCAAGAAGGGAGATGCCATGGATGTTGATGACGGCGGAGAAGAAGAAGATGAGGAGGACGATGAAGATGAAGAAGACAGTGCACTATCTGATGAACAGTTCGAAGAATTGAGGTTGGAAAGAGAAAAGACAGAGATGATGAGAAGCTACACCGCTAAGCTAACCACAGTAAGGTCCATGGAGCGTCATAGCAGGGAGTTGGTTGAGCTTACTGCAAAGTTGAGCAGTTACGAGTCGACATTGGATAAGACAGTGAAGCCAGAGTACGCGAAGGGCATTTTCAAGCCATCTGGTGTACAGAGAGAGATCGAAGCTGAAAAAGATGCAAATGACAGAGAAGCCGCGAGTAAAGAGATCTCAATTTCTAACCAACACGAACCTGCTCAAACAAACATCAACATTAGTCTCAAAGCCAAGCCACAAGAAAGGGAAGAGACAGAAGTTGAAGAAATTGTTGAAGATGTTGTTGTTGATATCGAGGTGCCTGAAGAGAAATTGACCCAAGCACTTGCCGACATTCGGAGTAGGATTAACTCATACCTGGAGGACCTTCTAGGCGTTGCAGATGCGGATTTGACAGACTATATTGTCATGGTTATCCAAGACACCAAGTCGAAGGCCAAATTGATCGAAGAGTTGAGAGAGACATTTGATGAGGATGCTGAGAAGATCAGCGAATCGATTTGGAAAGACCTTCTTGAGGTTCTATAGAGATAGATAGTTATGGTCTCCTCCTCTCCCTCCGAGACCAAAATACACACACGATAAAAGAAGAAAATAAGAAAGAATGAATTAGATACAGCTTAATGATTGGTTTCATTTTGCATATTACACTAGGTGGTGAGCGGCGCCCCCAATACACTAGTACTCGCGCCTTGTTGCGTATCCCATAGCCCATAGCCCACAGGCCACGTGAGAGCGACTTCTGTCTGATGAGTACGTTAACACCATGCCTCAAATTTGAAGGACCTCCAACGCAGCTTCATCTGGAAACATGTTTACTCGGGGTGTGGATAGATGCTTTTGATAGAGAGGGAGCATTCATCTATTCATTCCACTGCAAACGCGTTATCCCAACTAGGCACCGCGCGCAAAAAATATAGAAAAAAATGATGAACCAGATCTGAAACAATAGGAATGTGCTTGCGAAATGCTCTCCGTTTCAATTCAGAGTCAGCAAAACTCACTGGAGCTACAGATAATAGCATACAAAACACTATTAGCTAGGTGAAATTACAGAAGTCTCCCAGGACGCCAGTGTAGTGCAGTCTATTGCGGTTTGGCGAAAAAATTACCATAGCGATTTGACGCAATTAGACGCACCACCCTTGCAGATCGATGCTGCTTTTGGTTTGGAAGAGGCCGCAACCAAACTATTATTCTGCTCTTCTTCTGAAATTAGCGTACCGTAACTCCGCCGCGCAGTTTCTACCTGAATTAACCTAGATTCTTGGTTTCATTCTTGGTTCCATGCTCTCATATGACCTGTTCATATAGAAAAGTTGTTGGTGAGAGCTGGTGAGAGGCAGCTGCTTAGAAAAGACGTAGGGAGACAGAGTTCGGTACAGAATAAGGAGTTATAGTCAGTCTATGTCTACTTTTGGTATGCTGGATTCTGCCAATCCCAGTGTACCCAACGAGAGATGGTGTATCAGA
Source organism: Barnettozyma populi (assembly GCA_003706705.3). Classification (NCBI taxonomy): domain Eukaryota; kingdom Fungi; phylum Ascomycota; class Saccharomycetes; order Phaffomycetales; family Phaffomycetaceae; genus Barnettozyma; species Barnettozyma populi. The sequence goes on from PPLZ03000001.1 coordinate 291,304, forward strand.
TTATGTTTTGTTTATACTAAAAAGGGACAATTTCCGCTTTAGGATTTATTTATTTTCGTGCCTTTTTTTTTTCTTGTTCTCGCTCGCTAAAGGTTCAAACATGAAATTCTTTGGCAAAACAACACCTTTTACAAAAATCAGTCTGTTACACAGTTTAAAGGCAACCGTCGAGCCAGTTTCCATTGCAAACAGATCACTCGCTCTTTCCCAACACCTCTGTTGCCACTACATCAAATCATACTACGCGTCCACCAAGAGTGCGCCTTACTGTTGATTGTTTTTTATTTGTTTCCTCAAATCTGAGATCTGGATTGCTCCAAACCCCTCAACAAATCACAAACTTACACACGCTCACGCTCACGGTGCCGCTTTATTTTTGCTCATCCCTCATCTAACTATCAGTCTCTCATTATTGGGCCAGGTGAAACTTATTGACATCTCCACGCTTTAAGCTCTCTAGCTCTTGTTTTTTTTTCTCTGTTGCGATTATTGTTTACTGAGTTACAACTATCCACGTGTTTTCTGAATTCACCATGAATATTGCCACGCTGTTGCTCCTGGCACAAGTCGTTGTTGCTGCTCCACTCGATATTAAGCAACTCTTTGGCCTTTCCCCCGATACCCCTGTGAATGGAACCACTTTTTTAACTTCATCACCATACACATTTGAGGCTGCAACCTCAGTGGAACCATCAACAACTGTTTTGGCGTCAACATCGAACACCGATTTGTTTGGCTTTGTACCAACATCACAGGCACATTCCAACACATTGGACACAACTACTGCTTCTCCAAGCGTTGTTCTGCCAACATCCTCTGTTCTAGGAGACGAAAAGGATAGAAAAAGCAGCTCCCGTGGGGCGGAAACCATATCAACAGAGAGTTACTCATATTCCACGGATCCAGAAGAAACGTTCATCTCGGAAACAGACTCTGGAGTTGCAGAGTCGACACTTGTTGTCTCTCCAAGCAGCACTTTCTTGGGGAAAACAACAATAACACCTAGCCCTCTTTGGTCGACTCCTAGAACATCAGACCCGACTTTGAATACTGAGAATACTTCTTCCTCCTCTTCCACTGGTGTACCCTTGGAGAGCTCATTTTTTAGCAGCACAGGAACCACAACGACTACATATTCCGAAGCGCTGGTGCCTAACCCACCTGAATCTGACTCATCATCATCTCAGCCTACGTCATTAAGCTCATTATCTGAAAGTGCTTCCTCAACTGCGACAAAGGAGTCTGTTACAAAGACTCTGCCATCATCACTGGTTACTCCTTCCCCGCCAGTGGCATCCACTACCATAGACGAGCAACCAGGAAAATCGAGCTCTGTTTATACTCCTGTTGAACCCTCGTCTGAATTCCAAACACCACTTACATCAACTTCTGTCTATGAACCGACTGTTTCACCAATCTCAGAAATTGGATCAGCAGCTGAGTCGGAATCTTTCTATGAAACCAGTGTTGAACCAAGCTCTAAATCGACTGACGAGCCAGTTCTAGTGCCTACTGCTGCTTCCGAGACACAGACTGTAGAGTCTTCACCACAAACTGAGACTCCGGTTTATTCTTCTGTTCAGGAACCAGAAAGCACCACTACTGCAGAACTCTCAAGTGACATTCTAACTAGTGAAGCCGAATCATCTTCAACGGTTGAGCTACCCCAAGAGCCAACTTCTCTTTCAGCTCCTGTTGAAACACCATCCACTGTGACTTCTGAAACAGCAAGCGCAAACCTATCAGACAGCTTTGTTCCTGTCGAATCGACACCAACAGAAACTGCATCTGAAAATACAGAGGAGACAACATCATTGGTTCCAGTACAGCCATCAGTAATCTCTCTCGGGGATTATTCAACTGTCACTGATGCCGAACCTGCACCATCAACATCCATTCCAGATAGCGGTGGTGTTAACTCTGACCAGCACACATTTACCACTACTTCGAACTGGCTTCCAACATCTATTGTTGTTCCAACAAGAGCCACTGAAACGACGACTACCACTCAAGGTGTGAAGGCTTCATCTTTACCACAGGCGATTACCCCTAGTGTTGTCGAAGAGGTTCCTCATGATTACCAGCTAATTACAATTGGGTTTAAATCCGCCTGGGATTATCCATTCATTGTTAACAACTCTATTGTTAGTGCCCAGATCTTTGAGTTTTTGCCACCAGCCCTTGAGTTTACACTGGGATACAATGCTTCCAACATCACTGTGGTTCAGCTAGTTCCATTCACTTCCTCCAACGTTAATTACATCATTACTGTTGCTGAGGTTTACTTCCCAAGAGATAGTGTCTCTCAATTGCAACAACAGCTGCTGGATTTGAGTTCTGTCATCTACAACAACCCCGATGGCACTTTGGACCAATTATCGGAGCTGATCGATCCTTCTATTCCGATTACTGGTCTGTTGGAGAAATTGAGAGCTGCGACTTCCACTGATTCTTCCGACTCAAATGATGGGATAAACCCAAGCTTTGGCTCTATGGACTACTCCCAGGCGGACGTTAACCAGAAGTCAACCGACTCAACAGGTAGAACAGCTGGTATCGCAGTCGGATCAGTTGTCGGTGCCGCCATATACATTTCCTTGATGGTTGTTGGTGTGAGATTCTATATTATCAGAAGGGGCGTCAAGTTGGGCAGTGATACTGCCTCTATGAGCTCTTCTTCCACAGAGAGTTTGAATGAGGATGTTGTCTATGGTGCTAGTGTCAGCATCAACAGGGGTTCCAATGACACTCGTCCAATGTCCCAAGCGGACAGCTACATCCCTCATATTTCCAAACCTGTTGCAACTCAGAATTCCCTAGGATGGAGCTAGTAATGGGCCACCACCAGAAATCGAACAAGTGCCCTATGATCCAACTACCATTTCTTGTTTGTCAAATACCCCCCTCTTTTCAATACCATTTCGTGATTGTCTTTCAAATCCAAAGTATGCTCTGAAGCTTTCTTTATTTGTTCTATACAATCAAATTGCTTCATAGACTGTTTTACTGTGATTCGCTCTTTTTATCCATTTGTGTATCATTATTTAAGCACCTTATCAATATGTAAATTATTTACGGTTGTAATTACAGAAGGTTAAATTGGCTGTACTCAGCATTTAGTTCTTCAGCAACGGTAACTCCTCCACTTTGTGGCACAGTCTCTTCGACTGGTGTCTTGTCTTTGTCAGGGATGTCTAGGTGACCGTCGTTACTATGCCTCCGTGGCTTAAGTATTACAACCATGAAAAGTAGGAGTACAACCAAAGACAGCAAGAAAATGATCTTGCACTTCTGCGTTCTTTTCTGATAGCGGGTCGCCTTGTTTAACTCCTTAATTGCCTCCTTTACCTCAACCTTTGTGTTCTCAATGTTGTAGTCAATTCTGTCAAGAATTGTGCCTTGATCAATCACCATATTTTGCATATCTTTGAAGATTCTTGAAACTTCCAACACGCCTTGGGCCAATTTAGTAATTTCCTGTTCTCGTTGACGAATCATCACATCGTTTATACTTGCACTTTGCTGAAGAATAGTTGAAGACGCTTTGATTGCCTCTCTGGAATAAGATTCCATCTCTTCAGTTTCTTCAGCCAAAGCTGGATTATATGAAGAGTCAGCCTTGGTCAATTTTAGGTTACTCGGTGTCTTTTCAAACTCATCTTTCTTCAAGAACTTGATGTAGTTGTTTTGCAGTTTTCTGAAATTGGACGACAAATTTTGTATCTTCAAGGCGTATGATTTTTGCATATTATCAATGATATGCACATCATCCTTCTTTAGATCGGCACCGTTTTGGCTAAACCTTTTCACTAAAATATCACATTTAAAGAAAAGATTCGTTATCGTGAAGTTTAACTTTTCAATCTCCTCCTCGTCTGTTGACCTGTCATTGAAGCCAGGAAGAAGGTTCTTCTTATAAAGTCCATTCAGCTTGTCAAGGTGTTTGTTTATTTCAATTATGATTTCATCAATCTCTTCAGCTGTATCCATGAATGATGGCGGTAACATAGCATGACTCAGACTAACACTCTTGCCACTCGTATTGTTGGTTGTCATCAAATTCTCCTCTTCATCGATGTCAAACCTTGAGAATTTCCCAAACGTATCGCTATGATGAGGATACGTCCGTCTATAGGACAGGTAAAGGTTAGTTCTATCTCTGAACATGACTTTCTTTGTCGTCTGCGAGGTAATTGCTAATATAGTGAACTGGTAGTTACTTTTATCGGCTACTACAGCACGTAACCAGTTCGAAATGGTGTTCGGATGTGACATCAAATGCCAAATACCAGTACGTACCGAATAATCAAAATGACTAGTGAATTACATAAGTTTAATAAACAAAACGCATGTAGTCCATAAGATTCATAGTTCGCCTTTACCAACATTATAACAAATTCCATAGGAACATCAGTTCTATTGATTCTGAGATTTATCTTTTTTGTGCATGATGCTTCCCATCAAGTTCACAAACGAGCTTGTTCTACTATGGTTACTTGAGTTATTCAGATGGAGACGACTAACAGAGTTGATGGTTTCCGCAGAATGGTCTCCCGGTTTCACTGGCGCAGATGAAGATAATGGTGTGAAGCCAGTTATTGAGGGATTGGCATTCGACAAGAGTTTAGATTTCATTGGTGATTTGGAAACAGTACCGCTCGAAATATTTGTTAAAGTACTGTTGTTGTTGATGTTTGTAGATGAGGCGTTTCGTGACATAGATGGGGAGGAACTGTTGGAGGAGCCCTTAGACCTGAAGTTGCTCTCATGAATATCACCGCCTCTGAGGTTAGACAAGTATGCTGTGCTTTGCACTCTGGAGTTGTTAAGTGAAGAGGATTTGAAGTGAATGGATTTCGGGAGTGTCAGCTCATCAGGAGGTTCATAAGCTGGTGAAAAATCATCAAGCATGGGTGATTTCATTGCAACCTGGTATGAAGGTACTTGATATAGGTTGGTGGAAGTCCAATCCCTGGAAGTAGTCAGAGAAGACGAGATATTGGTCTCTGAATTGACTCTGGAAATATGATTATATCCTGGTGTGTAGCCAGGAGACATCGAAAGGTTGCCCCGAGGTGGGGAACCTGTGATACCCTGAGACGGATTGATGGAGAAGTAGTCGTGATCTGTACCATTGACATGGTTCACAGGAGTTTCAGGAGGTCTTGAATAGACCTTAGCCTGAAAGCTAATACCGTCATGATCCTCATCGTCGTCTTCCTCATCGCCACCAATAGTAAATCCTGAAAACCCAGGTGTAGGGCGAGAGGCTGATCCTGGCAAAGAATGGGAAGTAACCGAGTCAAGAGGAATTTGGCCCTGCTCATTCAGTCTTTGTATGCGCAGTCTTTTCAGAGTTTCGCTCAACTTGTTGAGGTTCAACGTTTCAGTGTCCTGGTTACCATTTGGTGTTTGAGCATCAGGCGTCTGAGCATGTGAGCCATCAGGAGTCTCATCAATCTTGATTGCATTCCACAATCTGTCGTAGATGTGATTTCCATAGTTAGGAGGAGCCTCTCTCTCAATCTCAGAATTGTGATTCATGTTTGCCACAGTAGTCATGGCGGGTGTGAAGTCAGGGTCAGGGGCAAATATCACTTCGTCATCATCACCATAGTCTGGGTTTTCGCCATCTGAAGGGATTTCTGCAAATGCGGACATGGAATTATCTGCCACTGAGTCCTTTCTGTCGAAGTTCTTGACTCCTAAGGCAACAAAAGGTGAAATGAAGAGAACAATAGGCAATGAAGCTCTCAATTCTGAAGTATGACCATCAGGATTGATAAGGCCAATATTGAATTTCAGTTTGTGGCGTACCTTGATGTTCGTGAGAATGTCGACATCTTGAGTGCATCTTGTTAAACTTGGAGGAACTTGAATATGTGTGTTGATCTCCCACCTATCCTCATTCATATCTTTCTCACTCTCTGCAGGCCTGAATTCAAGGATTGGTCTATCACCTTGATGTGGCGGACCAACAGAACCAGAGCAGGAAAAGAATTCAACCAAAGTAATTTTGATATTTCCAAGCTTCAACCCCTTGGCCAAAGGCACCAGTATCATGCTGATTGGGATGGATGACCCAATGGCGATGGCCCTTTGAGGCACACTAATGGTATACTCCACCTTCTTAGGCCAGGTGTTATCAACAGCCATCGTTTCCGATAACTCAACAGCATCAGGTGTCAACGTTCTCACAATTCTCAGATGCTTTTTGGCGATCAAATCGTTGGAAAATCTGCCTCTTTCGATTGTAGCTTGAAGCTTATGAACCACATTGGCACCAGGTAAACCTTCGACACTCTCTAAAGTGGACCCGGGTAGGATAGCACTGAACGGGAACTCATAGTTTCCTTGCACCAAAAGATGAGATTGCTGGTTAAGATTTGCCGATGAACCAAAGGATACCAGATTGGAAACAGATTTCGACTTCTTGGTACCCATAGATTTCAGAGAAGAAGAAGAACTATTGACGCTTGTGGAGGCTATCATTGGGTTGTTTGTGTTGTAATTGTCGTAAAGGTTAGAGAAGTAGTTCTGAATCTCAAAGTTATCCCAATCATATTCAAAGATGCGCTTCTCGTAACGGTATGGTCTCTTGATGATCACTCCTCTCTGAGTCTCGTATTTGTTTGTCCACTTGAGTCTAAGTGTGGAATAGAGCTTAAGACTGAGCTTCTTGATATGCATAGGCTCTAGCACTGAGAGCACTATTGTTCCATTGAGTAAAACGGAATTGGCGTCGCTTGGAGAACCTTTAATGACAAGAACATCTCGGTCCACACCCTGAATTCTAATGTCAAACAGTGCTGTCTGTTTACCTAGGTTGACGTTACTCCCATTTCTTCCTAAAATTACCATGGTGGCGGTGGTGACAGACAAGGATCTCTCTGTAGAAGTATGCGAAAAGCAGGGATACCAGTTGCGTTGAAGTGGAGAGCAAGGGGCAAACGAAGGTAAGCCAGTTCCTCAGGGTCTTGGAAGTAGCTTGGGAAGGTGCACTGATGATGTATCAGAGCACTGGCGGTTGTTGGCTGACTTTAGCGTAGTCAGATAGCTGTTTGTGTATTTGTCAAAAGGATAGAAAATGATCACCGGAACAAATCTCAAATCCTCGGAGAAACTCTTGATGCATGCACATTGCACATGTATCTAGACTTACATACACCATAGGTAGACACACCACGATCGAGCTTTTATACTTTTGTAGGCCTACATGAATGATAGTGTGGCTTGATTCATATATTAGTAACATCTCATAAAAGGTTAAATACCATTGGAAGGTTAAAACCCCGTTTTACTGACTCTCTGTAAGGGAATACTGACTCAACAAGATACAGTCACCCCCACGCTCAGGATCTAAACCATACTTGTAGAAATACCCCTCCGAGCTCACCACTAGTATGTGAATCAAGGTCACCAACTCACCATCATCAGAAGTACCTGCTACCGTCGATGAGTTTCCTTCAGATTCTTCAACTACAACTGAACTCGTGCCTTCAGAGAAGGCCAGTGGCAACCCATTTTTGGAGATTTGGACCTCCTGCCCAACAGCCACAACATTTTTAACTCCAGTTTGAGCAGGAATTTTGAGAGAGGCAAAGTGTCTGTTTGGTTCAAGCATAGATGTGAGCTTTGGTGGAAGAAATGTCCCTATTTTTTCCGCTGCTCTTCTCCCAATACTTTGGGAGGACTTCCTAATCATCCTTCCAACGGTCTTTCTTGACAAATCAATTAATGGTTCCGCTCTATTATCTTCATTAACATCTCCACTGATGACTGAGTCATATGAAGAGATCGATATCCTTCTGTTATTGGATGGGTTGGTGTTTATGTGAGAAGACTCACCACTAGAACTCTCACCTACCACGTTTGAAGGCTTGCTCAGTTCATTCAGTATTTCGTGAGGCTCATCATTCAGATCATCACCTAACTTGAAAATATGGACGGTCTCAGTAGCTGAACTTGCTGTTAGGAATCTGTTATCTTTGGAAAACGAAAGGGCATATATCTTGGTGGGATATGTCCCTCGTCTGAACTGATACTGTTTCTGGCCATTCTCTGTAGAGAAAACACGTACAATTGTACCCTTATCGCTTGCAGTGGCCAGTAATGTACCATCATAACTCATGGCAATGGCAGCCAATGGAGTCTTGTGGGCTTCAATGACGATCTGAGGTTGCAACGTCGTGGCGTTGAAAACAATAACGTCACCGTGGTGTTGTTTGGAATTGTTGTTGTTATTCGTGTTGGCAGGATTCTGTTGTTGGGTAGAGGACTGAGACTGATTCCCTGTTGAGTCATTACCATCATCAAACACATTGAACGGGTTATTTGAAACCTTCGGAGGGGACGGATAGACAAATAGGTTGTTTTCAACGGTTGGCGAGAGAGAGCATATCCCATTTGGATTTGGGCTTGTTTCAATGGTGTGGAGCAATCTCATATTAGTAATATCGTAGATATAGATCTGCTCCTCTAAAAGGACAAATAGTCTCACCTTGTTGAGTTTCACAGCAAGAATCGTGGTGGGAAAGTTTAGTTCACAAATAGTTGAGTTTCGCTTGGTGTTAATAATCTTCAAGCGTCTAGGGGACATCGACGGTTGGTCCCCTAGACCAGTGATTGCAACCAAACTTGTGGAGAACAACATCTCCACAATCCCTATACCAGTGCTGCCATTGGTTGTATTGCCAAGTTTCACACCATTGAAGGGTATGAGATCATTCCTTTGAAAGCATTTACCAAAGGGCTGACAGTTGAAAATCTTATACCCCCTGTTGGTTCCTATTGAAAAGCAAGTGCCATCTTGGTTGAAGTTAATGAAGTTTAAGCTCTCTAGCGATTGGTTTGCTTCAGACATTGTTGCTCACTCCCTGATAATCTCTAATTTTTGGGACTTTTGAGGTTACAGCAGTTTCTCAAAAAGGAAGGTGAGGTTGGTTGGAGGAGCTCTGAGTGACTTTCTTACCAGGACTATCACAATCAAAACAAAAGGCTCCGTGGCATAAAAAATGTGTTTTTTTTGATTTTGGCAGCCCATAGAAAAAACTGTGATGTATCGCACGTGAAAGAGTAGTCCCTGTTCACGTGACCCTACCGTCACATTCATTAGCAGACCTTTATTATCTAAATATCAGTCTCTGGTTAGTTCTCCTACAGCACACCAGTTATTGATGGGAAGGCAGCTAAGGTATTTACACCATGTGCAATTATCTCCACCATTTTTCGTGAAATTTAATGTCAGTCCAACAAACCACGCGACGAGGAGTGCCAGACAAAGTATTCTGAATCCAGTCCATAGCACATATGGGCGTTGTTTCAGGTTGAACCTATGGAATTTCCATGAGAACTTTTTTCGCTCGCTTTTGATCCTGGTGATATGTACAAAATTTGGATTGTTGAGAAGGATCACTGACAGAAGCAGGCCACAGACAAAGCCACCAATATGGGCAAAATTATCCAAACCTGGAAGTAGTCCCAGGATAAAACAGACAACGATTTCGGCAATAAGAACAGCGACAAGAATTTTGTAGTTGCTCACTGTTGTCTGGTCTCTGTGCAGCAAAAATATTATCAGGTTTACTGCAATGACGCCAAAAAGAGCACCTGAAGCACCCGAGCTAGATAAACCAGTACCCGCAAAGTTTACGCCAAAAATGTTTCCAGAAAGACCACTTAGGATATAGATCACAAGATACCTTAAAGACCCCACCAACCTTTCGACTTCCCTCCCAACGGTAATTTGTAATAGCAGATTGAAGAAGATGTGAAGGAACCCAGCGTGGAGAAAACAGGCACTCAGTAGTCGCCACATTTGGATGGGTTGTACTTGGCTAGAGTTGCACAGTTCCTTCAATGAACACACCTGTGTGTCTAGTGTAGTCGAGTTCGCACAAGGCCACGCAAGGGTGAGGTCATCAGTGATACCAGAAATCCCGTGCATGCAAGGGTAGAATCTTGAGCCAATGTTGATTTGAACATATGTCGATGGTCCGATCATAGGGTTAAAATACGGCTCTGTCTGTATCACTGAACCTGTTAGTTGTTTCATTCTAACAAATTCGTAGATAAAGATGCAGATTTGGATGATGCTCATGATGTACGTGACCCAGGTTATTCTTTTGATCTTGCTAATCGTAGCATTTTCCTTATTACTACTGCTGGTTGGTGGCTGGCTATCTTGAAAGGGATCTTCGATGAAAGGCGATTCATTGTGCTTCAGGTAAGGGGTTTCGTATGTTGCGGCTGACGGGTTGGAGGGCCCATTGTGTGAGTTTCTGTACGTGTCCATTTCATATCCAAAACTGCTCTTTGATATCTTCTCAGGAAGAGGAGGAAGATGGTGATAAGAAACCATCACTCCCAACCGTGTTTACTATGAGTCTGGCTCCTGACAGGTGAAACAAGATCTTTGTTTCAGATCTCAACCCCACGCTGCGTCTTAACCAAAAAACACAAAAGCTTTGTCAACAGTGACGTAATCTTATTTTTTGTTTTGTTTTGATTATGTAAGTTATCTAAAGTGGTACTTGGTGGGTTTGTACATCACCTTATTCAGAAGGAATTCAAAATCTCACAGCTACATCCAAAAGGATCAAGCTCATATGAGTGATCACTTTGAGGAGTTCCCTCTAAATGAGGACTTTCAGGGGTATGCAGCGACTTCAAAAGCTAGTCCTGAAACGCAAGATCCCGAATCACATTCCAACAAACGAAGAAGAACTAAACCATGTACCCACTGCCGCAAGAGAAAGACCAAATGTATGCGACTTGCCCATAGTGACAAGTGCACGGAATGCTCAAAAAGGTCACTGGAATGCGTGGTTGATGACGCAAAGGGGCCAATGATCTCAATGAATTCATCTTGTGATAATTGCCAGTTCAAGCGAAAGCATTGTTCATTGTTCAGTGAAGCTGAACCATGTTATGAGTGTACAGTTGATGAGCTCACCTGTATTAGTACAGGAGCCCGTTTAATAATCAATGATTCTACAGTGACACATGTTGATCGCGTGACACTTGGAGTCAATTCAGCAAGGGAGAAGAATCTAATGCCTTGGTCGTTAAGTCCTTTACCAGCTAGTCCCAAATTCCAGCAGTCTGGAAGTCATCTGCAAGAGCTATGCTACGACCTTCACTACCAGCTATCACAGTCTTTCACTAATGAGATCAACGGAGCAATGGGGCCTATTGGGGCTCAGCTCATTGACCTTTTCTTGAGATACTTTCAGTCTTCGATTCCCATCCTCACAATTGATCAAGTGCATGAGTTCAATATCAGTTTGAAATCACCTGATTCCATCCCAAACCCACTCTTGCTGGTGATGATTTACCTTCACTCACTGAAATTTCTGGCGATGGACTCAACACTTGCGAGCTTCACTATAGATACAACAAGACTGGAGAACATCGCGGTCATCCTTGCTAATGAATTCAGAGATTCAAAATCATTGGATGTGGCACAGGGTTTTGTTCTTCTAGTGCACTATAAATTCCAGAAGAATACGTCACATAATGAGAGTCACTGGAAATTTCTCGACCGAGCTATTGAGGTTGTTGAAGGTTGTGGGGCGCATTTTTACTTGGATGAATCGACAAGTGGGTTCAACCAACTATTACTAGAGATCGTCAAACTTGACAAATTTGTCTCTCTATTGTCCCTGCGACCACAAAGAACGAACAGATGGGATGTGGGACATGTTGATATCAGAGCTGGCATCTTCTCAACGGATAGAAACAGAACGATATATCTAGCTGTTTTGGAACTTGCGAGGACACACTGCGAATCGCTTTACACCGAACTCTTCAGCTACAAGGCTCTGAAAACTGATACTTTTGAGCAATGCCTTTCCAAATCAAAGACATTTCAAGCTGCAATTAACCACTGGTTTGAGTCACTATCACCTCAATTGACCTCAGCTTTGACCATCAACCTGCACTACCACCTTTTAATCTTCCTCAACTTTAGAAGGCTGATAAATAAAGCAATAGAAGAACATGTCAATATCAACTCACTGAAACCAATAACTGAACGTATCATAAAGAGGCTTTCCACTTTTAATGACATCTTGCTTGATAACGGGAGCAAACTCATGTCAATTATCCAGTACCAGATCGTTCCCAACTATTTGATCCAATGTTTCACCAATTACTATACTGTTTTAAAACTGCTATCCAACATGCAATTTAATGTGACAGCGCTACTCCAGTCCTTTGAATTGAAGTCAAAGCAGTTGTCACGGTTAGCGGATTTGAGCTGCCTTAGTCCATGGAATTTGGAGGCCCTACAATCTCTATACTAATTTGAAGCCGGGTAATTTTACACTGAGAGATGGTGGCAAAAAACAAAGAAGTGTCACCTCAATCGTAGAAACAACATGCTCTAAATATCGGACAACTTCAATTTTCACCTGATATTACAATGTCTACTGTTAACGTGTTAATCAAGAACAGTGGTAAGACTTACCCTTTGACGCTTGCCCTTGACGAGACTGTCTTGCAATTTAAGAAGAAGATCAACGAAGTTACGAACATTCCTATTGAAAGACAAAAGATTCTTTTGAAAACAGGGCAGCTAAATGTGAACGACCAGCTGGTAGAATCTCTCAACCTGAAGAAGAACCAGTTCATAATGGTGCTGGGCTCCCCTGAGCTGAACCTTCCAAAGAAAAGTGAGGTTATTGAGGAAATCCAAACTGACCTGTTCAAAGAGTTGGTTCCTGTTGGCTTGAAGAACCTCGGTAATACCTGTTACCTGAACTCTAGTATTCAGATTCTGTTCAATTCTAAGGTCCTTCAAGACTTCCTATTTTTGAATGATAAGGTTGGTGAAATCGGATCAAATGAGCATTTGATTTTACAACTCAAGAGGATCTTCAATGACCTGAGAAATGCCCAACAGGACCCAGGAAAGGAGTTTGTGATACCAAGTCAATTGGTGAACTCATTGAGAGTTTTGTTTCCTCAATTTAATGAGCGTGACAACTACGGGAATTACAAACAACAGGATGCGGAGGAAGTGTTTACGCAATTGTTGCTTGCCTTGAATAATGTTTTGGGTGAAAAGTTTATCGAAAACTTTCAGATTGGCTTCAAGTCGGAGATTAGAAACACAGAAGATTTAACTGATTTTGAGGAAAAATATGAGAATGACTTGAAGCTGCAGTGTCACATCGATATCAAAACCAATTTCTTGAAGAATGGTCTTGAAAATGCTATGGTTGATCATTTGGAAAAGTTCAGTCAGAACTTGAACAAGGAATGCAATTATGAGATTTCCAAAAAGATTACCAAACTACCAACTATCCTAACTGTTCAGTTTGTGAGATTCTTCTGGAAGAGGGCCACGAACATGAAGTCCAAAATTTTAAGAAGAGTGCAATTCCCATTTCACCTGGATTTGGCTGACCTGTTGGAGGAAGAATACAAGGTTGAGAAGTTGAAGGTGAGGGATCAACTGAGATCTTTGGAAAAGGATAAGACCACTGAATTGGCTGAATTCAATAAGACTAACAAATCTTCGAAGAAACAACAGGAATTTGCGGAGGAGAAATACAATGAGTACTTGGCTAAGTACAGATCCATATATCCAGAAGACTTGTCTAATGGTGAAAATGGATCTTCTCTCTATGAGTTGCATGGTGTATTGACACACCAAGGGTCATCTGCCGACTCTGGCCATTACCAGGCATTCATTAAAGACAAGTATGATGACGAAAAGTGGTGGAGATTCAACGATGACAAAGTTTCTATTGTTGATAAGGCCAAAATTGAATCCTTGGCCGGGGGTGGTGAGAGTGACAGTGCTTTGATCTTACTGTACAAGGGTTTTGGTTTGGAATGAGAAAGCCATATCTAGAATATTTATATTTTTGGTTCCAATAAATACACTTGTTCAAACACCTCCCTCCTTGTATCGTATGTCTCGTTTACAATTCGTTAACTAGTTTCTCAAAATTCTTTACTTCCTCCCAGCAGTTTAATGGTCTTTTGCTGTTCTTGACTAGACAAGAGACAATCTCCTTCTTTGAATTCAACAATTCATCACTCAACTTCAAGAACTTGCTGTTCTTGGACTCTAGCACCTTAGACAGTTGAGAGATCTTGTCATTTATCTGGGAGCTAGAGATAGCCTTGTCATCTTCAGTGTCCTCAGTTAGGAGGCTTTTTTTCAAAGTGGCATCGAAGAACTTAGTAGAATCCTTTTTGAGGGAATCCAGCTTCTCACCAACCTTCTTTTCAAGTGCAATTTCGGTGTACTGGGAACGAATGTAATCGGTCTCGACGCTCTGTTCAAGCTGACCAATTAGGGATTGACCGTATTGGACATTGGAAGCAGGGGTAAAGACCTTGGTCTCAGTTGGCTTGGAGGCAGAAGCACCCATTGTTATGAGATTTTGGTTGTGATGGTTGGTGAGCAGCCTGTCCAGAGGCTTCATTGTTTTCACCAATTTTTCAACGAATTAGAGATTAAAGATTTCTGGAGTTACATAATCTATTACTAATCACAATATACTCCTATCACCCATCCCTCATCACATCACATCACATACCTCATAGGTCTCACAGTTTCACAGTTCATATACAAAAATCTCAAGCTGGTTTTTTCTCACGAAATTATCTTTGTTCTTTGATTCACCGAGAATCAGTTGTTGTAAATTAGAGATCACTCAGGATCAACCAATCGTACTATCTAGAGTCGAGAATTGAGTCCTTTCCAGTTAGATCACTAATCTCTCACCTACAGATAGTTAAGCAGTAAGTCAATAATACATTATGTCTTCTATAAACATTCTTTTTGAGTCAGTCCTTTAGATGAAGTTGACGGCAACGGCCAAGGCACCAATGAAACCAGTAATTGGGTTGGCAAATAGAGCAGCAGCAGCACCTCTTGAAGAAGATGTGGCAGTACTGGCAACAGTATTGGTTGAAGCAGACAATCCTGCGGAGGTTCTCACTTCGACGATTTCAGAGACAATGGAGGCATCTCTGGAGGCAGAAGTGGTGTCAATGGAGTCAACGCTGTAGTAAGCATCATTGGTGGCGTTGAAACAGGATAGAGCGTAGTCAGAGACATCGAATACAGACTCCTCAACGAATTTGATATCGGCACAAGCGTAGTAAGTTTGGTTGCTGATAGTTTGCTCTGGGCTGCCGTCCTCACCTAGACTATCCTCGTCATCGTTTTGGTAGATAACCTGGATAGTGGCAACATCACCAGAGTTGATTGAATTTGGCTGGTCTGGCATGTAGAAACAAGTGTGACCAATGTGAAGCTCATCGGTGACATTACCGTTGTACCATTCCTCAAAGTCACTTTGGGACTTTGGATCTTTGTTGTAAGAGATGGAGATCTTAACCTTAGTGGAGATATACTTGGCAATGATGGCAACGAAACCATCGTCCAATGGGAACTCAGATCTCTCACCAACACCAGCGTTGGAACCACATGGGGCCACATTATCTTGGTCAGCGGTCCATTGTCTAGTTTCTGGAAATAGGAAGGTGACTGGGCCCATCGTGTTGGCATAAGAGGAACCGTGCTTCAAGCCATCATCAGATGCAGCAGCAGAAGATTGGGCAGAGGCTAGGGAGGCTAGGGCAAGTAAAGCAGTGTACTTCATTTTAGTTTTGCGATTGATAGGCTCATTAGACAGAGCCCATGAAATGAGCAGACCTTGGGGAATAAATACTTGGCTATCTCCCGATATGTACGAGACGGCCGTGTTTATCGGTGCTGCACAAAAAAAAACACCCTGCAGCTAGGTACCTACTGGAGAAAAATCGACCACAGGGAGGGAGGCAAGAAACAGAGAGCTCGAATCACTCACAGACAAAGGTAATCTTTTCTAGCAGCGATCAGCAATGCAAGCAAGCCTTAAGTTGCGCCTCCGGGCCTCTTCGATGCTCCCATTGGCCACGCTTTTGTAAAAAAGGTGTCAGTTTTTTTGTCCTAAAGAAGATCCTGTCTTGATGGGGAAATTTCACCTGTTTTCTCCTAAGACGGGACAACCAAAATTACACCAGAACTTCCCAATTACGAGCTGTCACCAGGTACTGTAAAAAGAAAGACCCCTTACTCCATTGGCTAGAAACCGAAGTCTCACACTAGTGCCACCCGGTTATTTCGGTATACTTCTTGTGGAATGACAGCAGCTGCTACTCTGTGGACCTGCATGAGAACAACGTCAAACATGATTGACAATTATGGTCTTTTTAAGTTTCATCATGGACATCAGATCAAATATCTGGTGTCAAATTAAAATCAATTGAAAAGTTAAATATATACTCTCACACAATCTGCTGCTGAGCTAGGAGCACGATGAATGTCTTTTGACTGGAGATGAAAAAAAATGCTAATCCAATTTGAGCAAAAATGGACGAGTCCGGAGTCGAACCGGAGACCTTCCGCATGCTAAGCGGACGCGCTACCAACTACGCCACACGCCCTTTATTTTCTAAAAACAGATCGAGCACTTTACTCGTCTAAATAATAGATAGATCCCACTTACTCAATTACATAAGCCTGTTTCCTGATTCTTCATTCAGATTGTGACTTTTGTCTAAAATAACACTCCTGAACGTCTTGAATGATGTACCTAATCACATCCATGAAAGATTATCAACAAGAGGCGGGCTAAAGAGTTGTTAAAGTTATTCGAGAGAATAGCAATAACTGGTGCCTCCGCTTGAATGCCTGAACTGCTTTGATAGGCACTTTTGAGTGATATATCTGTTCATCATTGGTAGCTTTCTTGATAGTAGGCCCTTGTGATCGGCCGCGGAAACTCCCATAAGACTGTGATGTTGGTTTGGAGCTGTAACTCGTGGATGTAGTACTTCCCTATTGAATTTGTTGGCCTTAGCATATATCGAGTTGATAGTTTCTGAGCACTTTGTCTCCATTAAGACTTGGTAAGGCCACGCGTAAAGCGATGAGCTGAAAAAATTTTAGGTTCCTACGAAAACAAAGGTCACCAAATACTTTAGACGTACACAGAGATGACCAAAAGATCAGCCATCAGTAAACCTTCATTGAAGTCAAAGAGGAGCAAAGTTGGTACTGAAGACCAAACATCAAAAAGTTATATCACAACTAAAACAAATGACCTGATCAACAATATCACATCCCTTGATCCAAATGACCTCACCAAAGTTATTAAGATCTATGATCAGTTTCTACCTCATTTTTCATCTGAGCAGGCGTTCAGCAAATACGAAGGAAATGTCAGACTGCTGAACCTGCAAATCTTCAAGATCTTTGAGAAATTGTTTGGTTTGGAAAAGATCAAGAGTAACGTTAATTTGAGAAATGTTTATGAGATGTACAAACTGAACCTGTCATTCTTTTTGGAGAATATTCCATACGATTGTTCATTGATCATTGACAACTTAGAGATTCTGATGAAGTTACTAAAGCTAGAAAGTGTTTCGTTTGCAACAATTAGCAAAGAGACCAAGGAGCCTAACCCATATTTCCCTTCAAGATCATATCGAGCATTGTTGTTATCACTTTTCAAATCAAGCAACGGTGACGTTTTGAATGATGGTACGAACTCAAACATTGTCATTGAAGAGTTCATAAGCTCTTACTTTAAGAAGTACAAGGATTTGCAGTTTTACTTCTTTAATGACCTCGATCTAGAGGCACTGGATGGGCTGGATCTCGATAATGAACACATATTTTCCAAGTTTCTGACTATTGCAAGACAACCACTGAATGTGCTTGATGATGATTACTCTAAAACCCTCGTGAAAAATCTGCCCTCTGCCTGTACTAACGAGAAACAGTTCCAGCTTGAATTTGAAGCTAAGTGGCTGCACTTTTTGAGCAAGGAACTATCAACCAATCAATACAAAACCACACTTCTTATACTACACAAGAGAATCATTCCATCTATGAGAAAGCCAACTAATTTGATGGACTTCTTGACTGACACTTACAACATTGGTGGTATCATGTCCGTTCTGGCACTGAACGGCCTGTTCGAACTGATGAGAAAATATAATCTTGATTATCCAAACTTTTACACCAAACTATACTCACTTTATGATGACTCTATTCTTCATGTGAAGTACAGATCCAGATTCTTTAGGTTATCTGATCTCTTCCTGGCCTCAACACACTTACCAGCAGTTATTGTGGCATCTTTCATCAAGAGAATGGCGAGACTATCCATCAACGCATCGCCATCTGCAGTTGTAACTGTTATTCCGTTTATTTACAACCTCTTGAAGAGACATCCAACCTGTATGGTTATGCTCCAGAATGACACTTCCGATGAGTATACCGACCCTTTCAACAATCTTGAGGAGAACCCGATGAAAACAAATGCGATGGAGAGCTCACTTTGGGAATTGGAAACTTTACAATCCCACTATCATCCGAACGTTGCTACTCTAGCTAATATCTTCAGTCAACCTTTCAAAAAGCCTAGTTACAACATGGAGGACTTTTTAGATTGGAGTTATAACTCTCTATTGGAGAGTGAGAGCCACAGAAGAATGAGAGATGATGTAGCACTTGAGTATGAATCTTTTGAAACCGTTTTGGGGGACTATATCAAGAAGTGGAAATGGTAACGTGCACGATAATCAAAAGCTAGCCTATAGCCTAAAACCTATCAGCCCTGTACCAGATTATGTAAGCTAATATTTTTTTTTCCTTTCAGTTGTCTTTCACCCTTACACATTCGTTATCGTGGTTTTGACATAAAAATCTCGAAATAGGATTCAGCTTTTGTAAATCATCAAAACAAGCTCATCGTATTGAGAGGTAGTGGTCGATAACACCACAGGCTAACACTATTAATTAAGGAGGATTCAAAGTACACACCAAACAACGAGGTGAATTACGTCAATCAAAGCAAATGGACGCATACCAGCCCTTGTTGCAAAATAAGAAACAGGGCAAAAACGCCACCAAAGTCGCCAAAATCAAATTCAACAAGTACTCTCTGCTCACACTTTTGGCAGCCCTCATAACATCAGTTCTGGTATGGCACAAAGCGTATGGCTTCCCATTGCAGATCTACATCAGTATACCCGGTGGTAGGCAAGCCGCTCCACAGGTGGTTCAACTCAAACATATCTTTCACCAGAACACAAGAGATTTCAACGCCAATTTACTTGGAAGGCTTGATATTACTCATGAGCTTATCAATATAAATGGGATGGACTCCATAGTTACAGCAAACTGTCACGAGAAGGCTTGGTCTACACGTTTCAAGAACCAATCACCATGGGTTGCCTCTTTACCAGTCAAATCGACAAACATCAAAATGCAGAGGCTGAAGAACAGAGATCCTGAATTTATTGATTCTTACATAGAATATGCTAGAACGAACCCGTCAATAGCGGATCACGTTTCTCTTGACTGGAGAGATGACTTGGTGAATGCACCGAACGTCACTGATAAGGAGACATTGATTTCATTAGCGTTGATGTCGTCTAACGCTTATGTTGAGGTTCCACAAACAGGTGACTGGAGAGATGTTCATTACAACCACTCTTATGGTCATGGTTGGAATGGGACTGGTGTCCGAGGTCATGTATTTCTGACAGATGACAACGATACGGTGATTATAGCTTACAAGGGCACAAGTGCTGCTTACTTGACAGGCTCAGGATCAGATGATACTGTAACTGAGGACAAAGATAATGATAACCTGTTGTTCTCCTGCTGCTGTGCTCGTGTGGGGTACATGTGGACCCCAGTTTGCGACTGCTACAAATCATCATACACTTGTGATCAAACTTGTCTTGAAAAGGAACTGTACAGAAAGGACAAATATTACGTCGCTGCTTTGAACGTTTTCAAAAGTGTGAGGAAGCTGTACCCTGATTCAAAGATATGGTTGACTGGTCATTCACTTGGCGGCGCTTTGGCTAGCTTGGTGGGAAGAACATATGGTATCCCCGCTGTTTCTTTTGAGGCACCTGGAGAGCTCTTGGCCACGAGGAGATTACACTTACCAATGCCTCCAGGACTACCTGGTTATCTAGAAGGTATATGGCATTTTGGTCACACTGCAGATCCAATTTTTATGGGGGTCTGTAATGGGGCGAGCTCTTCTTGTTCAGTGGCTGGGTATGCAATGGAGACACAATGCCATTCAGGGAAACAGTGTATCTATGATGTCGTTACCGACAAAGGATGGCACGTGAACATGTTGAACCATAGAATCCACACTGTGATTGATGATGTTATCGAAGCATATAATGATACAGCAAAGTGCATAGACTCACCTCCTTGTCGTGACTGTTTCAACTGGAATTTTGTCTCAGATCGAGAAGGGTTTAAAGATGAAAATCCTGAGATCTCCACTAGTTCAAGCATTTCAAAAAGCCCCGAACCGACAAAGGAACCCAAATGTGTCAAATGGACTTGGTATGGCCGTTGTATCAAATATTCAGATGAGGCAGATCGCGGTTTGAATCACAAAGAGCTTGATATGGACGAGAGATACCGTTTCGGAAGCTCTGTTCATTGGCATTCTTCGTTTTGAAAATGTTTGCGGTTTTATGCATATGATAATGCGGGATACGGGCCGTTCAGGTGTGATTCTCACTAAAGCTTTTGACTGGTAGTACATAGCATGATGGTGTAACCTGAATTTTTGCAAAAGGTGCCTCATGTAGATGTTGAAATGGGATAATGCTATACGTGTCTATTACGATTGACACCAGAGAAATAGAGAAAGCTGCTGCCTTTGCGGAGGTTCTATGATCTCTCAATGATCGAATAGGGTAAAAAAATGTGCGCCAGCCCGGAGTCGAACCGGGATCTCGAAGATGGCAACTTCGCATTATGCCCTTAAACCACAGGCGCTTTTGGTTGGGACACTAAAGGCCTAAACATTCCGACCATGGCGTTTCTTAAGTTTAGACAAGATGAAAGGAAGCCGGACACTCAAACACACCCCAAATTCTCACCCTGGAAGTGATATATTCACCAGGTTAACAAAATAAAGTATGATCACAGATTAGATCTTGGTAAGTACAAGTGCTATTCATTACCTTTATTTATTCTCCTAAGCCGTGGCTTGGTTCGATCGTGGTCTGGTTTGAACCACTTGGGATCGTCTTGTGAGAGTAGTTTAAGAGGACCAGACACTGCAAATATTCTTCATATAAGCGATTAAAAGAAACTAGATTGAAGGATCAAGTGACTGAGAGGTACTGTTACATTGCATAAACATCATCATTATTTATTTACTTTGAAATCAGGTTAAGAACCACGACCTGAAACTCTTTTTATAACCCTCATTATGCTAATAGTAAACGTGACAACCCACCAAAACAAAATCAGGAACAACAGACCGGAAAGTGCTCTTTGGTTGGAGCAAATGGAGTTGATCATAGGGAACAAGGAGAATTGATTCTCCATACACACCCACAGGTCATCGTACAGCGTACTGAAGGACAAGGCAATGTTGGCACTAGAGAAGATAATGAACAACAAGTCCAATAAAATCAATCTCATTTTCTCAACCGGGTTTCTGATTCCTAATGGCTTGGAGTTGAATTCGTCATATGTGATATAGCAGAGGTAAACCAGACCGATTGTCTGCACACAGATGGCCATGATGGTGCTTGGCTGCTGAGGAACCCCGTTATCATTGGACAACCTAAAAATGTTACAAGCAATAGCCAGAGCAATCACACTCAAAATGAACAACAGAATTCTAAAGAACAAGGGTAAATAGTTGTTCGTGTACAAGATTCTCTCAAAATAGGGGATCCACTCTTCTCTCTTTTCGGTTGACATCCAGTATTTCGCTTTAGACTTGGACTTCATGAAGTCCTTGTTGCATGATGACAGCGATGAGGAGTCAGATGGGTTTCTTAGAGCCTTTTGCTTTCTATACTCTTCCAAGTCAGCATGATCATTGTTGAGGTAGCTTTTCAAACGAGCATCACCACCCCATCTTCCGTTTAAATCTGGCAAGTGCCTTAAAGCCTCAATATCATTCTTCAAAATACCAGCAGAGTAAGCGGGTGTGGTATCGACCGTTTCAAAAAACGTACCCCAGTTGTTGTTCATTGAGGCTAGAAAAGGGTCTTGCATCTGGCTACCAACTTGACCTTTCCTGCCCAGAGTTAACGACGGCAGTTCTTCGTTCTTTGAATTAGAAATTCCATAGAGTACATAAGGGGGTACAGTGGATGCTTCGTGCGAGTAGCTGGTGAGCTTCTCATACGGATTTGATGGCTTGAGATGTGCATGTTGTAGTTTGGATCTGGTAGGTCTTGCACTGAACTCTATAGGACGAGCCGGCACAGGCCTCGAGCGAGGCTCCTCAGTAACTATCGGTGTATTTTCATTATTGTCGTTAGTGATACTTATACCTGGTAGAGCTGGTTTCTTTGGTTCAGCATCTTGTTCTTCGAACATCTTCGATAGCAATTATGAGAAGTGAGTTGGGAAGAAGCAGCAAAAGATGTTGCCAGAGGGATCTCTAGCTCCAAAAAAATATGAGAATGGTAACAAGTCTTTAGAGTAGAGAGTGAGAGTAGAAGCCAAATCCAACAAGGATAATCAATGGGTTGTGCGTGAGTTCTGAGAGAGGTCGGTGCCTTGAAGAATGCGTTTTGTAAACACTTTTTTATGTCAAACTAAATTGTTAGAGCCACGACCGAGGATAACCTCACTGGTTGGAAATGATTTGAGAGGCGGGATTTAGCGAAGATAACTACAAGACCGCAGTCAGACCCAAATTCTACAAGATCAAAAAGTGAATCACTGTTAAAACTCTCCTGCTTATTGCGCTACCTATACGTTTATCTAAATTGTTTGGCACCTTCTATTTATACCACAACTAACTAGCCGTGTGATCAGTCAGCTTCTCGAACAAAGAAATTAATCATCGTCCACGCTTCTTTCGAAGAACATCATATAAAGGTTCGTGTAATTAGCCTAATCAGTTTAGAAAAGACAAGAAGAAGAAGCTTTTTACCACTAGAGAGAAATTGTCTAGTTCCCATATTCAGCCGCTGTCACAAGATACACAAATCAGAACACATAACACTCATTTCATAGCAACCGATGACAATCAATATCAACTACACCATGCTGAGCAACACTATCAAAGTTATGATTCAGAGAAGGCCATACTCTATCAATTCAACCAAGAGTCTTGCTCGAATCGTAATATGCCCAATAACGAAAGACAAATCATATGTTCTCTTCAAGTATAATGATCATCTTCTGAATAGCAACTCGCCCTTGGTCAGGTATGAGAACAAACTCGTGGGACTAGCTACCAAGGGCTGGAACAAATTAAGGGATTCTGATAAATCGATTAACAAAAATATTGTGTACTACGTCACAAAGTTGCTCGATGCCACACCATGGATAGAGGACTCATTGAGATCGATCCCATCAGAGTCATCCTTGCTGAGACAGTTGAAGAAAGTGGAGCACAGTAAAAATACAGATGAGAAGGGACAAACCCCTCAACTGATATCAAAGTTTGAACTTGAACTGAATGATCACAAGGACCCACTTATTGATATTCCAATCTCGTATCCACCATCCATTGTTTCCGAAGAACAACTGAATGAACAGCTAGATAAGATGGCACAGGATGGGATAGCCTATCATAGAAAACATATGTTAATCGTTGCCATTCTGATTCCATTCACGCTCCCTGTCGCGCTGGTTCCAATTGTTCCTAATGTCCCAGGATTTTACCTAGCTTACAGATTCTACTGCAACTTCAAGGCCTACATGGGTGCGCAGCACCTCAAAGAACTCTTGGACAAGAACCACATAATTTTTGAAGAAAGCAAGCAGCTGGATAGTTTGTATGAGAGCGTTAAAGACGAACCAGTGAAGATAAATGAGGGTCTGATTAATGGTATTGTTGAGTTGTTCGAGGTCAACACCAGTAGGGCCTCGCTGTTAAAGACATTGAAGCAGGAACGTACTAAAATCAAAGGAGAGAGTGTCCAGTGAAGAGGTAATACTCAGAGGTGTGCTATGAGCAAAACTTACATAGCTAGATGATGATTTCAACCTAACCCCTGACTCTATTTTATCTAGTAGAGAGTCGAGCCCTAGATAGGCTGGCAAAACTAGCCCTATATTAAGTCACGTGGTTATCAAACATCACTACACCTATTTTTTCCTCCGAGGGTAAACGGTAGCGAAAAACAGTGTGGGTTGGGGCGAACAGCGCGGAGCAACTTGCCCTCGGAAATGGCCACTCCTCCCACCAGTCCCTCAGAGAGACCATCGTCGAGCTTCGATATATTTTTCAAAAAATGAAAACTCTTAACTCTTCCTTTACACTTTCACTACCCAAACACAAATTATTACAATATGCGTAATAAGTGGAGAAAGAAGAGAGTCAGAAGACTTAAAAGAAAGAGACGGAAAGTTAGAGCTAGATCTAAATAAGCGGACTGAATAACCTCCGAACGTTTGTTGGAGTGATCAATTTGGAAGTGAGACTTATGTGCCTAGTGATGAATGATATGATGGGTGCAATTCACCCTTTGAAATTTACAGATTGATGATGCTTGTTGATGTTTGATGTTGTTTGACTAATGATGCTGGTTCTTATTATTTTACAGTATGATGGGAAGCCAGATTGCTAGTTTGAAATATTATATTTTGTTATGTACTGTTTTAAGCTGATGGTTTGGGATTCCATTGTCCGCAATTACCAGGTAATGTATGAATTTGTTCATATGTTTTAACATACTGTAGAATGATTCAATGCTCTTACTTGTTCTGAGGGAGGTTTGAGCTGTAATTACTTTAAGTCTCAGTATTGGTATACTGGTTAGAGGACTGATACGCCATTATCTCTCAGGAAAATTCATTCACTATACACCGAGACTTCTCTTCATATGGATTTATTGTACGTTTCACATTGAAACAGCATTTGAATCGTTTGATCGGAACCAGTGTGTTTGGGTGGTGGAGGTGTTTTCAAGTCATTTAGATCAAATCTTCGATTAATAAATCTTGTAACAAGAACTTCCACCAATACACAAGCTCCCCAACAAAGCAATTGGTAAAAACTGATGAAACTCGACTGATAATCTCAATGAACGCACCATGTATTTCGAACTACCTTAATAGTGCTCTTTGCATCCCTTATCACATACCAGCTTTGGGGAACCTGGTCGTTCTCCACATTTTTACTGCCGAGTTGGGAAGTCAAGATTTGGCCGGGTAACTTGTATGCAACCCTCCTGAAAACGAAACGTTGTCTGCAACCTAGGACTCTAAAGCTGTTAACGTCCGAACACTTGAACACCAGCTCACCCGTTGAAACGATTATTGGTGATTGCAGTGCCCTTAACTAAGACTCACATTGCATCCCCAACTCTTGTCCGAATCAAGTATTCACGAATTGAACTATCGAAATGGTGAGTTAGAAGGCGACCCGACGCCTGTTATCTTCTCTGTGATTGCAAGCCCGCCACCTTTACCTGCAAGACATCTACTAACAATAGCGACAGGCTGGTGCAATTGAAAACGCACGCAAGGAGATCAAGCGTATCTCTCTCGAGGACCACAATGAGTCCGAATATGGCCAGATCTACTCTGTCTCTGGTCCAGTTGTTGTGGCTGAGAACATGATTGGCTGTGCCATGTATGAATTGGTCAAGGTTGGTCATGACAACTTGGTTGGTGAAGTTATCAGAATTGATGCTGACAAGGCCACTATCCAGGTGTACGAAGAGACTGCAGGTGTCACTGTAGGTGATCCTGTTTTGAGAACCGGTAAGCCACTTTCTGTGGAACTGGGTCCAGGTTTGATGGAGACTATTTACGATGGTATTCAGAGACCTTTGAAGGCTATTAGAGAACTGTCGCAGTCTATTTACATCCCAAGAGGCGTCGATGCCCCAGCCTTGAGCAGAACCATTCAGTATGACTTTAAACCAGCCTCGTTGAAGGTTGGCGATCACATTAGTGGTGGTGATATTTTTGGTTCCATTTTTGAAAATTCTCTGTTGAACGACCACAAGATTCTATTGCCTCCAAGAGCAAGGGGTACTATTACATCGATTGCTGAAGCTGGTTCTTACAATATTGATGAGCCAATTCTCGAGGTTGAGTTTGATGGTGTCAAGCACAGCTACTCCATGTACCACACATGGCCGGTCAGAGTCCCAAGACCAGTTGCTGAGAAATTGTCTGCCGATTACCCATTGCTGACTGGTCAAAGAGTGCTGGACTCTTTGTTCCCATGTGTTCAGGGTGGTACCACCTGTATTCCAGGTGCCTTTGGTTGTGGTAAGACTGTTATTTCCCAATCCCTATCCAAATACTCCAACTCTGATGCCATTATTTACGTCGGCTGTTTCTCTAAGGGTACTAAAGTTATGATGGCCACTGGTCACGACAAAGTTATTGAGGAAATTCAAGTTGGTGACAAGGTTATGGGTAAAGATGGTCTTCCAAGATCTGTTGTCGGCTTGCCAAGAGGTTTTGATACTATGTACCAAGTTGAGCAAGCCAATCAACACGCCGATTCCTCTTTAGATTTTGTTGTTTCATCTGATCACAAGTTGGTTTTAAGAACTCCTCAAGAGGTTTCCATTACTAGTCAAAGCGTCAGAGGTAAGCAAGTTACTTCAGTCAGCTATTTCTCCAAGGCTATGTCTGAATTTGGCTACTCTATTGTCAAAAGAAAGACCAAGCATTTTAGTGTCGATGCCAATGGAGGTAAAAGCGGGGCCATTGCCAAGGCCCAATCATTCGCAGACTCTATTAACAGAGCTCCACTTGATTGGACTGTTGAGGCTCGCCACTACTGCACTTTGGACAAGCACACCAAACTATGCTCTCACCAATCCATTAATCCAAATTTTTACGAATCTGGCAAATTGGCTGAAACACTTGCTAACGCCGGTCAAGACAAGACTTTGGCTCCTAAGATGGCCTACTTGTTGGGTTCCTGGATTGCGGCTGGCTCCCTCACATTCTCATCTTTGACAGTTGACTCTAAGCTTGCTGACAGAATTGGCCAATACGGTAAATTGTTTGGTTTGACTGTCACTACTGAAAAGAAGAATGAGTCAGAAGTGTCCCTAACTCTTGGCGAAGACAGACATAACATTTTCTTTGACTTGACTCAATCTTTGCTGACTATGAAGAACTCCAAACACATTCCTACCCAGTTGGCTTCCGATGACATCAAGGTTAGAGAGAACTTTGTCGCTGGTCTGGTTGACATCCAAGGTGATGTTCAGTTGAACCAAGAGGCCAATCGCTTAGCGACCGTGTCCACTGAGTACAAGGGTGTCTCTGATGGCCTTGTGAAGGTAGCCCGTTCCTTGGGTATCACCGCTTCTGTCACTGAGACTGACTCCTACCAGGTTTCCCTGAGTGGTGCACCACTTTCTTCAGTTTTGAGCGCATGCGCCCTTGACAACAAGAGAGCCGAGGTCGTTCAGTTCATCAGATCTGCTGTTCCACTATTCTTCACCTTGAAGGAGCAACAGGAGAAGGAGAACTATTACGGTATTACCCTTTCTGCTGCTTCTGACCACCAGTTTTTGCTGTCCAACATGGCCCTTGTCCACAACTGTGGTGAGAGAGGTAACGAGATGGCTGAAGTGCTGATGGAATTCCCAGAGTTGTTCACTGAAGTGTCTGGCAGAAAGGAGCCAATCATGAAGCGTACCACCTTGGTGGCTAACACTTCTAACATGCCTGTGGCTGCCAGAGAAGCTTCTATCTACACTGGTATCACCCTTGCTGAGTACTTCAGAGATCAAGGTAAGCATGTTTCGATGATTGCTGACTCTTCTTCAAGATGGGCAGAGGCTCTGAGAGAAATCTCTGGTCGTTTGGGTGAAATGCCTGCTGATCAAGGTTTCCCAGCATACTTAGGTGCTAAGTTGGCCTCCTTCTATGAGAGAGCTGGTAAGGCGGTGGCCTTGGGTTCTCCAGATCGTGTTGGTTCTGTCTCCATTGTTGCTGCTGTCTCTCCTGCTGGTGGTGATTTTTCGGACCCAGTTACTACGGCCACATTGGGTATCACTCAGGTGTTCTGGGGTCTAGACAAGAAGTTGGCACAGAGAAAACATTTTCCATCCATCAACACATCTGTTTCTTACTCCAAGTACACCAATGTCTTGAACAAGTACTACGACTCTAACTACCCTGAATTCCCACAGCTAAGAGACAGAATAAGAGAGATTTTGTCCAATGCTGAAGAATTGGAGCAAGTTGTTCAATTGGTTGGTAAATCTGCGCTTTCTGACTCCGATAAGATCAGTTTAGATGTTGCTAACTTGATTAAGGAAGACTTCCTTCAACAGAATGGTTACTCTACCTACGATGCCTTCTGTCCTATCTGGAAGACTTTCGACATGATGAGAGCATTTGTGGGATACTATGATGAGGCCCAGAAGGCAGTCGCCAACGGCGCCATCTGGTCCAAGTTGGCAGAGCAGACATCTGATGTCAAGCATGCTGTTTCCTCCTCCAAGTTCTTTGAGCCATCCAAAGGTGAGACTGAGGGTAGAGCTGAGTTTGAGAAACTGTTACACAATATTTCTGAGAGATTCTCTGAGTCTTCTGACTAGAATACAAACTCATTGTTTACTGTTTTTTTATAGGAATGTACACGTATAGATAAACCTGGGGCAGGGGGTCGATATAATTAATTGTTAACTATATCTACGTTATTAGCAATCTGTAGTCCTGTATTCACGGTGGAAACAGCTCCTCACCACCACGGAAGCAGACTGTGCAGGTGATCACGGACAAAAATTCACTCCACATATCACTAAGTACCTCTCCCGTGATGTTCCAGCAATCCGGCTCCTCCTCTTCTTGCTGTTGTAAAAATCTTTGATGTAATGGGCTCACCCGTTGTTGCTCCTCTTCTTGCTGTTGTTCTTGCTGTTGTCGTTGCTGTTGAAGCTCTTCACTAGAGAACACTGATTGTGGATTCTCTGGCACTTTAAGCAACTGTGGAATGTCCCTCTCTGTCAACGGATAAGCCATTGGCGTCAGTGTGGTCTCATTTTTATCACCCAGCCTATGAACAACCTCGTCTAAGTCACCTGCGCCTCCCGCAATTTCTTGCAAATAGGCAGACTTTATCGAAGCAGACCCTTGAGCCTGATCAGGAAACTCATTCGCGTTAAAGTATCTACTATCCTGGATGGAATCTAGGTCTGTTCTCACTGGTGAAGACAATGGTGTCTGCTGTTCCTGTGGTAGCAGTGGTGGTGTCGGCGTCCCCTCTACATTTTCTTCAGCCATCTCTCTGAAGGTGGCCCTGGTGACCTTGGTTTCCGCACTGAGCAACTGCATCGTGTGTTCTCTTGTCACATAAGGAGATCTGGCAATGCTCAACACACTGCTATCTGTGGAGCACGCTACTTCAACACTGGACGCAGCCGCACTGTCAACAATTGGTTCAAGTACAGGAAAGTCATTCTTTTGGAAGGCGTGTTTCCCACTGAGAATGTCATCCACGCGGAAGGAGGACTGCGGTGCACCCCAACGAACTAGCTGCTCCTCCATGTGTTCTCGAAGCGAGTCCTCGCAGGGGTATAGTCGCGTGGACTGGCGTGAGATGACAGATTGGCGAAGAGATGTGTTGCGGTTGAATCCTGTGTACGCTGGGATGCTGGGAAGGAAAGGAGGCTGATGAGCAAGCATATCAAACGTTATGGGCTCCTCACCATCATTAGAGTTGGTATCATCATTAGGGGCTTCAATGGGTGAATTAGGAGGGTTCGTGTCTTCTTGAAGAGGTGCAGTGATCACCTTCGGAGGTGAGGTTGGAGGAAACGAGGTGAGTGCCGTATAGAAAACAGTGCTCTGAGAGGCGAGATGGGACGTTGCTGCTGAACTCAATGGCAGATTCATGGTGCGAGATTGCCACTTTCCTGTTCGAAACGATCAATTATCAGTGGGTACCATCGTTCTCGTTGGAAAATTGTGGGTTGGTTGGAGTGGAGAGAATGTGTGTGTACTTGACACAAAAAACGTGAGCTACATATTGGTTGAACACCAAAGCCTCGACAAAATCCGCTCCTCACCTCATCACAGAGTGGTGTTGGTATTGGAACTCGGTTATTATGTATGAGCTGTTCAAGACCTACCAAGGCGACAATCTGAATTTTGGGTGGGAAACATAGAAGTGTCAAATACCTGAAGAAGCTTGGAAAAAGACAAATACAACCTGGTCCGTATCAAGGGAAAATCCAGTCTATTTCTTGGGCTCTCTTTCATAGCCTGCTCGAGCTCAATCTTAGAGCCAGTCTCGATTTTGTAGAAAATCATTGGCATTTTCGCATCGGAGATCTGACGTAGACACTTTTCCGCTTGTCGGGGGTACTTCGTGTCAAAACTTTTTTTGCTGTTCTGTTGTGGCCCCTTGTTGACAAAAAAGAATCAATCAATCAAGGAGTTGTCGACAAGTCAACATTGACCAACTCGCCACATATGGAGAAGGTCGAACATCACTTCACCGAAACTGCTGGTATCAGCCCTGAGCCATCTGGCCAGCGCGCCAGCAGAGTCGAGCGCAACAGGTCCAGCGCCACACTCATTGACGACGAGGCTGTCGCGTTTCTCAAGGAGAAGAACCTTCATTTTGACGACGTCTCATCAGAAACCAGCAAGTACCCACCAGCACTAGCCCGTAAAATTGACACTCGAATCATGTTCGTCATGTGCTGCGCATATTTTCTTCAGTTTCTTGACAAGAACCTTCTCAACTATGCTGGTGTTATGGGCATTAAGAAGAACTTGGAAGGAAACCAGTTTGCCAACCTGGGTACTATCTTCTACGCATCATACATTGTTGCTGAGCCAGTATGTGCCTATCTACTTCAGGTCCTTCCTACGGCTAAGTTTCTTGCGTTTTGTATTGTTGCGTGGGGCGTGGTTGTGGCCTGTCATGCTGCATGTGACACATACGCTAGCCTGATGGTGGTGAGAGTCCTTTTGGGGATATTTGAGAGCTCATTATCACCAGGGTTTGTTGTAATTGGGTCCATGTACTGGAATAAAGAGGAGAACCTTCAACGGACCGGGATCTGGGTGTCATTTGCTGGGCTGTCTGTGATTATTGGTGGGTTACTGTCCTTTGGATTCCAGCATATTGAGAATGACCGGTTTCAATCATGGCAGATTTTCTTTCTGGTGATGGGAATAATCACAGTGCTGTTTGGAATTGCAACCTATTTCATTCTACCCAACAATCCGACTACTGCAACCTTCTTGACCGAGGAAGAGAAGGCCTTCGTACTAGAGCATATCCGGGTCAATCAGACAGGTACGGAAAGCAAGCAGTTCAAGAGACATCAGTTGTGGGAGCTGTTCTTCCACGATAAACACACGTGGGCTCTTTCCATCCTCACTGTTGTGTCCATGATCTCAACAGGTGCATTGGGGACATGGTCAGTGACAATTATTAAATCCTTTGGTTTCAGTTCCAAGGTGGCTGCATTAGTTCAGATGCCAGTCGGTGCTGCAATGATCATTGTGATCTTAGGAGAATCTTTTCTCTGTGCGCGCATAGGGCACCGGACACTGATATTCATGGGTGTTTGTGTACTCGGGGTTGCAGGGTACTCCATCCTCTACGCCTCACACAACAAAGTCGCGAGCCTGATTGCGATTTACATGAACATGGGATCCACTGGTGTGATTGCACTATTGTATTCTTGGAACAGTGCCAACACAGCTGGCCATACGAAGAAACTGGCACGAAATGCCATGACGATGATTGCGTTTTCAGTGGGGTCGCTCATTGGCCCGCAGTTGTTTAGGGAGAATGAGGCCCCAGAATTTAAAAGTGCGAAAGTGACACTACTGGTATTGTCTATTGTCTGTTTGCCGCTAGCTGCACTGGTGGGGCTTGTTTCGAAGTGGGAGAATACCAAAAGAGATAAAGAGGGTGAAGCTGATCGTTATCAGTTCAATGATCTGACTGATATGGAAAATCGTGGGTTTAGATATTCCTATTAAGGCGCTGCATTATGCATGTAAATATAACTTGAGCTTAGAGAGCTGTAGACGCTGTGATAATCATTGGATTTATTGATATAATCATCAGTATTATGAGTTTGTACCTAAGAGGTTTGGTGTTTCATTATGACCCAGTGGTTATGAGCCTCCAAAATTGGGAAGGTTCAGAGTCCACTTTCACTGGCTCTCATAAAAAGCGGAAATCTGTGTTCTTATCTTCAACAAAGATCGGTATTCACCCAAAGGATAAATATGACGAAACCAGCTATAGTGGGGTCACTAAGTTGCCAGAATGATTCATTTCTTCGTGAGATGATTACTGTTGTTGTGAGCTGTGTGGAGGAGGCCACGGCTAACTACGCTGTTGAACTACAAGACACTGTTCTGTTCCCAGAAGGAGGTGGCCAACCGTGCGATCATGGTACCATCACAGATGGACAAGGAATTTCCCACAAGGTTACTGAAGTTAAAAGAGATGGTCTGCGTGCGATTCATATCTTAAACACGCCGCTGACAGTTGGGCAGGAAGTGACCGTGAAAGTGGACTGGCGGAGACGGCTGGATCACATGCAGCAACACACCGGTCAGCATTTGTTGAGTGCTGTGTTAGATCACCTAGGCTTGCCGACTTTGAGCTGGAGCATGGGTGCTGATATCAATTACGTTGAACTACCTAGACAGTTGACTGCGGAGGAAGTGGAGAAGGTGTCTCTCGAGGTGAATGACCTGATCATGGAAAGTATTGATATCACTGTCGATACACCAGGGAATGAAGAGGTGAATCAGAGCAAGATCCCTGGTGACTACGATGTTGATAAGGGTGTTCTCAGGGTCATCAAGATTGGAGATTTCGACCACAACCCTTGCTGTGGAACCCACTTACGCTCTACAGCTCAGATCGTCTCAGTGGCAGTGCTTCACCAGACGGCTGTTCGTGGGACAAATTCAAAGTTACATTTTCTTGCGGGTGACAGAGTCAGAAATTACGCTGTGAAGGCACATGTGACTCTGAGGGATACCGCGAGCGGGCTCTCTTGTGCTTTAGGCGAGATTACTGACAAGGTTGAAGGACTAAGTCTTGGGTTCAAGAAGGCTAACAAGCAACTGGGATTGTGGAGAGAAGAAGTGGCTGTCTCTCAGGCTGAGCGTATCTTGAATAAGTTCGAGATAAAGGATACTGTGTGTGTACACAGAGGAGATGTTGGGCTGGAGTACTTGACACTGTTGTTGAAGTTAACTCAAAAGAAGATTCCAGACGGTAAAACCCTCGTGCTGATGGCTGGTGAAGATCTATCTGGCGCTGTGATTATCTACTCATCTGATACAGCAAGAAGCGGTGCTATTGCCAAAGAGCTACAAACTGCGATCCCTGGCCTCAAAGGTGGAGGTAAGGCGAAATGGCAAGGAAAAATTCCCAGTTTTGGCAAGGGAGAGTTGGATAATGCACTAAACTACCTAAACTCCTTGTGATCGTCTTATTTTGATAGTTATAATCATTCAATTCATCATGTTAAAAATTTTGGTAACAATCCACTGACACGCCACCTCCATCTCAGCTTTCTCTTCGCTTCTGCGAGCCATTCAACTGCATCTGCTTTGTCCATTATCAGATGCCGCTGAAGTCCCTTAACAAGACCACCGCTGAACTTCGTAGAGGCCAGTGAGACTCTTTTGAGTGCCATCTCGATGTCCTCCACATTAGTCTGCAAGGGCATACATCCAGCCATTGCAACGTCGTAGTCCTGAACTAGTTGAGACAATGATTCATACTTCTCTGCGCATCCGCTACACACAAATTCTTCAAAGTGGTCGGCACTCCCAGTCAGTTGTGCACTAAGATCATAAAGAGCGGTATCGCAGATAATGCAGTACTTCAAAGAGGTGTCCATTGAAAATTCTGGAATTGTCTCATCAACATCGGCCAGCTTCAGAGTGGCTTGTGATGAATTCTCCCCAAAGAATACAGCAGTTTGGCAAGAGCTTAAAGTAAAAATGTCTTCCTCAGGAGATAGTGATGTAAGTTGTTCAGTTCCAGCTTCCAATATACCGCACTCAACCATATTTTCTGTCAAGAGGTATTGGCCATTATCCACTTTGGTTTCTGCGCTTGACCCAGATACCTGTCTCGTTGCTTGCGCTATAGTTGCCTCACCTTTGAGTATGCTTAGACATTTGCCAACATAGTTGACGCCCATCACTCCAGTGCCTTCAACACTATCAAATCTTGCTGCACTTCTTTTCAAATCTCGTACACTCATCATATGTCTTGCTGTAGCGTGTGGCTTTATGTAATCTTCCACCAGTATGATTGGATCAAGTTCGTAAAGCGAGTCAGGCCGACTCGAAGTAAGAGTCAGTGCGTTGATTTCGGGTGAGTTTGGTCGTGATGGAGGATGTGGAGCTGGTGGGGCTAATGGGAATGACGTCAAGTTGGTAGTATTGATGGAGTTGAGCGTGGAAGGGCGATGTGATAGCTGAGGGTGCTTTTGTAAAATTGTTGATCTTACAGTCAGTAGAACTTCCATATGCACTTGTTGAGGTAGTTTGGTCTGCTTGGTAGAGAAGAACGCTGTGGTCCTGACTTTTGGTTCATGTATCCAGAAATATACTAGTTTTGCCCTAGAATTTTGTGCCTACCCATATTGAGGAAAAGGTAAACAAATCGCCTAATCGGGGAAATACAGATTCAATATCAAAGAAAAACTGCGTCATGAAAATTTATTACAGCAACGTGATTGCATCCAGTTTCTCCTGTGTCTGATCAACATGCACCTGATCCCTTAAAACGGCCACTTTTAAGGCATCAATCTCCCAGTCAGCTTTCATCAAGCTTATCTTCAATTCTTTCAATTTTTCCTGGTTGAGACAGCTCTGTACATACAAGGCCTCCTTCTCATCCCTCAGCGATGCATACTCAGGTTCCAGTCTCTCATTAGTTGTTCGTATATTCTCCAACCCCAGAAGTGTCACCCAAGGTGCATTGTATTGCTTCTTTTTTTCCACCGTAGATGTACGGGTATGGTTCGTCGTGGATGGTACTGGTTCGCCACGAATACGGTAAGGGGAGTGGTCGCGCGATTCAGCGCTGTGGTACTGTTCGTCATGTGGCTGATTATATCCACTTGGCTCGGTGCCTCTTGAATATGGACTGCTGTATGAACCACCTCCACGTCCGCCACGGTATCCACTTCTGTAACTGCCTCCTCTATAGCTTGCCCCTCTGTAGCTTGGGCCTCTATAGCTTGCGCCACTATAGCCCCCTCCGCGATAACCATCAGTACTGGTTCGATAGTCGCCATTTCCGTAACGTCCACTACCATGCGCTGTGTATTCGAAGCCCTCAAGGCTGCCTGATCTCACAGGCGTTCTAGCACCAGCATGCTGTTGGTGATCATCTCGTGGTTGGTTGGTTGGGCGTGATGAAGGAGAATATGTGCTCCCATTGTTGTGGCGTGGGTGATAAGAGTGGTTGTCGCGGTTTTCACGGTTGTCATGGTATGAGTTGCTGTTGTTGCGGAATGAGTGGTCTCGTCTGTCGTCATACGGACTGTTGTTGGCTCTTGTTAGTATTGAGTAGGGACTACTAAGGGGGGACCTAAACGTACTTTGAGTTTGAGGAGTGGTTTCGACTCATATTGTACCGTAAAGTAGCTGGTGATCAGTTGCGCTGTTCAGTTGACCAGATTGTGGTTATTATTATTGGTCTCAATCGTAATGTTGCCTTTTTTTTCAATAAGGTGTAATGCCATTGGGATTACCCGGACGACCCGGACAGTACAGGAAGAAGACTCACAAGCAGTGTGCTAATTCAATCATCATTAAACCACGCCAGATTGTCGCCTTTGTGTTTTGATCTTGATGACTGGGGTAAGGATAATCATACCGAGTCAGCCATCTTGGGCCTTACCTCTTAATCAGTTAGATGGCAGTCATGGTCAGGGGAGATGAGGATATAGGGAGAACAGTGATGTAACAGTAGCTCTAGAGTCTCAATCCAAATTACTTGAAAAGGCTCGAAACAACTTCTGAATCTAATCTGCTGCTACGCTAGCCACTAGAGTGAGCATAATGTGATTACACTTCTATGTCAGCCCTTGCACCTTCACACCGGAAGCACACTCAGAGGGAAAGATACAGCTTATGAGAGCCGGAAATTAACTGCTTATGTTTTTATCTTGGTTCCTCAATGGGAGAAGAGCATTCATTATCTTGAGAACTTGCTGCGTAATTTTCAGTCTTTGTATACGCGTAATCTTGGGGCCTTCTTTCAGGAATTATCGCTACGGCAACCATATTTTACGTAAGCGCTCTTCGCTCTTTTTTTTCCACAGAAAACAACAAGAAACCTCTAAATTGTGAACTCTAGTTTCAAAACAAACCAGCTAGCTCTCCACAGTAACGACCCTATCGATACTCACTGAGGAGTCGTTTATCGAAGTGTCTTGTTTGTCCTGTATTGCACCCTGCCTTTTGCTACTGGATACTTGTCTCAAAATTCATGTTGTGCTGGCCCTAGTTTGTTTGGATTCAAAGGACCTATTTCAGTTTCAAGCACACTTTCCTTTAGCACAGTATAGTTACCTAGTCAAATCACAACAAATACAATCACCTTAAATCACTCAGAGGCAAAACAACCATCTTAGCCGGTCTAAACACTATTGTTGTTCACCTTTCAGTCATGTCTACTGATAGAAGCAGCCAGCGGTCTTTCTCTTCCAGTCGTCCTGGAAGCAGTGGTCCCTCTCAACCATCGCGGGCCCCGTTCAGGTCACGAGGAAGACCAACTGCATCATCAGAGCTCCCGCATGGCCCTCAAACTGCCAGTCAACAGCTTAACTCATCTTCATATAGAGGTACAGGACAGCGATATTACGGCAGTTCAAGTGCACCATACTCTAGGGATGGAAACTCTTACAGCTCAAGACCTAGTGGTAGTGGTAGTGGTTACTTTAGCTCGAGAGACAGAGATAGAGACAGAGAACGAGATAGAGATTGGGGAAGAGAGAGGTACCCATCATTGGACCCTCCCTCTGAGCCTGGTGACATTCTGCCAGCTTCTTCCAACCGAAGCTACCATCCAAGGAGCTACTCAAGCCAATGGGGAAATCCATATGGATTCTCGTCGAGATATGGACCAAGAGGTGATGTGAGGAATGACCCACCTAGAGGAAGCATTGAACAGAGACCTAGATATGGGTCCAACGTGACTTCGTCCTACTATGGTACAGGAAGCCGACAAAATTCACTGAGTCAGTCATCATTATCAGCTAAATCATATCCAAAGGAGGATTTCTACGATCCGCACACATCAAGAGATGCCGCTGATAAGAGACAACCATACACCAGTGAATTATATTCAAGAAGAAATGACCACACTGAGTCAATAAAATGGTCACCTAATGCAAGTCACATAGATAGACCGCTCAGAAGAGATTCAAGACCTTCACTAATACCAAAGGATTTCAAAGATGACTACGACGATCAAGCAGACGAGGAACTTGATCGGAGACTGAAGGATCTCACAAAGAGTGGAACACGGACACCGGAACCTAATGAAAACAGAGATTTGAAGACTGAGGTTCAGAAGGAGGAGCACAGAATTCCTGGTGCAGATGATCAAAGCCAAAATGCCGAGAACAGGTTAGTAAGCGATGAGTGTGAATTGGTACCCATGCCTTTAGGGTCTGAAACACCGAAGACTGGTTTGGTTCTAAATGCAGATGTTCATGGTAATCTTCAAGAACTTATCGTTAAGGAGTTATCGCCATCCAAGGATGAGGAGTCTGACCCTTACGAGCCCGAGACTGCTCAGCCCCTAACCCACAACGAAGTGAAGGAAGCTATGGATGAGGTTGATATCTCACCTGAAAAGCACATCTCCACTGATAATCCACAGGCTGTCCAAGAAGCACTCGAAGCCGTTGAGCACAATCAGAGGTCGTTGAAGGAGTTCAAAGAGTTGGAAGAAAGCAGAATCAAAAGCAAGCACATAATAACTCCATTGAAAACTCCAGATTCTGATATGTTTCCACTGCCAGAACTCGACGACAAATTGTGGGAATACAAGAACCGCCACAGAGCTGAAATTATTTCACGTTTACCATATTTACTGAAGAGGCCGCTGAAAAATGTTCATGATTATCCTTTCTACTCCAGAAACTTCCTGGTACATGAACAGGTGATGAAACCAAAGCTGTTGAAGAATCTATCCTTAATCAAGACTAATACGTTCTTGTGGAAGGCTTCACTCATCAATGAGTATAACCAAAGGCCAATTGATTGGGACCGCAGACTCAAGATTATGGATGGTCAATTGGCTGAACTGTATCCAAATTCTGAATCAGACAACACTGAAAGTCAGAATGCTGAAGATGATTCCTCTACCAGAGACCATGATCCATTTACGGGAAGGTCCATCTCAAGACGTGGAGGAAGAGGTGATATTGCTAAAACGGAGGCTGAGTTCCTGGAGATTTTGAAGACCCTGGAAGAGGAAGATCCCTTGACAGGTGCTCAGAGAGTGGCAGCTGATATCCCTGACATGATCTTGGATCCATTGATAAAGAACGTTCATTTGACTAACGTGAATAATCTGGTTTTAGATAAGGAGGAATGGGCCAGTTCAATGAAATCAGATGGTCATGATAATTTTACGCAACAGGAACATGAAAAGTTCTGTGAGGCGTTTTTGTCATACCCCAAACGGTTTGGTCGTATCTCGGCCATTATGGGTGGCTTGAGAACGTCAAGAGACTGCGTTTTGCATTATTACAAGACCAAGAAGACCAAGACTGATTACAAGCAGCTTCTTGCTCTCAAGAAGAAGAAAAAGGCCCAGAAATCTAGAGCAAAACGTACAAAATCCAAGTCAACTGCTGTGACCCCAACAACTGCCACTTTGGATACTCCTCAAGATAGCGGTGATGAGTTGATGTTGGATAACTTCATTCCAAAGGAAGCCAAGGAAGAGATCTACTACACTGATACTGGACGTCGTCACAGAGCAGCTGCCCCGGTTTTCGAAACAGAAACTGATAAGGGGACTGTAAAGGCTGGCTCTTCTGAGGTTACCACCACTGATCAAGCCACTGTCAATGCGTCTATTCAGGGGGGCGTTGACCTTCAGAGACCAGGTGTTGAAGATGATGTTGATCAAGTGACTGACACTGAGGATGGTTTGGCAGCTGAATCTCAAGCCGCAACTGGATCAGAAGAACCTGCTAAGAAGAAGGTAAAGTTACCAAAGAGTAAGAAAATTGTTGAATCGACAGGTGATGCTAACAGCTCAGTGGAACCGCTTGATGCACTCAACTCGAATGGCGATAAAGGAAAGCAACATATCACAAGTTATTGGAGTGTCAGGGATATTGAGCTCTTCATGAGATCGATGCGCGAACATGGTAACAATTGGGGTTTGATTGCTGATATCTTAAAGACCAAGACACCGATTATGGTTCGGAACTATTTCCACAGAAATGCAGAGACTCAGGGTTGGAAGGATATTGTCGACGCTGTTAACTCCAAGAGACCTGATCAAGGTGCTAGCACTTTCCAGAGAAACCCACCTTTGGGTGTTTTCACTGCTTCATCATCGGTACCAAGCAATGTTAATTTGTCTTCAAACACGGGCCCTCGCCCATTGATTCCAGTTTTGGCACCTGTGACGAACCCTCCTGTGCTCTCATCAGTGACTCTACAACAATCGCAACAATCCAATGGCTCTACTATCCCCATTAGCAGGTCTAATCCATTTTCAATTACGAGTTTGTTGAATCCACCATCCGAGGAAGCTAAACCGAAGATTTCTGACCTTCCTGCCTTGGGGTCCTTCAACAGCACAGCGACTCAGTCTGCCCCAAGTGTCTCCAACCCGAATAGTGATATCCATGGAGCTTTGCATACTAAATCTCCTTTGTCAGATACTGCCAATCAACAACCTTCGACTCCGCAACCGTTAAACGGTTTCAGTGCCTTGCTTGATGCTGCGGAAAGTTATAAACAACTTTCGAGTCAAGGTAATAAGTCGGATTCAAGTGCTGATACGAAAACCTTTGAAGCTGTTCGGCCCATTTATGGAAGGGATACACCAAACTACACAGGTGGATACCAAGCCTCTTATTCAGAGAGTTCATTAAGGGAAGAGAGCGCCACACAAGATGTGAAGGAGGAACTGCCCCCAATGTCTTCCAATTTACAGAATATTATCCAACCACAGAATACTGGTTTAGTTGAGGAGTCTAAGAAAGAGAGTCCTCATGAATAGAGGATGTTCTTCATACTAGTCGTGGGCTCACGCCCGAAGCTATAATTGTTGATTTGATTTGTTTGGTTTGCTTGAATTTGATTTGATTTGATTTGATTTGATTTATTGTTTATAGAAGGACCTTGTATTATACTTTATGGGTAATTAATGAAATGGCTATTAATGAAATTAAAGTTTTATTTTAGTACTCCTGTTGTTTTGGACTCGAAAACTGGAAGAACTTCCTTGTATGTCGGGATGCTATTTGAAGCACCGTTCTTCTGAATTGCCAACGAAGAAGCAGTGGTTGCAAACTGAACAGCCTTCTTGATAGGATTATTTAGGCATAACTGTGTTAAAAAAGCGCCAAGGAAGGTATCACCAGCACCAGTAGTGTCAACGACCTTTTCAACCTTGATAGACTCAATAAAGCTGGTTTCATTAATAAGAGGCATTGTGAATACACAGCCCATTGGACCCAATGTTATCACAACAATACTTGACTTCTTTGGATTGATCAAGCCTTTCAAGCTTAGTGCCAACTTGGAGAAACCGTTGATAGGCTCACTCTCAGTCAACTGTTCAAACTTTTGATATTCTTCACCAGAAAGAGTGTCTTTAGCAATAGCCATTGATTCAATTTCGTTAACCACCAATATGTCAACAGAGCTCAGAATTTCAGTGCTGTATGAGTAATAAGGCGAAGGATTGTAAACAATCTGCACAATTTCACCTCGGTTTGCTCCAAGCCACTTGATGACCTGTACTGTTCCAGGAATTTCATTCTGGAAAACAACAAACTCACGTGAAGGAGTATCAGGAAAGAGCCTTTCGAGTTCATTTTCAGTATAATGACTATTTCGATTGGCCCCTTCTGTTATCAGGATTCTGTTCTCTCCCGTAGCCTTTTCCACCAGAATCGCAGCTACCCCAGACCTCTCACCTTCGTTAATCTTGACATTCGTCACATTGACACCTTGTTCAGTCAATGAATCCCTCAACTCAGTACCGAATGAATCATCTCCAACATTGCCAATCATGCGCACTCTGCTGTCTTCGTTGATCTCCGGTATGAGTTTGGCAATCGAAATGGTTTGGTTCAGGCCTTTGCCACCAATGTGTGTCTCGAAGTGATCAGCACGAAACGTTTCGCCAGCACGTGGAATACGTTCTGTATAAGTTACCAGGTCATAGTTTAGTGAGCCCACCACAGTGAGTTGTAACATCGTTAATCAACCGTGTTGTGGAGTCTCCTCGATTCGTCTATTTTGATTGTCAAGACCAGAGGTGGTATGTATTCTAGAGATCCGAGCAAGAATAATTCAATCCTATGTGAAGTGCTATGTTGTTATTTTCAGCACTATCTCTATTTTGACACAGTCATTTACACAGGGCAGTAGACACACAACTGCGGCTAGTTCTTGCTTTGAGATTAGGAGATAATTATTTTCATGTTTTCAAAAAAATATGCACTCACGCTGGGGGTCGAACCCAGAATCTTCTGATTAGAAGTCAGACGCGTTGCCATTACGCCACGCGAGCTTTTATAATATATATTAAACTAATAGTTAATAAGTCACTAATACTTTTGGTGAGCAGCTGATTGGCGTGTTTGTTTTGGTCAGCTTGGTGGCTTAAAATTGCCACAAGCGTACACAGGTGATTATTCGTCACCTTATTTTAGATGTATATCGTAGTGTTAACAAAATCTAGTAAGGAAGCTCCTGATACAGGTCGGTTTTGTCATGTTGCGCTCTCTTGCCACCAGTTTTCCATCACTTACCCGGCCGTGCATACTTGAAAATTCTCGCCATAGAGATCTTCATCATCTAATGCCCTCAAAGGGTGTTAACATGTCCCAAGAAGAACAACTATTCGCACCTATCTCCTTTCCACCAGCTGTCCTGGCCAGGATATCCCCAGAACTCTCGTTGCAGAGGCACCTGGCCATTGGTGTTCGGCCAAATCTCAGAACATTCGAGGAGTTTAGAACCCTTCAGATCACGGATGGTGGTCTGTCTCGTTATTCCAATGACGATGTGAAGGATTCCCAGATTTTGGGCTCATCAGTGTTGAAGTCTGGTAATACAACTGTCATTTGCACAATCAATGCTGGACTCATTGAAGAAGATCTGCCAGCTGAGAATATCAATGAAGATGCAGCTGCTGTCAATGCAGTCTTTGCGCAGGAGAAGGACATTGAGGAGGAGAAGATGCATGGGTCATTGAAAAATGCAGCTAGCGTTTATCCGCTGGTAGAAGTGGAAAGGGGCAGAGTAGGCCCACCCACTGATGAAGAGATGATTTTGTCACAGAAGTTGTATCACACGTTGTTGCACTCTGGCATCCTTTCAAAAGACGCGCTAAAGGTGAACGTTGGTCTTCGAAGCATTAACGAGCAAGGTGAACCCGAAGTTTATTATCATGTCTCAGAGGATGAAAATTCCTTTGAAGTCACACCAAAGCGCAGTTGGTCATTTGTGTTGTATGCCAAAGTTAAGGTGTTTAATCGTTCTGGTCCTTTATTTGATCTGGTGTGGGCTTCTCTGCTGAGTGCATTGCAGAGCACAAAGCTCCCAAGAACTTATATTGACGAAAGTGCAGTGGATGTGAGAATACCAGTCAAGTTGCACAATAATGCAGGCACTATTAGAGAACAATATCAGATAACATGTGATCCAGTGGAGAAGTACAAGTTAGAGCTCAAGACAGATGAAATTGGGGTCTCTTCCAACTTTGGTGTTGTTGATATTGACGAGGAGTCCTTTGAAACTGTGGACGATAAGATGGACGTTGATGCTAGAACTGTGCTTTTGACTGATATCGAAGGGGAAGAAGAGGAAAATACAATCAAGAAGACCATTTCAGTGGTGGTCGATAAGTCATCTGAGAATCTCAAGTGTTTGACATTGGTTGGTGGTGTGGATAGAGATCAGCTACAAAGAGCAATCCAGCTTGCCAAGTCGAGATCAGTTGAGTTAGTTAAACAGTTCAAATAGCTTAAATAGCTTAAATAGACATGGAGGGTAGGAATTGTCGTGGTAGTATTGTCCTCTATTGTACACTAGCTTGAAATGAATCTACATGCGATTATTCAAGCCTTTCTCTTTCTCAAGTGTGATGGAGCTGGGGATGGAGAAGGAGTGCTAATATTCTTAACATCAATGCTGACATACTCGTTAATCTTGTTACCGAATCCACCAACCCTTTTAACAACTCTGGACTTCTTGCCCTTTTTAATGTAAATATCAATGTAGAACAAGACGAATAGGACCAAGTATGAGGAAATGATTCCCAACCCAGTCCAGGTGGCCAAGGATGTACCAACGCAGTTGATGCAGACATTCTTGTCGCAGTCAAACAAACCATAGTCGTGCTTGACTTTGATAAAAGCAGCGTAGTAAATGAAAG
This sequence comes from Barnettozyma populi, assembly GCA_003706705.3. Lineage (NCBI taxonomy): Eukaryota > Fungi > Ascomycota > Saccharomycetes > Phaffomycetales > Phaffomycetaceae > Barnettozyma > Barnettozyma populi. Next base: position 334,923 of record PPLZ03000001.1, read on the forward strand.
CCAAGTCAAGAACAAACTGGGTTATTTGACCGTTGGTTATCCATTGCTTCCACCAGACTCTAATACCTCTGGCAGCTAGGAAGTAGTAAAAGTACATCACAACATGGACAGCAAGATTCAAAGTGATTGGAACCCAAGAGATTGAGGTGGTGCCAGTCAACTGAAAGTAGCATAGCAAAGCTGTAGCACCGTGGTGGTACGAGTGCAAGAAGATAATATTCTTCCTCTTGACAACGAGAAAGATAGTGTCAACAAACTCTAGATACTTCGTCATGTAGTTCAAGTAGTACAAGGTCACCAAGTTCGGAGTCCAAGCCCCACCATTGCAAATGGCGTAAAATAAACCGTGCTGGTATAGGATAGGAATCAGTTGCTCCACCATCAGAACCAAGAGAGTACCACTAATAGCAGTCAACACGAAGTTGTGCAACTGGAATAAAAAGTTCAACTTCCAGGCAGTAATGTCATACTTTCTGAAAATAGCTTGTCCACCAAAAATCACAGTATAGTAAGCAACCACTGCAATGGCGACTGGAGGGAACGTGGATAGAAAGGTCTCATTCTGAACAAATTTGAACTCATCTGGAACAAATCTTCCTTGAGTGACAAACTTGGCTGCCTCGTTGAAGCATGGCCATAAGATGTAGCTTGGCTGCTCTGAAAGAAGGGATGCCATGTTTGAGATCTTTCTAGAGACGTACTATAAAGTAGGAAGGAAAACTGAGAATGACCGGGGCTCCAGATAAAGATGTTAAGACGTATGTTGAGAAGTATTTTCCAGATTCTCAGATTTCAAAGACGCGTTGACTCCATCAAAAAAGTAAACAAATGCCGTGGTAAAAAAGGGAGGAAAATTCTTCATTACGTCACCTATAGGGGTAATCTCAGCTCGGCATTAGTCGGATTTTGGTGAAGATGCATAATGAATCTACACTCAGAGCAGAAAACAGAAATCAAAAATCTATTAACCAGCTATTTTCATTGATCATTCTTCTTCGGTAGTAAACCCCCAGGGCTTGGGTATGCTCCAGGGATATTCACGGTGGGACTAAGCCCATCAGATGATGAAGGTGTGGAGTTGGCAGCAGGAGACTCCATTTCAGATTGAACAGTGCTGATGTCTGTAAACGCTTTGTTGCTTTTACGACCTGCACGTCTTAGCAAGCGTTGTTTTCGACGAGATGCCGATAAGTCCTCCTCATCCTCTGATCCCACAGGGATACTGGAAACATCATTGTCACTCAACATAGATTCTTCATCAGATCGACACTTCTTAGGGGATGGAGCAAGTCCGTATTCATCATCATCTCCACAGATGGGTTCGTCATCTCCCTCTTCTTCAGAAGAGCTTTCAAAACTCTGTCTGTAAAAGTGCTCCAACTTCTGACGTTCACTTAGCTCTTGTGCTTCAAATGACTCTCTGCCATTCTGTAGCATATGAGCCAAGGAATCACCTCCCAAAGCCGTTAAAGATCTCTTTCTGTAGAATAGAAGATAAGCTGCACCACTGATGGATTTCTCTGGTGAAGACTTTGAAACTCTGGAATCATCATAATAGTACCATTCATTGTCAATGAAGTTCTTCACATATGAAGTGTAATGGCCTCCACCCAGCCCACCATAATGGTTGTCAACAGCAAACAAATCGTAGATGACTTCATCTTTGTTCTTGATAGAGGTGGCCAAATATGGGGTCATATCCAAGCTCTCGAGTGGAAAATCAACAACCGCGTCAATCTTATCACTGAAACTTCTCTGATTCTCAAATCTCTTTAGGTGAATAGATAAGATATCAGGAGTAGACCAAATTTCAATCTGCTTTGTTGCCTGTCTATGCTCCTTACAGTTAGAGCAGTACCAAAGATCTTGCTCGCCCAAAACTTCAGGCTTTGAAAACAATCTTAAACATTGATCAAGGGTTAGGTTCTTATTGGCATTGGACTCTCTAGCCTTCCTGGCTTCTTCAACTTCCTCGTTGACAAGAATCTCGGGGTTTGTCCATGTATTCTTGCCCCCTTGGCCTTCATCCTCCAAGCCTGAAAAGAAAATATCAAACGATTCTGGATCCCATTCGCAAACAAGTGCCATCTTTTTTTTGATTAGTGTTTCAGGAACAACAACTGTGTCAACATCCCTTTCTTCAGTAAAAGAATCTATTAGCTTCTCCTCCTCCAAGCTTTCTGTTAAAACATTTAGTTGAGCATCCACGCTATCACCGCTGTCTGACTCAGGTTTCTGCTCTTTCTCTAACGAAGAAACTTCCACATAGTCCTTCAGTTCATCATCTGAATCAATCACCTGAGGATATCCCTGGGTGCTTCCAGATTTGTTGTCCGGTGTTACATCCTTGCTCTCCTTTGAATACAATCTCCTCTTCTTAAGATCAATTGAGTCAATAAAAAGAGGCAAATTGGTAAAATTGTTGCTAGATGCCGGGGTCCAGATCTTTTCATCAGTTGCTTCATCGGATATGCTATTGTAGCGTGACTTATTTTTGAATGAAAAATTGTAGTTTCTCCGTTTTGTCTTGACCTCTTTAGATCCATCAAATATTTTTACGTTAAAGGCATGATCGCCATCCAATTGAGTAACGTCCAACGAATTATCAGAATCATAATCAACATCAACCATTCTCTCACTAGTCTTGTTCGTTCTGGACTTGCTGAAATAATCGTATGTACTCAATTGTTCATACCTGTGTTCCAGTTTTTTTCTAATTGCACCATAAGAGTTGTTCTCCTCTTCGGAAATTGCGATAAAGAACGGCAAACCAAAGGCAGAAGGGATACCAGATTCTGGTAAGACGGTATTTAACACTGGGACAATGATGTCAGTTTCTGAATGCTTCACTTCGTACATGACGATAATGTCATTATTACCAATCAAGTCGCTGATCGGTAGATACCCAGATTGGGACTGAGAGCTTTCAAAGTTCTTATAAAACTGATCCGACCATACCTCACAGGTAATCAAATGGTTTACGTTCAGTGATAACTTATCGGCAACATACTTCTTCAAAACACTGTACGTAGAGTTTTTCGTCAGCTCAACCTCAAACTGCTTGATTGGCCCATCCTCTAAAAATAGAAGAATCTTACCTGACCAAAGATTATTGACGGGCAATGGAAGTGTAAGATCACTGAAAGGATCAAACGTGATTGAAATCTTGGAACAGTCTGGACAAATTAATGTCGATTTATAAAGTCCTGTGAATAAATCAATGATAATGGAGTCATTTCTCAGTTTATGCTGCTCCCATGACTTCTCTGCCAAAAGCTTAATAGCCTCCTCGGAATCCTTTTCATTGAGTTCAGGTTTCTCTGTGATTGGCTTTTTCAAAATTCTGTTCAGGTCTTCGTGTAAACCATCCAGCAGAAAGGCCAGAAACTCTTGAGAGTCCTGTTGCTGGTAACCAGAAAACATATGGTTAAAATGACCAATAGTTTGTTTAAATTCCCGAGGAGTAAATGATGGTCCTCTATCAGATTTCTTATCAAAAAGATTACTCACCAAATTGGCAAAACTAATTGCAACTTTGCCACCCATCCCCAATGGGTTATCAGTGTTCAGCTCAGATTGAAAACATTTGAAAAGAAAGTATTGTGTCAGTTCTGGGATATGCACCAAACATTGAAGAGCTGAGTTCATGTAACACGTATTTCCCAGATTCTGTAGGCCAACTCTCCCATCTGATGGAGAGGGAGGGTGTTCAATATAGTAACATGAGGGCCAATAGTTGTTATTTGATTTTGTCCGCTTTGAGATTGCAATCTTCTTTTCTTCGATAAGTAAATGACCAAAGTGAAGTCCAGACTGCTTGATTGTAGAACTGAGAAATTGTTTCTTTAACAATACCTTCTGATTGAATGTCATGAATTGGGTTGGAGTGATGGAATAGTTCAAAGACTGCAAGTTTTCGTCAGTGACAATCCATACTCTGAACTTCCTTTTGCTGAATCCCTCTGGATCATATTTTGATATCTTCTCCTTTTCGTCAAGCTTTGCAATCGATAACTGTACAAGATCATTAAATGTGTGCAATGAACTGATGGTGAAGTATGGGATAGTCGCATATGCAGTCGAGTGTGAATGTCCTGAACTTTCTGTAGTCAAATGATGAAGAAAGAATGAAGGCTTAGCATATTCAGGAGCTAATGTCCCATCAGGCATTTCAATAATGTATGTGGAAACAGGTCTTGAATTGGGCGCTAGGCCGTACCAGTTCACAAGTAGCTCAAACAGATCTGGAGTCACATGGTATAGCGGTGTTGCATGAAAGTCACAAAATATACCATCAGGACTCATGATCCCATTGGTGTCAATTGATCCAACATTCTCCTTGAATTCCTGTGTTGTCTGATAGTCGCCTTCCAGTAATTCTTTGAGCCATTTCTGGAAAATCACAAAGACACTATCACCTTCTTTGAGTAGACTGGCTTGCTCTGAGAACATGCGTTTAATAGTCTCTCTTTGCTCTGGCAGTTCAAGTTCCGGTTTGATTGTTTCCACAGGCTTTCTAGCATCATTGTCTTCAGCGCAACTCAGGTAGACGGTTTCATCACCAAATTCCTTGTTAAGCACTTCAGCCACATCAGTTGCCTCATTCGATTCGTTTTCAAAATCTTTGGACATCTTACTTTGGCTTAGTGATAATCAAGTTCTGGCGGTAAGAAAAGTGATGCCCCACAGAAAGAACCTGTTCGCAAGAATAGTAATCGATCTGTGCGCTTTTGAGTCGTTGAATCTAGATTGTCTCCACTTGACTTAAGAGGCGGTCTATGGGAATTTGATTAAGGTCAGCACGTAAGGTGACACAGCTGGACGAGTAGTTGCTCTGCACTAAACATGGCCATTTTTGCATTGCATTTGCCATCGACTTGATTAGTGTAGGGCGAATTCCGGCCTATCAATAAATATAACTATTCCGGGGTATGTCACTACTCCGACCATTAGCCATTCGAGGTCACGTTCTTGATGGAACTTCCGAGGTCTCCAGCCATTTTCCTAAACAAGACAGTGCCAGCCTCTCAAGGCAACATCGTTGTTGACAAGGACTGAAAGCTGCGTTGTTTCTCAAAAATGCTTGCCGTTGTCTAGGTTCCATGTCTGAAATCCTTGCTGGGCTGGCTTAACTTTCGTTTTATACCACCGTATAAAGCCCACCCAAGACCCTTGTGACAGGTGTTCTGTTCATTAGTGTTCCTTCAACTCATATCAATTACAACCTCAGTTGTTGTTGTTGCTGCTGCTGCTGTTTCCTTGTGGCCACCTCTACCTGAGATCACATTGTTTCTCCCCTCCTTGTCGCCATTAAGTTGTGCTGACGTCCATTCTTTTACCCCTTCAGATCCAACTTCAGTCATTCCTTCCCCACCATTGCCCTACGCATTCACCACAGAGCATGTCTAATCCGCTTCCTTCAAAGAGATCCCATGACGAAACAGCATCACCATCATCTAAGAGAACCGCAAATGCAAGGAGCTCGCAAATATACACAACTCCCCCATCTTCACCAAAGAAAAGCAGACTTGATGGATTCAACCCTAAGGCAAGGCTTGTCACCAGTTTCCAAAAAGTGTTCAACAAGACTTCGTTTTCGTCTTTAGTTAATCCATCACCATCATCTTCGGCCTCTCCTTGCCGACTTAAGTTTCAAGGGTTGCCTACTCCATTGAGGACTCCCCATAAGGATGATGATGCATACTCCTTCATCAGTTTCAACTCATTCAATGAATCCATCTCTGAGTTACAGGAGAGCTTTGAATCACAACTATCAGAGTGTATCGCAGAGCAGGCCTCAAAAGCGCATCAGATTTTTTGTATTCCTGAGATTTTATACAGAATTATCTCTTTTGTCGATGATTTCACAGTTGTTCCTCATGAACAGAGTCCTGTGAGACGCAGACCTTTATCATACCAACATGCTCTTCTTATCTACAAAGATGAGGTAAAGGCCTCTAGAATCTGGAACCAAACACTAAGGGATGCTAACTGTGGTGTCCCCTCAACAGCATTCGAACCCAATACAAACAACTTCTTCAATTGTCTTCTTGTCAACAAATTGTGGCATCACGTCACTCTGGACCTTGCAACTACAAAACATTTTTTTATGGATCACGATAAGTGGCAGAGCTTTGTGAACTTCAGATCCTCCAATGAACTAACCCGTTCAAAATCCAACACCAAATTGTTCATCATGCATAAGCTTACCAAATCAAAACAGAGTGACGTTGAGAAGATTGCTCCTTCTATCAGTGGACAACTGGAATGGATTGAGATGTACATTTGTCCAAAAGTACTACCTACCCCTTTGATGTTGTCAGGATCCATGTTGAAAAAACTGATACTTCCTGGTTCTAAGCATGTTGATGACTCCTTCTTGAAACTTGTTTCTAGAAGCTGTCCTATTCTGGAGGAGCTTGACTTGAGGGAATGTATTTTGGTTTCTGATAGTGGGGTATGCTCCATCTCTAGACGTTGCAAAGGACTCAAGTTTCTCAACCTTGGGAGACATGAGAATGGCGAGATGATTACTGACAGAACGTTGGTATCAGTTGCTGTGAACAACACCAAAATATGTACCATGGGGGTCGCTGGCTGTGCTATAACTGATAGAGGGCTCTGGGAGCTTGCTCTCCGCTCTTCTGATACATTGGAGAGGCTATCTTTAAACAAGTGTACCCTAGTTACCAACAATTCTATTCCAAGACTTCTAGAAAACGGATACTTTCCTCAGTTGACAGTCTTAGAAATTAGGCATCTAGTTTCACTAACCAATCTGAAACCACTTGTTGAGTTTAAGAGACGAAAGGAGCATGCAAGTGGACATCTAGTCCTCATTGAAGGATGCGAAGTTCTTGAAGAAAGAATGAGGCAAGTTGAGTGGAAGTTAGACATGACTAAGTCCAACTCTATGTTCAGGGATATGATATTATGGTGCAATGATAGTAATGATGGTGACATGATACTGTCATCACCAAAGGGGGAATTTCATTAACTATAGTTTCCTGATGGATAATGATAGACTTGCTAGTTTTGCATATAATACATACACTTAATTGATTACACTGTACCTTCATCGACCTCCTATTTGGTTGGACCAACGTCTCACGGGTCTGTAGTACTACGGATTCTCTGAGATTCGACATCCTGCCTAAACACATCACGCCTTTTCAATCAACTGCTTGGAGTAGTTAAAAAAAGATCAATGTCTTCATATTTGGTAACCCAGTGTCTCCGGTACAGCTCTGTATCCGATTCGCGCAGTAGGGTACTTCGGATTGGGAAAAGAAGCTACACACGTAAGGTTCCTCTGACTTGAGAAGAAGCTATAACAAAGACCGTCAAGTGCTCAGGACAACAAATGAACCTCACCATGTGCGCAGAAGAGTGGTCTGAATAAGCACTGTGGCACCATTTTGGAAACTCCCAACTCACTTGGAGGTTACCTTGTTAAAGTAAGTTAGATTGGATAGGTATTCGCCTCTGGTAACCAGTTGTCAATCGATTTGAGAAATACCTTCTCTTTGTTTCTCGATACCAACTTCAACAACGAGATCTACCTTCTCAATACACCATTTGGTTGATGATTTAGCACTACGGCGTGTTCTGTAGTAAGAGCTTCTGATTGATGAAATAAGTTCAACAAATACGTATACTCATGCAGCAGAAAGGTAAAAATACACAGACTAATTGAGTGGTTTTAGATTAATGGACGGTTCTATGAGACTGCCATCATGATACCGTAGCCCACGGTAACAACAACGAGATATGCAATGATGGATGCTGGAACACCTCTCGTGATGAATGTATTCACATTTAGATATCTTGTCCCCAGATCATCAGTCATAGAGATTGCAGTAACGTTAGGGAACCCCGAGGAAGCCAATCCCATACCACAAGAGGCTACCAGACCAGTAGTGAAGACCAGCACCATCGCTGAGTTCTTCCCTGGTAGTAAATCACCAATCTCTTGCACTAATGGGATAATAATGATTGCTGACACTGTATGGGACACGAAAGTACCCACCACCAGGACCAAAATACCAAAGATCAACACAATAACGTACAGGTCAAAATTCATTACCCTTTTCTGAAGTGCTGTAGCAATAGTTGATAGCAAACCTGACGATGAAACAGCTTTACCAAGGGAGAGAGAGCCCATTGCTAACAGGACAATTGACCAAGGGAAATTATTGACATCCCCAGTTGAGAGCATACCAGTACCAAAGAAAAAGACGATTGGAATAATGGCAATTTGACCAGCTTCACCCCAGATATTCTCCATTTGGGACAAGACACACCAAAAGATAATGGTTACAAATGTCACAAGGCAAACATACCACTGTTTCAATGTGAACTTCTCCTTGATTGGTCTGTACTTCACCACTTTGGCTGTGGAAATTTTGAAAGTCATAATCAAGAGCACCCAGATCAGCACAAGAGCAATTATACAGACAGGAATGGCAACCGCCAGCCATTGACCCCATCCAACACCGTACTTGGTTAAATAGGTCAAAGCGACAACATTCTGTGGTGAAGAAATAGGAGATGCCATACCAGCAATATTTGACGCAAGAGCAATACCAAGAATAAGAGCCTTAGCGAATGGAGATTCAGTTGTTTGAGTTCTGAGCACACCTTGAATCAAAGAGTAACAGAGAACTGGAGTAGCAACGTTGGAAATCCACATAGACAAGAACAGAGCGACACTCATGATAGAGAGCAGAATATTTCTTGGTTTAGTACCAGCACCAGCAAGAATGTATGAGGCAAGCACTTTGGCAATATTATATTTGGACAGAGCAGCAGCCAGAGTGAACCCACCAAGCAGAACCATGATCGTTGACGACCACATCTGACTGAGAATGAACGCAGATGCTTTTGGTGCACTTAGAACATTACCTTCAGCATCTTTGGAAACTCTGAACAGAACAACCAACAGGGGGCACAACATGGCAGTGACGAAAAGTGGAATAGCTTCGGTGGCCCACAACAATGCAACACATGCCAACAGAGCCATACATCTGTGTTCAGCCTCGTCATTGAATGTATGGACACCTAATAGAATAGCTGTAATGGCAATAATGATTATCAACTTATAAGATCTGGCTGAGTTGATGAATTTTGGCAACTTGAAATTCTCGATCTTGGTGAATCCAAGATTGATCTTTATTGGTAATGGCCAAGAGTAATACTCCAGGTCATACAGTTTGTCTTGAGATAGAGCATTTACATCTGGTACTGCCTTGACCGCACCTTGCGTTTGTGTTTCTAGGCCAATCATGTCCTTCCACACAGTGTTCCGCTCCCAGACAATGTGTTCTCTAAGTTGGGACTTCAATTCATCTTTACATTCATCCATATCGTCAACTCTGCCGGTGAGAGAGGCGTAAACCTCGACCAGTGCGTTCAGCTTGGAATCTAAATGAACAATGGTGTGATAGTTGAACGTATGTGAGCTCTGGAAGAACTCATTATTATCGAACAATGATGCTTTCAAATCTGTCCCCAGTGATTTGTCAAACTTCTTGGTGATCTTGGTGAACCCAATTCTGTTCAGTTCAATGTATGATTTCAATTGTGATAGGTCCACGTACAATTGGATCGTTCTCTTCTTCAGAGTGATGAGCTTTTGAGACTTGATGTTGATATCTTCGTGGTTTAACAAAGCACTATTCTCAGAGTGGTCATCAAAGTCGTCTTCATCATCCTCGTCATCTTTCTGATCACTTCCATTGTTGACATAGTCATCATCTGGACCCCTCTCCAAGTCGACATCGAGGTTGAATGCCTTGATGGAATGCACAATTGCCTCATTGACAGAGGATTTTTTTGAAAAGATTGAGTGGGCGTCGCTGTTCTTGTTCATGTCGATGTGGATTCTGTTCACCTCGACATTTCTGATCAAGTGCTCATATTCCAAATTCAGCTCTGCCTCAGTGACTTTGAAGAACTCATCGATCTTAGCGAGCTCCAGCTCCAGCTTTCCTAAAAAAATAGATTTTGGATCAAACTCAACAATTTCCTTTGCAGAAGAAGAAGAGAAGAACCTTTTCTTCAAACTAGTGCCGTTGTTGTTACTGCCTGATTCCAAATCTTGAAGCTCGTATGTTGACTCATTACTGGCGTGCACATCCCTAGATGCTTTGTTTTTCTTGAAAAGACCTTTGATCTTTTGACCTTTGGAGCTTGACTCTTGTGGTTCCATGGAGACATCATCCGCATCAGCCCTCAGGGTCCTTGCTTGAAGCTCATAGGTATCTTTCTTCAGCTGGGAGTAATTAATGTACTTATCCTGCCACTCGGGCACAGCGTTGTACTTTAACGACAAGGAGAACTTCATGATGCTATAATGATTAACTGTGATGACTTGGCTCAGTCCTTGGCAGCTCGCGGAATTGTAAGCTAAGAAGAAAGGTGCAAATTTTTTTAAACAACTGAAGTGGCTGCTTTATCCTGTATGGGGTGTGTTATGCAAGTATTGGATCTAGATCTTGGAGTTGCCGATCTAAACCTTCAGTCTTTGAAGGGAAAACGAATGCGTCTCTGATACCACTACTTCACAACTTTGAGTCTACTGTTAGGACCTGAATCTGACAGTTATGCAGCTCTGATCAACCAAGGATTTTGTCACACGACCGTGAGACTCGCTTGGCTCAAAAACTCGCTCAAAGGGGAGTCTTGGTCGTGTGAGTCGTTTCTACTTTGGGAATCTGCCAAGTTTTTCTCTTGTTTCTTTTTCCTTGAACTATACCCACGTGGGCCGGCTTCAAGACTTGGACACATCTGCATGTGACTCCTCATGTGACTATATTATGGCATCTATTAGTCATAGTAATATCTTCGCGCCCAACCTTCGGGTTTCCGCTTACGTTTTGAAAGTCCGACGTTCTTTTTTCCATGTAGAAACCACAAATCCGGCACTGTTTCTGGCGGGCGAACATAGAGCTGGTCCACTATGAGTCTATGAGAGTCTAAAGAATCTATATAAAAAAAGGATGTGAAAAATCTGTATGAAGAATTCAACTTTGCAATAAGAAGAAGGCATATGCGAAAGAGATGTGGCTCAGGTAGTGGTTGTGATAACTGCCATGTTTGCTGAGCTCAAGTCATGGCCCCAAACGATAAATCGATCTGACGTAAAAAGTTTGAATAGGAAATGTTTCATATTAAGCTAAAAATAAAAAGTGAAACACATAAACAAATACTTTCCAAACACACTGCTTTTTGGCAACCCAGTACTCTCTACAGAGTTCAAACCATCTCATATCACATCTATCATTGCATACAGGTGAATTCATCACTTTTGCCGCGCTTCTGCTCTTGTCTCCATCCCTGAACTGTGTACCATTCTGTTCAAGTACTCATTATGGCGGCTAACGAACAGGACTGTGCTCTATCCTCTAAGCTTCAGACCATACAGAACTTCAACAGCCCCCCATCCAAGCGCAACACTAAGAATCTCTCCCTTCAGCTGAACCCTTTGGCGGCCTCCAATGATAACCCGTTTGCTCCTACGTCTGGGCTACTTGCCTCACCAACACAGTCAGCATCGAGGTCCTCTTTCCTCAACTCACCCACCGGTGTGAGGCTATACAGGCATCCATCTCTTTCGCATGTCAGTGGAAGTCCAACAGCGAATGGTGAAGGAGGCCTAAGGAGAAGAACAACCCTATCGCTGTCAATACCATTAGAGCAAGACACTACAGTCAAGTACAACTCACTTTTATCATCATCGTCATCTAAAACCTCTGCTGACAGTATACCCAGCTTCAACAGTAACTCGTCACCGGCCACATCTGCATCGGCTTCATCAATTCCACCATCTTCAACCACGTTCTCTAATTTCCCACACCCCTTGAAGCACAGCAGCTCATCACAGTCGTCCAACGCCACACTCAAAGACGGGTCAGATGGAAATGGAGACCTCAAGACCCAAACGTTGATCCAAAGCTTATCCAGTGTAGAAATTTCTGATGATGGTGATAACTCAAAGCTGAATGCGTACCCGGATGGCCCCAAGTGTGTCTATGATCCATACCTTTTTCTCTATTCAGAGCCCACTCTAGAACAGATTGAACAGTTTGACCTTGTCATTAATGTTGCTAAAGAGCTCAGACCGCCTTTCCTCACTGCTGATCAATTGAATCAACATTTGGAAACAATTGAAGACAATATCCTTCAATTGTCCCACACTACCAAAGACAATAGAGCCTTGACATACTTTTATGTCCCATGGACACACACCTCCAAGATCTGTAAGGAACTTCCGACACTTACTAAAGCAATTACCAGTTCACTACAGCAAGGCCAAAAAATTCTCATTCATTGTCAATGTGGCGTGAGTAGGTCAGCCTCCCTGATTGTGGCCCTCTTTATGAGACTGAGGAATATCAACCTCAACGACTCATACAATATTTTGAAGGCACAGGCTCCAGATATAAGCCCCAACATGTCGTTAATTTTCCAGTTGATGGATTGGGGTGAGTCCATTGGGGTGGACAGCATTGTCAGCACACCGCAATACGAACTTAACATGAACAAAATGAATGGTTTGTGAATACGTACCTGAATGAGACCAATGACGAGCGAAAAACATTCAACAAGAACGAGCATGTAATGAATCACGTAAAGTTTCTTTCACCAAACGATATCAGCCTCTTTACTGCTGTGATCCACTTCCGCGTAGTTTCATCAATCATGATGTTAGCTCCACCTTCATGGGTCTTGACTTGTGAGGAACGAGAATGGATACTGACATTCATAACACCGATTGGCCACGCAGTATTACCGATACTCAGCTCTAAGTAGCTTTCATTGGCCTTGAGATACTCTTTCCTCTGCAGATGGTAAAATATTGTAAGGATTGATATCAGTTGGTTGGACTCAACTGAGTTCTTGCGCATTTTGACCAGAATTGGGAAAAGTGACTTTTTGGTGTCTTTTAATAGCGACATCTCGGATTCATTATCAGCTTTCACTTCCCATTCAGACAGGATTGATTTGATGTACCTATTTGCCTTCATAGCTATCTCTTTGGTGTCTTCTTGACCAATCTCATCTAATTGGATGGTGAGGTCGGGGGATCTAGATTCAGGCATGTCTTCACCTTTGACATCCTCTTGTAACACATTAGCTTCAAGATTCAACTCTTTTACTTCCTTCTTTTCAGTCTGCTCCAGTTTGCGCTTCCTAGAAGTACTCATTGACGTACTAGTGTGTTCTATTATATGTAAACAAATGAGTGTGTCAGTTTAGTCAAAGCAAATAAAAAATTCAAAACATTACACAACAATTGCCTCCAATTCACAAAATTCAAAGAAACCATCAGCAGGCCCTTTGGGATTACGATAGCAGAACTATCACTGTACTCTTTCATAAAGACAAACAATAGGAAGCCTTAATTGCCCTTTCCGATCCCAGCTGACACCACTTACTCCGCAGCAATGTCAGAGCCAGGCGCCGCTGCTTCCTCCAAAGAAGATGACAAACTCTCAAAGGAACTTGAAGTTCTTTTAAATCAACAGGAGGCCGAGAGCGAGGATGAAGCGTACATTTCAGAAGGTGCAGAGGTTATGGATGCCAACGATTTGTCCACTTTCAACAACAGAGAATCCCTTGACCTCAATCTCAAGGAGATGAAGGACAACATCTGGCTTATTAGACTACCAAAGTTCCTCTCTGACAAACTCAAAGATCGATCCTTCATGAATGGACAACCATTGGGGAAGGTGAGAGTGGAGAAACTCGATAACTCACCCAAGAGAAAGCCGCTGATGAGATTGCAGTTGACACATGAGGACTCTGAGTTTGCTGATATTCCACACGAGTATGAAGTCCGGTTGACCAAGGACGCAGTACCAAATCAGTTCGTCTTCACTGAAGAGAATCTTTCCAATTTCAACGATGATAACAACGAGAAAACTGAACTGGACTTCAGAAAAGCCCAAGACCTTACGGATGTGGATTCAGCCAACGCCAGTAGAGCAGGGACAGCGCCTCCTGTTCCACCATCTACTGAACAACAATCAAACCCAAATGAAATCACGTCGTTCACACTACACGCAAATCAACAGCAACAACCGTTATTGTTAATGAAGAAGAAGAGAAGATTCAACAAATTCAAGAATAGAGATGGTACTCAGAAGGTTATTCCATTCGTGAAAACTATTCCAAAAAAGACTACACTCATAGGTAAGGTTGTGCATGAGTGCACTGTGGTGCCAGCATTCGATGACCCAAATTATGCAAAGATAGTGGAGGCGCGCAGAAAGTTGTTGAAGGAGGATCCAAGACCGAAGGTTACTTTACTCCAAGAGAACACAGGTGTCACTTTCTCCAACACTGGCTTAACGCTGAAGACAGATAACTCTACTTTCTTGAAGACTGCCATTGTCAAGAATAAGTCCGAAGGTCGCGCGATCAGAATGCCACAAAAAGATCTGTTCGATATCTTGTTCAAGTTGTTTGATGAGTATGATTACTGGTCTTTGAAAGGTATCAAAGAGAGGACCAAGCAGCCAGAAGTGTACCTGAAGGAGACGTTGGACCAGATTGCCGTGTTGATAAAGAAGGGACCATACGCCTTGAGATATGCTTTGAAGAGAGAGTATAAGGAGTTGAAAGACCAAGAGAGAGCTGCCAAACTGGGTGAGCTTGGTCTCAACGAGGAGAACAAGGAGGAAGAGGAGGATGAAGATGAAGATGAAAACGAGGAAGATTTGGAGATGGAGGATATTATTTAGCTTAGCTTACATAAGATTGTGTCTTGTTATCAGTTTGCTTTTGAGAAGTGGTTGCTGAACTCTACGTACAAATCTAAATTAGTGTGAACAAACATTATGTGTCAACTTCTATACTTAAAGCTATCTCTCCAATCGCCAATCTTTCTGTGACTGCGCTTTTCGAAATACAAGGGCGATACACCCACACATCGAAACCGACCATGTGAAAAATCGCGAAAATTCCCCGATGTAGAGAAGTTCAGGAGGAGGCATTGGGTTTTGAAAAAAAATTCGACTCAAAGTCATTGTCAACACTGCTCATAGAACCACTTTCAAAACATCAATTACAATGGCTAGAGAAATCAAGGACATCAAGCAATTCATCGAGTTGACCAGAAGAGCTGACATCAAGTCCGCCTCTATCAAGACCAACAAGAAGCTTAACGCTAAGGGTAAGGTTGTCAAGGAGTCCAAGTTCAAGATCAGAGGTTCCAAGCACTTGTACACCTTGTCTGTCCTAGACGCTGAGAAGGCTTCCAAGTTGAAGCAAGCTTTGCCATCCACCCTTGAAGTTACTGAGATCTAAATTTGATTTGATTCATCATTCACCAAGAAGTTTGGACTTTATCTGTGTCGGTATCCTTTGATACGCTTATGGTTTCCAATCTTTTGCATTTTAACGTATACTTTTAATGGGATAAACGGGTTTGTTTTATAGCGGAGACCAATTGTTTGATTCTGATGTAGTTGTTCTAATACTGATGGCTGCTGTGATAGGGGACTACAAGATTATTAAAACTGTGATAATTCATTCACACACTGTTCAAAGTTTTATAGCGACACATCTTTTCTGGACCTAGTGTTCATGACCATTATCTTTGGTGTCGTCTATCATCGCCTTGTCAGTTAGCACTTCCTCATTTTCTTTATGCTCACTAAACGAGAGTCTCTCCTTCTCCAGCTCCTTTACTGAATTAAGGATATTAGGTTGGTCGTCAAAACGCAAGCTCTTTCTCTTTCTAGCCACCGGTTCATCAAAGACTTCATTAGTGGTACCGCTGGCTTGAACATTTTGCACTTCTGCAATTGGCGTAACCTCATTTTCGATGCCAATAGAAGATGGTGATGTGATATTTGTGGAGGTGGTCCTATTAGGTGTGGATTTAGCGGGCGAGTTGCCTGATTGTTTGTTATTGATAGGCAGCAGTTCAGCTGTTCTTATCCATCTTCTTCTTCTCGTGTACTTCGAAAAAGAGTCCTCAGTAGATGGCTTCTTCCAAGTATTATCATAATATATGTATCCATCGTCGCTCGATGGATTGGCAGTGGTCTTTGCTCTTGAACTTGGAAGCTGAATGGCACCGTCGTTTGTCAGATCTAACCTCCAAGTCTTGTCAACCCATTTCCACACAAGGCCAGAGCCTTCCTCAGTATCTGGTAACCTAAATTTATCAGTTGGAGAGCTTTCGTTGAGAAACTCGTCGGTCCAAGCTGTTCTTTCATAACTCAACAGGTTTGACGTCCATCCAATACCCAACCAGCGGCGTTGATTCTCGTAAAGTACATAGGTGAAGATGATTGGTTTACCATCCTTGTTGTTCTGAATCCCAACTTTTTCGTTGACTCTCTTAACTGCAGCGAAAATACCTGAATCCTTGTTGATGTTAATTCCCCCAAAGTCCAGGCCAGTTAGGTAGAAAGACAATATTCTGATCAGTCTGATCCTCCATAATAGTCTTCTTGTCACTTTCAAAAAGTACGAGTGATAGGTTAAAACGTAAACTCCAAATATCAGCATGAAGCTCCTTGGTGAGAAGATAAAATACATGATGGACACGTAAAGTGGAGATAAGAACGCTGTAGTGAACAAGATTCTCTTGATGTCATAGGATGTCAACGCCAGCGAAGTGATTGGGTTCAAGAAGATATCTGCCTTGACACTAAGTGCAGAAAGAAGATGTACGATGTCATCTAAAGTCGGGTTTTTGGTAATCTTCTCCTCCACATGTTTACTCAATAGGGAGTAAGCAACTAATACTGCAACGGGAAGGAGGTGGCCCAGGTACGTCACAACCCACTCAAAATAAAGCACGAATGTCAAGTAAAGCACCACCACAAAGATGCTCAGCCATCCATCTTCATTTGTCCACGTTATCACACTCAATAGTTTATCAATTATCACAAAGTAAGGATAAGACTTGACCAACACCTTGGAGACCGTGAGTGGAGTAGATGAGAGCAATGGTGAACTATCAGCTTTTAGTTCTCCCCCAATTCGGTCAGTTCTCCCTGTAAACTCTGCGCGGGTTTCATGGATCTCCTCTGGAACTGTATTGAGTGACATTGCTTGATCTTTAGAAGGTGTTGTAGCAGCTAAGTGTCACATTGTTGTGTTTGATTTTAGCAAAATGCCATACCATTAAATCACCTGAATTCCGGGATTCTGGAAGCCTTGCCCTCGGAATTTATTTGACATAAATGTCTTGGGGATGAGCTATTAGCCTTCCTCAATAATTCTCAATAATCAGTTCGTACTGAGGGCGTCTGGATGTTCAAGAAACGCGCCATTAAGGGGCAGAAAAGGGTTTTCAAAAGGGACAGTGAAAGCAGTGATGATACAGATAGCGATTCTGAGCTCGTATCAAAGAAGCAGAGGAAGGTGATTCAAGTATCAGATGGCAAACAAATGAAAGATGATGACAAAAGCCGAGCAGACACGACCTTATCAAAGAATCATGACGCCACCAAGGCTGACAGGCTACATCAGGAGGTTCTATCCAAGCACAACTCACTCAAGGCGGAGAAGGCTGCCACCAACTCAGATGAACATGTCAAATATGCCAGATTTATCAAGCCAACAACCAACAGTATGGATCAAAAGGGACCCAAGAAGACCGCTGCTAATGTCCGAAGCACTACAACGTTTGATTTCCAGAGAGATGTGTGCAAGGATTACAAGCAGACAGGATTTTGTGGGTATGGTGACAGTTGTAAGTTTCTACATGCTAGAGATGATTTCAAAGCAGGATGGAAGCTCAATATGGAGTGGGATGTCGAGTCAAATCTGAAACAGAAAGAGGTGGAGAAAGATTTGAAAGATATTCCTTTCAAGTGTGTGCTATGCAAAAGCGATTACAAAGAACCTGTCAAAACGGCTTGTGATCACTACTTCTGCGAGTTGTGTTTCCTAACGAGGAACAAAAAAAGCTCAAATTGCGCTATATGTGGGAAGAACACTAACGGAAATGCCCGACCTGCAAAGAATCTTAAAGAGATACTTAAACTCTCAGTATAGAATTTATAAAACTCATCAATCATTATTGTTCATTAGAGAATACATCTAGAGACCTCGTCAGCTCTGATTTCGGAATATAGTGCCTCACTCTTGTGCCTTTTCAATGCCTCACTCACATCAGGGTAACGTCTATCTTCAATCCTTCTCAATGCACTCTCATAACTTTCTAAAAACGTGAGCTTCTGAGCGTAATTTTCAACCGCATCGTTCGTACACTTGTCAACCGCATCAGTCCTAGAGGTATCCTCGACATAAAGGTGCTTGAAATGATTGAACCTTTGATAAAAACTGTCAAGTATTTGTGTCCAGACCTTCAAGTCTGTATCATACATGTAAATGTCATTGCTCGCAAGTGTGACAACCAACTTATCATTTATGATCTCCACGTCTTGTACTTTTGATTCCAAAACAACTGATTTTTCATTGACTGGTTTATCATAGTTCAAAATAGGGGCCAATGAGATTCCTCTCACAAGCTTTTTGAAATTCTTGAGGTCATAGACGTGAGCAATGTAGTCATCAGTGATGGCAAGAAGGATGCTTCCTTTGGTAGTCATGAAGTTCACATTGAACCCCAGCTCCAGTCTAGGATAGAGTGTTCTGCCATTTGGAGTGAGTATCAGTAACGCAGCAGAATTGGTAGCTAGCACCCAGAATTCATCAAAGGTTCCAGTCGCAGAGAGAATTGTGTCCTGGACAAACGTTTCAAACTTCACTTCCTCGTTGAGATAACCCCTAACAATAGTCACGTCACCGTTATCCTCATTATCGTAGTCAAAATAGTTCAGTGCCTCCAAAATTCCAAGATCGTCACTGTCCGGTGCCTTTAATGTCTTCGTAATCAAAATCTTCTCCTCCAACTGTTGCTGTAGCTTTACCAAGTTGTTTCCTCCTTTTTCTTTCTTACGTCTTTTGTTCAAAAGTGATCCAATGTTTTCCGTCTCTTCTTCTTCACTTTCATCGTAGTAATCAAGATCGTCATTCTCATAACCCTCTTCTTCCTCAGGAGAGGTCTTCTTTATATAGTATCCATGTACAGCAGTTTGCACTCCGACACGAGGGGTTTCGTAAGGTGTATTCGAGATTTTTGACATGGCTTGTTTTGTGTCTTTAATCTGTTCCTTCGTTTTGGTGATGGTGATATTTTTGAACTTGTCATGACTTGCGGAATGGTGAGTTGCAGAAATAAGTGTTGGTGTAACTCTCTTTATCCCATTCTTGACTTGGACTTTATTGAGTTTCGGCTGCGCTTTGGGTGTCGATGTAGGTTTGATTTGTTTTGGAGGTAGAACGTTGATGTTTTGAGGTTTGGCTGGGGCTGAAGGTAGTTTAGAGGCTGAAGGCTTCTCAGATCCCAAAAGTCTGTCCATGTGTTTATCAGACAATGTCTTCTGAAATTCCGCAGCTTTATCCTCAAGAATTAGTTGTTCTTTACTCTCAGGGAATGCAACGCTATCCTTGTCAACACCATACTTGTTCAGAAACTCTTCATTTTGTTCTGGCGATATTGGTGTACCCAGCTCGCCTTGCTCAAAGTGAATCACCGAAATTGTTCCATCTAATGAGCTACAGAACAACGTCTGTCCATCTGGGGTCCATGTAAGGTCAGTGATTGTCTTGTAGGTTATATCTTCAAAAATCACCAGAGGCGTAGGAGACACATTGTTCCAAACCACCAGGTTCTTATCCTGGCCACCAGTGGCCACAACCGAACAAACACCCTGTTTGCCACTCTGGGAATCTTCATAGAGTATTGGACTGAAGCTGGCCACTTCACATGGCGTCTCATGGCCAATCAAACTGAAATCAGAATCCCAGCTTCCTCTATTGATGATTGCCACTGATGTGACTGGACCATTTGTTGCGTTAGGTGCGGCGATGTGTTGACCATCAGGAGACCACGATAATCTTCTATAGTATGTTGTCAAAGGAGATTGTTTGAATGGCGCCAAAATGGTCCTCTCTATGGAAAAAGACAACTCTGGACCCTTGTGATACCTGAACACCCTAATTGATCGATCATCCGACGCTGTTGCAAAGTACTTGTTCGCTGGATCAAAAACAACGCCCTTCACTGTTGACTGGTGAACATCGAATCTCTTCAACTTTTCAAACGTGGATCCATTGTAGATTATCACTGATCTATCTAGGCCAACAGAAACAAGAATCGAGGAGTCTGGAGCCCATGCAATGTCCTGAATATCATTGTCATGTGCAACGACACGCTTCATCACGGTCCAATGTTCCACGTTCTGCTCTCCAAATGATGGTCTGGTCTCATCATCTTTCTCCCATATCAGGAGCACCTTGTCATCAGATCCACTGGCAAGAAATCTGCCATCAGGGGAGAACTTAACACATGTAACAGCACCATTGTGACGTGCCATGGAACAAAGTGGTCGACAGTATTCGTCCTTCCTTTGTGGTGGAGTGCTGGACGTGAAACGAAGGATGTCCGCTATAGACCAGATGCGCACCTTACCATCAAGCCCACCTGATGCTAGACGTAGCCCATCAGGGCTCACGCTAAGTGAATAGACTTCGTGTTTGTGGCTTTCCTCGTCGTGATTGAGCCACGGGAGTTTGAGGATGTGCATGAGCGTTCAGTCTATCAAGCTGATAGTTAGTGGTTTTAAACTAGTAGTTTGAAAATAGGCTGTCAAAAGTCCAGAAGAGGAAAATCTCGCGGATTGGTATATACGATCGATATAGGATATAGCTGTGCGCGACAACTGGGCTGACCTCCCTCTATGAAAGAAACCCACCTGGTTCTGGTGTTGAACAAATAAGCTTAAGAGATTCCAGTACAGACTGGAATTTAGTATCCAGGATTTCATTCCTTTCGGGTCTTGCCGTTAGGGCTGCTAATCGGTCAAGTGAGACCAACCATCTGCAGTTACTAACCAGGTCGTATTATTGATCAGATCAATAACCTACTGGATACTACTAGCAACCATGAGATGGCTGTTGAATATATAAATGCAATTTTTTTCAACTCTCAAAGAAAGCCTCTATGATAATATCGGTCCCCTAGAATAAATGCGTGCAGGAGACTCATGCAATCTGACTTCTAAATTCCATGAGTTTGCTCTTCAAAGTATCAATGTACTCCAGAGATAAGTAGCAAACATCATCTTCAACTAAAAATCGGTCGTAATATGCAAAAATCAGTTTCAAGTTCCAAAGTTCTGTTACATTTGCTGGGGCATTCACAATTTGATTAAGCTCGATCTGCCTGTCAATCAAATTTGGCTGGAATCCATTGCTAGGTTGCTCTCTTGCTAGCTTCAAAATATCAACTTTTTTTGCATCGTTGAAAACCTCGAGGTATGTTAGATCATTGCCATTGCCATTGCTGACTACTAAATCTTCCTGGAATTTATCATTGATCTCGTTCAAAATACTTTTAACGGATTGCTTAAGGACTTCCACTTTGCTTCTCTTGTAAGCAAACAAATCCAGTCTGCTGTTCAAACTAGATAAATCATCGGCCACCAGTTTGAAGTAGTCCTCTGACTCAAATTCTACTTTTCGGATAGTATCTAGTGGTGGAAGTAAGCAAGGTGTCATCAGTTTTTTTGACTGATTATTTTTGAAATCAACACTGACTTCAGTCTTGATAGGTTTTGATGTGTCCACATTGCGAACAACAAGGCAACGAGGTTCAACTGCCATTGACCAAAAGTGTCTCAAAGCTTGCAAATGCACGTCAGGTTCAGTACTCTCTGTCTTGGGGAACAACGGGTAAAGTGAAGTTACGAGGGCAGCAATTGCAAAGTTCGATGAGGTGTTGAATGCGTATTGCCCACCAGCGAGGAACAAGAAACCTAGTGCCATGCTCATAGCCATACACTTCCCATATACTTCGTCTAGTTGATACTGCATCAATTTCCCATGGAGGATTCTCAATCTTCTGAAGACTTCCAAATCACCAGATCCAGCCATAACAAGGGCCATTGAAATAGCTAAAACGGTTTGACAGTGTGACAGTGATTGCTTGGTAAGTCTTGAGGAATAGTTATCAGAGTCACCTTGCGTGGTTAGCAGGTTTGTGGTGAAGTCATAGTATTTGATGATTGAATCTCTAGCGTTGGTATCCTGAGATGATGCATACTTCAATCCAACGGACAAGCACAATCCTGAAAGAACATAGTAGAAGTTTGAGTTGATCTTACCAGTCTCCAGAGACGTTAGCAAAGTCTTTGGAATCTGCGAGTCAAACCACTCTTCTGTACAATCAATCATATCCCACAGAATCAAGTTTCTTCCTAAAGTTCTCAATAATAACAAATCTGGCCTAATATAGTCAAGAAGACGTTGGTTGCGTGGAATCTCCAGCTTTTTGGCTATAACATCATTGTTCGTCTTCAAATATATGAATGAAAGAGCGATGATTGCGCCAGCCATCGACTTATCGAAACCCTCCTCTGTTTGAACATCTTTCATCGATGTAGCAGTGGCAATCAATTTATCAACTGCATGTGAGTCCTGCAACCCTCTTAGATCGTCACCTTTTCCCAGGTTCACGTAACCCAGACCGATACCAGCAGAAAGTCTGTAACTCTCATCACTCAGTTCCCTCTCTTCTACCACAACATTTCCATTGACTTGTGAGAGCAATATCTCACTCATTCTACGATGTTGAGTCTCCAAGTAGAGTAAACCAATTCCAATTAGGCCAGCAGCTTGGACTTGCGTGGATATGATAAGGTCACTGGCACCTAGGGGCAGCAACGCGACAACATGAACGCTCAACACCTTGGTCAACTTCACATCCATAGACCCTCTAAGACTGGCACTCATTCCCAGTAACAAACCGACACTAGTGTAAAAATGCTTTGGCCCAAGGTAGTTGTAGATATTCCACTCTTCCAATGATTTGAGATGGCCATTAAGCCCTAATCCCAGTAGAAAACCAGCATGCTGTGCAGATAAGTTCTCTGGTTTGTTGAAAATTATCCAACTTCCTGAAATGCCTTTCGAATCTTTCGATATGGTCAAACCAGTAGAAACACCATTGTGAAAATATCCCCATTGAAGTGCATTAGAGTCGACCGATGATCTCTCCAGTGACACTGTTACATTATCTGGCTGAATCACAGTGTTGAAGTTAATTTTTGGATGGGGGAACCTTTCCGTGGCAAGAGGGACTTTACTCGAAAAAAAAATCATAGATCTGCCTAGTGGATTAGTCAAAGTTCTCAACGCAACAAGTGCTGCTAAATCTTTCTGCTTTTGTAGTGCTTGTTCCTCTGGAAGGCTGCTTAAATCTTCGGCAAAGACAACCTGGTTCTGGAATGTTTGCAAAATCTTGGAAATCTCATAGAATCTTCTATCTTCAGAGAAAATAAGCTTTGTAATGCTGAACCTATCCATCTCCAGAGGCGCAAGTGGCTCAGGTGGATCATTGATGCTTGTAATCACTTGATGAATGTCTTTACTCTGATGCTGTTGTTGATGATGGGCAAATGAGGACTCAAGGTTGTATCCAGATTTAAGCTTTTTCAAATCTTTTCTGTCAATCAAGTCAAACTTGTCAATGCCCTGATTCAGCCCAGTCAAGTTTTTCTCAACAAACGCAATAGCTTCCCTGATGGGGACAACGACACCAATCGGATATGTTTCAAGAACGGACTGGGTGATATTAAATTCTGTGACCATATTCACCACATCAACAGATGAAAAGTCAGATGATATGATAGCCTCAAACAGTCGAAGCACATAAAAAGTTCTTGGTGTGACCAACTCATCAACCTTTTCAGACTCGTGCGTCAATCGGGATAATGTGCAGTAGGGGACAATATTGGATTCAAAAAGGGAGCATAAAGACTTGATGATATCAGGAGGAATACTGAGTATCTGTGGGTTTGGGAATTTGATGTCATTACTTAGGTCAGATGCCTCAACACCATAGTAATTGTACCACTTTTCACCCCAGCTCATCCAGAGTGTCACCTGCGCCAATACCAAACCCAAATCATCAACCACTTTGGATTGGAGAACATTCAATTTATACTCCTCTCTAATCAAATGCAAAGCAAGAACAAAATTCGGTGCCATTTCGTGCAATTGAAAGTTGTCCTCTAGGGCCCTTTGCTGCAAATGTGTAACGTGCTCCAGCAACAAGCTGACAGTGTTGGTAGGGTGAATGTTATGGTTGTTGACAGCAAAGGGTAAAATTATGACTAACACCACCAAAACCAAAGCTTCCCATTCTTTGCGAGTGATTGCAAATGCATTGAACCATAAAAGTTTGAGATAGCTGTAAGTATGTGGGCTCACCAGGAGCTTGAATGATGACAAAATCTTCTCCACTGACTCAGACTTGGGTACAATGTTCATGTGATAGCTCTGTATCTGGTTTTCAACATTTCTAACAATGATCTGAGATTTCCAATTAGTGAAGATTTCAACAACTTTGTCGTTGGGTTGGTATAACGCTGAACTAATCTGGTTGAACGGATTGAATAGCACAAACTTGTTTTCATGAGAGACCATCAGCAGGAACTCCGGTAGTTCAGAACAGGGTGTAAAGTCTGCAAACGTTCCACTAATATCAAATGAGTTGAGCAGTTTAGGGATGTTCATTCTTCCCATACCAGGTTTCTCGAACATGAGCACCTCAAGCAACTCTGCCTTTGCATTTCTAAAGATCACAATCTCATTGTTATTATTAGATAGGGCAGAAATCTTGATATCGTGAAGGTCGTTTTTCACTGACAACTTGACTGTTTCAAACTTTGTCAATATCACATCTTTTCTCAGTCTTGATGAGTCTAGACTGGAACTAGATGTGACAGTCTGAGCAGACTTTGTGTTAAAATCGTAGGACACCATTCTGTCAATGGACAAAGTTTCCGTATGCGTATGGGAGATTGATCTCTTTCTGTGTATCTTGATCTCGTCGCCAACGTCAATATCAATGTCTTTCCCTCCATAACTTCCACCATGTTGTTGTGATATGGCCCTCATTTGATGTGATGGCTTTCTGTGCGCAGCACTTCCACCACCACTAAGAACAAAACTGTTGGTACGATTCAGAAACCTCGCATGGTAGAATGAGATAGTGTTGTCGGTCTCGTTGAAAGTTACCGCCACAGAAGTTCCCGATGTTTCTGGGAAATACACCAAGCTCTCATTGGACGAGATGGAAGAGGTTGAGGAGGAAACAATCGACCCCAATTCTTTCATAGGCTCAGTAATTGTGAGGAATTGCACGCCGTTGGGTGCCGCTACCTCTCTCTCTATGATCACCCCGTTCTCGTACTTCAATGCATTCTTGATCTTGAAAGGAAAACTTGTCACGTATGACCGCCCATCTTTGTAGTAGATGTGTGTGGAATCAATCAGCACCACAATGAGCGTGGTCTCTCCTTCCTTGTCAAAAGATGTGAAGAACGCATTCACAATGTCAGTGTCATACAGGAGCTTTCTGGAGATGGTGTTTCCCCTGTACCAAAAGACAGATCGATGGTTGATCACCAAAGTCTCATTGGATGCCGACAGTGAAACACGAGTGTTACTAGCAGTGTCCTCTGCCGCCTCTCTATGGAATCCCACGTCCTGGAGTGTGACACAAGGAAGATCCATTGGTCGCAGTTTTGGTGCTTTTGCCGCTATTTAGATTTTGATCTTGAAGACGCGTGGCGTATTTTTCCCTCTACTTGTTGTGCGAAACAGCCGCTAAAACACTACACACTTTCTGTGAAATATAACTTAACTCCATCCATCGCCTTGATGTTTTCATTATTACCTGCCATACAAATGTATAAACTATGCAATTCCCGGGATCACAGACACTCAAATTACAAGCCAAACTCCTCTCTGACAGCCTCCGCAAACCTCTCTAGACCAAGAGTGATTTGATCCAATGGAACCGCAGCGTAGGTACCTCTAAAGAAGATGTGGTTCTCAGAACCAGCTGGAGCTGGAATTTCTGGTTGTGGTGGGTTAGTCTGGCCCGTGACTTTGAACCATGAACCAGGAATCATCAAAGCACCCTTCTCAATGCCTCTCTCGTAAAGAGCAAGCTCAACCTTCGATGGATCTCTACCCAGTTCCTCAAACTTAGGATGTTTGGAAGCATCGAATTGAACAGTGAAAAACATACCAGCAACTGGTGGGTTGTAGAAGGACACCCCCTTAGGGAAATGCTTTTCAACGGCGTCAATAGTGACATCACGTCTCTGGGTGTATTCAGCACGCAAACCAATCAACCAGTCAATATAACCAGATTGACCCCATCTTTGTAAAAGACCATTGACGATGGTCTGGGTGAAACCTGATGGGTTTTGGATGGAAACTTCGTGCAGTCTGATAACTCTCTCCAAGAGGGCAGACTGACCGACAATCCAACCAATACGGGTACCTGGTGCAAGCACCTTGGAGAGAGAGTCCAATCTCAAGACTCTTCCATCGACATCGAGGGAAAGGAAAGATGGAACCAGGCCTTCAACAAACTCAGTGTGGTCCTTGGTACCTGGAGCTCTAGCGGATGCGTCCTTGGTGTACTCTTCCATCTGCAAGAAGTAGTAAGGTTCATCCTCGATGATGATGAGGTCGTGGTCTTGGGCAATCTTGTAAATCTCCTCCCTTCTATCCTTGTTCAAAGAGGAACCGGTAGGGTTTTGGCCGGTTGGGATAATGTACAAAAGCTTTGGCTTTGGCCCAACCCAGGTGCTCAAGATCTCACTCAACTTCTCTGGAATGATACCAAAGTCATCGACTGGGGTAGGGTAAGTGGTGACGCCCAAACCATGAGCAGTTTCGAGAGCAGAACTGAAGGAGAAGCCCTCGGTAATTATGGTGTCTCCTCTGTTGCAAAAGGTCCTCAAGACAGAGTCCCAAGCTTCAGTGTTACCAACAGTGGCAATGACATCCCAATCCTCGTATGGAATGTGGTGGATGAATTTGGTGTGGTCCTTAAAGAACTTGATTAATTCAGTGTGGCCCTCAGTGTAACCGTATTGCAAAGATCTAGCCAATGGTATATCATCTGGTCTGTGAAGTGCGGATTTGGCATCTCTGTAAACTTCAGTGATGACAGCCTCACCCTCCTTTGGGTAAGCACCGATACCATCAACGAAAGGAGCAGCAGGTGACTCCGCAGTGATCTTAGTCCAAGGAAAGTAGTCAGCCAAAGGCAAACCACCACCAAGGAAAACCACATTAGGATCCGCAAGGTACTTGAAGGCAGTCTTCAAAGGAGATGGTTTTCTAGATTGGGACTCTTCAGAGAGCTTGTAAGTGAAGTCCTTTGGGCCAGTCATGATGCTTCCGTCGTTGGTGTAACAAAATGTAACGATGTTTAGAACTTGGGTTTTTTGAGCGTCTTTATATTTTCCAAGGTGGGTGATTCACCGCTTATCTGGGAGGACCCTGGTAGGGCCACTCTAACAATTTAGTCAAGCGGCTAATGGAGGTTAATCAAGGCGTTGGGCGGTCAAGAGCGGTCAGTGCTTCCCAATTTGACACGTTCGCGAGTTATTCCGAATCCGGTTGTTTTACCGTGCGGCGTTTTTGATTGAGTCACCTTTAACGGCAACGGACATCTACAGTTGGCCGCTATCTGAAGCTCTCTGCGACTTTGTGTTGTTATGAATCATCCCCCACAACAAAGCTGTCATCGGATCTGAACTGTTTTTTGAGCCCCGAGTGTCACCCGAGAAATATATACAAGAACGATCTGAATTAACGGCATTTTATTGTACAAATTTATCTAAAGGGCCCCAACACTCTCTTCTCACTCGTATTAGAACCCAAATGGGTTCTCTGCAGATGCGTTGGCCAAGTTGGCTCTTTGTTGGCTCTGTGACTGAGGGGTGTTACCAAAACCGAACCCTGTAGGTTGTGCTTCGAGCGGTAACTGTTGTTGTGGAGCACCATTGAACCCAAATGAGCTCTGTGGTAGTTGTTGGCCAAAAGTTGCTTGAGGCTGTTGACCAAATTGTGATTGTTGGCCAAATTGGTTAACACCGCCAAATTGTGGTTGTCCAAACGTTGGCTGTGGTTGTGGTTGGAAATTGTTGAAAGTCGGTGGAGATGAAATAGAGGTGTTTTGGAATTGATTCTGCATCTGGTTCAATTGTGAATTGAAACCAAACGGTTGAGTCTGTTGAGGTTGGAATCCAGCAGCTTGCTGGTTGAATGTGTTAAATCCAGTGGCTTGTGGAGCAGCGCCAAAAGTAGGTTGTTGTGTAAACCCAGTTGGCTGCGAGCTAAACGATGTTGTAGGGGGGAATCCTCCATTTAATGACAATCCACCAGTGTTCAGCGGCTGGTTAAAAGAAGTTTGTGGCAGTGCCCCTGTGCTGAAGCCTGTACCGAGAGGTGGTTGCTGTGGCAGTCCACCAGTTAGTGCAGGATTCATCCCAACTGGAGTAATCCCACCAGTTCTCTGTAATGGTACAGTTTGACCAAAGGTAGTGGCAGGCATCAATCCCCCAGTCAATACAGGCGCCTGGAACCCACCAGTATTCTGTACAGGCATGCCGAATGAAGGCATGATAGGCATGACGGAAGCTTGGCCGGTCCTTTGCAAAGGGATCAACCCAGTCGGTTGTAAACCTAGCTGGCCCGTCTTTTGCAACGGAATCAGCCCGGTTGGTTGCATGCCAATGAGACCAGTCTGCTGAATTGGCAAGTAGATAAATCCACCTGTTGACAAAGGCAGGATGTTCCCACCCCCAGTCTTGAAAGGATCTAAAGGAACAATACCAGTGGCCTGTGCAGCGAGCTGATTACCTGTCTTCTGTGGTGCAACAAGTGAAGCATTGGTCTTGACTGGTTCAAGTGGTTTGGATGGAGTTGGCGCATACGTCTGGGACTTGACCGAAGATGCGGTGGCTGTTGGTTGAAGAGGCTTGAGGTTTACTAGGTCCTGCATGGATCCTGTGAACTGTTGGCCAAGTGAATTATTAGTAGGTGGAGCCAATATGTTAGCTGATGGTTCAGAGTTGGCAGCTGGCTTGACGGTCCAGGCATCATCGTCAGATGACTTTGGCAAAGATGTACCGACTTGAGAAGCTGATCCTGTACGGTTCACCTTGAGAGCACCAGATGGCTCAGTGAACAGACTACCGCTGCCATTTGCAACTTCCTTTGGCTGTCTGTTGAACTTGGTGTCAATGTGTCTATTGACTCTGATGATATCACCTTCCTTCAGACCCAAAGTTCTCAACACGCTAGCATCGATACTCTCCAAAATGTTTGGATCAATGTCCTCCTTGTTGAAATTGGAGGAGTAACGCTGACATTGGTTAACATCAACACCTGCCTCCAAGAAGAACTCAAACCAATCATACTGTTCCTTCTTTTTGCCAGTTGAGGCAGAGCTTGTGGGTCTGGCAGGTTGAGCAGGTGGGGTTGAGTTTGCACCTCTAGAAACAGCATTTTTAGCGTCATCCAATTCCTGTCTCAACTTTTCACGCTCTTGTCTCTCCAGTTCACGTTCACGCCTATCACGCTCACGTTCCTCCCTTTCACGGCTTCTCTCTTGGTACTCCTTCTCGCGCGCCTTGTCCCAGCGTGCCTTCTCCTTCTGGCGTTCACGCTCATCACGCTCTCTCTCCTTCTGGTCTTCCTCACGCTCCCTTTGGTCTCTCTCGCGTCTCTTTTTCTCACGCTCGCGTCTTTCGCGCCTCTCCCGGTCATCCTCGACTGACTTCTTAGATGTGGTGCTCTTCGAAACCTTGTATGCATCCAATGACATACCAGTGACACGCTCGACGTACTCCAGATCCACCAGAGACAGCTTTGGAGCAGCAACGGCGATCTTCACGCCGTTCGTCTTGTGCAGATGAATCTTACCCTCAACGACACCAAGGAACTCCGCATCCACCTTGAACGAACCAGTTCTGTCCTCCCAAGTTCTAACACGCGATGCCTTTGGTTGTGACAGACGTGGTGGTTCGTCAGGACGAGATGTCGAAGACGCTCTGACGTTATCCTTACTTTTGGACTTGCTGAGTTTGAACTTCGACGAAAAGGATGAGCTCTTAGAGTCATCCAAAAGCTGGACAAACTGGGCAGGCACGACTCCTGATTTATGTGTATCGGCGTGTTGCACTACCCACCAGTCTTTGGACTTCTTGTCGTTGACCACAAATACCTTGTCGCCTTCAAACACAGTGAGCTCGTCGGAGCCCTGTGCCTCAAAGTCAAAAAGAATCTTGGCCTTCTTTTTGTTCCCTGTGTTAGTAACTGCCGCCTTTCCTGCACTCGCAGCTTTCTCTACCTCCTTCAAACTAGAAGAGGAGATTGAGCCCTTGAGCTCACCAACAATGCTGAGGATTTGGGCAGCGACATCCTTAGACCCGGCATGGATCTCCAAGGAATATAATGGGTTTCTGAACTCGAAAAAAATATGCTTCTTCTCTGCACTGAATGACAAAAGGTCCTTGACTTTCCATTGCTGTGGTTTGCGGGATGAAGCGTCTGGGGAGAAATAGATCGTGCTGTTTCCAATTGCAAGCATGGCCTTGATCTTCTTGCGACCATCAACTTCAGACACTTGCCAGGTGTACAGTTCACTGTCATCGACATCTTCATCGAGTTGTTCCTGTTTTCTTCTGGATGAGCGCCTTTCTGACCTAGCGGTTTGCTCGTACTCGTCATCAGAATAGGCAGTTGAGTCACGAGCACGAGATGAGGTTTCAATGGTATTGGCGGTGGGACGCGTTGGTTTTGGAGGTGGAAGCTCCTCTTCTTCAGACTCTTGCTCTGGTTCAGTGGAAGAGACGTATGTTGATCTTGGAACAGATGGGAGAGCAGGGGACTCGTCGGTGGTATCGCTTGTAGCTTTAACAGATGACGTGGCCAACGAAGGGTGAGTTGGTGGTGGCAAATGTGCCGCACCTGATGGTGCAGCTGTAGCAGCCCCCTTTCTCAGTTCAATGTAATTGGAAGGAAGAAAACCGTAGTCCTCTGAGTTGTTCTTTTTGACAAGAATCCAGTCTGGATCAGAGTCCTCATAAACCTCAAACAAATCAGCCTCCTTGAACGTCAGTTCTTCCTCCGTCTGCCTGTCATAGTCATAAAGAGCAGTAGCGGAACCAATAACAGGCGCAGGCTCTATGTAGTTCGAAGGCACTAGCCCAACAGGCTCCTCAGCGTCGCTGCCAAGGACTCTCTTCTTGACCGTCCACCATTCGTCAATGTCTGACTTTTGGAGTAAGTAGAGAATGTCGCCCTCCTCGATCGCCAGCTCACCTTCGGCCTGGGGCGCGTAGGCGTACAGCGCAGTGTAGATGCCAATGAAGGACATGGAGGAAGTGCTTTGATTGTTTCTTAGTAGAGGCTGTTTGGTGAACGGTATAATGGGGATATCGATTTTGTTGATATTGTGGTGGAAATTTCGCGAAGTGTGCTCATACACCAGATAGAGAGTAATATCGGGAAAGGAGAGCTAAGGTGTCTGGCTGTCGCTTTGCAGTCTGAAGAGATGGTACTTATCTAACCAACTGAAATAAAAGAAGTCTCTCATCTAATAACGTTACGCACTTGCAATAGCTGTAAGGAATATGTGGTAGTAGGAGAGCCTGGTACTTCATATCTCGGTGGTAAGTAAAACAGTTGAGGCGTAGCATGAATAACAATTGACTGAATATTCTCTAGTTCATTTACATTTGTAGCAGTTCTCTCTCTTCAGTGATACCAATCTCTACCATCCCTAATTGCCTTTTGATGAGATTGATCTGAGATCGGAATAAAAGACGCATTCTTGGGTTGTTAAACCGATAGTGAAGAATAAATGAACGACCATAACCATGGTCTACTGTTGACAATGACACTCTACTGACTCTAAGAACCACCATAGCTCTGAGAGCTTTGGCAACTTGATTCCACAAGTTGGCCGGCAAAAAAGTGTCTGGTACGCGCCACACAGATCGCTTTCGTTTGTCGTTGTATGGCAAAAAACACCACAGATGAGTTGATACTTGACTTGCCTCTCTCAAAAGCATAAAAGAACGTCGAGATTTATCAAAGCTTGCGTCCAGCAGTGCCTTACCCAGATAGCGAGATAGTCCACAACTCCCTCGCTGTTAGTTCGTTAGCTGCCGACACTCCCAAGCTCAGATCATCCGTTTAATCCTTTGGGCTTTTCATCTTGATTTCTTTGAGAAGCAGATTGGGACGGGACCTGTCATTTTCACATCAACAGAGTTTTTGAAGATCACACTGCCCACCACCACCACACAAGTGTGAGTACTCACCAAGGGACTATTTTTTGCATCAACACATTTTGTTATCACTGTCATTTGCATTTTCATTTCAAGCAACAATGACTACACGCCAGGCAACTCCAGACACCCCCATGACTACACCGTCGCCTTCCGCAGCCAGCTCCATAACCACCACACTCTCGGCTTGTTCACATCTCGCACAAGTCCTTCATTCGAACGCTAAGGACACTGCGTTGAGAAACTACTCTCTTGCTGTCAAGGTAATCCACTTCTCCAAAAGCACGAGGTTTTCCACCTCCCACTACTTGACCAAAGACAAGAAACCACTAGACAGGGCGAGACTTGAACGACTCAAATCAAAGGCGCTGCAATGCAAGGACTGCTACGCCAATATGGGTAACACATACATTTGCCTCCAGTGTCCCCATGTTGGATGTATGAAGAACCGCCATTTCGTTCAGCACGCCAAACAGCAGGGCCATGTATTTGGTATTGATGGCTCGACAGGATACATGTTTTGTTTCAAATGTGGTAACTACACCAACGATCCACAGATGGAACAAATTAGACTCCAGAACTTGCACCTAAATTGTATGTCGTACAAAAGCACCATCCACCGTCTCTTCTGATTTACTAACCCTAAAACACTAGCAATTTTCAAGCAACCCACTACAAAGGATAATGCTAACCAAGGCCTCATTGCTCAGTACACCCGTCCCTCCTCCTTTAAAGCCACAACAGGTATCCGTGGGTTTGTTAACATGGGCTCCACCTGTTTCATGAACAGCGTCCTACAAACTTTTTTGCACAACCCCCTCATTCGAAATTTCTTCATGACAGAAGGTCACATGTCCTGCCCGCACCACCCAACAGACTGCATCACTTGCGCGGTAGACGAAATATTCACTCGTTTTTATACTGAACCAAAGACATCAGGTTATGGTCCCGTGTCACTCCTGAATGCAGCCTGGAAGATCAACAAGGCTCTCGCTGGTTACTCCGAGCAAGACGCCCATGAATTTTGGCAATTTCTTGCCAATCAACTCCACAGTGACCTCACTGACCTGGCCAAGAACCCAGGACTTCCGCCAGTTACAGACACAAGTGACGCTGCGTGCAGTTGTGTCATTCACAAGACCTTTTCTTCAGATTTGGAGAGTGCATTGACGTGCATGCAGTGTGGGAACGTGACACGGACAGTGGATCCTGTGATTGACTTCTCATTAGGGATCAAACATGCGAGTGATCTTTTGCAGTGTCTGAAGCAATTTACTGGTGAGGAGGAACTAGATGTGAAATACAGTTGTGATCGATGCCAGGAACGCACAAACGTGTCGAAGAGGCTGTCCATTAAAAGATTCCCTAATGTGCTTGCGATACAGCTCAAAAGATTTGAACATACCAATGCATCTGTCAAGCTGGACAACTTTATCAAGTTCCCTTTATTCCTAAACATGTCTGAGTTTGCCACTGAAGGAGGTGGTGGTAATGCTGAGATTGATCCAAGGCTAACTTATGAACTGTTTGGAATCATTTGCCATATTGGATTTGTTAATACTGGTCATTACGTTGCCATAATCAAAAACTCAAGAGGAGAATGGTTCAAATTTGACGATTCTGTTGTCACATTGATGACTGAAGAACAAGTCAAATCTGTAAGGGCTTATTTGTTGTTTTACATGGTCCATAAGCTGACTTGAAACACACCGGTCACCAATGTAAGGAGAAGATTGATCCAAATAAAAGACTTGCATTTTCAAACAATTCTTATAGAAATACTTACAGAATTTTTTCTCAGAATATCGAATCTAGCCCTGCCCTGAATTACTTCCCTATGTGATCGTGTCCGTACCAATATGAGGTGAGTGTTAGTATATAAGTGTTCCAACCCTTATATCAAAAATTGCCTACGTCCAACACATTCCATTATACCTCATTAGTCACTTTATGGGCCATCAGAGCACTAGAGGCCTAAGATTGATGAGATTGATGAGGTTCCAGCAGAAGGGTCCTCGTCAAATTAGACCCGCGACAGGGGGACATTTTTCCACTGAAAGTGGCTTTGGAAAGAAAAGAGGGCCCATCTATTAGCTGACATAGCTGACTCTTCAAATATCAGTCTTAATGCCCAAGATTCCATATATTGCAACCATTGAAACCCCTGAAGCTCCCTTCAAGCGAAAGAGTGATACCAGCCAAGGCACAATCAAGTCTCCAAAGATTTTTATTTCGGGGTATAAATAAGATATAATAAGTACCTAATAAACGCTTTGATTGTGTCAAATGAGCTCTTATTCTTGCAAAAATCTCCCTCTAACGATTTCGAAATTGTCAAAAGTTACGGTCAGATTGGTTGTAGTTCCTTCTCGTGCCATTGGAACGAGCAATAAAGTTAGATCCCTAAAGGGATCTCACACATCAGGTCTTGGTAAAAATACATCTTGATACTAATACACTATATATGAAGCACACCTTGGCTGAATTCGAGCAAGAGATCGAGGATTTCTTGTTGGGGAAAAAAGGCCTCTAGGGGTGTGTTCAAAAATGTGTCGAACTTCACACAGAAATGGTTCTTCAAGGATATTATGAGACAGCACAAGAGATGAAGCTGATAGTAAACTCTGCTTCTGGCTATCGAAAATACTGCTTTGAGACTTCATAGTCAATGCAAAGCCTTCACTATTTTATACTGGAAGTTAACTTGTGAATAATGTCCACAATACTTTTAGAAAGAGAATCCACTACCCTTTTTTTAAATCTGGGATATTATTATTAGTAAATACTAGGTCCGACTGACTACCCGACCACTAGAAAAAGCTAAGATGGCTCGTTTGCTTTGTGAATGAATGGAACTGGCCGAAAATTGATACAGTTATATCATACCCGGATTTGTATTATGTTACCATCTGCTAACAAATTTCTAGACGTTTTTTGCTAATATCTTGCCGAAAAGTGCAGATAGAAAAACATACTTTGAAGGTGTTCGAGTGGACCAAACAAGCAAATGCACGCACCCCTGCGTGATAAACCCAAGCTAGGCATTAAGCTTTAACACCTCTTTGCATGCCATGGATAACCTGCAAACGGTTAACTCTCCGGTCTCAGAATTAGACCTCTCCGGTGGAAATGATAATGTGAGCGACTAGATGAAAATTCTGAGGACCGAGAGATAGAGCGACTAGTTAATCAATTGACACCTGATTTGGAGTTGGTAAAGAACACACATATGCGCTCTAGAGGATTCATCTTCGTGAATAGTTTGAGTAGGCTACGTCAAGAATGTCAGTTGGGGGCCCCCAAGACGTTGTGCCTCCCAGGTTAATTCTCGACCAATTGGATGAAGAAAAAACTTGCCTGAAGAAGACAAGAGATTGAGATCATGGCACCTGCAGTCTATTAAGGACCGGATACAACTGGAAGCAGTTCAACTACTTGAGACTCTTAGCCACATTCCACGTTCTGCCCAAGTTATGACAAATCACAGGATTGGAAGTCAGGAACTTTGCGGATTAGTTAGCGGAATCTACGTGTGCCCTAGTTGTAACGGCTACAGTGATTGCGGCTATGACCCAGTGAAGGTATTTTGAATGCAGCAACTGCGGTAAGCCCGTTAAATGCAAACACCAATTTGGTGGGAATCGGCTCACGTACTAGTTTTACTCTAGCACATATTCATTTCTAGCTGCCCTTGATCAGGATCAGAATAATATTTGACCACATCATGAAGCTTAAGCGAGGGTGAGAGAAATAACCAAAGAGAGACTAACGATTAATAGGGACGGTCGGGGGCATCAGTATTCAATTGCCAGAGGTGAAATTCTTGGACTTATTGAAGACCAACTACTGCGAAAGCATTTGCCAAGGACGTTTTCATTAATCAAGAACGAAAATTAGGGGATCGAAGATGATCAGATACCGTCGTAGTCTCAACCTTAAACTATGCCGACTACCAATGGACTCGCGCTTTATTATTAGGCCGAGTCTGCGGGTTACGAGAAATCAAAGTCTCTGGGCTCTGGAGGGAGTATGGTGGCAAGGCTGAAACTTAAAGGAATTGACGGAAGGGCACCACCAGGAGTGGGGCCTGCGGCTTTGATTTGACTCAACGAGAGTTTATGTTCTTGACTACAATGAGTTGAGTACTATACGTACTGCTATCGCCATATATGGTAGTACCACTACAAGCAGGAACCCTGTTTATCTAGTTCTGGGATTGCTAATGGGTCTACCCACTTATCATCATTTCGATCATTTGACATTTACAGAACATCATGTATGCCATGGGGCTTTACGAAGATCAAACAAATGCTGATAGTTTTCCACAGTCACTGTTTGACAATTTGGCCGATTTAGAACTAAATGGTATAAGTGTTAGAGATTAATCTGACGAAGAATTGACCACAGGAGTTTGTACTGTTTTTTACCTAACAGCTTTCCCAGCTTAAGCAACTGAGCTTTACAGGGCCATAGATCTATTTGTCCGTATTGATTTCGTACAATCTGGAGACCGTCGTAATGGCGTAATGGAAGGATGACTGAAATTATTTTGGTAAAGGCAGGCTCATTTCGGGTGAACAATCTTCAAATTTTAATTGAGAAACAACCAAGGGAAGCGATGCTGCATTATCGTCCACACTGTTAATTAAGGAAAACAAACCTGAAGAATATAGCCCCGAAAACACCAGACTTTTGGAGGAGATTTTGTTTCAAATGAGTAAAATGACGAACAGGTAAAAAAGTCGGGCTTGATGAGTAGCTTAGCAGAGCTTTGTATATTCAGCTCGAGTGCCAGAATGGGGTTTGCGATTGTAGCTGACTCGATGTACATGTTGTGTGACAACATCGCTTTTAATATGATCCATAACTGCTCTGGATTTCCCTCTAATTGAAGGAAGGCTGGTGGTTTAACATTAAGTAGTGTCGTATTCCCTTGGATTTTGTAACCAAAGCGTCAATAATGACTGTCCACAATGATTCTTAGAGTCTTTAAAATGGTTTGTTCAGCCTCGAGGCGATGGTTTTTGTAATCATTAACTGGTGCTAAGGTTGGGTTTCTGAATTTAAAGGCAAATCTACCCGACTACTGTTAGTGTCTTCTTAGCATACTGAAGAAACCTTAAGGCTTAAAACAGTCAAAATGACATAGCTGAGATTGAGTACTGGTCAAATAATTTAGGTTTAAGTAAAATTGTACAGAGTCTATTGATGAAGATCCCTACCTCCTTTGTCTTGGAAATGACTGCTGTCTCATTTTCTCCGTCATATACTCAGGCCCTGTCATCAGAGTTGAAACTCTCTCTCAACATCATGCACTCGGTAGGAATCTATTCGAAACAACTACGTCGTATAGAATGTCATTAATACTAAAACTTGGCTAGCCTTAGAGGCATATCGAACCGTCAATATCTGTAGAGCGCTCTGCGGTCAGTTTGCTGCTCAGTTTCAATTTTGGTTTCCTGAGGTTTGCTTTCGAACACTGAAGATATCACAAGGAAGTTAGCAGTAAACCATAACCCTCTGAAATAAGCCTTAGTGAGGTTATAAATATTGCTAGCTTGGGTTACTGATTCTGGAGAAGCACAGTGTCTGAGGCCTCTACGTGTATCTGGCGCAAGATGTCCTAACTCTCATTGAGTTTATTTTGAACTCTTATCGATCGCTGTAGAGAGACGTTGTGGCATCTATGGTTGTATTTCTTTTTCTGGCCAATCAAAGCTCGGAGAATTCGTTGTTGACAACAGGATCCCGATCACTCCCAGGCTTGTGACACACCCAAAGCTCTCTGGCGAGGGGAAAGGCTCCGCCTAGAATTTTTCGTGAGCTCCTTCCACAGAAGGTCCCTGCCCGGATATCCGCTTCATTGGACGGCCGGAATTTGTCTCAAAATTGGCTGGCTCCAAGTGACATATTGGTTCGGACACACTTTTGGAGCGAAAAAGGAAAAAGGAATTACAACCAGGTAAGACCATTCTCAAAAAGAGTCTGTACTTCGCTCTTTTTTATGCTAAGAGCGCCCCTACGCTGCATCACTAACATGTCCCAGAACGTTGCTGCGAAACCATCTATGTTCTCCTTAAACGGCCATTCTACCCCAAACACTGCAGGGCTGAATTCCCAGCCCGGTGCAGCCATCAACAGAAGGGCTAGACCTTGCTCAAACTGTACCTGTTCGCCAGGTCTTCTGTCAAGACAAAATAGAAGGCTGTCCTTGATCAGACAGTTCTCGAAGAATGGATCCTTCTCCAGTGCCCCAAGGAAGTCTGTCTCTTCTGAGTCTGTGTATTCTTCAGATTTGGCCTGTACCACAAAGAATGTTAACACCACCAAGAGATTGGAGAAGTTGAGAATCAAAATGAAGGAGAATGACTTGGCAGTTTACATTGTCCCAAGTGAAGATGAGCACCAGTCCGAGTATGTTTCGTCTGCTGACCAGAGAAGAAGTTTCATTTCTGGCTTTACTGGCTCCGCTGGTATCGCCATCATCACTAGAGACTTGCTGAATTTCAACGAGACACCAGAGGGGAAGTCTGCATTGAGCACCGATGGTAGATACTTCAACCAGGCCAGTCAAGAACTAGACTACAACTGGTTGTTGTTGAAACAAGGCACTAAGAGTGAACCAACCTGGCAAGAGTGGGCTATCAACGAGGCTATTGAGCAGTCTATTGGAACGCAGAAGCTGACTAAGATTGGTATCGACCCAAAAGTTATTTCATACAAGGCAGTATTATTATTCCAGCAGACCATCAAGAAGAAAATCGAAGAAAGCAAAAACAAGGCCAAGGTTGAATTAGTTGCTATCAAGCAAAATTTGGTGGACCAAATCTGGCCAGAGTTTGAGGAGTTGCCAAAGAGACCAACAAATCAGTTGATGAAAATAGGAGATGCCTACTCTGGCGAGTCATTCAAGGCCAAACTTGTGCGACTACAAAAGGAATTGAAAGATCACAACTCAAGCTCTATTCTGTTATCAGCATTGGATGAAGTCGCGTGGCTTTTGAACTTGAGGGGCTCTGATATTGAGTACAACCCTGTCTTTTTTTCTTACTTGATTGTTTCCAAAGACCTTGTGAAATTATTCTCCAATAACGAATTATCTGCAGACGTTAAGGCTTATTTGAAGGAGAATAACATCCAAATCCACAAGTACGAAGAAATTTGGACTGAACTCTCTTCTGTTACTAATGTTTTGAAGGAGGGTTCTGAAACCATTTCCATTCCAGAAAATTGCTCTTGGGAAATTGTTAGAAACTTAAACAACTGTAAGTTCCAACAGATTCACTCTCCAGTTGATTTGTTCAAATCCGTCAAGAACGCAACTGAATTAAAGAACTACGAGATTGCTCAAGTGAAGGATGCTGTTGCTCTTGTTCAGTACTTCTCATGGTTGGAGCAGACATTGTTGAAAAAGGAAGGGTTGATTGACGAGTATACTGCCGCAGAAAAGTTGATTGAGTTTCGAAAAGAACAGAAGAACTATCAGGGTAACTCCTTCGAGACTATTTCATCGACTGGAGCTAATGCTGCCGTGATTCACTATGCTCCTCCGAAGGAGGACAGCGCAATGATTGACCCATCCAAGATTTATTTGTGCGACTCTGGTTCCCAATTTTTGGAAGGTACAACTGACATCACCAGAACCTACCATTTTACAAACCCATCTAAGGAAGAGATTGACAATTTTACGCTCGTGTTGAAGGGTAACTTGGCAGTCGAAACACTCACTTTTCCAGAAGGCACAAATGGCTACATGATTGATGCCCTTGCAAGACAATTCTTGTGGTCGAAGGGCCTAGATTATAGACATGGAACAGGTCATGGTGTGGGTTCATTCCTGAATGTTCATGAGGGACCTATTGGTATTAGTTTTAGACCAAGTTTGATGAACTACGCGTTGAAGGCTGGTAATGTTATCACTAACGAGCCTGGCTTCTACGAGGACGGCAAGTATGGCATTAGAATCGAGAATGACTTGGTTGTGGAGGAGACAAACTTGAAATTTGGTGACAAGCCTTTCCTAAGATTTAGAAACACGACTTTGGTTCCATATGGCAAAAAGTTGATCAACAAGCAGCTTCTAACTTCTGAGGAGATAGCTACCGTTGATAAATACCATCAAAAAATTTGGCTGTGCATTTCTCTTCACTTCGAAAAGGGATCTACCGCATACAACTGGCTAAAGAGAGAGACATCTCCATTATGAATTCCGTTTTCAAATCGACGAACTTTTCCTTCTGTGTGGTGCGAAGCAACTCCACCCGCGCTTTGACAGCGGCTTAATGGGCAACAACAGAGGATTTCGTAGATCATGCCGTGAGACTGAACTGCATGCACTCTGATTTTGAATCTGTATAATGAAGGTATCTGAATGTTAACTATTATCAGTAGATCAAAGGTTACGTACTTGGTTTATTTTCTTCCATGCCTTTATCTCGTAACTGAATGAATTCCGAGGGCTCATCTGTTGTCCTGAAAAAATTATTTTTCATAAGTTTAAACAAAGGCTTGATGCTGATGTCTACGAACTAAAACTCACAGTTTGAAGTTCTTGTGATCTGAAGTTTCTTTCATTCACATAGATCTACTCTGCTCTACAAGTTTAGTACAGTCTGTCTGCAAGTGCACTGCTCACTCGTTAGATTTGGTACATATCTGTTTACACACAATATTTGTTAGACAAGACACTCACACTGTGTGTTCAAGATGAGTGACGAGATATCGTTAAATTACACTACCTCCTTGGGGAAGTTCAAGGAATTCCAAAGACTATACGCTTCGAAGAGAGAGTTACAGAACTTTACGCTAGAGTTTGATACCAATAAGACAATTCCTGAGAATCTCAAACGTCTTGCTTCTTTATCCCTCGATGCCAACCTGACTACCGCTTTCTTGATCTCATTGCACAAGGTTTTCCTGGATTTAGTCTCCAGATGGATCTCTGATTCCGAAGTGGAAGCAAAATATGTCCAACTGAAGGGACTCAGACCTACTATCAAGGGCCTTCATGTTATCAGTGCTCTGGGTAGAATCATAAAGCTTTCCCCAGAAGTTGCACCACTTGTCGAGTACTTCCTTGAAAACAATCCGATTTTTCAGAACCTTGAAGGGGAACTACCGTCAATTCAAGAGAATGATTTGCATGAACTATTATTAGCATTTTACAGACTGTCGCAGTTTGATCACGAAAGATTTATGACCTTCATCAGCCCAGAATTGCTCTCAATAATACTCAAGAACACATCTATTGCCGCGACTAAGTTCTTAGCCATCCAGTTATTGTCCAAGTACCTCAACATAGCAGAGAAAGCAAAAAATGAAATGCTTCAGAATCATATTTCCAATCAGTCTTTGGTTTTCACTTATGAGAACGACAAAGGCATCGATTTCAGATTCCTTGCAGTTTTGGAAGCACAGAGATTTGCCAATTTTCAGGAGGTTCAAGCCTCTATCTCCGAACAAGAGAAGGAGAAGGCCACTGATATTTACATCACCATGGACGGTTCTGATTTGAGTTCCCTAGTGGTATCTGTTTGTGGCATTTTGGTACCAAAAATTCACTTTGACCAGCAATTTACCAAATCCCTTGACCTTGTTCCGACTTTAAGATCTGTGGAGATCTTGAAAGGATTGGCTTTTAATGTCCAACACTCTAACCCTGTTATGCTTGTGGGTGGTGCTGGCTCTGGTAAGACTTTCATTATCAATGAGTTGAGTAAATACCTTGCATGTGACAAGTCGATTGTCAAAATTCACTTGGGTGATCAGACTGATGCTAAGCTGCTGTTAGGTACTTACTCTTCAGGCTCTAAACCTGGTACTTTCGAGTGGAGAAATGGTGTGTTGACCACTGCTGTTAAAGAGGGCCGTTGGGTTCTGATAGAGGATATCGATAAAGCTCCTACGGAAGTGTTGTCCATTTTGTTGACGCTCTTAGAGAAAAGAGAGCTGACTATTCCTTCCAGAGGTGAAGTCATCAAAGCTGCAAATGGCTTTCAATTGATTTCCACTATCAGAACATCCAATGACTCTAAGAAGTCAACCATCTCTGACCTTATCGGTATGAGACTGTGGACCA
The DNA here is from genome assembly GCA_003706705.3 of Barnettozyma populi. Lineage (NCBI taxonomy): Eukaryota > Fungi > Ascomycota > Saccharomycetes > Phaffomycetales > Phaffomycetaceae > Barnettozyma > Barnettozyma populi. Next base: position 377,202 of record PPLZ03000001.1, read on the forward strand.
AGTTGAGACTAGACCAGCCATCAAGAGAAGAACTCAGCCAAATACTTGCTGTGAAATACCCACTCCTTAATAGATTGATTCCATCTTTCCTTCAGCTTTACGATGCAATCAATGAAACCTACAACTCTAAGGCTTTTCTTTTGTTGAATAAGGGAGCCCATTTGAGAGCCATCTCAATCAGGGATCTAATCAAGTTTTGCAAGAGGGTGGATGTCTTATTTCACAACAACAAAATCACTGATTCATCACACCTTCTGAAGTCTTCCGTTGTTGACGACATCTTTGCTGAGGCAGTTGACTGCTTTGCAAGCGCTCTCAGCGAAGCGGGTGCGTTGACACCTCTAATCAACACTATAGGCGAAGCGTTGCAGGTGCCTTCCTCTAGAATTCAGCTTTTCCTTCAGAAACACGTTCCACAGTATGAAAACTTTGAGGACCGCCTCGTCATTGGGAGGGCTCATCTAAACAAGTCTCCAAACGCTCTCTACTCCAAGAGGAAGAACTTTGGAAATAATACCTCATTTGCCAGAACCAATCATTCTTTGAGACTGATGGAACAAATTGGTGTCTCTATCCAAATGACTGAGCCTGTTTTGTTAGTTGGTGAAACTGGTACTGGTAAGACGACAGTTGTGCAGCAGGTTGCCAAACAGCTGAACAAAAAGATTACCGTAATCAATGTCTCCCAACAAACCGAAGCCGGTGATTTACTTGGTGGCTTCAAACCAGTAAATGTCAAGTCTGTTGCAGTTCCTATCCAAGAATCTTTCTTGAACTTGTTTCAGTTGACCTTCTCCAAAAAGAAAAACGAGAAGTTTGAACGCACTTTGATCAAGTGCTTCAACCGCAACCAATGGAAAAATGTGGTGAAGCTCTGGAATGAAGCTAACAAGTTGGCTTGCGAGGTGCTCGCGGTTTCTGAATCTGACTCGGAAGAAGTTCCTAAGAAGAAGAGAAGAATGAATTCCACCGACAAGATTCTTTTGTTGAATAAGTGGGATGAGTTCAAGACCACTGTGAATAACTTTGAGATTCAGTCCGAATCAATGGACAACTCTTTTGTCTTCAACTTTGTTGAAGGTTCCTTAGTCCAGGCCGTTAAAAATGGTGATTGGCTGTTGTTGGATGAGATCAACCTGGCATCTTCTGATACTCTTGAGAGTATATCAGATTTACTTTCTGATATCGCGAGTCAGAGAAGTGTTCTACTATCAGAGAAGGGTGAGGTTGAATCCATTCAAGCTCACCCAGATTTTAGAATCTTTGGGTGTATGAACCCTGCCACCGATGTTGGAAAGCGTGACTTACCACTGAGTATTAGATCAAGATTTACTGAGATCTATGTCCACTCTCCAGACCGAGATATCTCAGACTTATTGCAGATCATTGACAAGTATGTTGGTCGTTTTGCCCTGAATGATGAGTGGGTTGGGAATGATATTGCTCAGCTATACTTGAAAGCCAAAGAGCTTTCAAACTCAAATAAGATTGTTGATGGTGCCAATCAGAAGCCCCACTTCAGTATTCGTACACTAACCAGAACATTGTTGTATGTTTGTGATATCTACTCCATTTATGGCCTTCGCCGCTCGTTGTTTGAAGGGTTTTCCATGGCCTTTTTAACTCTTTTGGACCAGAAATCCGAAAGTATTTTGAAGCCTTTGATTGAAGAGCACACTATTGGCAGATTGAAGAATGCTAAGTCTGTAATCAGTCAAATACCACCTACACCATCTGCTGAAGAGGGTTCATTTGTTCAGTTCAAGCATTATTGGATGAAACAGGGACCTTTTGAAGTTATCGACAAGCCAAATTATATTATCACCCCATTTGTTGAAAAGAACTTGTTGAACTTAGTCAGAGCTACTTCTGGTAAGAGATTTCCAATTCTCGTCCAAGGTCCAACATCTAGTGGTAAGACATCCATGATCAAGTACCTCGCTGATATCACTGGCAATAAGTTTGTGCGTATCAATAACCATGAACACACTGACTTACAGGAGTATCTGGGTACCTATGCATCTGATGATACTGGCAGATTGTCTTTTAAGGAAGGTGTCCTGGTAGAGGCTTTGCGCAAGGGTTACTGGTTGGTGCTTGATGAGTTGAACCTGGCTCCCACTGACGTCCTTGAAGCCTTGAACCGTTTGCTGGATGACAACAGAGAGTTGTTCATTCCTGAAACCCAAGAAGTTGTTCACCCACATCCTAACTTTATGCTGTTTGCCACTCAGAATCCACCTGGACTGTATGGTGGTCGTAAAGTTCTATCCAGAGCTTTCCGTAACAGATTCCTGGAATTACATTTCGATGATATTCCTCAAGACGAGCTTGAGATTATTTTGCGTGAAAGATGCCAGATTGCTCCGACCTATGCGAAGAAGATTGTTGAAGTATACCGCCAGTTGACTGTTCAGCGTCAGTCATCACGTTTATTTGAACAGAAGAACTCTTTTGCGACTCTTCGTGATTTGTTCCGTTGGGCCTTAAGAGAAGCTGTTGGGTATGAACAACTTGCTGCAAACGGTTACATGCTTCTGGCTGAGAGAGTAAGAAAACCTGACGAGAAGCTTGTGGTCAGAGAGACATTGGAGAGGGTGATGAGAGTCAAGCTCGACATGGACTCATACTACGAAAGTCTAGAGAATGAGGATTTACTGAAACTTGAATCATCTGTTGTTTGGACCAAGGCCATTCGCCGGTTGGCTGTGTTGATATCAACCTGTTTAAAAAACAATGAGCCTGTCTTACTTGTTGGTGAAACCGGTTGTGGTAAGACCACTGTGTGTCAACTATTGGCTGAATTTGCTCACAAGAAGCTGATTACTGTTAACGCCCATCAAAACACAGAAACTGGTGATTTGCTTGGTGCTCAGAGACCTGTCCGTAATAAGTCGCAGATGCAGGGCAAACTTTTGGAATCACTGGTTCAGTTGTTTCAAAGTATAGGTGTTGATGACATTCCTGATGATTTTGAGGAAGCTTTGAAGCTCTATGATGAAACTGATAAGTCGTTGATTGATGAAGATACCCAGAAAAAGGTGAAGTATCAGAAGGACAGAATGAATCTCTTGTTTGAGTGGTGTGATGGTCCTCTGACTCAGGCTTTGAAAACTGCTCAGTACTTCCTGCTAGATGAAATCTCCCTTGCTGATGACTCTGTTTTAGAGAGATTGAATTCTGTGCTTGAACCAGAGAGAAGTTTGTTGTTGGCTGAAAAGGGTGCCAATGACAGTTCCGTAACCGCTGCTGATGGTTATCAGTTTTTGGCTACTATGAACCCTGGTGGAGACTATGGGAAAAAGGAGCTGTCTCCTGCTTTGAGAAACCGTTTCACTGAGATTTGGGTTCCATCAATGGAGGACTTTAATGACGTTTTGACTATTGTTGAGACCAAGTTGGATGCTGAAGTGAAGACTCTTGCTCCAATCATAGTCAAATTCTCAGAGAGTTTTGGCAGAAGACTTGGCGGTGGTGATATTTCCAGTGGTGTGATTTCTCTACGTGATGTTCTTGGCTGGGTTGGGTTCATAAACAAGTCTTACAAGAGCACTGGCTCTTTCTACGGTTCATTGCTTCATGGTGCCTGTATGGTGTTCATTGATACCCTCGGTACCAACAACACTGCCCATCTAGCTGAATCAGAAGATAAACTAGCTAAATACAAGCTAGAGTGTGTCGACGAGTTGTCAAAGCTGGCCAAAGAGGACTTATCTGTGTACTACCTGGATCAACCTCGGATCTCCTTAGATGAGACCAACCTGACTGCTGGTATGTTCAAACTGGCTCGTAAACTGGGATCTACTGGTGATGAACCATTTAGTTTTGAAGCCCCGACCACTGCTAAGAATGCTGCACGTGTCGTTAGAGCTCTACAGTTGAACAAACCTATCCTTTTAGAAGGTAGTCCTGGTGTTGGTAAAACCAGTTTGGTATCTGCGCTGGCCAAGGCTACAGGAAATCCATTGACCCGTATCAATTTGTCAGAGCAGACTGATTTGGTTGATTTATTTGGTTCTGATGCCCCTGTTGAAGGCGGTAAGACTGGTGAATTCTCTTGGAGAGATGCTCCTTTTCTAAGAGCCATGCAGAAGGGTGAATGGGTTCTTTTGGATGAGATGAACCTGGCCTCTCAGTCTGTGCTGGAGGGGTTGAACGCCTGTTTGGATCACCGCGGTGAAGCCTACATCCCAGAGTTGGACAAGTCATTCCCTCGCCATTCAAACTTTCTGGTTTTTGCCGCACAGAACCCTCAATACCAAGGTGGTGGTAGAAAAGGCCTTCCAAAGTCCTTTGTAAACAGATTCTCTGTTGTTTACGTTGACACGTTATCATCTGAGGATCTGATTTTGATTTCTCACCACCTCTACCCACGAATCCCAGCTGATACTTGTGCTAAGATGATTAAAGTTGTCTCTAAACTTGAAGAGGATATCTCTATTAAAAAGGAGTGGGGGACCACTGGGGGACCATGGGAGTTCAACCTTCGTGATACGCTGAGATGGTTGCAGTTGTATGACTCACCGATGTTGTCCCAAGATTTGTCTCCAGTTGACTTCCTGGATATCATCATTTGTCAGAGATTCAGAATTGAGCAGGACCGCAATAGGGCCAGGTGCTTAGTTGAAGAAGTTTTTGGTGCCAGAGTGGCGAATGACAATGTTTTTGCTATTGGTGAATCATTTATTCAGGCCAAAAGGTCAATTCTGGCTAGAAACACTGATTTGCAGTTAACCTCCCATTCGCAATTATCGCATTTGCAGTCCAACACTGCCATTGTTGAGTCATCTCTGCTTGCGATTCAGAATAATTGGCCAGTGATCTATGTTGGGCCAACTAATGCTGGTAAGACCGAATTGGTTAGGTATCTAGCCACAGTCTCCAATTCGAAAGTTGTTGAGTTCTCTATGAATAGTGATATTGATAGTATGGATATTCTTGGTGGTTATGAGCAAGTTGATTTGACCAGAGAGGTTACTTTGGTTGTGAACAAGCTCCTTTCATTGCTGAAATTTACCCTTGTTTCACATTTCAGAGAAACTTCTTTCCTAACTGATGCCATTGTTGACTGTCTTAAATTTATCAATTTCTTGAACAAGACTCATGTAACCTTGGAAAACTACACTCTATTCGCAGAGAAGTTTCAAAGTTTCAAGGAGACTATCAAGGCTGGATTTGGCATTGATAAGATCGATGAAGAAATTGAGACTTTGACAAAAAAGATTGGCCAGCCGGCTAGTGTTAGATTTGAATGGTTCGACGGTCTTTTGGTCAAGGCCGTGGAAGAAGGTCACTGGTTGGTTCTTGATAACGCCAATTTGTGCAGTCCATCTGTTTTGGATAGACTAAACTCTTTATTGGAGATCAATGGTTCATTGATCATCAACGAGTGCAGTTTGGCAGATGGCCAACCAAGAATCTTGAAGCCACACAAGGACTTCAGATTGTTTTTGACAATGGATCCAAGGTATGGCGAGCTATCTCGTGCTATGAGAAACAGAGGTGTAGAAATTTTTGTTGATTCATTAGACACCCGCTCCACTGGCTTTGACAGAAAGATTTTAGGCTTAAAGGAGCGGCAAAGCGTTGATGAAGATGATGTGAACTTGAGCGCCCTATCTGTTAAGGAGCACAAGTCGATTCCCTTGTCTAAATTTATTGATCCAAGTGATTCTTTCTCCCATTACGTTGCATTGGCTTGTGATGGGCTCATGCTCTCCGAGAAGGATGTACATGTTTCTAGAGGACTTGCTACAATTATTCCATTCGTCTCCCAAAATTGTCTAGGCGAACTGTTCACCTCAGTTTCCAACTGCTCTGAATTTACTGCAGACTTCGCTGATGGCTTAAATGAGCTGTCTGAGTATGTTAAATTTTTGAGCTCTACCGGCTTCACCAAGAAATTCTACAGTTTGTACGCTGATATTTCCCTAAAAGCTGATTCATTGGCTCAAGTTTCAATCAATTTTGAGAACTATCAGAAGGTGAATCCTTTGTGGAACATTTTTGTCTACATGGCCTTGAACAAACAAGATGTTTCTGGAAGCAAAGAGCTGATGTATTTTTTTGAGTTGCTGAACAATTTGTTTGATAGTTCCAATACCTTAAAACAGGTAGAGCTTAAGGGTGCCAATGGTAAGTTAACTGAATTGAATTACATTGAGCAGTGCTATGCTGCCGCATCTAGCAGAAACATCAAGCATGAGCCTCGCCTGAACGTCTACAACTTGTTACAGGGTGTTCAGCAGTTCATTGTCTCCAAGATTGCACCTCTATCTGCCCAGAATGTTCTTGAGTCCGAGGGTATGTTTGGCGCCTTATTCAAGCTATCTATCGTATGGCTGTCACTTGCTGAGTCTAGTGTAACGAAGAATGAATCCAAGACTAGAGTTTATCAAAAGTTTATGAGAGAATGGGCATCTGAGACCCAAGCTATTGATGTTAGCGACTTCACTGAGGTTCTAGACTCCTTTGAAGAGGACTTAAAGTTGAAAAGAGGTATCTTGATGACTCCTATCTGGGAGAAGTTCAGAGGCTCCTATCCTCAAACTGGAGAAGCTTGGTTGCTAAACTCAGAGATCCTGAAGTTGATAAAAAAGTTTGATGGCGTTGCCTTCCAGCAGTTTTCTGATTCTGAGGATTTGGTTTCTTCCTTGTCTGCATCGATTTTAGTTATCTACGAAGACATTGTCTCCAACAAGGTTGAGAACTCAGAAGAGACATTTTCCAAGTTGGAATCTGGTATCAAAGTCCTTGAGGAGATATCATCAAAATTCTTGGTTAAGAGAGTCCATACTTTTCAAGAGAGCTTTAGACTATTGTTCAACTTTGCAGTGTCTGACTCACTCAGACTGAATGATGACATATTGTCTCTTGCTTACCATTCCGGGTTAGGTGTATCCGCCCTTGCTGGATTTGGCAACAGGGTCTATCCGTCTGTGTTCGACACATTATGGGAGAAGTCACAAGGATCGTACCAATCTCACACTGTGTCATTGTTCACTGATTTGTTCTTACAGAAAACTTTTGTTACTGTTAGTAACTTTAACAACTCATCAGGTCAGCAACTGGACCAAACTATTACTGATTCTTTGGGGTTTTTCAACCATTTGATCAAGAACTCTGACTTAATTATCTTAGACAGAGTTGAACAGCACAAAAATATCATCCTTTCTTGGTTTACGAAGATCCTGGCTTTGGTATTTCCTGGCGAGATTCCTGAAGTCATCAAGTTCGATAAGGAATACCTAGAGGTTATTATAGCCATCTCTCTTCAAGTGGAAGACCCATTCTTCCAAGGAGTTAACAGAACTTTCTTTATTCCGGCATTGACTCAAGCTGCGTCCGCTGTACAGATTGAGCAGTTGGGGCAGGCTTGGGTTCTATTTGCTATTGGAATGATTCAGTTGTATGTTCCAGATGCCCCATATGACCCAGCTATTGAAGAACACGTTGTTTACACGAACTATGAAAGAAAGAAGACATTGTGTGCTTCTATTTCCAAGTCGTTTAGAGCCATAAGATCTGTGAACTTTGGTGACGATTCAATTTTGATTGAGAAGGTTTTACCAACAGTTGATGAGTCTGATGTTCCAGAAAAACCAACTGTTTACAGAAGTTCCTTAGCTATCGACAATTTATTCGAAGAGTGGCAGTCATTCATGGTCTCTACCTTGGATATCGGTTCTTTGACTAGCTTTTTGGAAGCGGTTGAAGATTCTGAACTAGAACAGTTGTCCTTGCAATTTGACTTATTCCAACAGAACTCCTCTAGTTTTATTGACAGATTAAAGACTCAGTTCACTCATTTCTCTGATGTGAATGATATATTTAGGGGATTCATTTTCTCTATGAAATTGGGTTTTGATCTGATTTTGGAATCACGAAGACAATTTGATGCCAAGTACCGTATAAGTCCTCTTTGGTTCATCAATCCTCAAGAATTGACAAACTCCCAGAAGTTTGATAATGGATTTTCTGAACTCAAGGAGTTTTCTAAGTGCATTGATGTTGATTCGAGCATTGGTGAGAAAATTTTGAGATACTTAATGGATTACTCTTTAAGCTCGTCTATTGGATCAGGAAAGCCCGACGATGGCAAGCTTGAACAAATCTTCCAAACTTTGTACTACAGATGGTCATTGAGAGGAACACGTAAGGAACAGAAGGAGGCTGAAGAAGGAAGTATTTTTAAGTTCAAGGGTGAGATCGAAGAGGATGAAGATTTCAAGGAGATGTTCCCTGATTATGAAGAATTTGTGCAAACTGGAGAAGGCGTTGCGCTATCCAAGGGTTCTACTGATTTAGAGGATGAAATCGCAGCGATTGCAGAACGCTATGTTGCCTTGTTCTTGGAGAAAAGCCCTGTTAGCTTGAATAACCTGATTCAAGAGGGTTGTGGGATCACCAAGCAGATAATTGAATCATCCAATGAGTTTACGAACTCACTAGCTGATCCATCTGCCTTCGCAGTCGTGGTTAAGAAGTTGGATGACTCAATTCATGCAGCTCGTATTCCTGTTGATGGCTCTGAACTAGACTTTTACCGTGGTTACAGCTCCTCTGAGTTGAAGAGATCTGTGGTGATTATCCAAAGATTGCTTAAGTCAGTCCGTGACTTGTTGGTTCAATGGCCAGAACATGCTACTTTGCAGACCTTGGACAGAATCTCGTTGGAGTATCTGTCTTACCCAGTCAAAACTCCAATGGCCAAATTGATTCAAAAGGTTGAACAAATCTACACTTTCATCTCAGAGTGGGAGAAGTATGCTTCTACTAAGGTATCTTTAAAGGTTCATTTTGACGAATTGACATCTTTGATTGTCTCATGGAGAAAGCTTGAACTGTCTTCCTGGAAGTCCTTGTTCAAAAACGAAGACAGAAACAATGCTAAGAGCATTGGAGTTTGGTGGTTCAACTTGTTTGAGACTATCATCTTGCCATCTTATGGTAACGAAGAGATTGATATTGGTACCTTGATTTCTTCTTTGAACATCTTCATAAGCAAGTGTTCCTATGGTCAATTTACTCCACGCCTGAACTTGCTGAAGGCCTTCATGGAACACACACTTTTGATATCAAATGACAAACCATTGAAGAGAGCTTTGAAAAACTTGGTGACTTATTATGAGCAGTTTTCCCCAATCATTGGAGAACATTTACAAAAGGAGAGAAGGCGCCTCCAGAAGGATGTCGATGAGGTCATTCTGTTAGCGTCTTGGAAAGATGTGAACATTGATGCCTTGAAGCAGAGTGCTCGTCGTTCACACCACAACTTGTACAAGGTTGTGCACAAATACCGTAACTTGCTCTCTCGTGAAGTGACCGGTTTGATTGAAGGTGGTATTTCCAGTGACCAGAAAGTTGGAAACTACAAGTCCAAGGTGATTGTATCACTATTTAATGGATCTGATTTAGACGCTTTCAACGAGGAGTTAAAGACACTTGCCGTGTGGAATGAGAGACCGACTCGTTTGAGGCATAGTCCAGTTGTTGCTAATAATATGAAGACTTACGGCCAACGCGTTGAGAACAGAGAGTATCCACAGCTCTTGGAGTTTGTCAAGGAAACTGTTGAAGAGATGGAACGTCTCAGATCGGAGACACCAAAGGAGTATCGTGAGGAACACAAAAAGACCATTGCTAGTTTGAAGACCCAGAAGAGAAAGCTACTGAGTGACACGATCCGTGAACTCAAAAGAATAGGGTTGAAGTCTCATTTGAGAGAGGATATCCACAAGCTGCAATCATCTGCCACTTTGATCTTGGCGAACTCTGAGTCTCTACGAGACACTAAGGTTGCAGACTCTGAGATCTACTTCTTCAGAATTCTTGACTTGATTCCTCGTTTGAGAGCCACTGTCTCTAGTGTTGCCGAGGATGTTCCCGTTAATGATGCCGAGAAAGGTCTGGCTATTGTTGAGAGTTTGGTGTACTACCTGATCAACAACAAGAAGTCACTTCTGAAGATTTGCACAGGATTTGAGAGACTGGAGAAAATTAAGGAGCGTTTCGGCAAAGTGACGCAAAACAATTCCCAGTTTATTTCTAAAAATGCATTTGAGGTTTCTAATGCCACTTTGAGCCATATTTTCAGATGGTTGCCGCAGTTACTAGATTTTGTTATTGAAGTTTCTGGCATTAGTGCAAAAGTCTTATCAGTCGATGTTGACAATTCCCTGTTTTCTGCCATCAAGTCTGAGGTTCAATCTGTTGAGAAATCCCTGACATCCAGTTGGGAATTCAGCAGCGGAACAATGCAGGTTTGCACACAATTTGGTCTCTTCTTGAACCATCAAATCTCCCTGTTGAATGACTGGAAGTCTTTAAATAAACATTTAGGATTCTTGGCTGACATTGTGATCAATTGGATCAATGAAGTTGGCCAAATCTCCACTGCTGTCAACGTGAATGATGCCATTAATGACTTTGATAAGAGCGATGAACTTCTCCGTTCTATTTCTTCTAAGATTCTGGTTGTGTTCCAAAAAATATCCCAGTCTTCTCAAGACAATCCAATCTCCAGTGATGATGACAAGTGGTTCACCTCTACTCAGGCTGAACTTTCGACTGTGGTGAAGTCTCTTTACATTGACTCAATCAGCAAATCCTTTGATGCGCTGTTTGCATACGTTGAGTCAAACACTTTTGACCCAGCTGTTTCAGCTACAATCCAGAAGTTAATTTGCATGTCACAGCCGTTCTTTAAGGGGTACCTGGATCTGGTTGCCATTGTTTTGAACAAGTACAACGACAACTACTACGACATCAGTAGGTCAACCTACATTTTGGCTACTTCATTGTACAACCTTGCTAAGGATGGTTTCTGTTCACCACAAGAGAAGTCAGAGGAAAAGCAGTCTGATAACTTGCAAGATGGTACGGGTCTTGGTGATGGTGAAGGTGTCTCTAACAACTCTAACGATGTTGAAGACGACGAGGACCTGACTGAGAATGCCCAGGAGCCTAACAAGGAGAAGGACGACAAAAAAGATGACGAAGATGAAAACGATGACGCCGTTGATATCGAGGGTGATATGGCTGGTGACCTTGAGAACTTGTCTGACCAGGATGACGAAGATGATGCTGATGATGAGGACAAGGAGGAGGAAGACCTCGACGAAGAGGTTGACGACCTTGATGACTTGGATCCAAATGCTGTCGATGACAAGATGTGGGATGAAGAAGCTAAAGACGACAAGAAAGAGAAGGACAGCGAGAATATGCCAGAGAACTCTAAATCGGATGATGTTCAGGCTAAAGAAGATGAAGAGCAGGGGGAGTCCAAGGACAAAGAGAAATCTAATGAGCAAGAAGGAGATGAGGACAAGAATGATGAGCAGGAGAATGACGATGATGCAGAAAATGAAGAAGATGTTGGCGAACAGGAGGATGAAGTGAAGAATGAAGATCGTGAAGAGTTGGAACAGAATGTTCCTGAAACAGAGACTTTGGACTTGCCGGATGACATTAATTTAGACTCGGGTGATGATGAAGAGGAAGATCAGAAGGACGGCGACGACAACCAGGACATCGATGATGGACTAGACGACAAGATGGACATTGAAAATGAAGAGGGCGAGAAGAATGATGCCGATGAAGACATTCAAGATTCTGAAGATGTTGAAGATAATGAAAACGCAAATCCAGAGGAGGCTGAAGAGCAAGTTGCTGAAACGCCGGATGAAGACATGGAAGAGAATGAAAGGGGCGATGAACCTGATGAAGAACTTTTGGAAGCAGGTGAGCAGTCTGATGAAGAGCTCGATGATGGCACTAAAGAAGACGGTCAGAACCAAGATGATGATGAAAACCAAGTTGATGGTGACCAGATGGAAGGTATTGATGATACTGAAACTGGTGACAACAACAATGAAGACATTGTAATGGAAACTGCAGTTGAACGACAAAGCGGCGACAAGGGCGATGGAGCTCAGACGCAGGACAATGAAGAGAAGGAGGACATTGGTGCTTCCGGCTCTGCCCAGTTCCAAGAACAGCCTGAGACTAAAGATGACAGTTCCAATGATGATGCCCGTGATGATGCCAAAGAATCGTTAAAGCAATTAGGTGATTCCTTGAAGGAGTTCCATCGTCGTCACCAGGAGATCAAAGAAGCCTCAGAAAGAGACGACACTGTTGAGCAGGATGCCAATGAGCGCCCTGACGAGTTTGAGCACATGGACGGTGACAACACTGAGAATGATACTCAGGCTCTAGGCGCTGCCAACCAGGATCAAGTTTCCAAAATCGATGAAGAAATGGCCATTGACGATGATGAGACAGAGATGGAAGAAGCTGAAGTCAAGGAGGAGGTTTCCCCTGAGGAAGGTAAAGCGCTTGAAGACGACCCTGATACAGAGGAGGTGGAGACCCATCAAGACGAGAATCCAGATGAGTTCAACGGTAAAACTAAGGGTGGATTCATTGGTGAGAGAAAAGAGGAATATACTGATCATGATGATGAACTAATGAAAGCAGAGATTGATGAAGATGAGGATATTGAAAACGAGATTGGCTCTCATTTGCCTAATCCGGATTCGCATGATGAGGCCACCGATTTCAGAGATTTGGATGAGGCCCGTGAATTATGGAGAAAGAGCGAATTGGAGACACAGGACCTCGCTGCCAACTTGACTGAACAGCTTCGTTTGATCTTGGAGCCAACATTGGCCACCAAACTGAGGGGTGATTACAAGACAGGAAAGAGACTGAATATGAAGAGAATCATTCCTTACATCGCCAGTGACTTCAGAAAGGACAAGATTTGGCTGAGACGTACAAAGCCAAGTAAACGTCAGTATCAGATCATGATTGCAGTGGATGACTCGAAGTCGATGTCTGAATCCAAGTCTGTTGATCTAGCCTTTCAGAGTATTTGTTTGGTTTCCAAGGCCTTGACCCAGTTGGAGTCCGGGGGACTGTCTATTGTTAAGTTTGGTGAAGGTGTCGATGTTGTCCATCCATTTGATAAGCAGTTTTCGCCAGAGACCGGTGCTAAGATCTTCCAGAAGTTTGACTTTCAGCAGACCAGAACCAACACCAAGAAGCTCGTCTCTGAATCAATTGAGATTTTCAACAATGCTAGAGCCCTTGGTGATGCTGACTTGTGGCAACTGCAGATTATTATTTCTGATGGTGTATGTGAAGACCATGAAACTTTGCAAAGGCTTGTCCGTCGTGCCCGTGAGGAAAAGATCATGCTTGTGTTTGTTGTCATTGACGGTATTAACTCCAACGAGTCCATCATGGACATGCAGCAGGTGAGATATGAGCCAGATGCTCAAGGGAACCTAGTTTTGAAGGTTGACAAGTACCTCGACAGCTTCCCATTCGAGTTCTACGTTGTGGTTCATGATATTTCTGAGCTTCCAAAAATGTTGTCATTGATCTTGCGCCAGTACTTCACAGAGTTAGCATCCACTTAATACTTGGATTATCCTAGTCATACTGTAAATTAGATAATATTATAGATATAAAATAGTTAGTTGTAGTTAACAACTGAGTACTCTTTTCAGTTTCATTTCGACCAGGAGGTTTGATCAGTAGTAAGTGTAATTGACTGCAGATTACTGCTACCTCACATCGACTGATACATAGTCAGCATAATGTATATTTGAGCGGTATACTCATTCGATCAAGTAGGTATTTGAGAACTGAGAAGTCTATGCTGACAAGCCGAGACGAGTACGTTGTTGGCCATTGGCATCAAAATTTGATTCAAATAGCCATTTGTCAATGGCTTGCTTTACATCTGGCCACTCTGCACTAATAATAGAGAACCAGGCTGTATCTCTAGAACGTCCCTTGTAAACAACGTTTTGACGAAATAGCCCCTCATATTGAAACCCCAGTCTCTGTGCTGCCTTCTTGGACGGACCATTACAGCTATCGCACTTCCATTCATAGCGACGATACTGTAGTTGATCAAACGCATATGACATCAGAAGAAACTGAGCCTCTGTAGCAGTACGTGTTTTTTGCAATATAGGCGAAAACAGGACGTTACCAACCTCAATAACTCCATTAGCAACATCAACTCTAAGTAATGATAAGAACCCAACAGCCTTGCCCAACTCCTTATCAATAACCGCATAAAAAATCGAGTCAGTCTTGCGGGAAAGTTGATCAATCAAAGATTTGAAATCGTCATAGTTACTCACAGGTCCAAATGACATGTATGTCCAACAAGAATCATCAGTAGCATTTCTCAATGCCTGGTAAATGCCCTCTGAATGTTTGGTAGAGTCAAGTCCTTCCAAGATTGCGTACCTTCCTTGCAGTATTATGTTCTTTTGAGGTTCTGCTCGAGGAGACCATCCAGTCACTTCTTCGCCAATTGGTTGACCGTATGCGTTTACTCTTTGAGCTATCATCTTTCAAAGTTATGATCTGGATATCTTAGATTGTATCTACTGTAATGAATTTGTCCGAATGGAGAGAAAAGATTTGTCCATTTTGTTTTTAATCATCCCCAGTTCCAGATGGAATCGTTCGAGACATGAGTCATCTTGGTAAAGTCTAGTGACCGTGTGACTCCTTTGCTAAACTTAATGGGTGATATAAAGCCTTAACACTGTGGGCAGTTCTCCAGTGAACGGATCACATATTATGTATCCCGTTTTGTCCTCACTTCACCTAGTTGTACAGCGTTGGCATGCGCTTAGCTCTTTCCTGAGCGCGCGTAGTTTCAGTAGTGATTTAGGATAAGCATGATTGCCCACAGTAAAGTGGAACCAAACAAGGAAGGGTCCACAGTAAAGAGCGGGGCGGTGATCATATTGCGGAACCTGTACATGCTCATGTGTACTCAGGGGTAGAAATATGCCAAAATAAATTGAGCATACACACCTACAGGGTTCTTAACTATGCGGCTACATGTAACCGTTGTCGTGCTCATCACAACTAACGGCTCAGTCATCCGGGCTCGGAACGAGACTACACTGGTCGCGAAATATTTCACGATCTGCGGATGAAAGGCGCTTGTTTCTTTTTCTGGTGACAAAAATGCAAAAATAGCCCCAAAGAGGGAATTGACACATTTTGACGAAACATCTCGAATTTTTTAAGCCCATTCCTTTTTCTTTCCTTTAGGAAAGACTTCTTTGGGAAGGCCTAGGAGCAAGTGGAGAATCAATACCCGGTATAAAAGTCTCAAAGATTTCCCTCAATATTCATCTCTTGTTTATCTTTTGTCAATCCAACGGCCAAAGACGTTGAATCATGCTCAAGACCAAGACCACATCCACGAGCAGCCTTAATGGATTGCTCTCCCTTGTGGCGCGTTCACTTACTGGTGGCAGAAATTCTTTTAATCACGCCACGACAACTCCATCACCATTAGAATCAACATCACCATCGCCGACATCAACAACTCAAGGTTCTGATATTTTGACACCATCAACTATTCCACAACAGCCAATTTCGCTTGCTGGGAAAAAGGGTGATTTTGCGCCAACACCAGATCACTTCAAGTTCGCCTCCAAATTTGCAAGTTATGTGCACCATGGGGCAACGAGAACACCAGTTGTCAATTCTCTTATGGATTTCACTGATTCAGCATCTAGTTTGTCGTTGCTCCCGAGAAGACGCCTTTATGGGAACCCCTACGAGACGCTCAGCATCAAATCTGGTGACGACGCGATGATTGTTAGCCCTAATTTGGTGGGTGTCGCGGATGGCGTGTCTGGCTGGGAAAAGGTTCATGCGAACTCTGGTCTGTTTGCGCGCTCTTTTTTGGAGAATATTAGCAGAAACTTTACAGAGTTGTCTTATAAGCACTCTGACGACTTGCAGAAGATCACCGAGTCTGATTTGCGTGCCAAGTTGGATGATGCATACGAGGAGTCGCTCAAAGTGATGCACAATGAGAACTTTAAAGGATCGTCTACGTTGGTTGCCGGTATGATCATCGACAAAATGCTCAAGATTGTCAATATTGGCGACTCACGTATCTTTGTCATTAGAGGAGGCGAGATTGTCGAGTCGAATACGGAGCAGTACTTTGCCAACTTGTGCCCTCAACAGGTGGGCACCCAAGAGCAAGGTAAAGCACCATCTGAGGTTGTTCAGTTTCAAGACTTTGAGCTGGAGCAAGATGATTTGATTTTAGTTTGCTCCGACGGCGTTACTGACAATTTTTACCCTGATGAGATTTTGAAGGTGATTAACGACAAGATCAACATTGAGAAAACGAATTTGCAGGAAGTCTGTAATACTTTGCTGATAAAAGTGAAGCAAACTGCATTTGACAATTACTGTGTTACTCCATATGTTGAAAAGGTTAATGAGATCAGCTCAAGCTTCATCACAGGGGGAAAGCTCGATGACACATCAATATGCATTTCAAAGGTTCTACTTAATAATTAATATTTGGGTTTTATGGTTACTACATTATGGATATATATATGGTTGATTGGTCTGGTTATAGAAATACACACAAATAGTTGTATTATGTGGTTTTGTAGGTTGGTTGTTTCTTCCCTGCACATTCAGCTCAGTGCAATTTGTGTGGAAGGAAAAAGGAGATGTTCGCGAAAAAACGAAACCCAGCTTCACCTCACAATACACACAACAGTCCAGAACCCCATACGATGTCCGGTCTTGAGAGTAAGTTGCCTGCCCTGATCTTTTCACGGAGCTGCTAACAGTACTAACAATTTCTAGAATCCCTTTTCAACCTAAAAGTAAGCAGTGGTTGCTCTTGCTTTCCTCCCTTATCTAATCTAACGTGCCTTTCAGTTCACATCCAAGCAGCTCAACAGACAAGCCACTAAAGCGGGCAAGGAGGAAACTACAGAGAAAAACAAAGTAAAGAAGGTGAGTAGTGTGCATCTACTTTTGCGAAGTTACATCAACAATACTAACAGCAGATAACAGGCCTTGAAGGAGGGCAACGAGGACATTGCGAGACTGTATGCCCAAAATGCCATCCGCAAGTCCAACGAACGTCTCAACCTCCTCCGTCTCTCATCGAGGATTGACGCAGTAGCATCTCGCGTACAGACTGCTGTTACAATGAGGCAAGTCACAGGCAACATGACCAACGTCATTAAGGGAATGGACAAGGCATTGCAGACTATGAACCTGGAGCATATTTCTCTCGTGATGGAGAAGTTTGAACAGCAGTTTGAAGATTTGGATGCAACGGCGGAGTACTATGAGGGCGCAACTAACAACGCCACTGCACTGTCGACGCCTCAAGAGGAGGTTGACTTGTTGTTGAGTAAGGTGGCTGACGAAGCGGGACTGGAGATGAAGCACGACCTACCTGAGAAGGCTGCTGCTGAAGTGCCTGCTGTCAAGGCCCCTGTAACTGAGGAGAGAGAGGACAGACTCACTGAGAGATTGAGAGCCCTTAGATCGTGAACTTGAGCTCTCACCTGTTCTTTTTACCTTATGAGTATGTATTAGTAATCGTGGCCGTACCGGTTATCCCCTCCCCCTTCGTATCGGTGGTATCACACAATTATTTTAGCCTTTGTCTCTCTCTCTCTCTCTCTTACTTGACCAATCAGATTTTCGCTTTGATTGCTAGAAGAAATGGCTGGTGTGATCCCTGATGGAGAGTACGACATTGAAGTCTCAGAGACTTTGCTGGCGGACTTGAAGGGCACCAGGAGGAAAGGCTCTTCTAACCCTGACGAGATCCTGGCACTGAAGTGTGAGTAGACAGGAGAGGTGGTTCCTTACCAAGATGGTTCACAATGCTAACACTAATTGATAAGTTGATTCTGTCCCTGAATTTCTAGATACCTCAAAGACATCTGAACTTTTGAAGGATGACTCGAGTACTCAGAAGTTCCAGTTGAAAGTGGAGTCCACTGACGTGAGTATTGACCATCGTACCATTTTAGTGCATGTCGCATTACTAACACGGTGAAGCCCAACCACAACGCCTTGCTGTTCCAAGGCGAAAGACACACTGAAGACAAGCTCAACTGCATTCTTCTGTTCAACGACAAACTAAATGTCTTTGAACTCCATCAAGTTGACCAGCGGCTACTCACAACCTCACTCACCATTGACAAATCGGATCCACCACCCCCGAAGAGGAATGATGACTACGACACACACACACCAACACCAACACCAGCAGCACTTTCTGCAGCGCCCAGCCCGGCATCTACTAATACTGCCACTGATCAACCAAAGAGAAAGAAGCGGGCAAAGGAACCATCCATCTTTCAACCAAAGCGCCAAAAGACCCCCACTACAAGTATCTCTTCAGCGGGGACGCCCAAGACCACGAGATCAATGTCAACAAACTCTTCAGATGATGAGGTACCGTTAGGAAGAATCAAACTCCCGGCAAACAAGCCCCACATTGCATCATTCAATAAGCCAACAGCTCCGTCGCCTCTAAACCCAGCATTCGACGGGTCATTATCTGACAAGAAGGGTGCACTACTACCACCGCCCAGAAT
This sequence comes from Barnettozyma populi, assembly GCA_003706705.3. Classification (NCBI taxonomy): domain Eukaryota; kingdom Fungi; phylum Ascomycota; class Saccharomycetes; order Phaffomycetales; family Phaffomycetaceae; genus Barnettozyma; species Barnettozyma populi. The sequence continues at coordinate 395,627 of PPLZ03000001.1, forward strand.
GAGTGACATCAGTGGACGGGGAAAACCAGTGGCAGGGCAAGCTTTAACTGTTAACACACCACCTAACTCAAATGGATCATTACAGAGCCGATCCACCATCGCGGGGAAGAGACCACCCCCTCCGTCAAGTATCCCCACACCGACAGTGTCGAAATCAGCTCACTCTGAGGAGGACGAAGAACAGAATGATTTCAATTCATTTGTGGACGAGTTGGAAGAGGCTTTGAGCGATGAGAACGGTTTGTTTACGATAGAGAATGACAGCAAGCACATGATCAATAATAAGAGTGCGACTGTGCCCACATTGAGAGTTGAAGGTGTGAAGAACTTCAGAAGTTTGGCAGGGGTGGCTAATGACGACGACGAGGATCTGATAAGCACCAGTGAGGAGGAATAGTAACTAATATACTTCATAGACAGACCTACGGTTTTAAACCAGTGGATACAAGGTATACGTATCAAAATGATCTCTATCTAACGAGGCATACCCATACCTCTACCCGGTGGTGGGGCCATACCAGCGTTAGCTGACCCACTTTCTTTGTTTTTAATAGTCTCATCAACACTCAAAACCAGGATAGCAGCCTCAGTGGCACTCGACAGAGCATTGATCTTGACTAAAGATGGCTCCCAAATAAACGATTCGAAATTATTACCGATATCTTCCTTGTGGAAGTCGATACCGGCCCAGGTCTCTCCCTTTGCGTGTGCCATTCTCAACTTGTTCAGAAGGTCAGTGCCATCGAAGCCGGCGTTATCACACAGCTGTCTTGGAATCACTTCAAGAGCCTTAGCAAATGCACTAATGATTAACTGTTCCTTACCAGCAATGGTCTTGGAGTAGTCTCTCAAGTATTTTGAAATTTCCATCTCAACGGCACCACCACCAGCCACAACCTCGTTATTCTGAACTGTTCTTTTGACAATCATGATAGCATCATGAAGCGATCTCTCAACTTCGGCTATGACTTGCTCAGCACCACCCCTCAATATTAGGGTACATGTCTTAGCCTCAGGGCACCCCTTGAAAATGTTGTATCTCTCTGAACCAATCTGAACCTCCTCGAACTTGTCACAAGTACCAAGGTGTTGTTGTTGGATGTCTGAAGGAGTGGATTGTATAGAGCCACCCACAGCTTTAATCACTCTCTCCATGTCCTCTGACGCAACCCTACCAGCACAGAAGATGTTTCTGTCTGCAAAATACTGGGTGGCCAAGTCACCGATTGGCAATTTGGACAACACAACATTGGCACCAGATTCCTCAATAAGTTTCAACTTGTTCAAGATGATGTTCCACTCCGCATCGACAATCTGTTGGTATTCCGCAACCTTCTCCACTCTAACCTCAGCATTGTCCTTCTCTGCCTTCAGCTCCAACTCGACATTCAAACTCAAGATCTTAGGGTTAGTGAATTGTTTTGGCTGTTGTTCGAAGCCAGCATACGAAAAAGTCTTTTTAAAAGCAACACCGTTGATGAAGAGGGAATCCTCAACACCACCACCTGGCACCTTCTTGATACCAATCAACTTGTCATTCAAATCACCTTGGTCTAGAGTCTGGACAGCATCCACAACCATCTTGACAAAGAAGTCGGAGTTGCTGTTAATCAACTTAGATGACATGGCAGTTCTGGCACAACGCTCAAGCAACTCTCGGTACTCTTCAGGACTGATCTTTTCCTTCTCAATCTTCACAGCCAACTCCCTAATTTTCTTTAAAGCCAAAGAGACTGCCTTTCTGTAACCTTTGGTAATGATATGGGAAGAAATGCCCTCCTCAATAAAGCCCTTAGACTCTCTCAACAACTCACCAGCAATAATGGTCACTGAGGTGGTACCGTCGCCAACTTCAGCATCCTGTGATCTGGAAATGTCCACAAGGATCTGTGCTGCTGGATGCACAACATCGAGAAGTTTCAAGATAGTAGCACCATCATTGGAAATTGTTGTCTTACCATTGGAGCTAACAATCAAGATATCAGAGCCCAGTGGGCCTAGAGTTGGCTTCAGAGTGTCCTGGATGGCAACACAAGCATTGATGTTGGAAATGATTTGGCCCCTACCTTGGGAGGTATCGGTTCCTTCTTTGAGTACAACGACAGTTGGTGTCTGACCGCCAAAATTCATTGTGGAATTGTGTTTAAAGGATGAGATGGGCAGATGATCAGGAACTGATTGGTGGCGAAAACTATTTCGTGTTTTGGTGTTCCGTTCTCGAATCTTTTTGGCTACGCTGAAAAAAAAGCCATCACTTACCACAGAGAGATCCGAGGTCTAGTCACATGACGAGTCATGTGCATTGATTAGCGTAAACTCTTATAATTCATATTGGGCCTGTGTCTAAAGGATGTCCAGAGAGCCAAATACTAGGAAATAGCACCCACAACCTAGTTAAGTGTTATTCTGAAGGTTTCATCCACTTTAGTTGAGTATGGAAGAGGTTTGTAATGTATGTAATGTATGTAGCCTTCACAGTAAAAGTCAAAACCATTCAATTATTTGATATCAATGGTATAAAATGATCTAAGTGCGAGCTCAGCTGTATTGCTCGATATAGTTCCTCTTGATTGCGGTGAGGCGAGACCAGGAACAGAGTAAATTGAATAAAATACTTCTGGGAATGAACTACCTAGGAAGCCATCACGTAAATTACTGTTAAAATTGTAGGACCTGTTTACGGTGTTGCAAGGATACTGTTCGTAAGTACAGAGTCTATTTCCTAGTTTGGGTGACATCATAGGACTTGTATGGTGGGCAACCCCTTGATTAGGATTCAAACGGGTAGCGTGTACTATGTATGCGTCGAGAGAGGTGGTTGTGGCAGCCGAGATATATAGGTAGATGAACGCAAGTCAGGTAAGCAAGATAGACTAGGCACATCCATCCCTGGCTGATTTTCATTTGGGACAGAGGCAACAGAGACGGTCAACAACGACTAAATCCTAACCTACACAATTGTCATAATCCGTTATTATCCGTTAGTCATTAGAATAATTAAGCCCAGTGCCTTCTCATATTCATTATCACACGTCACTGCTCAAATCTACATTCTCAAGAACTCTATCCAGTTGTGAGAAATCAAAAGAGTCTATACTTCCAAAGTCCGTAATTGCTACAACATTACTCAGCTGCTCAAACACGAGATCATCTTCAGATAGCTGCTGGTTACTCTCTTGGTTGTTGCGACTCCCGGTGAGGTTAATGATGTTGCCATTGGGGCATCCTGTTGGAGCTGTGGGAAGCGTACTATACGTAGGGGGAGCTGTATAGTTCTCAGTCGATTCCTCATAGCTCGGAGGCTCATCGGTGGCCATTAATACGGTGTCTTTATGTGCTCGAAGTCGTAGCGTTGATCTCATCAAGACGGGTTTAAGAGTTGGTGTGTAAAAGGAAGCGGCTTTCTTTTCTGATGACACCAAAACCCTCGCGAAACATCTTTGCGCCACTTTCGCGAAGAATCTATCAACAGTCAAAAAGGTAAACAAAGCCAAATAAATCACTTCTCTATAAACCGGAAGGTCAACAAAATTGCCAATGCCAGACTTTGAGTCCGCTGTTCGCACGCTAAACCAGAGTGCTGAATCACTCAAGACACTTTACTTTAGGCCACCAGGGATATTCACTAATGCCCTTGTCCTGAAACCGGACATCACAACTTTGTTACGAGATGCTGATGCCCATGAATCCTCACTCTACAACGTGGATCGCAACGGCATCGCAGAGCGTAAAGATGGGAGTCGTGGGGTAGTAGACTCTTTGAATGAGGAGTTTAACCAATTGGAGTACCAACAGCTGAATGATACTTTGGATAACCAAGATGGTTTAGAAACTGCCCCCAAACCAGCAGTGTTGTTTGTCCCCAGGGACGTAGAGAGTAATCTACCTGAGATCAACAGGGGGGTGAAGAACCTTTTGAGCACATTCAATGAGGAGAAATTGTCCGAATACGAGTTTGAAGCGCTATGTTCCACTGTGAGGCAGTTGCTCGCCAAGTAGTGAGTTAAATGCCAAATCCATTGTTCTATAAACGCATTACTGACAAACACGCACAGCCCAGTTAACGAAATGGAAGAGGAACTCCAACAATATGAGCAAAGCTTTTATGCACTGTCAAAGCAGATATCAAAAAACGAACAGACACTAGAGAACCAAAAAAGACTCTTGTCGCAGATGAACACCTCTGTCAGCGACAGGCGACTCAGTGCAAATAGGCAAATATCTAAAAACCGACGCAAACGAACTGCAGAAGAGCTCATTATTGACGAAGAAGAGGAGATACGAAGACTTCAAGCTGAGTTGGAGAAGCTGTCTGGAGAGGTAAGTACAAGAATCTTGAAATTCAACTAAAAACCGTACTAACAAAACACCAAGCAGAACATAACAACAGCGGAGCAGATGGATGTTGATTGATAAAAATGACCAACTTTTCACGATGACCTTCATCTGTATTGTAGCCATCAACCAAGCTCTCAAGTTCACTTTTTGCCGAACTCGGGGGCAATTTTCTTTGTGTTAAAAAATCAAAAACCTCCAACTTTTTCAACTTACTTAGATCAGGTACCCTAAAAGAAAGCAAATAGGCGCTGTTATTCATAAAATCTGCTGCCACGATCCATCAAATCAATATTCAGACCAAAACTACTGTCACAGCTGAACAAAACCCACCCGGTCATATTCAGCGTCATATTTTAACTCAACGTTGAACCAACATATAGTGGCTATCATCAACAGCAAGAACTCTCCACAAGTCATCAATGTCATCTTCAGGCGGCCACAATGGCTCTGGTACTGACCTATACTCAACAACCACACGGTTTTCCAAGGCTGTGTCAGCCACAGCTTCGGTGTTAATTAATGAAGGTTCCAACGATGCCTTGTTATCCAGCAGCTCTTACAAGAAGGCAATCCGTGATTCTCTTAGCTCTAAACACTCTCTTAACTTAGCCAAAAGACGACCAGAGAGTGTTGATCTATTTAAGAACAGATACACTGACTCATCTGCTGAATACTATAAAGCTGCATTCAAGACATCTAAAGCTGCATTCAAGTTGTTGACCCACATACCAGATGAACTACTTGATGAGGTACCTGATGAGAAGACAACCTCCGCATTCACTTTGTTTCAAGGATTTAATGCTTCTTTGCCCGCTATTGATGAGGAGATTGAACTGACCAAGAATCTGGGCAATAGTGACGCCTTCATGAAAAAGCTGACAGAGAGTAAAAACGATGATAATGAAAATGATGAAGAACTACATTTCAAACTACCTAACGGTATCACAGTGGATAAGATTAACGATTCATACTCAACCAACAAGTTGGCTTTCTACAAAGACCAGCTCAGCAATAACTTGGATCTGCTGGAAATCAGAAAGAATCTAGCTGCAAGTGAAATCATGGAGATTGATAACAAGATTTCCAAACTTCAAGAGTTGAGAAAATTGGTATTCAAAAGAGTTGCAAAGTTTGAACAGAATGAGCTGTTTCTAGAGCATCATTTGGAGGATGTTAATGACAGAATCCAGATGATCAAAGACTACAACATTGAGAGACCAGACGAAGATGAGATTAATGATAGAAATGAAGAACAGAAGGAAGAACAGAATACAGAGAAGAGTGAAACTGATGAAGATGGAGTGGATGAAGAGGCTTACGACAAACCATTACTATCACAGAGCATATATGGCAAACTTCAACAGAAACCTCCAAACTCATCGAGCAGCAGAAAACCTTCGAAATTCAGAAAAAAATCACGCACATCAAGGAAGACCACCCCAACATTACAACAATATTATGAACCGGGTTCGGAGATTAGAATCATCAAAGCACATGATGAAGTTATCACGACTTTTGATTTTGATATCCCCTTTGGCACTTTGGTTACTGCGTCTCTTGACAACACAGTTAAAGTTTGGGATCTAAGTAAAGGGAAGTGTCATGGACATCTAGACGGACACAATGCTGCTGTAACATCAATGCAGATGGATGACACAATTGTCGTTACTGGATCATTGGACGCCACATTGAAACTATGGGATTTGACCAAGGTGGAGTTCGGATCAAGAGATGACACCCCGTTGGTCTTCTCTTTTGAAAGTCACATTGATGAGATCACTGCATTGAGTTTCCATAATTACAACCTGGTGAGTGGGTCTCAAGATAGAACCATCCGACAATGGGACATGCAGACTGGTCACTGCCTGCAGACGATTGATATTCTCTGGGCGTCACAGGCGAATGCTTCTTCAAATTTGGATCTTTGGGTTCATGTTGATAAGGCGACACCTTTCATTGGCGCCTTACAGACCTATGATGCTGCTTTAGCCACTGGAACCTCTGATGGTATGGTGAGACTTTGGGATTTAAGATCAGGCGAGGTTGTGAGAACGTTGGTTGGCCATACTGGACCAGTCACTGCACTACAGTTCGATGACAGGCATCTAGCCACAGGAAGCACAGATAGATCCATTAGAATTTGGGATTTGAGGACTGGTGGAATCCACGACGCTTTTGCATATGAATCCCCAATCTCATCGCTTCAGTTTGATCACAGACGAATTGTTTCTTCCAACAACGAAAACACTGTCAAAGTCTATGATCGCATAGAAGAGAAACACTCTTCATGTGGCGGTATAAATCCCGATGACAAAGTGATCAAGTACGTACGTTATAAGGAGGGCTATCTTGTTGAGGGAAGAATAGATGGTAAGATTGGGGTGTGGGCGATTTAAGCATTTTATGAAACCTGTATATAAACGATTAATACGCAACTACACCAATGTGACGTACAAATCTACTTGATATATTCATTTGCTTAAAACCCACTACCAGGAACTCTAGCTATCAGCAGTAATCACAAGGTCCTTCTGCTTCTTCTTCAATTCAACCAAGTGCTTTTCGAACTCCTCCTTGGAAACACCAGCGCTCCATTTCAAACCGTAAGCGTAGTGATCTTCTGGAACAAACGTCTGACCCTTTTGACCATAAACCTGTTCTCTGTAAGAACCACCCGGAACAGCATATTCCTTCTGTGCCAAACCTCTCTTTTGCAGTTCTGGAATCAAAAGGTCCACAATACTCTCAAAGTTCTCTGGAGAAACAAGATTGGTAAAGTTAAACCCATCAATGCCAGATCTAGCAACAAAATCCTCCAACTCGTCAGCAACCTCTTCAGGAGAGCCAACAATCATACTGTGGTGATGGTCAACGACAAATTTTCTGGTGATCTTTTCATTAGGGAACGCCTCGGCGAATGGCTTGGCGTAGTTTCTAATGTCCTCGTGCTTACTTTTAGTCAAGTCCTCGTCCCACTCAGCCTTCGCCAAATCACAAGCACCACCACCAATGTGCACCTGAATACCTTCATCATCCTGATACTTCTTGATCTCTTCAGCTAGCTCATGGGCCTCCTTAGAGGTCTTGCCGACAACAACACTGGTAATGGTGACGAACTTGATAGAGCCCTTCTTTCTGCCATATTTCTCCAGAGCTATGTTCTCGATCTTGGCCTTCTTCTCCTTGAGTTCCTCTGGACCTCTGCCCGCAATGAAGATGACTTCGGCGTGCTTGGCACCAAGTTCAATACCCTTTGGAGATGTCCCGGCCTGGATGATCAATGGGATTCTCTGTGGAGATGGTTCAGTGATCTGTGGACCTGGCACCTTAAAGTACTTACCATCGAAATTGATCTCTCTGATGGCGTCTGGGTCAGAGAAAATACCCCTTTCTTTGTCATATACCACACCGTCGTCTCTCCAAGAACTCAACAGCAACTCATAAAACACTTGGAGGTACTCATCGGTCTTCTCATATCTCGAAGCCTTATCTGGCAATTCACCAATTAGCTGTCTCCCTGCAGATGGCAAGAACGAGGTGACAACATTCCAGCCAATTCTTCCACCACTCAAGTGGTCCAAAGTGGCCATTCTTCTGGCAAAGTGGTATGGGTGCTCACTCAATGTGGAACAAGTGATACCAACACTAACATTCTTAGTTGAGATGGCAATGGCAGATAAGTAGGCAGTTGGGTCGTTCTTTGGGAAGTTGTTACCTGATCTGGCGGCTTCTGCAAAATTGTACGGTCCACCATAGCCTTCTGACTTATACCCTCCGTAATAGGAAAGAGAGTCGCCAATAAACAGCCCGTGGACTTTACCACGTTCGGCAATCTGTGCCAGTTTAACCCAGTACTCAGGCTTGGTGTAGTTTCTGGACTCATCACGGGGATTCCTCCACTGGCCTGGGGCGTGAAGCACTGGGGTGAATGCCTGAAAGAAGTTGATGACTAGTGGAGAGGGGTTCTCCACCTTTTGATAGGATCTCTTCTGTTTCTTGTTATCTGGCTGAGTCATTGCAAGAAGTGTGGGTGGTTTCTGCTCTCTGATTCCAATTTCTAACGGTGACGAGTTCAATTTTAGAAACTGAGGCTGGCTTTATACCGTGATTTAGTCGATGGGCGGACTGTGGCTGCTATACTCTCCACACCTCGAACCGCGATATCTTAACGAGGAAATGGGTTCCTCCTGGAGTGGGACGAGGAGACCCTTCTTGGCACCACAGATCTAATGATAAGATGCTATTCGCACACGAACAGCAACCAAAGAGCATGTTGGTGTCTGTGGACAGCTACAGGTACCACTGTGTGTCTTTGTGTCACTCACGGTGTTTCTCAGTATAGTTATCCAAGCGCCGTCGAGAGCCAACGACATTGATTACTAAGCAACATTGGGTATAGGGCATAGGCAGTAATCACGTGATGAGGCGAGCGACAATGCTTCTTCATCGTCTGACACCAACTTGGAGTAAAAGGACATCAGCGAGGTCTAAATGAAGCAATGGGAATGGGGTGCGCCTCACTAAATTCAGGGGAACAGAGTGCTACCCTTTGTTTAAGTAACATACCTCTCGACCTTTATAATAGTACTCTCAGTCAGGTGCGTTATTATTCTCTAGCGTAACAGGAAAGCAGGAACCATCACCGCATAAATCTCTCTTAATTTCACTGATGGCATAGTTAATCAAGTTCTTGGTTCCCGACGAACTCTTGATGCGTTTTCTAGAAACTTGAATGTGGTATCCATCAGTGATCAGATCTACTTACTACATTGGGGTTATGGAACGCCACTAAGGAAACAAGGAGGGTAACCTATCCGAAGCACATGTAAAAACTCGCAGACACTACTGGTAGAGGGAGGTACTTTCCGCCAGTAAGCCCAACCACCATATCATTGAACAATGGTAGATCTTGACGGTTTTGTCAAGCCAGGGCAGAAGTACTACACTGCTATTGGTCTTGAAGGCTCTGCTAACAAACTTGGAGTGGGCATAATACGACATCAATTGGGCCCACTATCACAAGCTAACAGAGCTGAGGTCCTCTCCAACATCAGAGATACGTACATCACACCACCGGGAGAAGGATTTCTTCCGCGTGATACTGCTCGTCATCATAGAAACTGGGTAGTTAGACTGATCAAGAGTTCACTGGATGAGGCTGGGGTGACTAAAGAAGAGCTGGACTGCATCTGTTTCACTAAGGGCCCCGGGATGGGTGCCCCATTGCAGAGCGTCGTAATTGCGGCAAGAACGCTGAGCCAGCTGTGGGATGTCCCATTGATTGGGGTGAATCATTGTATTGGTCATATTGAAATGGGCAGGGAGATCACTGGTGCTGATAACCCCGTTGTCCTATACGTCAGTGGTGGTAACACTCAAGTCATTGCCTACAGCAACCAGAGATACCGGATCTTCGGTGAGACTCTGGACATCGCTATTGGTAACTGTCTAGATAGATTTGCTAGAACGCTGAAGATCCCCAATGATCCAAGTCCTGGCTACAACATTGAACAGCTGGCCAGAAAGGGTTCGAAGTTTGTCGAACTGCCTTACACTGTGAAAGGGATGGACCTGAGTATGAGTGGTATCTTGGGCTATGTCGATCAGCTTGCCAATGACTTGTTCAAAAAGAACTATGCCAATAAGATCGTCTTTGACAAGCAGACCAAGGAACCAAACTTCACAGTTGAAGATTTGTGTTTCTCTTTGCAAGAGTGTCTGTTTGCGATGCTAGTGGAGATTACAGAGAGAGCAATGGCCCATGTTAACACAAACCAGGTGCTGATTGTGGGTGGCGTGGGCTGCAACGAGAGATTACAAAAGATGATGGAACAGATGGTTATTGACAGAAGAGGATCAATCTTTGCGACTGATGAGAGATTTTGTATTGACAATGGCATTATGATTGCCCATGCTGGCTTGTTGGAGTACCGCATGGGTACAAAGTTTGGTCTGAAGGAGACAGTATGCACGCAGAAGTTCCGTACTGATGAAGTTCATGTTTGTTGGAGAGATTAACGGCATCGGTTCATGATCCACTAGTGTGTAGCTTTGAGAATACTTTTATATCATTTACACTGTGTTCAGCAACACTTATACTTGTAGAAGATTATCTATGTCAGGCTATCTATTGATTTTTTCGTGTGAGGTGTGGAAACAAAGAAAATTGTACAAATCACTTTAACTGCGTTGTTAACCGCAACTAACTAAACTCAAGCAACCAAAAGAACCAGCCATGGTCTCCAGAAAGTCTCGAATTCTCGCACTGAGTGCCACACTTCTTACAATCATGTTCATCTTCATCACCACGCACAGAACCCCAACAGCACTCTCAAGGACATCGTCTCAATATGTGGAGAACAGTGGGAAGACACCAGGCACTGGTAGCAGCGTTGACGAGAAACTTTTTAGGACCAACGAGGAGAAAATGAAGCAAGATATCAAAAAGGCGAAGGAGGAAGAACTTGCAGCAGCATTAGCACCTGCCAAACACTCTAAACAGAAGGACGGTGCGGCTGTTGCAGGAGACTCCTCTGTCAAGCAGCCAGAGGGTAAAGCAGAGGTGTTTGATCCAGCGCTGGAATTCCAGAGCATCATGCGCCTCTCTCCAGTGGTTATCTTCTCCAAAACATACTGTGGCTACTCCAAGGCTTTGAAGAACCTCCTGAAGGCTGAGTACGAGATTGTTCCATCCGCCACTATAGTCGAGTTGGACAAGCACGAAGAAGGTCGTGCCCTTCAAGATTACCTCGCTGAAAAGTCTGGCAGAAAGACTGTTCCTAACCTGTTCATCAACGGGATCTCTAGAGGAGGCTCTGATGAGATGAAAGCCCTTCATGCCGAGGGTCAATTACTCTCCAGTTTGAGCAACTGGGGTGAGAAGAACATCAAGGTTTCTAAGATCAACGCTCCTTCAAACAGTTGAAAAGTAATGAAACGAGTTTATCTGTCCTATTGTAGCGCCGTGTACTCTTCTACTGGCTGTCAATGATTGAAATGCTCTTGCGATTGAGAGCGAGTGCTGGATCAAGGTAGCAATAAAGATACAAGTGCTATCAAAAAGGTTATAAACCTCAGACAATCAAGGGTGTTCATTCATTGGTACACACTAACGTGTAGAAGTTGAGCTCACAAATGAGACCTTTGTTTTCAATCCTGCAAATAACTTTACGTCAACCCTAGACAATGATACATCTAAGACTCTACATATTTAGGTAGAGGTACGAGTTCCTTATCGCTATACATAAATAAGGAGCCCTAGTCACATGACCATACCATAAGCCCTATAAGCATCCTGACACCAACAAAAATGCTGCCCTGCTCAAAACTGCGATCCACGCGAAATATTCGGAAATCCAAACTTTCCACATCTTTTAGCACGATGACATAATCACATAATAGAGATTCTTGGACCCAATATGGAAATTTTCGCGTAAAATATGTGGAAAGTTCGAAAAGGTTTTGCAGTAAAATTTTCAAAATTGAAGGTCTGTTGTTTCCATCAACTTAACACAGGACAACTAACAAGATGGCTTCTGAATTGACTGTTCAATCCGAACGTGCTTTCCAAAAAGTAGGTAAACTGAATCACAAATGGATACGCAGAGATGACAATGTTACGGCTTACAGATAGAGAGTTAAGACAAATGGGCATCATACATTTTGAAAGAGTTTCAACTCAAATCACTCAGCAGCACATCGGTTCGTTCAAGAATACCTCAAGATAGGATATCTCAAAGCTTCAAAGTCATCATTCCAAGCTCACCACAACTTATAAGGATCATGAATGGACTTCTATGTATCATCAGTATCTTTGTCATTCACTAGACTTGAATCATTCATAGCCACTTCTGTACAGCTTTTAAGAATATAATCTAAACATCATCATCAACATCATCATATCCATTGAACGAGTTACTGTGCAGTTACTAACATTTGATTACTAGCAACCACACATCTTCACCAACCCAAAGGCTAAGGCCAACCGTAAGACCAAGAGATGGTATAAGGATGTCGGCTTGGGTTACAAGACCCCAAAGGCTGCCATTGAGGGTTCATACATTGACAAGAAGTGCCCATTCGTCGGTGATGTCTCCATCAGAGGTAGAATCTTGACTGGTACTGTTATCTCCACTAAGATGCACCGTACTATCATCATCAGAAGAGACTACTTGCACTACGTTACCAAATACAACAGATACGAGAAGCGTCACAAAAACTTGGCTGCTCACGTTTCCCCAGCTTTCCGTGTTGAGGAGGGTGACTTGGTTACCGTTGGTCAATGTAGACCACTATCCAAGACCGTCAGATTCAACGTCTTGAAGGTTCAATCTGCCGGTGGTAAGGCTAACAAGAAGTTCTCTAAGTTCTAAAGTTAATTATGTATTTAGTTGAGCAAATATAATAGTTTTGAAGGTTAACGAAATAATGAGTAACTAACTACGTGAAATATCACAATAATAAAAAGCCCATTTGATGTTAGAAAGATTCAAAATACATATTAGGAAAAAATCTTATCCTGTTCATTGTTCATCTCCATGTGACATACTCGTCATTACCTCTAGCAGAGTTATTGATCGCTGCGTTGGCAATGTTCTCAGCATTTGGAGTGACCTCTTCTTGCTTGGCAGTGTCAAAGTGCTGTAACACAACAGGCAACGTGATGGTGACACCATTACGGTGTGCCTCCTGTATAGCCTCCTGTAGTAGGACCTGGCATATGTCATTTATATCCTTGTTCTTCTTGTCTCTGACACTAGCCTTCATTCTAGTGAAGGCAACCTTGAAGTCCTCACCATTCCAGTACGTCTTCGGATGTTGTGCAGCTAAGGCTGCCCAGTCTTCATCAGTCGGTGGCACCTGTCCAAGTTCTTGGATTTTGCTTAACAACCAAACCTTGTCATCCAGAACAAGTTTATCAGCTCTCTGTAGAGCCTCCCTCTTCAAAAGCTTACCCCACTTGTATCTGCATTGAATTCTGGATCTGGCGCCACCCATCTTTTCGCTTATGATGGTCCAGTTATGGGTTGGAACAGCAATTCCAGCTTCTCTCTGCTCAGCCTCAAACAGTCTCACAATACTAGCCAACCTCTCCTCCTCTTCAGGCGTCCACTTATTGACAGATCTATTGTTACCACACTTGATGTAGTTTCTGTATCTATCTCTGCAATCCTCTGGCATTCTACCTAAAATGACACCGATCTCCTTCCAAGACTTGGATTTCTCCACTGACAATCTGGCTAAAGTCTCATCATCTTCTGTCGACCATTTACCACGCACTTCGAAAATGTGGTAAGATCTTCTGACATGTTTGTAGATAGAGGCTCTAGTTCTCCCTGGAAGCACCTGGTGGAGGAGATCCCAAAGAACTTCTCTTTTACGTTCATTTGCCCAAATTCTTTCACAAAGCTCTCTTCTGTTCAGACCGTGAATGGCGCAGAAATCAATCAAGAACTTATCGATGGCCTCAATCTCCTGTTTGTTAAACGACCTAGCCTTGGTGGTTTGTGTGCGTGCCCAGCCCGCAGTTCTGTCCTGGGCACTTTGCTTGGATACAGCTTGTTTTGCTTCTGTCTTGTTACTAGTCAATTGATCAGTGGTATTCCCCTGAGCTTGATCATGAGCTGCTTCCGCAGCTTGAATAATCGTGTTGGCCAATTCTTGACTATCAGTTGGGTGCTGAATGTACTGTTGAATACTTGCACTCACATCCTGAGCCATCTGGTTTGCATCCATAATAGCAGCACGCACTAATTGCTCATGATCTGTTGTATCATCAATATTCGCCAACTCTGGATCAACATCGATGTTTCCCTTTTTTTTCTGTTTCTTGATCTTCTTTTTGTCTGATCTGGCCAGCTGTGACTCGGCAGATTGTGGCTCCTCATCCGCATTTTGAAGTTGCTCGGTATCCAAAAAGGAGTTCCAATGCTGAAACTCGTTACCATCGTCATTGTTGAAAGACTTCTTTCTCTTTTTTGACGTAGTGTTGCCTGGGTTACCTGGCTCTCCATTATCCAAATCCCCAGCGACATATTTCATCACAGCAGCCTCAACGTCTCTGCTACTGTCATCCTTTTTCTCATCAGAAAATTCGAGCTTCTTCTTAGTCTTGTCTTTCTTTTTCAGATCGAGAAGAGCTCTGGCACCTTCAGAGTAGTCGCTTGACATACTTTACAATCAAAACAAAGACAACAACAAAGGAGGCGTAACAACTATGAACTCAATTAGCTCACGGGGTCTTCAAATAGGGTCACTCGGATACGTGAACTTGAACAAAGCCCAAACTAGTGAGAAACAACTTTGTGAAGTGGCTTTATAGCAAAATTAAAGTGCGGTTGTGAACTGTGTGTTACCCGTTCTTTATTGTTATTGGAAGGGTAAGTGTAGTGATCTCTGTTTTTCTTTAAGAATTTTTATATTGATTTGTGGAGCCCTCGGAAATCATGTCCTCGGTTTACTTCTGTCTATAAACGTGGAGTAAACACGGAATTGCAAAGTCTCGAATCTAACATATGTATTCAATATCGTTCGATTAGGTTATGTATCACTCTGGAATAGTGTTCATGCTGTCTATTTTAGATTTGGAGCTTTTAACAATTGCCAAAAGGTTGTTGTAAGCATCATCATGGTCCAGGTAGTTGAAGTCAACACGAATGTAGTGGATCAACTCTGTGATACAATCAAGGGATTCCCCAACAACGCTTAAGTTCTTGTCTTTATTTAACGAATTGTCAGCTTTTTTAATACTCTGCATGGTTCTACCATTGTAGTTCTTGTAAAGTTCAATAATGTTGGCTTCATAGTGAATTGCAAGTTGTGGAAAATTCGATTTCAAGATCAAGAGGCCCTTTGTAATGGCCACAAGTGTTAGTAAAGAATCACTGGCAACAAAGGTCTTATCTCCCACAACAATAGAGCGTCTATGGGAGCTCTCCTTCTTTGTTCCATTGGAGTTTTCAGACGGCTTGTTTCGTAGATGCAGTAGATCGTTTTTCCAGTCATTTCCAAAGTCCAAGTTTTCATTCTTGACAATGTTATTGACAGTTTCCTGCAGCTGGTAGGTTACAATCAGTGGCTTCCATTCTTCGCCTTCAATAGCCTTAGCAATCTTCTTCAAGTTTGAGTTATGCAGGGTATTGTTAAAGTTCCTGATTTGTTCATTCAGCTCAGCTGGCAACTTCTGGAAGTTTAAGCCTGAGATATTCTCACACTCAGTTAAAAAAACAGACAAAATGTAAAAGAACCTCAAGAAAAAATCGATTCTCAAATTGGCGTTAATCTCGTGTCTCACATGGATAATCTTTGAGGTTCTCAGTTGGACTAACTGAATGCTAGAATGAATAGATTCTCTGATATCCAAATTAGGAATGGCAGCTGGATCAATCTCCGTATTATTCAATGTCAAATCCAACAAGAGCTTTTGATGCACAGTCAATCTTCTCAATCCTTCAGATACAGACGTAAATATTTTGATCAACATGTCCTCAAATTCACGTGGGGTCATTGTCCTGATTAACGTAGTCAGGTTTTTTCCCGTAGTAGCTTTATTGACGTTTGTATTGTTCGTAGTTGTGGTAGTGGTAGAAGGTGATGAATCTCCTGCAGATGGAGCGGCGGGCTCTGCTTCTTCTTCACCTGGAAGAAAGGTTCGGACAATATTCTTCATATCGTTAACAGCTTGGTCACCATAAGATCTGAAAGCAGACGATAGTTCCCCTGATTTGACGAGACTTTGAATGTACCCATTGAGCTGCGATTTGAAGGCAGGATCAATGTTTCTTTTATAATTGTCGTTAGAAACTAATCTCTCCAAAGTTCTCTCAAAGCTGATGTCCTCATGGTGCTGTCTCAAGTCAGCAAGCAGGAAGAAGACAAACATTTTGGATACTGATTGCCCCGTGGAAGATCTCAAAGATGCTAGCTTTCCACGAATAGGCTCCAACACAGCCAGATTCTTCAAATTTTGCAATTTGTAAGGCCAGTTGTATTCATTAGATGGATCTTCACCTCTGATCAAGCTCTCAATAGCATCACATTTGTACAAACATCTATCATATTCACCTTGAAGAAACAACGAGTGAGAAACTTCATACTCCACCATTATAGTCTTGATCTGTAATAAAGCCTGTTCTAATTTTGACACATTGTCTCTCTTATTCTGAAGATTAATCCTCTTCTGATTCTGTTCGATCTTGCTCGTTCTCAATTCACTAAGTTTCTGCTTCAACGTGGCAATCATATTCAAAGTCTCCAAGTTCTTCTTGTTGATATCACTTAATTCATTCAAGGCGTCGAAGAATGATCCAGATGAATTGGAGATCTCTTCAACCAACTTCACCTCGATAGTATCTAGATAGTTGGATAGTTTATCCTGGAGAGACTCATTAATATCGCTCAAGTCATTATTTTCTGTCACCACCTTGAATATTCTTGGATCATCCAGATTGAAGTCACTACTGAAGAAAATCTCAGGGATGGTGCTTACACCTTCATTATCCAGTTTCTGGTTTGTCAATTTCTTCAAGTTACTAAGATTTACCATCTTGCTTGAATTGTGTTTGTCGTACTCTTTGCCAATGTCCTTCATGTAAGCCTGTAGTTCTTCCTTGGGGACCTTCTCCAACTTGGTCAATTGAATGAGTGGAATATCCTTTTGAGTGGGTAGTGGGATGTTTATGTTGCTCTTCTGGTTTCTTGGACCGGCATGTGGGTTCAAAGAGGAAGGTTGCCTCTGACGTCTGGCATCCACGTCAGCAATCAACTCGTAAATGGAGTTAGGACCTAACGGACTAACTGTCTGAGTGGAGAGCTTGTTGAGCCCAAGCGATGGAAGACTATCATCAAAACTGGGACGGAAGCTTGATGTGAATATGGATGACGATTCAAAACTTCTTCTTGAGTAAGCTCCCCCAGAGAGCACACTATTACTTCTGCCACTGAAGCTCGCAAGATCGTCATTGAGGTTCAATGAGGTGTCATCATCATTCTCGTCGTTGGTATCGTGAAGAGTGGTCTCTAGTGAGTTAACGCTGTGGGTTTCTGTGCTTCCGGGTGTCTCCACAGTGAGCTCAATCTGGTCTGTTAACCGAGAAGTCATTTGAGGCACCGTTGGTTGTACGCTGTCCTTTCTGTGTTTGGAGCTGTTTGTTTTGTTTTGGATAGAACCCGCGAACGAAAACACCTACTAGCATTTCGCCTGGAATCACTTGGCTTAGCTTCAGGCAACTACACGCTTCCAAAGCACAGCATCAATTCATTCATTAAACATGTAACTATTCTCGAAGCCCTTCCTTAACCCCAATACAACAAAAACAGACTGGAAATTAAAAAGCTTCCAAATGGAATTTTTCAACAACAGACAAGCCAAAAGATCACACTCAATTCATTTCTTCCAGTTCTTCAAAAAGCCAAAGCCCAAGGGCTTCCCTTTACCTTCTTCATCCTCACTATCCCCACTAAAGTCTTCTTCATGATGACAGATAGTTGTTTTACCAAATTCCTTCTCTAGTTCGTTCATTGGGCTCCCAACGATACTGCTATTTCCTGAACTTAGCACATTGGACAAGTTATTGCTGTTAGGTGGCGTCGAAGAAGGAGCAAAATAACCATGTGCAGCAACATCGCTCAGTGAAGCGTAACTTGGTGAAGAGCCCATCTTGGTCAAATTGTCGTTTAAATTGGAAGCCTTGCTCCCTATGGATGATGAAGTAGATGGGTTAGACAAAAGTGTCGAGTTAAAAGGTTGTGATTGCGTTTCCTCTTCAAAGTCAGATTCTGAATCAGAGTTATTGAATTGGAAATTGGAATTAGAGCGATTTTTGACCAGTCCCGACGAGAGTTGTGGATGCGTCGGAGCAATTATCGGCGACTGGACTGGAGTACCCACATTCGAACCATTGGACCGCACAGTTGGATCAATGAAGTGGGGCGGCCCTGGCACTTCCTCAAGTGCAAAATCAGGAGCATCAACATTCTCGACGTTAGACCCCAAGACAATATCTTCTGGAACGTCAACCATTGACACCCCTTCCAGATGTTGAGGAGTGTCTTGGTAATCAAATTGATTGGCATCAAGGAAGGCATTACATTGGTCCTCGTTGCCAATGAACACAGAGTTGTAGTCATAATGGTAGTTGTAGCCTCTGGACGTATTGGTGTTGTGTGATAGGGCAAACTTCTCGTCCTCTTCATCGTCAGAACAGTTTTTTAGAGTGGTGGCCGGCAGCCATTCTATGGTCTGGATTGGTTTTGGTTGTAGCCTGGTCCCTTGTATGGAATCTGACCCGCTCTTCGTGTCATCAGAGTCTTGTAATGAGTTCATGGCTATTTGGTTAGTCCCATGTAGCTGAGTGCTTGAGGGGGACTTTACCATCAAAAAGAATCCACCTTCGTCATCAGAGTCGTCATCATTGTCATCATCATCATCATCAGCATCATTGGCATCACTGTTAGAGTCCGCAGCGACATCCTCATCTAAGTATTCATTATCGTTTCCGTGCTCATTATGGTACTCTTGCTCCTCATCCGAATCAGGAATAGTTAGGGCAATACACTGTTCCACCCTATCGTTGAAATGAATATGACGTTTGGCGGGCTGCTCAGGTTGAAGAGCCAATGGACTTATAAGGCTTCCCTTTGCTGCCACTGATGGGGCGTCTTTCAGGTTGGAGCTGGAATACTGGGCATTCACTTTCTTAGATATGAGGTCAAAATCATCTTCAAAATGTGGTGGGGATACTGGCCCGGGTGTAGTGGCACCAGCATGGTGCAGAGGCTGTGACAGCATCTCTGTGACGGTTCTCTTCTTCAAGATTGGTTTTGGACCCTTTATTTTCACCTGTTTCATTTTTTTTGGTTTCATAGACAATGCGTTGGAGTCAATGTCAGAACCATAACCCCTAGTGTCGTTCCCTGTTGGCTCTTTATACAGAGGTCCATATAACCACGTGACATCAGAGTCTTTCAGCCAGTTGACGGACTCGGGGCTAACTGTTTTAAGATGGTACTTAGCCTGTGCCCAAGTTCTCCATGATGCGTTCTCCAGCCTGGCTGAGTTAGCCACATCTTTCCTCTTCAAGACAATATACCTCCATGATTTTGAAATATCAGACTCCTTCCAGTCATGTGAGAGATAATCAACATGTCTCGAAGGTTCATACTTAATGTCATTGTCATCATGTGGTTGAAAGTGCTCAGGAGTCACAGATGGTGAGTGCTCATCATTGTGGTTCTCGTGCTCTGTGGTGCTATCAGCATTCTCATTTTCGTCATTGTAGTAAAGTGTATTCACCTTTGACGGTTTGAGAGGGTTTACGATTTCTTCCTCAATATTTTCGATAAATTGATTGTCATCGTCGTCTTGATCATCATCATCATCATTATTATCATCATCTTGGCGGCCATTTCTCTCTTCGTCCTCTTCAATTAGTTTTCTTGTTGGGGCAATGAATTCATCCAAGAGCCCTACTGACCTCGTCCTTTTCAGCTGAAAAGTGGTATCATTGAAGTGCTCCTCGTCTTTCGCATTAACTGCTTTGGAGTGCTTGTTGTAGTTTCTCATGCTGTTTGTAGAGCTATTGGACGCCTGCTGAAAGAGCTGGGCCAAGTTATTAGAAGTCATAATGCCAGGTTGGTACCGCGAGCCAGAAAAATTTACAGCAAGTAAGTGCTAATGGACGCAAAATGCAATAAGTCTCACTGGACTGGCGATGGTGTACAGAATTTCTTCTATAGCTGTTGAGCTACTCCGGGGAATTCCAATGACTGTGAGAAACGGGGTACTTCTGATCCTTCAAAGGCGAGCAAGCTGTGTCTCTCTGACCGATGTGAATGGATTTGTGCTTTCTATGTGATTAGATAACAGGCTGCAGTGACCTAATTATGTCCTTCAGCAGCAGCTCTGCGTTGTTTTGAAGCTGTTTTTACGTTTATGCTGTTTTGGTTACTTCGTAAGTCGACCTCCACGCTTTCAAAAAATTGGAAATTGCATTTGACTTCGGCGGCGTGCGCAAACCAGAAAGCAGGCTGGCTGGAAACGGAAAGGTTATGATAATGGACCGCGTTTATCCGAAAGAGCCCACCGCTCGGAAAAACCCACTCACTCATGAGATGCCGTCCAAAGGGATTGATTGTATTGATTGATCCCTTCGCTTCATAAAAATATAGAGCCGCGTACTACCCATTGCTGGACAGTGTGTAAACTTTGTCCAATAATCTCTATTTTTATAGAAGATGCGATGCATGAGATTACAGTATCAAAGGGAATATACTAGTTGAATTAGGTCAAGCTATGGATGCTCAACACAACTAAATACTACCTTCTAAGATCTCATCTGCAGAGTATCTCCATAAAAACTTGCTTGATGAGCCTCCTTAGCTCAATAATCATTGTCCAATGATGCTCAATAATCAATATCAACTGTTGGCCAGTGCTATTCCTTGGATGGTAGTGCAGCCGCGTGCTCTTATTGAAAATCCGATATAGTTTAGTCGTGCGGTTCAAAATCGTGAGAGTCCTTGATTACTATTGCAAAGTATGTTTGGTCAGTAGATCTTCCAGTCACGTTATCGGCGTGAGGTCTTTGGGGAATCTAAAAGATTTGTAGGATATCTCTAGCAGCATATGTTTACCAACAATTGGCCGCGTGGTCTAGTGGTATGATACTCGCTTTGGGCGAAGAGCAGTAAACTGTTCTACAACTACTAAGCATGTGAGTGGTCCAGGGTTCAATTCCCTGCTCGGCCCATTTTTTGAAAACTAAACTTTGATAGTTAAGATTCAATACAAAACAGAAATTACGTAGGAGCCTTCGAGCTGTTACTAGCGCTTATACCAGTGGCTGCTTTTTGGTTCTTGTACCTGCCCAGTTACGCAGTTTGATTTGTTCTCACTCTTTCGTTAAGCTGGTGTTCAGGTTTTTGATCGGTTCGCGCTTATCATAACATCCTAAAAATGTGTCTTCTTACTTAAGTCAAGTTTACTCAAAGTTCCTTTGCTGTAGATATGTCAGAACACTTGTCACCTGCAGAGCAGGAGAAATTGGATCAGTTTCAGGTCATCACTTCTTTTCA
Organism: Barnettozyma populi; assembly: GCA_003706705.3. Classification (NCBI taxonomy): domain Eukaryota; kingdom Fungi; phylum Ascomycota; class Saccharomycetes; order Phaffomycetales; family Phaffomycetaceae; genus Barnettozyma; species Barnettozyma populi. The sequence goes on from PPLZ03000001.1 coordinate 417,038, forward strand.
AGATACAGATTACGATAAAGTTGTTCAGTTATTGCGAAACAATTATTGGAACCTGGAGGTCGCCATATCCAAATACTTTGATGGGGGACTAGAGGATGAAACTCAGTCCGTGCTACAACAAGCTGTTCCTATAAATAACCAAGATTATCTTGACAGTCAGTTATTTGAAGATAGACCACTAGAAAATCTCCAACATGATTTTGCAGGCCTTGGAGTCATGCATTCCTTGGTTAGAGTGTCTCCTATTTCCAACTCCTGGAAATCACAGCCCGGACTGATCAAGAAACCAAAGGAAGCCTTCTCTTTCACTGAGTCTCCAATCTTGTTTCTGTTACTCATCATTCCGAAGACAATCACTGTTCTTTTCCTGAAACTGACTGCGTTGTGGGACTCTTTGTTTCCCGGCCTGCCCAACAGAATACCACCACAGCCAACTTTGGAAACATTTGACTTTGAAACCTACTTCCACGAATTGACTAAAGATAATATTGGAGAAGATTTCAATATATCACAGCAAGACTTCAATGAGACACTAAGCGTCTGTAATGAGGATAATAAGTTGCTACTGTTGATCCTTATCAAGGATGACGATGAAGATACGACTTCCAACTTTCTCAAAAAAATCATCAATCACCCTTCTGTTAAACAGTTACTGCACCAAGAGTCCATGATCGAGCAGAATGTCGTCTGTTTCTTTGGCTCTGTTAACGAACCTCAAGGATTGGCTATTGCACAGAGTCTGAGAATAAGAACATTACCTGTGTCCCTTTTGATTGGAAACGTTGGATCTGGCGCATCTGTTAACTCATCAATGTCACTTCTTTCCAAAATCCCACTTAAAACCGTCAACTTGTTCAAGTCCAGACTTGGTAGAGAAATTGAAAGATTCAAACCAGAGCTGGTTACAAAAAGACTGGAAAAGAATGAGCTCAACTACTCAAGACAACTGAAGCAAGTGCAAGATAGTGCTTATGAGGAGTCTCTGAAAAAGGATAGACAGAAAAAAGAGCAGGCTAAAGAGGAGCAGAGAAAGAAGGACGCCTTGGAAAGTGAGCTGAAACGTAAAGAGACAAGCAGAAAGTTGTTTCTAAGAAAGCTCTACGACGATTTCAATGATAGAAACTTTGAAACGTTTGGAAATGGAGAAACAACAGCGATCAGAATAAAGATGCCGCATGGTGCTGCAATAACTGAGAGGGTTTGCAGAACTGACACGTTGTTTGACTTGTACTCTATAATCGAAATGAAGATTCATTTGCACCAGATGAGTGAGAAAGAGAAGAAAGAATTTGCTGATATAAAGTCTGGTGCTATTGATGAGGGTTATGAACATGAGTTCAGGTTTGAATTGGTGACACCGTTCCCAAGGGCCTCCGTTACAATTGATTCTGACAAGCTTATTCAGGATGTTTCCGAGTTATGGCCTAACGGTAGTATTTTGGTTGAGTTTAACGAATCCGATGATGATAGCGACTAGCGAAGGTTACTACCTAAATTACTTCTTGGTGTTTATATGACTTTGCTCAAAGCAAATGTCATCAAAAGAGTGAAGCGATTTATTATATGTTCATTAAATGTCATCAATGGCCTCCTTAGCCTCCTCCCATGCTTTCAAGTTCTCTCTCAAGTAAATCAGAATGCTCTTACAGTAATTCCTTATTACGCCATCCCACTTTCCCTGGAAGAAAATGATCAACTCACCCAGGTTGGTTTTGATTGCCTCATTGATCAGTTCAATGTCCTTTTGCACTATTCTCAGGCAATCGTTGAGCTTCGCCAATTCAGCTTCTATCTTATCAATTTCTTCCTTTCTTTGTGCTTGGTTGAGCTTAGAAATATCATTGGCCTTAACGTTGCCACCACCATGGAACAATCTCAGCCATGGAGAAGAAACTTTAGCCATCGAGTCACCCTTGTGTAGATTCGAAATTGTTGTATTAATCGTGGAGGACTGAATGTTGGCATTGCTCTTGGAGAGAACTTCCTCCAATCTATCAGATTGGTGCTGTAGATCCTGGATGGCTTTAATTTTGTCTTCGCGGATCTTGATTGTAGACTGAATGATACTCAATTGCAATGTTTTCAACTTGTGGAAGTTGAGAACCTTTTCTATGGAGATCTTACAATTCTCCTTGACCTCTAAAACAGGCTCTTGCAGCTCAACAAGCAACTTGAACGCTAATGCCTCAGAATTTAAGTAATTGACATCGATTGCCTGTCCAGTCTTTTCAATTGCAATTGAAAGTGAATCACTGGTACTGGAATCATTCTCAAGGCTGAATGCGTTGTACAGGGCACCTAGTTGGCCCAAATCTCTAACAAGACCATTTAAGTGGCGATTGGATTTCTTGACACATTTGCCCAAGACCGATGTCGCTTCTCTATAGCGCATCAAACGTTGCTGATATTCGTGGAAGGTGTTATCGATATGGGTTGTAGAATGATGGCTATTTGGTAGAGGAAGAAGTAAATGCAATGGTGAAGGTTTGGTAGGGTCGAGTGGTGGTGCAAGTAGGTTCGATCCAGGAAGCAGTGAGATCGGTGGGGAAGCAAGTACATCTGTCCAACTCAAAGCAGGATCCAAGAATGAGTGCCACACTGTGCACCCAGCAATTTGTGGAATTACATAACAGCGTTGCAAGAACCCTGTCAAAAGTCTCTTTCTGGAACTAATCATCCCTGGGTCCGTCTTCGCATTAAACGGATTCAGGAGATACTCGGTCAAAGTGTGCTTATGTGGTAAAGGAGGCACCACAACTGTCGGCAGGAGCCTTCCCAATACCAGTCTCAATGAAGCAAATTCAGAGTATCGGCGACGAGCCTCTGCTGGGAGGCCGTTCTGGTCAGTGTAATAGATGGCGTAGAGGACAGTTCCGTTGGTGATGCTGGTATCAGTAATGTAGATAGCTGGCTGCACAGGGTACTGGTACTCCTCTGCAATATTTCTGTGTGTTTCATAGATGCGATGGTCTTCTAGACTCTCCTCCTCATTGGCGTCCTCGTCTGGGTTGGTATCAAATAAGTGTTGCTCGTTATGGAACTGCTGCTGTTGCTGCTCTTCCTCAATTGGCTGTTGAAAGGGGTTCTGAAAGGGGGAGACAAGGTGCTCTTCAAAGCCAGCCACTCCACTGGCAAATATGTGTGTGCTCCCGGCAAATGGGTTGTTGTCTTCGTCCATTGCCGTTGTGGTAGCGTTGAGTGGTTAGCCGCCGTCAGAGCCTTTTTTTCTATTTGATTTATTACACAAATAACAAACCAGCATCGCCACCAGGAACTATCACACACAAAATGTCGCAGCGTGAGTTCTACATGGGTGCAGCCTCCTTGCCAGAAACACTACTAATCTTTTCCCAGCTGTTATCAAAGCTCAGGATATGTCTGAGGACAAACAAATCACTGTTATCAACATTACGAAGAGGGCCTTTGAGGAGCACTCAATTGAGAAGGACATTGCGGGCTTTATCAAGAAAGAGCTGGACAAAGAATTGGGACACACATGGCATGTCATTGTGGGTAAGAACTTTGGCAGTTATGTCACTCACGAGCTAGGCAACTTTTTGTACTTCTACATTGGGCCTCATGCTGTTCTTGTATTCAAAACTGCTTAAGTACTCGTCATCTCTCATCTCTGGGTACCAACTCTGCTAGTTGCAGTGTAAAAGACTCATGTGAGGCAAGTGCAGCAGCTTTAAGCTCCTCGCATTGCGTCTGAAGTCGTCTCAAATTATCGATAGTGGTTGCATCAAAGTTTATATCCTTTATCAATGAATTGATGTTCCTCTTTAGTTTCTTGTTCTCAACCTCATTAGAGTTCAGCTTTGCAAGTACCAAGGAGGACTTGTTGCGTTCATCAATTAATCGATCATTGAAAAATCTGTTCATGTTGTTGATCTTGTTCACCATTTCGTCATTCTCCTTTAGCTCCAATAACTGCTGGTTCAAGTTCCAAATTTCCATTTGCATCTCTTTGAACCTGGCTTCGTTGACACCTTGATCAATCTCATCAATATTCTTCACGGCTTTCAACTCAACCTTCTTAACCAAAGTTGCATATCTCAGAGTTGATAAACTCTCTTCATAGTCGCAAGGTGAGATACATCCAATCATTACGGTTTTGCAATTACCATTGAGGTTCTCTTTTAGCAACCAAGTTAAAATCGAATCTCTGAAAGGGGGTTTGGAGTTAAGGCTGTCGCTCAACGAAGATATCACCCTGCCTAGTGTCGTTAAACTCTTGTTAATGTTACTCCCTTCTTTCAGTCTCAGCCCTTGTGAGCCCACGCTTCTCTCTGATCCTGCTAAGTCTACCAACTTCAAACTAGAATTCCGCTCCTTGACCAGGGTCAAGTTGTCATCAAACTCTGTGATTCTCAAGTTGATGGTAAAGATTGCATGTGATCTTGAACTCTGATCATTCTTAGCCGTTGATGCAACAGTTCTCTTCCCATTCCCCAGCTTCATGAACTTCAAAATATCCTGATAATCATGAACTTCAAACTCTTTTAACTGTTCCACATATGGGCCTGTAACGGGATTCTCTCTCACTTTAAGTTTCTTCTCTGTATTTGATTCATCCAAGAGATCACGCACTTGTTCATTATAGATTTCGTAGTATGAAATCTTGACAGTACTCTTTAAGAACTTGGGGAAGTCGCCAATTTGTTCAAATAACTCCATACAGACTCGTGGAATGATACCCATCTCAGCAGTAGAAGATCCGGTATTACCCATCATGGTGTACGACTTACCAGATCCTGTCTGGCCATAGGCAAAGATACATGTGTTGTACCCAGACACTGTGTGGTCAAGAACCTCCTTTCCAATAGCGTTATATGTGGACAGTTGGTCTTTGAAATCCGGCGATGAGCTGTCATAGCTCCATAGTGATTCATCAAATGTGAATGTTTTCTCCTCTTTGGTTGTGGGGGTATTTTTTGTGCTGGCTGGAGGAGAAAGGACAGTGGTATTGTGATTCATTGAAACCAATATCTCACTGTTGGCGTCAATTTCACGCTGTACTTTAGGCCTTACTCGGACAAGGACCTTAACGTTGGATACAGACTCTGGTTTTGTACTCTTTTTAGTCATAATAATGGTTCTGTTGGTTAGCTTATCTTTTCAATAATAAGAGATCTGACTGTTTTGATCTGTTCTGATCTGTTTTGATTTTTAGGGTTTTGTTTACCTTTCCTTTTCAGATTTCCCCACCACTTCACAGGAAGAAGAAATGAGCAAACTCCAATACGGCCCACACGCCAATCAACACGTCCTGGTGGTCAACTCAGCCCAACCAGTGTCACCAGAACGTACACCTCCTACACTGATTTATATTCATGGTGGTGCCTGGACCGATCCGAATAACACATCCAGGGACATCCTGACCCTCTCCAAGAGTCTCAACAGAACTATTCCTCTAGCCAGTGTTGATTATAGACTAACTCCTGAGGTACAATACCCAGTGCATTTGAATGATGTTGCAGATGGAATTGAGTGTTTGATAAAAGAAATGTCACTGAAAAGGGTGTCACTCGCCGGCCATTCAGTGGGTGCAACTTTGGTGTTTCAGCTACTTCAACATTGGAAGACACAGGGCAAAAAGTTAGCCGATATTGTCGACTCGGTGTATCTGATCGATGGCATTTACAATTTAGAGGACTTGGTCGATGAATACCCAGATTACGAAGGGTTTGTCAATAATGCACACGAGGATTACAGAGCCACGGTTCCCAAGCTGAACGTGGAGCTTTTGAGAAATCTCAAGGTTCACATAGTTCACTCTTACGAGGATGAACTATTGTCGTTGAGACAGACAAACTGGTTGATCAACAGGTTGCAAAAGATCGATATTGAGTTCAAACTGTATCTTGCAAATTTGGGAAAGCATGACGAAGTGTACTCTAAAGTAAAGTTGGCAGAGTATATCAATGATACCTTCTATTAGCGAAATACTAGTGTAATGTACATTCCACATCTAAAAACTTTCAGGATTAGTTTTGGACCCAGATATCTTTTCCATTCTCATCCATAAATTGTCCCAACTTCGAAACATTAGCATCCCATTCCACCAATTTGGATTTTATCTGTTCAATTTGCTGTTGGTTCACAATTCGTGGTTGAACCCAGTTAATAGTGATCAACTGGTTGATTTGATCAATGGAACCTCTCAATAAACCCAAACTCAAGGCCTTCATCACCAAATGCTCAACCTCATCTGACTTCAACAAGGTTGCCTGTGCGACATCCTCGAATGAAATGATTCTGATAGTCTGACTAAAAACCAACTCAACCAATGTCATCAAGCAGATTTTTTGTCTCAAAAAGTGTTCAGAGGTTTGCAAAAGTGGCACCTTGCTCAAATTGTTTAAAAGTTTTGAGAATGCCTTGATATCACCAGAATTCAGTGAGTTCAAAAGTTCCACGAGCCAATTGTATGGTTTACCAGAGCCTTGTAGCGATTTTAGAATTGGATGGGTGAGCAGCTCCCCAAAGTTGTAAATCTTGTCACCTAGTAAAGCAGCAATACTCAGCTCGTAAGAGAGCTTCTGTTGTTCAATGTCATCAAGCTCCTCAATCTTGACCGTAGAAAGGAATAATAAACTCTGGTAGTAAAAGTTGTTGAAGTCAGATTTGACTTTGTAATACTCAGAGTTTGTGGAGTAGTAAGATTGGTTTAGTTTCAGTTCAATGGAGTCCAATTTGGCAAGTTCTAGGTCGATCTGATCCAAGATCTCTCGAGTCTCCAAACTTTGGCCCAGCCTCAATTTGAATCTAGCAATCTCAATTTTGATAAACAACAATGCTTGCTCCTTGTCCAAATCATCACGGCCAGTCAGCTCAGATTGTAAACTGGTCAGGTAATTCAAAGACTCTTGATCGTCACCGGATTCCTTCACTGATAGCAGCAAAAATTCCACAAGTTTGAGCTGGTTTAGTCTGAATTTGAAAGACTCAATGAAATTGTTGAATAGTCTTAATCTGATGGTCTTGCTCTTATCATTTTTGTAGAACTGGTCCAACTTCTCTGTCAACTGGTGCCACAACTTGCGCTCATGCAGCTCCTCAAAGGATTGGAACAATGAGGCCAGTTCAGGGTCACTCTCGGAGCGCAGTATAGTGAGAATGCCTGGAATATCTGCAATTGAAGACATTTTGAAAGCTCTATCGTGGTCAATAACGTTTCAACTGTTGTTGGTTTACTGAAGTTTTTGGTGGCAAATTCCCGATCTCAGTTGTGTACGTCGAAAAATTCCCATCGCATCATAACCGTCAATACTACACAGTAACTCCTAACAGGGTCAAATATACTACAACGCAACAAGCATTTTTCCTTTTTTGAATAACATTATTTTACACTGTTTGTACATGTACACCATCCCCGTTAGACCTTAGCGAGTCTTTGGCTTGGACCAATCCACTTGCAAAATCAAGTTGTGGAAACCCTTACCGTTCAAACGTTCAAGAGCAGCTTGCGCCTGTTGTTCACTAAAGAACTGAACAAAGGCCAAACCCTTAGAGCGACCAGTTTCTCTGTTTCTAACAATGTTGACTCTGGCTACTTGGCCGAATGCGCTCAATAGAGTTTCTCTTAACATCTGTTCATCAATTCTCTCGTTCAGGTTCGCAATCTTCAATGTGGTTGAGTCATCACGATCTCTTCTCTCTTGTGCCTCTGATGATAGACCTAGACCCTTGTTCCGCAAATGTGCTGGCACATACTTACCTGGGGCTGCAGGAGTGGCAGCAGATGGAACATCAACTGCATCTTCAACACCATCAGCACCGGGATCAACAGCACCCAAAGTATCCTTGTAAGGACACTTGGAAGTGAAATGCGCACCACCACAAGATCTACACTTGATGGATGATGATTGGGTCTTCTTGGTACTCTCCTTTTCTTTCTCCTCCTCTCTCTCAATCTCTCTCCATGATGTACCTAGTTTCAACTCGACAACATCACCAATCTGTGTAGTGGCGAGATCAGGACCCGGAGCGGCGCCCTTTTCAGCACCATACTTGGACCATCTTTTTCTGTCAGCGACGCTCTTGTGCACTTTCTCCTGTACGACAACCTCCTTGATCTTCTGTGTAACCTTGATTTTCTGGCCACTCTCATTAAGTTTGATGGATATAACGGTCTTGGTACCGTCTGGATTAGATGTGATTATAGGAGTGACATCAACGTCGCCATCAGCCCATTGGGAATTCTTCACAATGTCAGTCATAATGGCTTTGGGTGCAAATAAAATCCGTGTTCCCTGTACCAATCTCGTAGTCGCTCGCCCTTCGATTTATTTTCACAACTTTTTTTGTGTTGATGAGGTGAGATAAGTTACCCTGCTCAAAAATCTATTATGTAAGAAACGAAGTGCGAAAATAGTAATCATTACGTAAGTACCTCATTTGAGCTTGACCTGAAAGCCGAATTCCAAATTCCGATTAGCTTGCTGAAAAGTTTCGGGCCGTAGGCTAGCTTTTTATGACACGAAAGTGTTTGTTAAAGTGGCTGGTGGCAAAATAAGGACAACTGGACTGAACTCCCTTTTGTCTACTAACCATCGTCCCCAGATGACGAACACACGGAATAGCAGCATGCTTTCCCCAAGGTCCTCAACGGATAGCACTTCAATGTCCTCGCTCACCTCGAAAGTCAAAGGGTTGAAGAACTTGTTCTCTTCGGGCCCACCGCATTCTCACGAAAGTGAAGCCAGTACAAAGTCCTCTATACGCTCAATGGAACTAGGTGATGTTCCTTCAGTGTCAAGCTCCGAAGATGAGGATCGATCAGATGGTAAATCACTCTTTGACGCACAAGGACCGATTTGTTTCAAAGCTTTGACCAACACCTTCCCCTTTAAAAAGACTGAGTCCAGTACTGGGCTAGATCGCAGCAATTTCTCTGTTTTGAGCGATGACGACTACACAGCATATCTTAAAAAGCCCAAATACATCAAGACTGTCAAGAAGGCTGACCACACTGCAGGTATTTGCCAACGACTGTTTCTTGCGCAAGAATTGGATCAAAGTCACGATGAGCAATTACCTGACGTTCCCCCTCAAGAAACCAATCAGAAAGAGATTGAGTTTCGACTGGCGGACGAATATGAGGCACAAGCATCTATGGGGAAGGGCTCTGCATCAGATTCAATGGGAGGCCAGAACGTAAAAGCAAGGGATAAGAAGGATCGCAAGTCGATTTGGGCTTTGACCTTTAGCAAGGACGGGAAGTACTTGGCATCCGCAGGGAGGGGAAATGATATCAAGGTCTGGAAAGTGCTCTCTTCGCCGCTTGATCGACTGAGTCTGCCCAAAATGAGAGATGATAAAGTGATGTATGGGTCTGTCTTCCAACCAGCTCCCGTTAAGATATTTAGGGGTCATTCACATGATATTCTCTCGCTGGACTGGAGTAAGAACAATTTCCTCCTTTCAAGCTCAATGGACAAGACTGTGAAACTTTGGAATCTCAAAAGCAATTTGCCACTACGGACCTTTGAGCACGACGACTTTGTTTCATGTGTGAAGTTCCATCCTTTAGATGATCGATTTTTCTTGAGTGGGTGTCTGGACCAAAAAGTACGGTTGTGGTCAATTCTAGATAATGAGATGAGTTATTCGTTCGACGCAAAGAATCTGGTCACTGCAATTGGATTTACACCAAACGGAAATCTTACCATCGTTGGGACATTTACAGGAGCGGTCTTCTTTCTGGACACATCAAACCTGGAACTGAGACATTCCATTCAACTGAGTAAAAAGAGTGGCAACCAAGGAGCAAAAATTACAGGTATTGAGACGTTCATTGAGAACGATGATATCAAGATCATTATCACATCCAATGACTCCAGAGTTAGAATGGTATCGCTTAGACATCGCCAGCTTGAGTATTTCTTCAAAGGTCCTGAAAACACATCATCACAAGTCATTGCGACAATCTCAGATGATCACAAGTATTTGATTTCTGGATCTGAGGATCACTGGGTTTACATCTGGGATAATTCACCGGGTGCTGTCCACAAACGTGGTCTATTATCGAACAAGAAGAAAAGAAATGACTACACTGCATTCCATGCTCACCATTCTGTTGTGACTTGTTCACTAATAGCTCCAACCTCTACGCTCAAGACGCTATCACTTTCCAATGATACGATATACGAACTAAACAGTGAATTGGTCAAGAATGGACTGGTTTCAAAAGATCCCAAATCCCCAAAAATCAAAAAGTGCAAAGCACAAGATACCAACCCTACTTCATCAGAAGAGAAAACAGACTGCTACATAGACGAACTTGGTCTAAACCATCCCGACACTTCACTATTTGATCAAACATTCATTGGTTCCATCATTATAACAGCGGATGACCTGGGCTTTATAAGGATCTTCAGGCAAGATCTAACTTCAGCTGCCCGTGATGCCCTATTAGAACACTACTCGGGGCAGGGAAATGGGAGCAAAAGCAAAACTAAAAAGAAGCCTTTCACAGACACAACAACAGATTCCAACCATCGTATTTCGATGAACAAGAATCACAACAACTCCAACTCGTCGTTGTTGACCAAAAGTTTCAATAGTAATGGGAACCTTTCCGAATTGAGTGCCACTAGAAACAGGTCGAGAAGTGGTACGATGGATTCAATCACCAAGATGTTTCCAAGTGTGGCGAGCGTTGTCTCAGAAGGTGTTACAAGGACCAGAAACAACACTACTGCGCTGATATGTGATATTTGTGGAGGTGATAAGTTTCAGGCGACAAAACTGACTGGGGGCATAGAAACTACAGACGCCGGGGTGGGTTTTTTCTGCAGTGACTGTGGTAATCAGATTCACGTTCCAGGACGTATAAGTTGATTTCGGGTGGACTTTGAATATTAAGCAACTTATCAGAGTGCACTGTCTTGTCTATACATGTTTGCTATGAATAAAGAACCACAGATCATGATCAAAAGTGCTGCAACTCGCAATCCAGGCTTAAATGTAAACATCTTGTAGCTCAAGCAACCCTCAAGAGCTCGATACTTATCGACTTTTGATTGCATGTTTAAAGAAATGCGATCTGCGAGGTTGTGTAATTCACACATAGGTCTACAGAACAACTGACTGATTGATTGGAACGCCAAAAAGGATTGTGACTAAAGGTAATAGAACTTCAACCTCTAAAGTATCCTTGAAAGCTGAAGATGCATCAAAAATACCTAAAATATATTATTTTCATTCTCATTAGGCTCTAGCTAGAAAAGTGCTTGTGATTCAAAGACTTTTGACGACGCTGCAATTTTACTCAGTAATAATCTGTCTCCTGTATTCTTTCACAAGCAATCACAACTGCCCGCACTCGAATCCCAGAGAGCAATAATACTTAAATAAGATCACTGGCTACCGGGGTTTGGAATAAAGGTGTGTAAATTTCCAAGATCAAAGAATTCTACCATTCCACTTTCGAAACCCGTCGGTTTAACCGGTATAAGATGAGTCTTGTTCCAAGTTTACCCACTGTTACCCGTTTTCACCGCCATTTGAGCGATCATAGAAACAATCAAATCCTAGTTGAAGTTCCAGCTTGAGTGAGACAGAAACCGCTGTTTATTAATTGCAATCACCAACTAATTCAGCTCCAGAGACTCCGATGAGACGTTTATTTCCGACTTATACACCAGTTGTAACATTGAGGCCGGTTACACTATCACATATCCCTTTTTCGCGAAAAAAGCATCCTTCCTTCCGTCGAGTAGTGAATAAAGCCATATCTGAAAAATTCATGACGCATTCTGACTGATCAGCCTGCGCAGCACACGATTCCCCTCCTCCCAATGTCCGACAAGTCTGCTTCCCAGAAAATCTCCACACTGGGTGGGTTCCTGGCTGGTGGTCTTGCTGCCTGTGGGGCTGTCACTTTCACCAACCCGATCGAGCTTGTCAAAACCAGAATGCAGCTCCAGGGTGAGCTATCACACGCAGGAAAGACGGTTTACAAGAATCCACTGCAGGCTTTGTTGAAGATCGGCCAGACTGAGGGTATCAAGGGCTTACAGAAGGGCCTAGCTTGCGCCTACATTTACCAGCTGGGACTGAATGGGTGCAGACTGGGTCTTTATGAACCTACAAGAAAAGCGATCAACAGCGTGTTGTACTCTGGCAAATCACACGACGAGATCATTAGGATCCAGAATATCCCTGTTAATGTCGCAGCTGGTGCACTTTCAGGTATTGCAGGTGCCATTATTGGTTCGCCACTTTTCCTGGTGAAGACAAGGATGCAGTCGTATAGCGGGACTGCTGTTGGTGCAGTTGGAGACCAGACACATTACAAAGGCATGATTGACGGCTTGGTTCAGATTGTTAAAAAGGAAGGATTCAAGGGTCTCTTCAGAGGCGTGGATGCAGCCATCATAAGAACGGGTATGGGCTCATCGGTCCAGCTGCCTATTTACACTTTTGTCAAGAACTTACTGGAGAAGGAAGATCTCCTCACCAAGGACAGTACAGCATTGCATCTGATCTCCTCCACTTTTGCTGGATTTGGTGTTGGTGTAGTTATGAACCCAAGTGATGTGATGCTGACCAGATTGTACAACCAGAAGGGGTCGAACCACTACTCTGGTCCGATTGACTGTATTGTTAAGATTATTAAGTATGAAGGGTTTGGGGCCCTCTACAAAGGGTTCTTTGCTCAGATTTTAAGAATTGCCCCACACACTATCCTCACATTGACATTCATGGAACAAACTATGAAGTTTGTCCAGAAGATCGAAACCAATGTGCTCAAGTTGGAGTGATGTTGATCATTGTACACTTTAATAGACTGAAAACTAGAATTTACAACCAATCGCGTGTAAAAAAACCTGTGTATTCATGTTCTCGTTAATATTGTCATGGTTACTCAATAACATCCAATCTTTGGTCCAAAGTTTCTGTAGGAACCACCGGAGTTGGTATCGCATTCGTACTGGCACTAGTGGCTGTAGCTGGAGCTGTGGGCTGAGCAGTTGTGGTTGCTGTACTTGATGAGCCGGCAGCAGAAGCACTGCTTCCCGACTCAACACACCAATGCTTGTGGTAACTCCAGGCCTTCATTTGGCACTCTTTCGAACAGTATTTCGTCCTTTTACAACGACGGCATTTCGCAAACTCCCTGGTGAACTGCTCCCACTTTCCGCAGCCATGGTATGCACATTGACGAATTCCGCCACGGGCCTCGTCCTTACGGCACGAGTTGCGCATCACAACACCGGCCCAGTAACACATATCAGAGCTGTTCTCTTTAGGAACCGTAAACTTCTCCACTAGAGGGAATAGGTTGTGCAGTAAGCTTCTACGTTGGTTGCGTTTTTTGCAACCTTGGACATCGGTGTCGGGCGTGCCATCGTGGTGATCACAAAGGAAGTAGGTCTTGTAGTTGTATTTGGATGCCTTCTCCTTTCTCTCATTCTTGGAGAGCTCAATAGTGCGACTTTGATATGATGTAAGGCATTTGTCATTGTACTTGTTCAACTTCCATCTCAAGTCGACAAAATTGATGAGCTTGTCCATCTTGTTGTTGCTGTTCAGGCAGTCGTTGAACTTAGCCATGGAGTCAACGAGGCCACCGTCAATGTTCTCATTCATTTTTTGGTTCTGCAGAATTGGAATGTTCAAGTCAGACCTTTGTTGCTGTTGTCCTCGTTCTAAAGCCATTTGACGAATCGGACTCTTTTCGGTGAGTACCTCAGGTGGGAGGTCATAGACACTTGAAGGGAGCGTCGAAACATGTAATGAGTCGTCGTCCGCTAGCGAGGTACCATACACAGAAGAGCTGGTCGATGTTGCTGATGACGATGACTGGGTATCATGAACCTGAGGACCCATCAACATGTTGTCATCATCGTCTTTCAAGGCCGTGAGATCATCATCAGAAGCCATATGCTTCTTGAGTTTCAAAATTGGAGCTTCTGACTGTGTGACTGGAGCAAGCAAATGCTGCCTACTGAATAATGGCTCTTTGGCTCCCTGAGATGAAGGTTCATTCGTGAGATCGTCCAGAGTCTCCTCTCTTGAAAGATGCCCGGAAAACGATTGCCTAAAGAGTTGGGAGTTTTGAGTCTGACTGGAAGTTTCCATTGGCAAGGACCACTGTTTACTCGCTGACGGTGGCGTTGAGGCTAGTGTAGGGGATAATGCGCTTGAATGTCTCTTGACCAATGGGCAAAAATTGTTGATAGACACTCGGAGCGGGCATCTCTCAGGCTTTGAATCCTGGGAATTTTGGAGGCGAACTGGGAACCTTCTATGCTGTGGAAATGAGTATTGTCTCTCTTCTGAAGTGTCTTCATCCATCATATGCTCATCTTTGATCTTCTCTTGAGCATCAAAAAGGGTGTATCTTAGCGAGAGTTCCTCTACCAGACTGGTGCACTGGAAGAAGTACTTCAATGATGAATACTTCGATGTGAATGCAAGCAGCTGTAAAGACCACACAATATCGTCTTCTTTAGGTATCAGCTTGCCATCAAGGAAAGCTCTTGGACAATTGATTAGTTCGTCAATGTTTTTAGATCTATCAACAACTGTTCTGGTGGAGACTTCCAAAAGTGATCCTTGGCCATCTGCACTCGAAATAAGCTGGTGAAGTTGTGTGCCCGTAGTGAGTTGTGCTTCAATGTTCAGATCCTTGTAGTCCTTTGGGTCATCAGAGTCTAAAGCAGGTTTCGTTGGCTCAGAAGTGGATGGCTTTCTCCACTCAAGTGCCACAGATACCATCTCTAAAAATTGTACATTCAGTTTAGAATCTGCCTCATTGTCAAAATTCTTTGAATAGAGGAGGTAGCCATCCAAAACTGTGGCAATCACTGGGAGAACTCCTGCTTCAACAACACGCTTCCTTATATCTTCAGTGCCTCTAGTAGCGACAAGAACAAGACACTGGAATGCCAGCGTCCATTTCCAGGCAGTTAGGACGTTGCGTTTCTGCTTCTCGATGGATGACAGAGATGTCTCAAGGCCTTCCACTCCAGTTGTTTGTAGCAGTAGATTGTCCCCGTTGTGGCTATGACACTCATGAAGAATCGCCACCAGTCGTTCTAGTCCTCCATCATGGGCCAATGTGTCGCGCACTTTGGCACTCGAACTGGTCAGAAATGTGAGGTGGTTCAAGGAGTTCACCAGTGGCTGGTCTGCGGAGCTATCCAGAGCACGACGGTCATAGAGATTTGAGGAGATGGACACCGCGGCTTTGTTTCCGGGAACGTTGCGGTGGTTGGAGCCTCGCATGGTGACTGTTAGGTTTGAGATGCCGAGTGCTGAGATTTTGGGTAGGCAACGGCTCTTTTGCTGGATAGTTCGTAGCTGGCTGATGTAGTTTGTTTTGGTGGCGATAGGTAATTTTTTAACTGCTGCTCGTGGGGTTCGGCCGCGAATCTTTGTAATCAACAGACGTACCACCAACAGCAGTTTGCAATGCTGGTCACAATGGCTCTTTGACTCCACGTCGAGCATCGGTGCTATGTATAAGATGTAGAGGAGAAGTAAGACACACACACACTCTCTCACTTTCCGCTACTTAAATCTCGCACCTTTTTACCTGAGGGCAACTCAAATAGGAGACTCCTGCTTATCTAATCATAATTGGCGATTCGCGACTCGCTACTCGTTACATAATGATTACATAATAATTCTTGAAGATTGTAGACTGGAAAAAGCTGCAGAATGCTGCTCAGCCTCCGCTACTTCCGGAGTTGAACGGCAACATCGAGTTCGAGACCGGTAAGCTATGAGTTGGATTAAGCGATTACTGCAAGGCACTTTCTCCCAGGGACTCCACTGCCACACTCCGCTGCGAACACAGCGTATCGATTCCCTTAATCATACTCTTTTTCTAAGCGTGTACCAAAATTAAGCACAAGTTTTCGCGAATATTCCACGATCAAATCGATGTCTTAATTTCCTTGTTTCTATTGTAAAATCACCACAGCACTTCATACTAGCACTCAAAACAACTCACGATGCGTCTCACACAGACTTTGCTTGCGGTGTGTGCGTCAATTGCAACCGTTACTGCCAATAAGGAAACGATCACAAAGTCCAGGCCCCAGGTCTGCTCAGGTATGTACGAGCGTGACTCTTGGGGTGGATCAAGAGATCCACTGATTTCCGCTGTGCTGAAGTCTTACCATGGCGAAGGCGACCATTCCGATGCCACACACGACGACAGTGTATCTGTCAGCGTTGTTGTTTTTGAATACAAGGATGTAGACCTCTTGGGATCCCCAATGTCTGATGGCAACATCAAATACTTCTGTGACCAAGGCGCTCTTGATAGCGGTCTCTGCAAGGAGTCACAACTTCATAACTTCATATTCAACGAGGACAACAATGGTAAGAATGAATCCCAGGTGCTCACATATAGCATCAACTCTCCAGAGGATGCAGAGAAATTGAGCTATGACGTGGTCAGTACGGGTTACTACTGCGTCGCCACCTATAGTGAGAGTTCTGCAGCGAAGTACACCATCGAAGTGAACTTTAAGAACTCCTTTGGTGAGATGAGTGCATCGGAGTATCCTAAAATCCCGCTGTATGCCCTCTTGGCCATCCTGTACGCTATCTCATTGTGTTTTTACGGCTGGAACTTTTACAAGCACAAGCATGAAATCTTGCCTCTCCAAAAGAACTTCCTCTTTTTTTTCTTCTTCTTGACCATTGAGACTGTGTTGACATTCACATATTACGACCTGGAGAACAACAAGGGTGCCGATAACGCTGGTGTCAAGACCTACATGGTTTTGATTTCCCTCTTGAATGGGTTCAAGTTCACGTTTTCCTTTTATTTGCTGTTGATTATCGCGCTCGGCTACGGTATCGTCCACCCAAAGATTGACCCAAAGGTTCTTCTGAGAGCCAAGATCCTTGCCGGGATCCACTATGTTACTGCCGTTGGATACATTATGACTAGTTATCTATCGAGTCCAGAAAGTGAGCTCAATCTGAGCGGCTTGACCGTCTTGCCGGTGATGCTCTTGACTGTGGTGTTTTATGTCATTGTGTTGAAGTCGCTATCCCAAACTACTCAACTCTTGGGCGAGCAGAAGCAGGTGGTGAAGCTCAAGATGTACAGAAGTCTTTTCAGAATTATATTTTTCTCTCTACTTGTGTTGATTCTTGGTGTCTTTGTGTCATCATTTATCTTCCTTGGGATGTCTACTGTTGAGCTTATTGAACAGCACTGGAAGTCTAGATTTTTCTTCTTGGAGTTCTGGCCTTCATTGGTGTATTTCTTCATCTTCAATATGGTTGCCTTCATCTGGAGACCTACGGACACATCTTACATGCTGGCAGCTTCTTCTCAAATCCCAACTGATCCTGAAAATGCTGCCGACTTTGAGTTGGATGACTTGCAGTCTATGGCCCAGACTGATGGTGATTACACCAACCTAGGCGACAATGACAGCTTGGACTTGAACGATGATGATGAGTTGAGGGACAACAGAGTCATCGATGAGAGTGGGGAAGACTCTCTAGGAAACAAGAAGACTCAGGGAAAGGGGAAGGATGGAAAGAAGGATTAAAATAGCGTTATCACTCACTATGTATACTGTACTTGAGTGTGTACGAACTTTCTTACAGGCCTTGACGTAATGTCGCGTTTTTATAGGTCTCACTTTGAAAATTAGGACAGACAACTCAAAGTAAGCCCACTTCACAACTCTCAAAGCAGGAATTGCAGAGACTCTTAACCTCAGTGGCCACTCTCAATGCAGCTCTGCCTCTCGGAACAAAATGTCTTCTTCTTTTTTGACGAATCACCCTCCTATGCCATTCAGCAACATCACAATCCAACTTTCCACATCAAGCGACTCAAACAGGCCGATACGATAGAGTACGTTGTGAATGAAGAAACGGGGAAGATTGATATTCTCATTGCAGGAAAGTTCATTGACTTCTGTGAAGCTATACAAATCAGAGAGGTTAAAAACTTTGTGAGAAACTGGAATGACTCACTGGTGTACATTGATTTGAATGTGTATCTGATCCAACATAAGAATGACTTCTTGGATACAAGCAAGACAGCGCCATTGAAGGTCAAGTTTTTCACCTGGAACCTTGCTGGTGTTGAAATTGGTCAGATGTCTGATAGTGAGATGCAGCGATTCAACGGGTTCGATTTGCTGTTTCTTGCCTTTCAGGAGTTCATCCCACTAACGACCACAAGCTCTTTCAAGTCTTCCAAGTCAGTAGACGAGTCAATCGCACTGATGATCAAGGGATTTGAGCCAGAGTACAAAATCGTCAAAGTTAACAGATTATTTGGGATGGTTTCAGTACTGCTTGTGAGGCCAGACGTTTCTGCGAATCTAAGGGATGTGGAAATCCACTCCCTGGGCACTGGATTTCTGAACTATGGCAACAAGGGATCGATATTAACAAAATTGAACTTCAATGACTATTGTCTTTTCTTTTTGAACTGCCACCTGTGCACAGGTGATACACCACAGGCCTTGGCTAAAAGAAGAAATGAGCTCTACACAATAAACTCGAAATTCAAGCTGGAGAATAAGTCCAACGGCTCGATTGTCCTCAGTGACTCTGAGTTCTTCATTGATGATGAGATCAACAAGTTGGATGACTTTCAAGTCAGTTCAGATGAGGAGAATCTGGGTTCTGCCACCAATGACGATGATGATTCAATGAAGATACTCAATGATACTTCAGATACCGTTGCTACGAGTTTGTTGAATTCTACCTTCCAGTCGTTCTCAAATGACGACCCTGACAAAAATATAATATTTATCGGGGGTGATTTCAACTACAGACTTAATTTGTCCAGAGAAAGAGTGTTTGCATACATCAAGGAGAATAATCACATTAAACTGCTAGAGTTTGATTCACTTAGACAAGAGAGACTTGAGTTTGGTGTCTTCCAGGATTTCAAAGAAGGCGAAATATTGTTCTTACCGACATACAGATTCAGGGTAGACTCCGTTAACCCTGAATACGACCAAGAAAGAACACCATCTTACACTGACAGGGTCCTACACTCTGCATCTAAATATGTCAAGATACTGAGCTATGACAGCATCACTGAGATGACCTCATCGGATCATAAGCCCGTCTTTGCGGACTTTGAGATTCGCACTCCAATGATTGATAACCAGAAAAGAAGGGATAAGGTCCAAGAGTTTCACAACTTCAGATCCAAGAAGGTCAATGACAATGCAACGAAAGGTCATCTGGTTATTGAAAACCTTGAAAATACCAAACATGTCCCCATACTGCAGAATGTATCGATAGGCGTGAAGGTAAAGAACACATCACCAACAAACGCTGTATACTTTGAAATTATTCACTCGATGAAAGACACAGTACTAAAGCAGAAACTTGAAGTCACAGAGGTTGTTCCCTTCAGAATATCTCCAATAAGGAGGATCATCCCACCACAATCTGAAGAAGTGATAAAGTTTTCTACAAACCTACCAATTGGCATCACTGAGTTGGAGAAAATTGCAATACTTAGATTGAATGGTACGAAGGATTTCTTCATCACGACGAGATTTGTTGC
This sequence comes from Barnettozyma populi, assembly GCA_003706705.3. NCBI lineage: Eukaryota > Fungi > Ascomycota > Saccharomycetes > Phaffomycetales > Phaffomycetaceae > Barnettozyma > Barnettozyma populi. The sequence continues at coordinate 436,563 of PPLZ03000001.1, forward strand.
CAGAAAAAGCTTTTTTGGCTCCACACTTTATGAACTTGTACAGCAGAGCGCAGGTGGGATCCCCAAGCCACTTTACACACTAGTGAACTACTTGACCAATAATATTAGCAAGGACATGTTCCTAGGTGGAGAGCCGAATGATGAGGTTACTAGAGAAATTATGGGTATTGTTGACAGCGATGAAGAAGTCCCCCCTGGTACCCCCAGCGCAATTGTGGCAAATGTCTTGCTTCTTTTGCTGGAAAACCTGGATGGTGGCATTGTCTCCTCTGACATGTCAACCTTCTTATTTGACAAGACACCGAATGTGGAACTGGAAGATCTGTTAGAACAGCTTCCACCTTTGAACGTTAACATTTTAATCTACTTGACAAGCTTTTTAAGGGTTTGTTATGAGAATGGCATTTCCATAGATGTGATCTTGAAGAAGTTTCAGGGGCTCTTGATTGATGTTGAAAGGCCAAGAAAACGAGACTTCCTATCAGGCAAAGTCAATTTCGAAAAACTGAGATCTAACCTGTTAACCAGATTAATCAAAGAATAGATGAATAGAGGTGCAATTCTATATAAGTACTAGCACCATGATTCTACCACTATTTCAAGGAGTCTGTCACAACTGAAGGTCTCACCAGTGGCCATGTCGAGTAGTCTCACTCCTTGTAAATTGAACACCCCAATTTCCAATGCTATCAACTCAATCTCGTTTTGAGCAACGTTTTGTCCCTCTTTGCTATCAGCACTCTTCAGTTTAAACTGAATTTCATTAACGAGTGCAAGTATGCCTTGCGTCTTCAAACGCAAGTTCGTGTAGGATTCTAACAGGGAAGAGGTGGAGTGGATAAGCGATTTGATTTTCGGTAGGTTTGGCTGAAACTCAATTGTATTCTGTGGGGAAGTCGAGCTAAAGATCATTAGAAGGTTTCGATCCTTCGACAATTGGTTTGACACGAACACTCTCAATTTAAAAGGTTTTCCGATCTTGACAACCTTATTACCCACAAATTTCACCGTGACTGTGTTGGAAAGACCATTAGTCGGGATTGGCGTGCTGCCCACGGCTATTGATGAGCCTGATTTGGGCGTAATAGATGTGAGCTTAGATAGATCAACGTTGGTGTACAAGCTGGTTTGTATCCTGTTGACATGGTTGATCTGGTACTTGATTTCAATCAACACCTGTGGATTTTTGAGAGCTTGTATTTGTTGAAGTAGTCGGTACGAAAAGTTGTACGTCCCATCGTTTGAAAGTGTCATTGGGAGTTCATGACTGAATGCAGGCTGAAACATCTGATTTGTTTTGAAGTTAATACTTACCAAATCGATAGAAAGATGATTCTCTTTCGCCTTGGAACTATGCTCAAAATCGAGGGTGGTTATCAACGCATTGTTCTTTAGTTTGATATTGCGTATTCTGATATTGAGGGTTCGGATTATTGGAATTTCGAGCTCACAGCTAGTTTCAGAGAGTCCCTGTTTTTCAGGTATGGGCTGATCACCCTTTTCGTTAAAGTTGTCTAGAAGAACGACTGGTGCTTCGTTGGGCGATGAAGTGATAGAAAAGTTGAGTCCTTCGAGAATATTTGGTCTTGCTGTGGGCTGAACACTGGTCAATGTGCTTAAGTGCACCTGATTTGGAATTTGTTTTGCAATATTACTGTAGGTAGCCGTCAATGAAACCTTCAGGACTGGTTCAATCAGTTTAACCTTTGGGAAGACTGTGAAGAATTCAAAGCCAAACACAAGGGTGTTATCCGAGGCAAAGATAGGCTTGTCCAGTTGGATATTCCTGAAAGAAATTCCATCAGGTATAGTTTCATCCGTTATCATGACATCAACCGCTCCTTGGTTTAGTTCCTGCTTTGGAGAAACCTTGGTGAATATCGCATAGCCTTTCACATATTCGTCAAAGTAGGCCAGTTCCCTTCCTGTTTCAGTCTTTAATCCTGTATAATTGGGAGGATCAGTTGCATTGTCTTTGGGCAGAAGTAGCTGGACCTTCATCTGAGGCGATCTGTTTTCTTGGTAGCATTTCAAAGGCCAGACTTCATGGTAGTTGATGATGTTGTTTGGAGATCCCTACTGATATATTTTGGTGTGCGGGTGTTTATATGGCCCATACCAAAATGAAAACAAACATTTGGCGATCAAAAATGCCACTCTAGATCAACGGCCCAAAACATTACAAGATCCATACAAACAAGGATCTTTATAGGCGCCAATTTAGCACCTGCATGACATGGATAGAATTGGGAAATCTAGAAGTGAGGGGGATGAGCATCAGCCTCAGCTACGAGACCAACCCCTTGAAATTAACCTGGAAACGGCTATGGCAATGGAGCCTCAAGTTCACCCCCATCAAGATACTGAGTCCTTTGGTCAACCACAACTCCAGTTTGAGGGACACGATGAAAAAGTATCTCAGGAGTCTGTCTCCAAACAGATGTTCAAGTCGATTGAGATTGACCCCGGTGAACTAGTCCCAAAATTGACACCCATTGATACGCCACTGACTCAACAGCAAGTGCCCATTTCTTTGCCCCTGCAGCATTACGAGAACTTTGAAAAGCCCACAGAGGATGAGCTCAAAAATGAAGAACCCCAAGAGGATATACCGATTTCTCCACCCCTCGCTGAATCCATAAGTCAACCGTCATTTCCAAAGCGACTGACTGCAACAAATGCTGCACTGTTTGATGAAATCGACTCAATAAGGAAAAAACTTGCTACAGAGTCTAAGACATCTACAGAGTACACGCTTCATATTCTGTTCACTCAATTTGTGAGACACGCAGAGAGAAAGCTAAACCTTTGCTTGACATACCCTTTGAATGCTGAGCCCCCTATCGTGGAGCTACTCGCAGAGGGTGTTGATCCAGAGTTTGACAAGATTGTAGCATCCCTTGGATATATCTCGAGGAATAATCCAAAGCCAGTGATAGATTCTGTAATGTTTTGGAGAAAGTCAAAGTCTGAGGTTGCCAGTATGGCCGCAGATGCGGCAGAATCAGCGATAAATGCAGTACGTGAACACAAGGATGCTTCAGGCTTCAAGAAATATCACTCCCATTCTTCCTCAACAGTGAGTAGGTTTTCTCACAGAAGAAATAACTCATCCAAAACCAACATCAATCAGATCGACACCAAACTGGAACATCTTGAATCCCAAGTTCAATCTTCAAGAGAAACTGCAATCCAAGGTGAACGGAAATCGATTATCAGCATTTACATCCTGTGTCGGGTGTTGATCGAAGTGGTGAAGCAGGTGAATTTCGATGTCACTGGTGATGACTTGGGTGACAAGCTCGAGGATATCATCTTTTCCCAGTTGCGGAGTACTGATCCTATTCTGATTTCTTCTAGTATCATACGATCAGCAAATTGGAACTTCTTTGCAGAGTTACTTGGTTATATGTCAGATAAGAGATTCTTAAGCGTTAGTGATCGTTTCATTGCTGACCTTGAAAAAATCCCTGCTGTACCCCCAAAGGAGATTGAACCATCTATCCATTTGCTGATCCATGGGATGCGCTACCTAAAACTCCGGAACTATCCCTTAGAAGACTTTGAGGAGAGTGCAGATTTTCTCCAGTCGATTGCCAAATTCTATAAGTCAACCAGGTCACATTCTATCAAGCTGGCTTATTCGCAAGTACTTTCCCAGATCCTCCTTCCTCTAGCCGAGACCCTGACAGCCGAAGTGAATCATCCAACTTGGTCTGAAGTAGTCACCACTATCTGGAACAGCATTGATAGATCTGATCCAAACCAGAAGTCATGGTTAACGAACTATACTCTGTCAGCGGCTGTTCTATGCGTGACTCCTAACGAATTGTTTTTGGCGAACTGGTATGAGCTGCTAGAGACTGGGATAAAGAACCTGAAGATGAAAAATGTTCATCTGAGTGAAAAGATTACAACTTGCACGTCCATTGCCCGTTTAGTTTGGGTTTACATGTTCAGATGCACTGAAACTTTGAACAATACAACCCGAAAGATTGAATCTATTATGAAGTCGTTGATATTGCAGAAATCGAAACAAACATGGTTCTCTACAGATGCTGGAATAATTCTCCCTTTGGTACAGATTTTTAGGGCTTTGGGATATACTGCTTATAATCAAACATTGGAGAACTACATTATTCCTCTAATCAGGCAAGCATTCAATGGATCCTCTATTGACGGTCTCCAGCACGAGAAGATGACATTGGCGATTAAGGCGTACATTTCTATGCTAGCTGATACAGAGAGACCATCTTTCCCAGAGAATGCTAATGATACTGGAATCCCAGACATCAACATTGATCTCAAGTCAGCCAACCATGAGGAGATTTCCAAATATGCCAATAATCTACTCTTTCTATTGGATATCGCAGTGGGACCAAATTCAGCCAGTGGCAGTGAGGCATCTACCCCGACGTTGCCGTTTTACCACAGCGCAAGATCGCCATTCAGCGGTTTCAGATTTGGATCGGACTTGACTGGTCAGACGACGAAGAACTTGAATACAGAACTATTTGCTGTGCTGATTGAGTCTATTCCTTGGTTGAGCGTCACCACTCCAAGAAAAGTCATCGAGATACTTTCCAGAAACTCATTGCATCCTGACTTCAGAGTTTCAAGCTCTGCATCAACTGCCTTGAAGCAACTGACCTCCAAAAAGAACTCTTCCGGATTTATTAGCATCTTTGCAAACTATGCTTTCAGCTTCACAGAAAGATCAGGAAACCCCCAAAGCTACATCATATCCAAGGATCTACTGAAGCTGTATGTAAGTCTACTTGAGCATTGGCTGAAATCTATGGAAGAGAGAAAGACTAATATGAGAGAAGATTTCATCCCAAGTGGCCACAAAGGCAAAGGTTTACCAGCCACTATTAATAAAGAAGTTGATGCTGTTGATGAGCTTCAGTTGAAGAACACTATCACTGTTATTGAAGAAGTTGAAGGACATGGTCTTTTCTTCCTCTCATCTCATGAGTTTGAGATAAGGCGACTTGGTATTGCCATCTTGAGGATAACTGAAAGCTTTGATGATGCACTCTACGCTCAGACCACGAAATCCAAGCCAAGAGTGAAACACTCCCGCTCCAATTCTAAGTTCGCAGCGGATGTTGGAACAAGGGTAATCTTCATCCTTCAAAATGTTGACTTTTTCAAGATGATCAATGCTCAGAAAACTGTTTTGAGCGTACCTGAACGCTCAAGGCTATCTAAACTGAGTCAAAAGACCCGAAGAAATGTTCTTCTCAAGCTGGCAGAGTCTGATTATGGTATTGATTCAGCCTTATGGTTCAGAGTGTTCCCTAAGCTTTTGAGCACATTCTTTGAAAAGTGCCCCATTACAATGGCACTGTGTCGCTCCATCGTGTGCTCAAGACTAGTTCAGATCCATGAACTGATTTCAGAGGTTGCTGATTCTCCAAAATTAACCCAAAGATTAGGAAATGGACCACCTGAGGTGCTAGTGGAACAATGGAAACTCTATTTGATTGTGGCCTGTACTTCCTTGACTTCGACCAGTGAGCAAAGACTTCACATTCCAGAACAAAGAGGATTCCTGAAGAAGAAGTCACATCAGCTTTTGACAATTCAGCACAGTACAATTACTAGCGCCAAGAGTGTGTTCATTCTAGCACTCAACTTGCTGACAGGGTCAAATCAGGTTGTCAGAGATGCGATCATCACAGGATTGAGTTGCATGAACATCAATATTTTCAAAACCTTCATCGAAGTTGTTGATCCTATTTTCGACCAATGGGAACACCAACTTGCCTCAAATTATTCTCCAAAGGACTCGCGTCTTAGAATTGAAGTTACCCATATCCTTCAAATTGTGTCCAAATTTTTGGAAGAAGAACAGATTATCAGAGATGACTGGATTGTCGCAAAGCTCGTGAACTTCATCAAGGTTATCAAAGCTTTCCTATCCAAGTCTGAGGTACAGCACAGTTTTGAGTTTCAGAAGCTTCGCCGCTACTTTTGTGGGCTGCTGGAAAATGTATTCTACGGTCTTCAGAAAAGGGAAGACGGCAATGAGTGGTTCCCATTTGAAGCAAGAGTCTCATGTTTTACTTTTCTGGAGGAATGGTGTGGCTACGGCAAGTCCTCTATCATTTCCAAACAGAGATACACCCAGATGACCAAGCTAGCTGGAAGTACACAAGAGCTTACAGCTTTGAACTCAGCGATTGAATTTGAAAGGCAGATACTTTCCGTTGCTGCCACCAATACGATGGTTGCATTGCTCAATGGGAAGATTCAAGAACTTAGAGGCCAGACGTTGATGAAGTTTGACTTACCAGGTCTTTTGGCCTGGATAGAACTGTTATTTTCCTCACCAAATGAGCGCATTCAAGGCTTGGCGAAGAAGGCCTTGAAGAGTATGTTCAAGTATAACTCGGATGATCAGGAGCTGTTCTTTGAAGTATTCAACAAGTGCATTTTTGACCACCAAACTAGCATCATAGAGAATTACTACATCATTATTGCAGATGCATTGATGAGTACTAAAGGTTCCTACTCTTTGAGTAAACACCAAGTTCTTTTATTTGCTCTTTATGGTATTGGATTTAACAGTTATGAAATCCGTGCCCCTGCTATCAATCTTCTAGTTCACGCTGAAGAAACACTTTATGGCCAGAACTACTCCTCAACTTTCTCCGAGAGGGTGAAAAACAAGAACAAAACCATATATAAGAGGGCTTTGTTAGATATATCCACATATTTTGCCTCATCATACCCTGAAGAGAATGTGTTCTTGATTTCAGAGCTTACAAAATACTTTCATATCGTCAGCTTTGAATCTAGACGAGATCTGCTCACCATTTTACTACCTTGGTTGCAAACTGTGGAGTTGAATGTGACTATGGATGGTGATGACTGGGTTGACTTCAAGTCGTACATGGTTTTGAGTAATTTGTTTGAGATTACAATCAAGTTCTCAGATGCTATTCCAAATGAGATTGAGGCTCTGTGGATCTCGCTAGGCAATGGCAACAACTTTAGCAATGTACACGCCATCTTGAACTTCGCGATCCAGACCAGTCTCATGAAGAGAAATCCGCTCTTTGTTGAGTTTGCAAGTAAAGTTCTTGTCTATGTTTCCAGTTCACATTTGACGTTGGTGGACACGTTGGCCCCTTACATTGATCACAAGAACATGGTTCCTCCGAAGCCAAGGGCATTGGTTGCTCCAAACAATGATTTGGGTCTTCCATATGTTGCTGATATTTCGGAGGTTCTGGAATACCCAGGAAAGGACGCTGCCTTCTCATTGGGTCATCTTGCTTTGATCTTCTTATCGGATCTTGTTGTTATTCCTAAAGAGTCTTTAAGTATAAAGACTCCCCTACTACTTCATGTTTCATTCGCATTATTGGATCACTACTTGCCAATTGTGCAGGAGTCAGCTGGGAAGATGATCATTTACATTTTGAGCTCTGTCGGATCACACGCAAAGCTTGAGCAAACAACAGAATTGGTGAGAAACAATCACAAGTGCCTGTGGGTATATGATGATTTGAACAATGATAGAAACGGTGCGAGATCTCCTAAGGATATGGATGTTTTGATTAGAAACACTCTTGAGATATTTAATGTTACCCATCCAAACATTCAGGAAGAGTGGGGAAGAGTTGCATTGTCTTGGGCCACGAATTGCGCTGTAAGACACATTGCATGTCGCTCATTCCAGGTTTTTCGTTCTCTACTATCGTTCTTGGACCAATCCATGTTGAGAGATATGCTGCATAGACTTTCTAATACTATTTCTGATGAGACCTCTGATATTCAAGGGTTTGCCATGCAGATTCTGATGACCTTGAATGCAATTACAAGTGAACTGGATGCTGGAAATTTGATCAGTTTTCCACAATTATTTTGGGCTACTGTCGCCTCTTTGAACACCATCAATGAGTATGAGTACATTGAGCTTCTATCGGTTTTGACGAAGTTTTTGTCAAAAATCGACTTGGACTCTGAAGACACAGTTTCCTGTTTGGCCGCAACTTTTCCATCCAATTGGGAGGGCAAGTTTGAAGGGTTACAGCAGATAATTATGATTGGGCTGAGATCCTCACATTCCTGGGATGCATGTTTGCAATTATTGGACCGGTTGAACAAGCTGAAACACAGTGATATCATCGCTGGTCCTTCCAGACTACTATTTGCTCTTCTGAGCAATATTCCTAGGTATATGCATGCACTTGGAAGTGGTGAAATTTCAGCTGATGTATTTGACTCAGCACAGACGCTTAGTGCTATGGCTGAATCTGAAGGCCATACAGACTTAACTAGAATTATGGAGTCATTCTCTAGAAACAGATTCAGAACCAAAGATGATTTTTTGAGACAGACGGTCAATCTCATTTCTGAGACCTTCTTGAGTGAGTACAGTGGACAAACATTGATATTTTTCCTGGGATTGCTGTCCAATAAAATTGAGTGGGTCAAGACGGAGACGATGTGCATATTGAAAGTGCTATTCCCAAAGATTGATCTGAGCGAACCGCAGTTTCAAGGCTGTGGTGCTGATCTGATCTCACCACTACTGAGACTTTTACTGACACCATTTGCCCAACAGGCACTTGAGGTTCTTGACGAGACTAACAGTATATCTGGTAGTAAGCTGGACAAGGACATACTGAGAATGTCATTGGGAAACACTAAGGTGAAAAAGGATTATGAGAGAACTGCAACTCTGTTTGGTATCCCAGAGGATAGCGGTTGGTCCATCGCTATGCCTGCCATAACGGCTGCGACTACCCGCAACAATGTGCATGCTGTATTTGGCACATGCGCAGCGTTGGCTGAATCTGAAGAGCCTGAAGGAGAGCAGGAGGAGATCTTGTTTCACTTGGATGAGTATCAGTACAGTGGTCAACAAGGCCAGTACCATCATCAGCACAATCACAGCGCTAACCAACTGGACTCGATTTCTGTTGCAGAGGAAAATGATGGTTCCTTAAGTAACATGTGGGCTGAGTTGGATAACCTGGACTCCTTCTTTACCAAAGATGCTGAGAACTCTTCGCAGTTTTCAGGCATTACGAGTAACAACGGCATGGGCAGCCACTTTAGGTCAGCTTCCGTGGACACGAGATACAGCAATACAGACAATATGACTCCGTATGAATCTGCTCCACAGATTTACGACAGAAAGGTGAGTGTGATCTTGAATAGAAGTTTAGCCAGAACACAGTCAAATACTTCATTCAGAACATCACTAGCTGATTCTTTTGGCAGAAGACCAAATATGCAGTAAACGGATCCTTTCACTTCTACTAGGCTAAGCAGCATCACGGACGTTCAGAACATTTTAAAGTTTTATGTACAATTAATTATTTATGAGAAATGTAACCTAACCAGATGTTGGGAGAGCATTGGTCATCTTACCAGAGTTATCAAAGGTGAACTTACGGTTCTTCTTATTGTCACGGAGGGTGGTACCATAACGGAAACCAACCTCACCCACCTTGGCCTTAGTAAATTGGAAGACAAATCTGTCATTTTTGTGGGCCTTTGCGACAAGGAATTCCTTCTCATTTTTAGAGGTGTTCTTATTGATCAAATGGTGATCGCCAGAACCCAACTTTTCCAATGTCTCAGCAGCTGGCTCTAGATCAAACACTTTAGCGGCATCAATCGGACCAAATGGCTCGGATTCAGCAATTGTGACAAACTTGGATTGCAAGGTCTTGACAGGAACTGGAATCTCTGATAGGTTCTCAGTATGTACTTCTTTTTCGAACAATGGGAACATTTTGTACATGGTTTCTGACATCTTCTTCAAATCAGGAGTAACTAGACCTTGCTTTTCCCATTTGTGCTCAATTTCTTTAAGTCTAACAACAGCCTCTAGTCTAGGAATCTTAATACCATAGTCAATAGCCACCTGTTGAATAGGCGTCTTCTCCACAGCTACTCTTTGGTAAATGGTTTCTCTATCTTCTTTCGAAAGCATTAAATTGGTTTCACAGTATCTGTTCTGTGGGAATGGTTGCAGCTTGTTGTTTGTCCGGAAGGATCTACTTTCATTGCCATTACTGTTTAAAGGCTTCCCGGTGTGGTAATCTATCAAAGCGTTACCCCTCTCGACATCAGGTCTGATGTAGTTTGGCTGATGGTGTTGTGGGGCATAGAAATACTTGTTATTGGCAAAGTCTCCTTTATAGTTTTTTGGTCCAAGAAACTGCTGCATCTGGAATTTTAGGGTGGTTTTGTGGTCTTTTGGATGTGTCTTGCCCATCTTCTGGACTGGGTAAAATGGATACGCTATTCTTCTTCTGGAGAAGTGGCGCACCTGCTGCGCGCTGACAGAGCTCAGTGAGCTTGCAGACTGTGGTACAGAGTGAAGTTGAACCATTTCTTGGAGTACAATCTGCTGATGCTTGACCAAACCACTTGACAGTCGCTGATTTTTCACTTGATGTTGAAGAAAAAATGAGCCTAAGGATCGAACTTCGCGAAATAGTCAAGTGAACTCAAAGACCGGGTAATAGCTCTATCAATATTGGGAAGGGTTATGAGAGGCATCAGATACATTAGATGGAATCAACAACAGTTCTGCGGCTTAATATTGGAGTAATGGTATTTATAATGAGTAGATAGTTACCAAAGAATTACAATATATCATACTATCTGAGAGTAACTTGATTGAGAAGCCTTTGCACCTATTTCGCTACACTTAAAGCTGTTTATTACGTTCTGCCTTCCTCTGATTGGCTGGAAAAGCACCCATCGCGGTTTCGGCGTAACCCTTCCGAAACCGGCAGTGAAAATTTGTCTGGTCCCAGCGATGGATCGAGTCATAAACATAACTTGTCCGTTTTAATTCTCCAGCACAAACACTCCAAAAGGCATAAACAAGATGGGTGTCCTCGCTACCGTGGCCTCCAAGAGAGGGTTCTCAACCTCTGCTGTCAAGAATCAAAAGATTCTAAACAAGTACTCCAGAATCATCACCCAACCAAAGGACCAAGGTGCCTCCCAGGCCATGCTTTACGCTACTGGATTCAAGTCAGACGACTTCCAAAAGGGCCAAGTCGGTGTCGGGTCGGTGTGGTGGTCTGGTAACCCATGTAACATGCACTTGCTAGATTTTAACTTCAGATGCTCTGAGTCCGTTAACAGGGCTGGTTTGAAAGCTATGCAGTTCAACTCCATTGGTGTTTCTGATGGTATTTCCATGGGTACATCTGGTATGAGATACTCTTTGCAATCCAGAGAGATCATCGCTGACTCTTTTGAGACTATCATGCTTGCTCAGCACTACGACGCCAACATTTCTATCCCATCCTGTGACAAGAACATGCCTGGTGTCTTGATGGCAATGGGTAGACACAACAGACCGTCTATCATGGTATACGGTGGTTCCATCAACCCAGGTTCCCCAACTTGTGGCTCTGCGAAGATCCCACAAAAAATTGATTTGGTATCTGCATTCCAATCTTATGGTCAATACCTAGCTAAGGAGATCACTGAAGAGGAAAGAATTGACATTGTTGAACATGCTTGTCCAGGCCCAGGTTCTTGTGGTGGTATGTACACTGCCAATACCATGGCGTCTGCTGCTGAAGTTTTGGGTATCAGTTTGCCAAATTCCTCTTCTGCAGTTGCCACCTCCCAAGAGAAGCTGGACGAATGTGACAATGTCGGTTTCGCCATTAAGAACTTGATCGAGATGGACATTAGACCAAGAGACATCATGACCAAGGCTGCATTTGAGAATGCCATCACTTACATCATTGCTACTGGTGGCTCAACCAACGCATGTCTGCACATGATTGCGATTGCCCACTCCGCCGGTGTCAAGCTGACTCTAGACGAGTTCCAAGCCATCTCCAACAAGACTCCGTTGCTGGCTGACTTCAAGCCATCCGGTAAGTACGCCATGGCTGAACTGGCCCAATACGGTGGTACTCAGGCCGTGATGAAGTACTTGTTGAACGAGGGCTTCTTGAATGGTGACTGTTTGACCGTAACTGGTAAGACCATCGGCGACAACTTGGCTGACAACCCAGGTTTGACCCCAGGCCAGCCAATTATTGCCAGTGTGGAGAAACCATTGAAGCCAAGAGGTCACTTGCAAATCTTGTACGGTTCATTGGCCCCAGGTGGTTCCGTTGCTAAAATCACTGGTAAGGAAGGTACGTACTTCAAAGGTGCTGCCAAGGTGTTTGAAGATGAGAACTCTTTCATCCATGCCTTAGAACAAGGTGAAATCAAGAAAGGCGAGAAGAGTGTCTGTATTATTAGAAATGAGGGTCCAAAGGGTGGTCCTGGTATGCCAGAAATGCTGAAGCCATCTTCTGCCCTAATGGGTTACGGTTTGGGTCAAGATGTCGCTCTATTGACTGATGGTAGATTCTCCGGTGGTTCCCATGGCTTTTTGATTGGTCATGTTGTCCCAGAGGCTGCTGAAGGTGGTCCAATTGGTTTGGTCAAGGATGGTGATATCATTGTCATTGACTCCGATAACAACAAGTTGGACCTACTTGTTTCTGAGGACGAATTGGCCGAGAGAAGAAAGAGCTGGGTCAAGCCAGCGCCAAGATTCACTAGAGGTACTTTGGCCAAGTACGCCAAATTGGTTTCTGATGCCTCTCACGGCTGTGTTTTGGATGCTGATGAATAGAAATGCTGCCTTTGATTTTTTTTTATATCTTGATTTGGTTTGAGTCTTGTTAATACGTTGGAGTGTTTCTGTTTTTGTTGTTGTTGTTATTGGGTTTGTCCCATTGAAGGGATATCATCATGTGTATATCATACTATTTATTTTGCCGGTGCATTTACAGAGAATTGTTATAAACTAAACAATGGAATTGTGGTTTATGGATAATCTAACTTGATATGTAGACACTGTAGTATGGAACAATCTTGTTTGTGTATTCTATAGAGCTCTTCTCAATCAGAGGGGACGGACAGAAGAAGCAACCCGCTAGCAAGCAAACTTCTAGTTCCTAATTATATAAAGACTATTAGCACCTTGCAGCTATGTATACAACTTCCTATTCCTGGCTCCAACCTTCATTCTGCATATGTTTTAATATCGTGAAGGGTAGAATATTTGGAAGGAGTGAAATCTGGAGCTGATTACTTCGATAGACCGCACGAACCGACACACTCTCAAATTTTTGGTTCCTTCGTTGTGAACATTAATAACTGTGAAATGCAAGGTTTGACGTGAAGCCCGCTACGCTCCAGCAGTGAATGTAACTAGACTAGTTTTGGAGTATCAAAAGCAAACACGTCCCCCTTTTGGGCAGAAACTTCCATAAGTCCATACTCAGAATACTGAAACTACTAGACAGAACCATTTGCAATCTCGTATTGTGTTAGTGAAATTACTTCTGGGATGGGTATATATTGCACCAGATTAGTCGGAAGATCATAGAGGGACCAAGAAAGCGTCGTCAAGTGGCAATAGAAAAGGAGCCAGTTAGTCAGTCACGCTTCATAAATAAATTAAACGCAAAATTCTGGTAACCATCCGCCGGCTTACTAGTTCTGGCCAGTTACTGATATCTCCAGTGAACCAACGGTCTTGAAGTGATTCATCATGTGTGCCATAACGGTTGCCCGGAACTAATAGTAGCCTTTGATAGAACCTCTGCAATGTGCTTTAATATTTTTATGATAGTGGGAAGACACAAAAACCCTTATGGTGAATATATGAGGCTCTCCTCGTAAGAAGTACAGACCAGAGTCTCTAATTGTCTCCCAAGCAGAGGCTGAACCCTTCAAAGTATTCTCCTGGAGTTTATTATGTGGCCCCTACCATCCGATGAGCTTTCAAAATTTTCGCCCTCACCAAAACAATCGATAGAGCTGCTAAGGGACCCTTCCACCAGTCCACCAGCCATGCCTAACGTCGAAGCAGTCTTTATTGGTGCGAATAGACATACACAAGTTTCTGATGTTCATCCAACCAAACACATTGTGGCGTATGGTGCTGGAACGACAATTGCTCTATGGGACCCGCTATCTGAATCTTCATTTGGTGTCTATTCTACTTTGAAGGGCCATTCTTCAGAGGTCACCTGTGTCAAGTTCATACCAGGAACAGAGTTCCTTATTTCTGGATCGGAAGACTCTACAGTTAAGGTTTGGAAGTTCACCGATGCCACACATCTAGCTCTGTTTGAGAGTCTGGAGTTCCATAAGGAGTCGGTCCTGTGCTTGGGAGTGCACAAGTCATTTTTTGTCACTGGTGATACACTGGGACAGATCGCTTTGTGGAAGGTGAAAGGTGATATGGTATTGAAACTGCATACTTTTGAGACGAAACCTGGATTTCTTCCACTAGCTTTAGCCATTCAAGAGATTGAGAAGGATGAATACGTTCTGGCCCTCGGTGGATCCAAGAACCAAGTATTGATCCAAACTTTCACGTACTATAACTCCACTTTTGAGAATTTCCACTTTGTGGCTGCGCTTGAGGGCCATGAAGACTGGATCAAAGCCCTTGCATTTAAGAAACAGACCAATGGTGACTACTTACTGGCATCGGGTTCTCAGGACAGATACATTAGACTTTGGAGAATCAGAACGAATGACCTGATCGATAGATCTGATGAGGATGAATCCCAATTGTTGCTTTTGAGCAACAAACAATATAAGTTTGATCTTAATGAGACCAAAGTGGCGATTAACTTTGAAGCCTTGATTATGGGCCACGATGATTGGATATCTGCTTTGAAATGGCACAATACCGAATTAAAGCTCATCGCCTCAAGTGCTGATACAGCCATGATGGTGTGGCAACCAGATGAAGTTTCTGGAATCTGGATCTGCGCCACAAGATTGGGCGAGATTAGTTCAAAGGGTGCGAGTACTGCCACTGGATCCTCTGGTGGATTCTGGTCTTCCCTTTGGTTTACTGATAGTGCTAATAATGAGTATATTCTTACCAATGGTAAGACTGGTGCCTGGAGAAGCTGGAAACTCAATAAAGAAGGCATCTGGGATCAACAACTTGCAGTGGTTGGACCCACCAGGAAAAGTACCGATGTGTCATGGTCCACAAATGGTCAATATCTGCTCTCGACATCTCTTGACCAAACAACTAGACTGTACTCACAGTGGGTGTTCAACGCTGATGGATCCAAACGAGCTACTCCCACGTGGCAAGAGTTTGCCAGACCACAGATCCATGGCTATGATATGATTTGCATTTCCACTTTGTCAGATACAAGATTCATTTCGGGCGGTGACGAGAAGATTCTACGTTCGTTTGATGAACCTAAGGGTGTTGCCAAAATCCTGGCAAGATTCTGCGGCATTAGGCTCGAACACGACGAGTCAGCCATGCCAGAGTCAGCAGCTGTGCCTGCTTTGGGCCTGTCAAATAAGGCCACTACTGATGCAGATGAAGCGGTAGCAAGACCTGATGAGGACCAACTGAGAGAAACTGATGAGTCCAATAACATTTCATATGAAATTCTGAGCACTTTAGAACTCCCACCCTTTGAGGATCACTTGCAAAGACACACTCTATGGCCAGAGATTGAGAAGCTGTATGGCCATGGTTACGAAATTGTCTCTGTTGATTCCAGTCCTGACAAAAAGCTGGTTGCGACTTCTTGTAAATCCAACACACAACAACACGCCGTCATACGGATCTTTGATGCTGAGAGCTGGCAGGAGCTCAAGCCAAATTTGAAGATGCATGACCTGACTGTCACTAGAGTCAAATTCTCCCCGGATGGAAAATACTTGCTTACAGTCTCAAGAGATCGTCAGTTTGGTCTCTGGGAGAGAAGTTTGGACGATAACACCTTCAAGCTGGCTGTTCAACAGACGAAGGCTCATTCCAGAATTTTGTGGGATTGTGCGTGGGCTCCTCTGGAGTATGGCCCTTATTTTTTCACAGCGTCCAGAGATAAGTCTATAAAAGCATGGAAACTATCCGTTGATGGGACCTCTGGAGGTGTGACAGTGAAGAACATTATTCAGACAAAATTTGACAGTCCTGTGACTTCTGTGGATGTCCACAAGAAGGTCATTAATGGCAGACTTGCTTTAAGCATTGGTTTAGAGAGTGGATCTTTGTTGGTGTACTCCTTCTCAAATAACACGTTCAAGCACGTTCACACATTTGGAGATGACGTGACTCCAGCTGATAGAGTTTCCAGAATTAGTTGGAGCTTTGTTGGTGGTGACAAGCTGACGTTCGCTGTTGCATCGCATGACAACTCTACACGTATTTACTCGATAGAGAGTTCCATAATTTAAGTCCAAGTTTATTCAATTAAATGTCCTGTGTATTTCTCACGTATCATGTATGCTTTTGTTCTTGGTCACGACCCAATCTCCCAGAAGGAAAGGGGATGAGGGGCTAAATTGGAATTAGGAATTCGGACAATAACTAACTTATCTAAGTATTTGCTGGGGTGTCAAAAAAACACAGAAAAGAGACAGTTCGATCTCATCTCAACATTGTTCTTGTTTCCCACATTTTTACTCTCAATTGATTCTGAACATATTGTCGACATTGGGTCGGGAGTTAGAATTAAACGACCTACACTCTGATACATCAGTTTTTCTAATTTTTGTCTTTCCAGGTGAATCCCATTGCGAGCTCACCTTTTTGACAGGAACGCCTCTACACTTCAAAGGATACAGCAACCAACAGGAAGAGCCACCAACAATATATGCTCAATCACAGGATCAAACGCCTTAGGTCTGGTGCACTGTTTGCAGTGACGCTGGTACTGATGATCTACTTCACATTCCGCAATGAAGAACACGAGATGAATCAATTGCTAGATGAGGAGGAACTCCCTCGTATCACCACAGAACTGCAGGAGTCAGCAGACAAGGTGCCGCTGTCCAGAAGTGAATTGGGACGACTGGAACTATCCACTGAAGAGGGACTGAAAGAGAAGAACAGGTACTTTCCATTGATAGGCCCTGAGAAAGCCAACACCAAGGGCAAACAAAAAATACCTGACGAGTACTTCGTTAAACAAAAGGATGTCAAACTGAGAGGCTTCAAGAAAGAGCAATTCTACAAAGTGGGGACAGAGAACTACTACAAGCTCCCCAAAATCACGAAACCAACAAACTATCCTGAAGTTCAGTCGTCTTATTTTACAGATGGTGGTCTCAAGAATCAAACACGACTGGACAGAATAAGCAAAGTATTTGACAAGTCATGGACTACTTACTCACGTTATGGCTACGGCCATGATGAAGTTCGACCGCTGGGGCATGCACCAGAAGACTCATTCAATGGTTGGGCGGTAACTCTGATAGACTCTTTGGATACTCTATGGCTCATTGGCAAAAAGCAAGAGTTTGAAAGAGCCGTGAAGCACATCAAAACCATAAACTTTAAACAGTCTTTCAGGGCTGATATACCGCTATTTGAGAACGTCATCAGGGTTCTTGGTGGGTTGATTAGTGGCTATGAGCTGTCACAAGAGGAGTCTCTATTGACGTCAGCAAAAGAATTATCAGAGCTATTGATGGAGGCATTTGATACACCGAATAATCTGCCAATGCTGTATTATCAGTGGAAAAGTGAGATTCAGAATCGATTTGCTTCTACCGATGCTTGTCTTGCCGAAGTGGGCTCTCTGTCTCTTGAGTTTTCAAGATTGACTCAGTTGACCAAAGATCCAAGGTATTTTGATGCTATCACAAGAATCACCAATACGTTTGATAAATCAATTGATATCGGATTCTTCTTACCTGGTCTCTACCCTAACAGGCTGGATATCTCAGGCTGCACGATTCTGTCAGATAAAGATATCGAACACGGTGTCCATCTGAACAATCCAAAGGTTATAAAATCCATAAATGGGGATCATTATGTGTACTGCCTTCGTACAGATAAGATCAAACCAGTTGGTACTCAGCAGTATTCCATTGGTGGCCAAGCCGATTCGTTTTACGAATACATGCCCAAAATGTATCACCTATTGAGGGGCGGAGATTCCAAACATTCCAAGACCTATAAGGACATGTACCTTCGTGCTTTGAAACATATGAAAGACTTCATGATATTCAAACCTAAGATTCCTGACAATGCTGATATTCTATTTATGTCATCTATCATTGCAACCAAGCTATCAGACATAGAGATGATTACTATTGAACAAAGTTTAGAGATGCAGCACTTATCTTGTTTTGCTGGTGGAATGTTTGCCTTAGCCTCAAGACTGTTTAATTTACCTGAAGACTTGGAAATTGCAGGCAATGTTACCATGGGGTGTGTTGAAATGTATAAACGCATGAAAATTATGCCTGAGATAATCTGGGTTGATAAGTCAGAGTCCAAGGATGATTTATTCGATGAGAAGGCTAGATTGGAGATGATCAAGCCAAGGCCAGCGACAACTCCGGACCCAGAATCTACTCTACGGAAGAGATCAGTTGGCCTGGAGCCTCCAGAGACAACAAAGCCTTTGAGTGAATGGACTAAGACCATTCTTGACTTGAAACCACAACCTATCTTTCCAAGGCAAAAAACTACAGAAAAAGGAGAGACAGTATGGCCAGTCGGATCAGCATCGAATCAGCCAATCTGGGTAAACAAAATGGATCCAAAATACATCTTAAGGCCAGAGGCTATTGAGTCTGTATTTTACATGTACCGGATCACTGGTGATGCTAAATGGAGAGACTATGGTTGGATGATGTGGGAAAACATCGAAGAGAACTGTAGAACATCTGAAGGTGAATTCTCTGCTTTGAGAGATGTGACTTTCTTGGGTAGTGATAGTAACTTTGCTGACTCTGCTGAAAGCTTTTGGTATAGTGAGACATTGAAATATTTTTATTTGTTGTTTGAAGACATCTCTGTGTGGAGTTTGGATGAATATGTTTATAACACAGAAGCTCATCCCTTTAAGTTGGAGGACAACTACTGATTCTGCGGGGCTGGAAGAACTTGCGCTCTCAATGCTTCTTGGTAGAAGTTGGGGGTATACATGATAAACAGTTTACAGCATTTGTACTACCCTAGTAGATTCTTTGAATATGTACAACTGTTCTAGAAGATCTTCCAACTGTCCAGTAGTTTCAAGTGCTTGAAGTCTGCATAGTCACCACTCATACCATCATGCAACGCTCTGTAATAATACCAGGTGAAGACCATGAGACCAAACATCACTGCCATAATTGCTCCTCTGACCCACTTACATGTCACCTTCTTCAACGATTCCTCTAAGACATATCCAAATACAAGAATGGCAAAGTACAAGGCTGGAACATAGTGGTGAACGTATGTGACACGTCCCATAATTACAAATGGGATGTAATGAGTGAACCACGCAAAAAATGGATAAGCACCCTTGATCAAAAAGTTGTAAAGATCACTTTGACCCCAGGTCAAAGATTGTCTCTGATACTTGAGAGCATAAGTCGACGTGAGACCAATGAAGACTATAATAGCCAACGTAGATGCCCATGTGTTGAATACGCCCCCAATCAAAAAATATCTAGTGTCGTTAACACCCCAGCCACACATTCTTAGACCAAGGTAGAGAGTTGGCCATTGCCACCATTCGGAAGCCAAATTATCATTCTTGTCAGTATCTGGAACAAGCGCACTGTTAGAGGAGGCCATCGCAAAGTTGATCGAGATAAAATCAGCCCAGAAATTTGACTTTGGAGGTGCGTAGTTCTCATCAATGGTCAACTTAGGATTGATATGGTGTTCAGTGTTCCACCAAGTTGACTTGTCCCAGCTGGACCAGGATGGTTTACAAACGACCTCACTTTGCTTGAAACCCCATACTGGATATGAAGAGCCGGTGGTAGCCAAATAGCATCCAAGATCGACATGTTTCAGTCTGAAAGCAGTACTCAATGGGTGAATCATACTAGAGTTTTCAGCAGGAT
The DNA here is from genome assembly GCA_003706705.3 of Barnettozyma populi. Taxonomy (NCBI): domain Eukaryota; kingdom Fungi; phylum Ascomycota; class Saccharomycetes; order Phaffomycetales; family Phaffomycetaceae; genus Barnettozyma; species Barnettozyma populi. The sequence goes on from PPLZ03000001.1 coordinate 456,411, forward strand.
ATGATTTGTTGCTAGATGGAACTTGCTGAACAATTTCGATCTCCCAATCATCCTTACTATCACCAACCTGCTCACTACCGTAGCCACCAACTTCTCTGAACTTCTTGGTGACATGGGCTGGAATATCGTGGGAGTGCAAGTTGACCCTAGTGTTCTTGTGGACCAATCTGACGACATCACCATCAAGAACTGGTGTGTTGTCATCGTCACTCAAACTCTTTCCTGAGGTTCTGGAGTATTTGAAGATCCAGTTGTTATTGCTGTCTGAGTGACCATATCCAGTGATTTGTTGTTGGTGAGAACCTTCTGGGTAAATTTGTACATGCGAATGCAGCAGGTTTGGACTTAAGCCATGCGATCTGATGGTAACTTCAGAGCCGTACAGAACATCTCTGGGTGAGGGTTTGATCTTGTTGTTCTCCAAGTTAACCTGAAACAATGAGGAAGTGGACGAATCACCAGTACCTGACTTGTACAAGAGTGAAAAGTGGATCTTGAAGCACAGAAGGTAAATCAAGAACGGAATGAAAATCAAAGATAGGACTCTGACACTCCAATGTTTGGCATATTTGGACCAGGAGATTTCCTTGTCGTAGAACTTTTCGCACAGATCTTGGATCGTGTAGAGACCAACGACAACAGTGATGAATAGGCCCACCCATTTGACAGAGCAAACACAACCAATTGATACACCCGAGAGAACCATCCAAATGTACCATTCAAGAGTGAACTCTTTCTTCCTCATTCTCAGCTTATGAACCTTCACCATTGTGAGGAAGGTGGTCGCTGTAAAGAACACCAAGATGGAATCCAACAGGATGAATTTACCGAGGGCAATAAATGAAGTTTCAAGAGTCACCATCAGTGTAAGAAGGTATACAATTGGTTTTGAGAAATCCATCCAGTTCACTAGGAACCAGGTCACAGGTGCTACCAATGCACTAAAGACAGCATTAAAGATTCTCATTGTCTTGAAGTCACAGTGTTCAGGGTATGGGGTACCTGACTTGAACTCAAAGTCACCGTTGAAACCAGCAATGTACTCACTCAGAGCGATCAACATTTTCCCAAGAGGGGGATGGACATCGTGGTAGAATTCGTGCTTGATGTAGTATGAACCAAACTTGCCAAAATGGGCCTCGTCCCAAACAACTTTCTTGGCCCTGTCAATCAAATGAAGACGGACGTAGAACGATAAGACTGTAAATAAAAGTGGTGCAATAACTGGTTCAATCTTAGCGATCCATTGGTACACTTGTGAAGGTTTCTTCAACTCCTTTGTCTCCTTCTCTTCTGTAGGGATTGACTCTTGAACAGTAGCAGAGACAGTCTCAGTGGACTTCGGGTGTCTCCGCTTGAGAGCCTCCTTCTTCAGTGTTTTGGATGCACCACTGGAAGAAGACATTAGACCAGAAAGCTTTGGAAGATATGCTGCGAGTGACCTTACCGTAAACAAACAGGTGTCGTGTCAAAGAACACAACTGGCCGTGTAGATCTTCGCGAATGGAGAGATTACATAATCCGCATTCATGTTAGCATCTGTTTGTTTTAGCTCGCTAGAACCATCGAAACCCAAATCAGTTCCCCTCCGTAGTTAAATGAGCTCTCTCCAAGCAGCCAAGGATGCTCCAATGGCTATCAAATGAAATACAGTGTGATATTATCAGAGATCTTGACGCTCAAGGTGCCTATGGCCTTCTCCATATTCCTGCTTTTCACCATTTCTGACTTTAATAATAGACGTTGATATGTGACAAAGACAATGTTGATGGTCGGTGTTCTGGTCCAGAATTGGCATTGGATCATTTCAGTGACATTCTGAAGATAGCTGGAGTCAATGGATCTGAACTAGACAGACAGATGTGGTTGTTGATTCGTTGGGAGTGGTGATTGTCAACTTAGAGAATGGAAAATTGGGATATTGTGCATTTGTTCAGAATCTAAGGAATCATGGCTGTGTTGTCAACACGTCTTTACGATACATCAAGAACCTTCAATTTGAAGAAGTTTTACTTCAAGGATCTAAAATGGATATTGTTTCTGAGATGTCAGACTCTTGACGTCCAGCCAAGATACAAGTTTCCGTCCAAGGAGTTGGAGGTGGCCTCCTTTGAAGAAGTACATCCTGATACATAGATAGAGCGATTGAATTCGATGCATTATCGTCCTTGACGACTCTTTCCATTACTTCGCTTCCACCGGATTGCATACATTTGACTATGTTGAATCTAAAATCACCAAAGAACTTGGATCTTACCAACGCTGGGACAGCGGAGGACCTGAAATTACTTAACCTTACAGATCTGTGGATTTTTGAAGCACACGACTCGGAAAGCCCACCTGTTATCAGAAACCAGAACTTGCCCTGCATGGTGAGCTTGAAACCTGTGAATGACAACACAGCATGTGAAATTTTGTTAATGACATTTGGGTTGGTGAACGTTTTAAAGACGTGACTCTCAGATCAGCGCATGCTTTGGACATCCCTAAACAATCTGACTATAGCTCTCTGGGAAAAACCATCCTTGTTTATCCGTTCCATTGACTACTACTTTCAGAAGTTGGCACTGGATACTCTAACTTGTCTGGATATCGAGCTAACCAGCAACAACTTTAGGTCAAGAATTTCCAAACCTATTCCACACCTGAATTCATTGAGGATTGCTATTGGTGATGCGATTGTACAGAGCTACCTTTTATTGGAGCCGTGAAGCTGAATATGCTACACATATACATTGGAAACCCCGGTTCCATCCTGACCTGTCAACAGCTTTAACTTCTTGGGTCAGAGATCACAGAGATTCATCGAAAGGATGCTTCTCTTCAAAAGAACTCTTTGTGAGCTGGGAAAGTATGTCAGCCCAAAGTATTACAGCTGCTGAATATCGATGGATTTGATGTGGGCAGTGTGGAAACACCATAATCACTCAAGATGCTGGATGTGAGGGTTCACTAATCACTTTCAGCTCTAATATTCACAGATTTCATCAAAGGACCTGAAGGAGCCTCTAACACAACCTCAACTTTGAATATTAATCAAGAGTATTCAAGCCTGAACCACCTTTGTATTGAACAGTTTGACAAAGTGATCATCAACACAGATCTGGGCAACCTCTAGCATTTGGTAATCAGTCCACTCAGAAGCATCATTTCAAGAAAAATGAACAACTTAGAAACATTTGGATATGTTCCTTATGACAGAAATAGTGATGCTATTGAGTATGAAAAGATTGCAGAGATCAGTAAAGATGTTTCCGGTATACACTAGATCCAGATTTCCCCATTGAGCCACTTTAGCGAGCCCAACTGTGTATTCTACTTGTAATTCTAGATGAGCAGGATTGAATTAACGAGCTCCCCCAGAGTCCAGCCCCAGAACACTAATAATACCAGACTCCCATTCACCAGTAGACTCTTTGATTCCACCCAGTCCTAATAACACCTTCACTTCATCCACTGTAACTGAATCATCTCCTCCAGCGGGCTCGACAATCACAACAACACCCCTAAACACACCGTGAAGCGACACACCAACTCCCCTGATTTGTACCTGTTTACCCCTCAGGAACACGGTGACATGGAACCCCGAATCTCCCTTTAGCGATTGTTTGAGAGTCCATTGACTCTGAAGCTTAGTCTGTATGATAGAGTCAAGTGGGTCCACCTGTTGTGCAAGATCCACAACTTGAGAGTCACTGGAATCGGTAGGAGATGTAAGAAACGACTTGCCACCAACAATCAGCTTGGAACTGGTTGCGGTGGATGTGATACACGTGATGTGGTACATGAATTTGTTCCTTGATGCATCTGTGGATTTGAAAACCTTGATCTCGATGCTCCAAGGTGAGTGTTGTTGAGGTAGATACAGTGGATTTGAGAGAAGAGTGTGAATAGCATGAGGAAGCTGTGCTGTCGCTTGTATTGGTGACAGAACAGTAGGCATTGATTGGTCTTTGGCTTGCTGTCGGAAGGGCTTGAATTGGTGAAGCATTCTTTTGGACATATGTGTACGTAAATACTCTCGGAACTAGTCCAAGACTTTCCGACCCACGTGACTCTATGACATATTTGTATCGTACAAAATGCAAGGCAAAGGATAACTGAGAGTAAGTAATAAAAACACGAACAAACGATTAAGAAACTCACCTCGACGCAGCTATTGGTTTGAAAAAATCAGCTTGAAGATGTAGGGAGAACTCAGTGATAACTTTCAGTGTTTTTGATTCTGCCTTCTGAAGATGTTTCAGAAGCTAGGGGGTGACCAGGCTAAGGCCGTACAGAACTGTTGTGAGGGTGTAAATAATTCTGTAGGATGATTGTAGGATGGCTTCGGAGTATTTGTTGGAATACTAAGACTATGTGTGATTGGAGGTGCGAAATATCGGTCTGACTACACCAATCCAATCTTACCTTTTTCCGCTTCAGACTTCTACCTATGTCACACCTATTTGGCACCTCAGGTGTTTGTTGTCGGAGCTTGGACAACATCTAAGCCGCTACTTGAACTTTAGAAGGTCAAACGCATTTATGAATTAGTATCATTCTATATGACGTTCTCTGGTTCCTAATCTGAGAACCTTAGCCTCTTTTTGGGCTGATCTTCATCTTCATCATCGTTATCATCACTGGAGTCAGAGTCGCTGTCCTTCTTCTTCGTATCGTCATCACTATCGTCAGAATTTGGTACATATCCAGGGACTCCATCATTGATCAAGGGAGGTGGTGCTGTCTTTTGAGATTCTTGCTTGGCACGTTGTAACTTCATTGCAATTTCGTTCTGTTTTTGGAGCAAAACTTCCGCCCTCTTGGCTGCGTTCAATTGTGACTTCTTGAGATCATCTTGAATCTCCAACAAACCTTTTATAGTCTCATCCAAGCTGTTTGATAGTTGTCCTATTTTCTCTTTGTTGTTAGATGCCAATGTAGTATGATACCATTTTTGGTAAAAACCGATGATTTCTGATGGGTTCAACACACCTGCCTGTGATGAGGATCGTTGAATGCCCGCAGAAACTGCAGATGGGGGAATAGGCGCCGGTCTGGCTCCTTTCATTACGATCTCAGTTTCAAAGACCTTTCTGTCCCTCCACACATCAACCACTCTTCCAACCCTGGCCATATCTGAGCTTCCTAGTTGTAGATTATCAATTACTCTCTGCAGAACTCCTCCGAAGAAATTTAGTAGCTCTTTCTTACCTTTTGCTCTGGCTTGCTGAACTACTTCATTGGCGAGGTATATCAATGCAAGTGTTTGCTTCTGGTGTGATTGGAGATATGACTCCCATGTTGATACGATCGTCACATAGTGGCGGTGATGGAAGAGAACCCATTGTGCTGTGGATGTTATAGAATCTTGAGTTGCCGTCAATTGGGCTAGCTTTGCTGTAAACTGCTCAGGAGTCATTTCCTTCAAACCTCAGTGGTCGTGTCTCGAGACTCTGGTTCCATGGAATGATTGAAATGTTTTTATTTATTATTATTACTCAGTAATTACATAAGCTATAAAATCACCAATTGCCCAAATTGCCAAAGATGACAAGGCGTCAATACCGATATGATTCCACAAGCTTCTAACAAAACAGCGACACCAGGAACCACAAATCACGCCACCATCCAGCTATGTCACATTTTCCAGAAATTAATGCTTCAGTAGAGAGTATCGAGGGTGACTTTCTCGCTAGAGAGAAAGAGCTTCTCGGTGAAGATGCTCAGCAATTTCAAACAGCACAGGACCAAGAACAACAAGAGGGGGACGATGTTGCCCAATTTGAGGAACAATTCCCAGAAGTTGAGGAGCCTGCTGCTATTGCTGAGTCAATCCAGAAGCAAGAGGAAGAGGAGCCAGCCTTCAACCCACAACCAACATCCAAGGGCCCATCAGCCTCCTTGGAGGAGTGGAAGTCTCGCTTTGACCTGGAGATCCAACAACGTGATGCTGCTGATGCTGAGAAGACCAAAAAAACCCGTGCTGCTGCTGAGGCTCAATTAGATGACTTCTACGAGGCTTATAATGCCAAGAAAGAGGAACAACACCAGAAGGCCTTGAAGGCTCAAGAAGATCTTTTGGAGAAGAGAGACACGGTGAAGGATGAAGGTGTTTGGGGTAGAGCTGCTCAATTGGCCAAGGGTAAGGGAAATGACAGATTTAGAGAAGTGTTGGAGGCCAGAGCTAAAGTGGAAGCCTCTTCTTAAATTGATAATGAAAGTATTGAGGTGTAAGATCCTAAATGAAATGTATAGTGTTGATTATTGTACAAAGCATTTGAAATATATATACTGGTGCAATATCAGACATTTACACATGAATCTTCGCTACTAAAGTTCTACTTAGTACTGCGAATGGAGTCATTGCCACAGCTACCAATCCGAAGCGTTGTGACTGTTCTGGCACATAAAGATGGATGAGGAGAAAGATACACAGAACCTGGAACCTATACTCACCAGGGCATAAATCATAATCGTTAACAATGTGTATCCTATAAACCGTAAACAACTAGCCCTAAAAAAATGTAAAACCCAATATCATAAGTCATTAGCCATGAAAACATCACAACTGATCAACACGCACACATATAAAACTGTCCAAATTATTCTCCCCCAAGTCTCTTTCTCAACCCCGTTAAGCGCGCAACAATGCTATCAACATATTTTAAAATCATATCTCTGTCCCCTTCCTCCAACTTTTCTCCATCGTCACTTTCTTCCAATAATGCTTCTAACATCCACACAGAGGTAGTGTAAGCCAATTCACATCCAATTAAATTTTCTGCAGTTTGGGCGCTGGACATCTCCATCTTGGCAGTGTTCTTAGCAATCTCCAAAGCACGGTCATAGATTAACCTCTCCGAATAAATGTGTGGAAACCTAGAAAGAAAGTTCTCATCCTTCTCGTACAACTTCTTGTCAGCGTCCTGTAACTTTAGTTTGACAAATTCCGCCTTTCCTAAGCACTCATTAAAGCGTTCACGAATCCACTGAACAAGTTCATTAAGACGCACTGGGGGCATATCAGAGTTCTTATGCCACCACTCACTAGCGAGATTCATTGCCTTGGATAGTAAAGACAACGTCTTCACATAAAGCAGCACAGCCTCACCTGCGAGAACCTTCATCACCTCTGGAGGTAAGTTGTTGTCATCCGAGGACAACACGTCATCCTCGTCCTCATCGTCTTCAATGGCATATGAGTTGACAGAAGGCGGCGATGGGATCAACTGACTAAACTTCACTTCTGCAAACAGGTTGATGACGTGCGCCTTTGTTGCCAAGTTCTCCAATTGTTGAACAACATCCATCTTGTAAAAATCAGAGTGACGTCTCATTGACAGCAACTGATTGTTGGGATTGGTCATAAGGTCGTTGATAAGCGAGCCGCTATTGGAGATTGGAGGATTTGGGATCTGTGGTGTCACTGAAATCTGTTGTGGATTATTCCCTCCAAAGAGTCTTGTTGAAGCTAGCCCAAGTGCCTTGGAGAGGGCGTTTGTGGGGGAAAGCGAGATGGATATTCTTCTGGCTTCAAGTGATGGTCTTCTTCCCACAGGAATTCCATTCGAACCACCTGAGCTCGTTCTTGACCCGCGACGATTGTTTGCTGGAAGTGCAATGGCGCCAATACCAGTGCCAGCATGTGCTAGTTCATCTGCAAGAGCATTGACCTCCACTGCTGTCTTCTCCACGACAACGTACTCCTTCTCCACAACTACATCAGACCTGTTGAGTGCTTGTACCCTTTTCTTAGGATCAAGCTGGTAATTCTGCTTCAAAGTGGGAGAATTGCTCTTCTGCAACGATACGATGTTTCTTGAAGGATTCATGGGTTGTATGTCACGCTTGGTGATCTGGTGGATTTTGGGTTCTGAATTTTGAAATGGAGGCTGGGCAACTGTTTCTTCACCAGGAGTAGGTGTTGGGGATTGTGAGGCTGGTTCAATCTCATCGTTGTCTTGATTGATAGTATCATTGATGATAGGACCCTTTTGGATGTACTCTGAGATGAACAAATTCTCATTAACCTGCGACTGTTTCAAACAAATCTTCTCATCAACATCATTCAACAATAACTTCAAGTCGTAGTTTACCACATCATCCTCAAAAAACTCATTGAAACCCATACGTTCAGTAGGTTCAAATTTCAATAGTGAACATATCAGTCTTTTGATTTGAGGATCAATGTGCTCCTGGATTGCGCTAGGGAAATGAATTCTGTCCTTTGTTTTCTTTATCTTATTGAGCAATTCCAAATGGTTGGCAGCTTTGAATGGCGGCTTACCAACAGACATCTCATATAGGACAGCACCTACAGACCACAAGTCAGCCTTTGCAGTGTACTTCTGGTAGTTCAAAATCTCTGGTGCCATGTATAGCGGAGATCCACACAAGGTCTCAGCCAAACTTGTGTTGGGTAGAAATCTCGCAAATCCGAAGTCAGCAATCTTTAGAATAGGCAGGTCAGCTAATCCAACAAATCCCATCTCGTTAAACTTATCTTGGTCGAAAACAGGTGGTGCAAGTAATAGGTTCTGAGGTTTGATGTCTCTGTGAACCAAATTCTTGCTTCTCAAGAACTTCAAAGCTGACGACAATTGTTTGAGGTAGTTTAGTACAAGAATTTTGTTTAGCCCATTGAACTTCTCGACCTTTGGTGTAGGGTACTTGTTGAACATCGTTTTGATTAACGGGTGCTTCTGTATCAACTCATCCTTCCTTCTGATGAAAAACGACAAATCTCCAAGTGAGCAGTATTCCATAATCAAGTGGAAGTGTTGATCAGTCTGTTGATAGTCTAGTAACTCAACAATTTGAGGGTGTTTCAAATCCTTCAAGATGGAAATCTCAATCTCCAAATTCTCCAATAACTTCTTATTCTTCAAAAGGGACCGACTTACTGACTTGATGGCAACTGCTTCGTGCTTCTGTAAATCAACACCTTTGTAGACATTAGCAAATGATCCCCGACCAATCTCTGCTCCCACCTTGTAGCAGCCAATGACTTTGGGGGTGGTTTGTAATGTATCAGGCATCGTGACTCACCCTTAGCGGGTTGAAAGGCAAACAAGGGAAAGGGTGGCAAGACAGGTTATATTGACGGGGAAAAAACGCGTCAAAACGGACCCCAATATATTTCAAGAGTGTGCGATGCGTATTATATGGCTAAGTCTAAAGCTTTGCCAGTTTTTGTTATGTGATTCGCTGTGGCAAACAGGATGCTTTATGTGCTTTATAAAAAGGATAAAACAATCAAAACAAAAAAATTACAATAAGGAGCACTGATAAGAGTATTGAGAGTGCGCCTACCAGAAAATAGTGTGCTAGTCGGGACAACAATAACAAGTTGCTAAAGCAGATTATAGGGGCTGCTATACCCTGTGCTGTTTACTCCAGCTTGCTCATTCAATGCCATTATCTCCTTTATGTAAACAATTTTCTTCTCTTTGTACTGCAAAATGCGTTTCTAGCGTTAAAAATGAGCAAGATGACCACTCTGCACGTGATAAGCAAATCCAGCTCACGTGACTGACACAAAAACTGCTCCCAATCGGGACAGCTGCAACCGGTGTAGTAGTAAATGTGTTAATAAACTTGCTTGCGCTCAGATATCTTCTACATTCGACTACGTAGTCGGTGTACATTTAATGTTCAACTAATGTGTTATGTACTGGAATCAGACGCAATCTACAGTGCAATATCAGACTATCAATGACATGCAATGATGTTAGTGGAGTGACTTAGTGTCGGTGAAGTTACACGAAACGTTTTACTAACGCATTATCATGAGAAGAGCTGGTATTTTACGAACAAATCAGAAAGAGCCAGAATATTTCAGCGTGAAACTGTAACTGTATCTGTACAAAGTTATGATTTTCAGAACTGGCTAGATAGTACTTAATGAAGTAGAATTGCTTTGCCGTGTGTAAAAGTTTGACACATTTTCGGCACAGAGCAAACAACAACAAGCTGCCACCGATTACAATGCTGAAATTCAGCAAGATATTGACATGAAACAAACCTCTATACACTACTTCCTAACTGGAGTTACTTTAACAAATGATAATTATCGTTGTTTTTGGGTACTGTCTACCAATTGCGGCGATTCCAGTGCTGTTGTCGAGGGACTTAATTGCTCAGCAGAAACCTCCTGTCGACATCCAGATCATGGTAATACCAATCATACAATCAAAGAGTCACTGGCTAGTGCATATGTTTCCCAAGTTGATATTCAACGTAAGACACCAAGAAGGGTATGCTTCTTGTCGCAGGTGTTCTTGATTACAACATCTGACCCTTAGGGATGGTTCCCTCATTCCGTTGTTGCCTTGCGCGTATTAGGGGTGCTGGTGGGTACGGCTGTTCTTGGTATAGCGTTTTAACGATATGGGTTGCATGGGGTCTGTTTGTGCTGGTAACGATCTTTTACTTCTGCACATTCGCACTATGGGCGTCTGTGGTCAGAAATTACAGCGTTGTCAGTGGCGCAAATCAGAGGACAAATCTTGACGAGTTCTAGCTTATAATCTCCAAAGCCTGGATAGCATTTCAGGAGACGGTAAAGAGACCCTTCAAAAAGCAGACGAGACCTAAAACATCTGGTGATGTATACCGTCAAACTTATCAGTGCTTATCCTTATATCGAGCTATTGTAATCTTTAGGAGTGCTTCTAAGCAATCTAACTGAGAAACGCATTGATTCCCAGGAGATCTTTGAATTCATCTGGCACACCAATCTCATCTTGAAAGTAGGCCCTATCAACGCCATTTTCCCTTTGGAAGTGCATAATCAATGTCTCAATATTATCAGCGCATAATTCAGCAATCGTGAGTTTCTCTGATAGTTGTAACTTAGCAGTATCTGTGTCAAACTGACAAGACTCCACCTGTGCCTCCAACCTTTGTCTCTTGGATAGCAGTTCGTTTCGCTGTTTCATTAACTGTGTGCTCTTCTTCACCGAAGTTCTTTCACTCTTTGACTTCTTGATATCTGCAATAATAGCTGTCTTCTTCTCTTGCAGGCGCTGCAACTTTTCAACTTGTATCTGCTTAAAAGCCTCTAAGCGCTTTAACTCATCCTCTTTGAAGCACCAGTACACCATACTGCTCCCGCACTTCTCACAGTTGACTTTACCATCATCAATCAAGATTTGTATAAGGTCTTTAATCTGCATTCCATGAACCCCAATGGCTTTAGCCGCTGTGGATTCAAGCTCCTTAATGGAGTAGATGTCGTGACTGGCGGTTAGGAAGTTAGTTAGACGGTTGAGCTTCTCTGCTTCTGAAATACCTTTTGGTACCTTTGTCCCAAGTTAGACAACTGGTTCATTTGATCAGGTAATATTGACGGTATCTTGTACGGCTTACCATTTCCGTCTTCTTCTTTGTTAATGTTATTTTGGTAAAGAAGAGGAAGAGGAACGACGCTGTTAGCCATATCTTTGTTGTTGCTAACACCTGTTACCCGGCTCATACATTTCAACCGATAAAATTCCAGCCTCTTTTCTCACGTTGAGACACTACCAACGTTACCAACATCATAATTACAGTCTACAATGGCTCGTGGCAACAGCAAACAAACGGAGAAGGTTCTAATAGATCTTATCAACTCATCGTCAAATCGTAACAAATGTGGCGAGTGTGGTGCAACCTACCCGACCTGGGCATCCCCAAATCTGGGGGTCTTCCTCTGTGGCCGGTGTGCATCTCTCCATCGCAAACTGGGCGGTGAGGTGTCCACTGTGAAGAGTTTGACTTTAGACCAATGGAATGATACAGACCTTGACAACATGTCTTCCTTAGGAAACAAAAAGAATAAGAAATTGTGGAATCCAAGGGATGAGCCGTTTCCTTTCAACGATGATGACAAGGATGAACTCTATCAATGGTTGAGAAATAAGTATATTCTCGGAAAGTTCAGATATAATGAGATCTCCAAATCAGATTACCGTCTTGGGAAAAGTGGTAGAAATGTTAAGAATAGCAGAAGAGACAGATTTAACACACCTAAGCTTACTGGAAGGGATGTTCCTGAGATTGAAAGATTAAAGTACCGAAAACTAGAGCCGAAACTTCAAGAAAAGGGATTCAACAATATGGATGACAACTATGAGGCTCTCTCTGCTGCAAAGGGTGACTTGGGATATGCCGTTGAGATCCTTTCAATCTCAGATCGCTCTCTTACCGAAGAGCGTCCAAAACCAGCTCTCCCTAAGAGACCAAGCCAAGCACAGGCTCATTCCCAAGCAACTATTACCACTCAAGCTACAAGTGCTCCTGTTTCATCATCTGAATGGTGGTCTAATAATACCCAAACTCCTTCAAGCTCTGCCAATGGACCCCCAGAGCCACCGCAACAGTTTCTTGACCCAGCAACAGGTATCATTTATGTTGATCCAGTTCTACAGCAACAGTACGAACAGCAGCTGGCTCTTTATCAACAACAAAATCAGGGACAGCCCCAACAAGTGCAGACTACTGGTATCCAATACCAACAGACAACTGCTTCATTTCCACGGTATCAACAAGCTGGTTTCCAATTACAACAGCATCAACAGACAGGTCTTGACAAGAATCAGCTAATGTCGCTGTACTCGACACCAACAGCTGCTTCAGCTCCACCACAAGCACCTCAATTTACTCAACAAACTACCCAGTTCACAGGATTTGGCCAGCAGCAGCAACAACCACTTCAACAGCAATTTACGGCATTTGGACAGCAGACTCCATCACCTTTTGGTCAGCCACAACCGGAGCAAACTGGATTCCAACAACAACCACAGCTTTACGGACAACAACAACAACCTCAACAACAGTTTGGGACACAACAATGGTATCAGTAAGATGTTGAAGTTTGGTTTCAAAGAAGTTTTATAACTTGTTATGACTTGAGTTTTGGTGAATCTATGCAGTGGGATGTGGAGCTTACCTAGCTGCTTCCACTCCCAATTGTAGTCAACTTATAGGTGACGCAATTAGGTAAGTATCCGTAGATTTTAAAGTTTCTTTCCATCGAGCTTCTAGGATTTATAAATGTGATATCCAAGAGCTTCAACACTGTAACCTAGTCTTTTGTGACTCACGGTAATCGATCGGTAGCGATAGAAGCAATAGCTCAGCCAAAGAATTTGGCATCAATGACGATACCGACGATAAGCTTCATAATCGCGACAGGTATTTCTAGCCTGATTCCCATCTTGCACTGTGTCTCAATCAGCTTTGACCTAAAGACAAAACACTCATTGGTTTCAACCATTCTTTGCTGAGTCGATTCTCCTCTTCCATAGAAACAATGCTCTTCCTGTTCACTTGGTATATCTAAGTTTTCAATTTTCAATTAGATTAGGTTTCTTATTTGACTTAGAAGTCCCCATCAAGTTTGTGAGTCTTCCTTCTCCTTGATATATTTATGGTAGTAGTCATTCCAAATTTGACTCATCGCCAGCATGGAGCTGATTCCTGAGACAATCGCAGATCACTCAATGAAGTAGATTAGTATGGGATATTTAGGGGCACTCTGTGACATGCGCGATGCCGCAGGAGAGATACTTGAGAAGCAGACAGAAAACTGTCGGAGAATTACTATAAGAAAGAAGTAATACAGAAGTAGCCATATAACTTGAGCTAGAAACTTTCTATGCCTTGATAAATAGAAAGCTGTATGAGATTTTCAAGCTTCAGAGATGAGATTGTTGACTATAGCAGTTCTGGCTTACTTCTGTTGGAAGCTCTACGCGGCAGACATTGTCAGCGATTCACTGCACCCCTCTGAATTTGACACATTTCCAAAGATTCCCCTATTTGAGAAAGAAGGAGCCCAGTATAACACAAGAAAGTGGCGGAGAAACTCAAGTAGTGTGGGCTGTGAGATTCATGGGATATATCTTGTTACGGAGGAGGGTGCCCTTGACAGCCAGATGTCTAAGCAAGAAACCTTTCAGAGCACCAATGACAGTGCTGATGACAAGAAGACAGCATATATCATTATCAGCTGCTTCTTTGGACTCGTTATAGCTCTACTACTTCTTGCCCTAGGTATACTGGGGTATCACTCCTGGTTTAAAGAGAGGAAAGAGAGAAGTGTACCACCACCAGCATCAAAAAATGATGAAGTCAGCGAGATGATAGAGGAAGTATAAGAAGACGAATGTGCTATCCTACGCAAGGGAAACGATGAAGTAAGTATCTGTACAGCATTATATGACTCAATTCTGTCTAAGTATTTCACACCCCTCCACATTCTAGACAGATACTCTTCATTACCGCACCTTTCGTAGGCTGTGACTGGATCTCGTTACCTTCAATTAGAGGCAGAAGGAGCCAACAATACAAGATCAATGGTATGTTTTAAAGCATCCAGAACATGTATGGCAAGGTCCAGAAATTGGACAAATGGTTGATGGTGCGATAGTACGGGGTTCCTTTGGGTCGATTGTTCATGCCATGTTTCCCGCCAAGTGATGAATAATTCTATTGCTGTCAGATTTGTGGCTTTGTCCATATGGGATTTTATCTCTCTCCTCCTGGATGCCTATCCCCTTGTGTAGTATACACTGCGCTGCAAGCACGCTCCCAGTATACGCATACCCTGCCATATCTGAACTGGAGACAAATGATGCAGACTTTCTGTCACTGCCACGCATGGCTTTCGGATTACCCGCAGCATGTTGTACTCTAAGCTCGAAATAGTGCGCGTGGTGATGATGATCCAAAACCGAGGTACATAAGTGGGATGGGGTACCACAGCACTACAGCACTTTCTCAAGGCGCTGCTCCCTTGCCAACTCCAGCACGGACGTGAGGAACATGTAAACAGAATACAAACCGTTGTTTTGACTACCACACACATGGCCTACTGTTTCAAAGGTTATATGAAAGATCAAGCGAACCAAACGTAAATATCTTCAACGTAATGCCATGATCCGATCTGCACAGAAGGACCAGAAGCTCAGCTGTCATTGTCTGCAGCTGGTAGAGATCCTTTTCCCCACCATGTGCCCCCATGGATCCGGAACCGCGAAACTCCGAAGCACTCCTTATTATATAATCATCTAGCACGTGATTATCAAAAAGTTAGCCGTTTAGCCAATAAAGTACTAGCATTTACAAATCCTTACGTAAACATCCTCACACCAAATACTTGCGCCGATCTCGGGAAAGTCCTGATGGTGGATTTTATCGGTACCGTAAGTTGGCAGGCCCTTTGTCTATCAAACTGGCCAATGGGAGACCAGCGAAATCATGCTTATACACACAGAAGTTAACTTTAAAGAGCCATCAAATGAGTTATAGACGGACAATAAAAGCAACATATGCTCGATAGTTGAGTGTCATGGGCCAATGGTCCTTCCTCCTGCTTTCTCCAGCCTTTTTCAGCCCATGTTTCCCACCAATTTTTGGCACTTTCTGAGCTCATCGACAGCCACACGGATTTGTTGAATGACCGACTTTTTTCCACATCACATAAAATCTAAAGTTTTTCCAGTTTTCCTCACTCAGTCTTTCATATTGTTTATCTCTTCAACGAACAACATGTTGGCTGCTCGTGTTAGAACCCAGAAGCAATTGGCTCGTGGCTTTGCCACTGCCGCCCAGATCACCAGGGACTCCAAGGTGAACCAAAATTTGCTAGAGGACTACTCTTTCATCCAGTACAAGAAGCACTTGGAAAATGTGGAGATTGTCAAGCAGAGATTGGGCAGACCATTGACTTACGCTGAGAAGATTCTTTACGGTCACTTGGACAAGCCACATGAGCAAGACATTGAGCGTGGTATCTCCTATTTGAAGTTGAGACCTGACCGTGTCGCCTGTCAGGATGCCACTGCTCAGATGGCCATTCTGCAATTCATGTCTGCTGGTCTTCCACAGGTTGCCACTCCAACTACCGTTCACTGTGATCACTTGATTCAAGCCCAAGTTGGTGGTGCTAAGGATTTGGCTCGTGCTAATGAATTGAACAAGGAAGTTTACGACTTCTTGTCCACTGCTACCGCCAAGTACAACATTGGTTTCTGGAAGCCAGGCTCAGGTATCATTCACCAAATTGTTCTTGAGAACTATGCTTTCCCAGGTGCCTTGATCATTGGTACCGATTCCCACACTCCAAACGCTGGTGGTCTAGGTCAATTGGCTATTGGTGTTGGTGGTGCGGATGCTGTTGATGTCATGGCTGACTTGCCATGGGAGTTGAAGGCTCCTAAGATCATGGGTGTTAAGTTGACCGGTAAGATGAACGGTTGGACTTCTCCAAAGGATATCATTTTGAAGTTGGCTGGTATCACCACTGTCAAGGGTGGTACTGGTAAGATTGTTGAGTACTTCGGTGATGGTGTTGACACCTTCTCTTGTACTGGTATGGGTACCATCTGTAATATGGGTGCTGAGATTGGTGCCACCACCTCTGTCTTCCCATTCAACAAGTCCATGGTTGACTACTTGAATGCCACTGGTAGATCCAAGATTGCTGAGTTTGCCAGCGTCTACCAAAAGGACTTCTTGTCTGCCGATGAGGGTGCTGAGTACGACGAGGTTATCGAGATTGACTTGAACACTTTGGAGCCACATGTCAATGGTCCATTCACTCCAGATTTGGCCACTCCAATCTCCAAACTGAAGGAGGTTGCTGTTGAAAACGACTGGCCATTGGAGGTTAAGGTTGGTTTGATTGGTTCCTGTACCAACTCATCTTACGAGGATATGTCCCGTTCCGCTTCCATCATTAAGGATGCCGCTGCTCACGGTATCAAGTCAAAGGCTTTGTTCACTGTTACCCCAGGTTCTGAGCAAATTAGAGCTACCATCGCCCGTGACGGTCAATTGGAGACCTTCGAGGAGTTTGGTGGTATTGTCTTGGCTAACGCCTGTGGCCCATGTATCGGTCAATGGGACAGACAGGACATCAAGAAGGGTGACAAGAACACTATCGTCTCTTCTTACAACAGAAACTTCACTGCCAGAAACGATGGTAACCCAGCTACCCACGCATTTGTTGCCTCCCCAGAGTTGACTACTGCTTTTGCCATTGCTGGTGACTTGAGATTCAACCCGCTCACTGACAAGCTTGTCGGTGCTGACGGTAAGGAGTTCCTATTGAAACCACCAACTGGTGACGGTTTGCCAGTCAGAGGTTACGATGCCGGTGAGAACACATACCAAGCCCCACCAGCTGACAGATCTGTTGTTCAGGTCAATATTGCTCCAGAGTCTGACCGTTTGCAGAAATTGACCCCATTCAATGCCTGGGACGGTAAGGACGCCTTTGACTTGCCAATTTTGATCAAGTCTCTTGGTAAGACCACCACTGATCACATCTCAATGGCTGGTCCTTGGTTGAAATACAGAGGTCACTTGCAAAACATCTCTAACAACTACATGATTGGTGCCATCAACGCTGAGAACGGCGAGGCCAACAACGTCAGAAACGTTTACACTGGTGAGTACAAGGGTGTTCCAGACACTGCTGCAGACTACCGTGACAACGGTATTAAGTGGGTTGTTATCGGTGGTGAGAACTTCGGTGAAGGTTCTTCCCGTGAGCATGCTGCTTTGGAGCCAAGATACTTGGGTGGTTTTGCCATCATTACCAAGTCATTTGCCCGTATTCACGAGACCAACTTGAAGAAGCAAGGTCTATTGCCATTGAACTTTGTCAACCCTGCTGACTATGATAAGATCAACCCAACTGACAAGATCTCCATTTTGGGCTTGACCAGTTTGGCCCCAGCTAAGAACTTGAAGATGAGAGTTTCTCCAGTTGAAGGTGAGCCATGGGAGACTGAATTGTCCCATACTTACAACACTGAGCAAATTGAATGGTTCAAGTATGGTTCTGCTTTGAATAAGATGGCTGCTGCCGCTGCTGCGAAGAAGGCTGCTGCTTAGACGGGTTTAGGAGTTTAATGTTTCATTTTATATAGGTTTTTCAAGATATTTATAGTATTTATTTGAAGGTGTATTTCATATTCTTGTCATTAGTTACCCCTTTTGTAGAGGTGAAGTCAGCACTTCAGCTTGTTGATGAATTTGAAACTAGGGTCTGACAAACTGCACTTTTGCAATGATCGAGAGTTATGGATGCTGAAGCCATCAAGTTTGTTCACTTTAGTGCTTGGTGTGAGTGAGTACAAAAAATTTACCGACTTTAGCTCTTCGCTCCTGAATGAACCCATGTACCAATACGTAGATCCATATCAGTTCATGCCACAGTGCAGGCAGTAAGGTGTACTTTGGAAATACACACAACGCTAAATCATGAACCTCTACCTATTGTCGTAATACGGCAACACCTTTTCTCAGAGTAGTTGAACAGAACCTGTTCTATACTATACAAGAATTGTAAGCTTAGGATCAATAAATTCTTTTTTAACTATACAAGTACAACTTCACACCTATCCAACAATGTGCGAGTCGTCCCTTCTCTTCTGTATCTCACTTAGGAATGGCAAGCCTCCACCAGCCGCTGGTGCAGAGACAGCTGAGGAAGTGGGAGCTGGCGGAGGTGGTGGAGGGGCTGATGGAACAGCAGACTGAGGCAGAGGCGGTGGTAACGGGGCAGAAACTTCAGGTAACGGTGGAGGAGGTGGTGCAGAAAACTCAGGCAAAGGTGGTGGTGGTGGAACAGAGAATTCTTGAATTGGAGGGGGTGGTGCAGAACTCTGTGGTAATGGTGGAGGAGGTGGTGCAGAAAACTCAGGCAAAGGTGGTGGTGGTGGAGCTACATATTGCAGAGCCTCACCAACTGAAGTAGTATATTCAGTCTGTTCTGGAGGTGCAATAGTCTCAGGAAGTGGTGGGGAGAGAACAGCTTCAGCTGATGCAATCGGTAGTGGGGGAGGGGCTTCTTGTGAGGTCAAAGTATCAGGCTCAGGAGTGTAGAAACGTTCATCTGATTCGTCTGCATCTACTGGGGCAATAGGTGCCTCGAATGTTGGAAATGGTGGAGGACCAGCAGGTGCTTGGGGTAGAGGGGCTTCTGCTTGAACTGAAGCAGTTTCAGTCACAGGCAGCGATGGTGCCACTGGTATAGGTGGAGTCGAAACTTGTGGCAATGGTGGCGCGATTGGAACAGCCTTCTCCAAGGTTGATACAACAGATGCTTGATCTGACGGAACTGCTGTTGCTGTCGAAATAGTTGGCAAAGGAGCAGCAATAGGCACAGGCTTAGAATTAACCTCAAACTTTGGCTCTGGCTTTTCATCTTTTGGGGTAAATGACTGAGTACTGGCCCTCGAAGGAGGACCCATACTAGAGAATAACAAGCCTGCCAGATGAGCAGCACCTTGACGCGTTGGTGCCTCATCATCGTCGCTCACTACCTTCTCATCTTCACTCCAGTCATCGTCATCACTATCATCACCACGCTGAGCCTTTCTCTGAGCAGCAATCTTACCCAAGTCAATAGTGGCAGTTGGGGCAGTAGTAACTGGCTTGGATAGTTCAGTAGCCTTACCAGTAGTTTGTTTGCCAAAGGGATTGTTGGATGAGACAGCGATATTTTTAGCAAACGGATTAGAGTCGTGGTGTGATGGTGGTTCTTGATGAATCTTCAGTTCAACAGGTGGTTTTGAGGCAACGGTTTCCAGAGGTTTGACAACGACTGATGGATCAGTGAACTGCTGAGATGTATGAGGTTGTAATGGTGGGGGAGAAGGCACTACCTTTTGAGAGTGAGGAGCGAATGTTTGAATATGTGGTTCAACGACATGCTCGTCTTCATCCTCGTCATCATCCTTCTCAGCCTCAT
Source organism: Barnettozyma populi (assembly GCA_003706705.3). NCBI lineage: Eukaryota > Fungi > Ascomycota > Saccharomycetes > Phaffomycetales > Phaffomycetaceae > Barnettozyma > Barnettozyma populi. The sequence continues at coordinate 476,143 of PPLZ03000001.1, forward strand.
CGAGCTGTCTACGCAACTCTGCCAACCTCGCCTCTTTCTCCTGCTTCTTTTTGTGGTGGATGGAAGAAGTAGATGTGGGTTCAGGTGCTTTGACGACAGTAGGAGCTTCAGAGGCCGGCTCTTGTGGAGGTTCAACAGGAGGAGCGGCAATAGGTTCTGACATAACGCGTGGCTCAGGAGCCTTCAAAGGCTCCGAGGCTTTGCTCTCAGGGGTTTGAATTGGTAGAGATGTAGTACTTACTGGGGAACTTTGAGCTGACTTGCTTCTGTTCAGACCAAACTTTGCCATCTTTTCTTGCATTCTCTTTCTGGCCTCTTCCTTCATGTAAGCGGCACGCTCTTGTGGGGTCTTGAACTTGGAGTAAGATTCAGGTGTGGATGGCTTGTCCAAACCTTGAGGCTTAGCTGGAACAGTAGGTTTTGGAGATGATGTAAGAGCAGGTGAAGCAGAGGCTGGCGTAGTGTTACTTCTGCCACCGTAGGTAGGTCTCGATGTTGTATTGCTGGCCATTCTGGTCTCCTTTATCAACTGGGCAACCTCTGGTTGAACTCCCAAGCCAAGTTCAAACTTCTTGTAGTCATTACTGTCAACATTACTGTTCAACACAGCAATAGCACCTTGCGATAGATCTTCAATAGTTTTCTCAATGACAACCATAATTCCCTGTGTTTCTTTATTGGATTCCCTGAACTTGGTAACCTCTGCTTCAAACTCTCTTTGCTCAGCTTCGAAATCGCCAGTATCTGCTACTGGCTTACCCGTCAAAGCAGCCATTCTTTGATTCAATAGTGTCTTGTTCTTAGCCTTTCTCTTATCAGCTTCAGTTACTTCGCCATTTGGACCGGTACCAACAATGGACGTTGGATGCTTGATTTTGTACAGCTCAATATGTGAGTTTGCAATCTCATTGTCAATTCGTGAAATCTCACGAATCAACTCCGGGACTTTCGAAGTTAGGGCGCTCAGCGTATCTCTCAGTTGTAGTTTATGCAAGTTGTTACCGAATGGTAGGCCTCTAATCTGTGATTTCAGGTCCTCAATGACCTTAGAGTCATCATCGGATGAGGAAGCCTGAGACGACAACTTGAGATTCTCCTTGGTCAAAAGGTCAAACAAAGACTGCTTGTGCTCCAACTGAGCCCTAATTAGCTCAACTTCAGAAGCCTCCTTCTCTTCCTCCTTGTTTTTGGTGTAGTTTATGTCACTGTCATTGTTGACAAACTTACCACCAAAGCCATTGGATTTTGCAGCAGATGGCTGCAATTTCAGCTTATTCTTCACATCATCAATCAACTTGTTACTATCTGGCAACAATGAAGCAGGTAGACGGTTTGGCAACTCATGACCGTTCAATTTTCTGTAAATTAGCCACATACCCAACGAGAAAGTCTCACGAGTCAAGTAGCTCTCATCGTTCGGGGTGACCAGGTTCCAAACCTTTTCCAACTCAGAACGATTTAGCCCCGACTTTCGAAAGATCTCAGCTGAAACCTTCGGGTCCAACTTACCTTGACGTTTGACATCATACGTGTCAAAGATTTTAGTGAACAGTTGCTTCTCTTGTGGTTTGATGAAGTCTTGCTGGTTGTCGACATTCTGAAGCTGGTTGATGTTCTGGAAGCCACCTGTCTTTTGAGGAGCAAGTAAGTTAGACTGAAAGAAAGTGTTGTTGCCAACACCTGTCTTCTGGGCTTGAAGCATCTGTGGGGCGTTAAAGTTACCGGTTACTTGAGGAGCTAGGCCTAGGAATCCAGTGGTTTGAGGCTGCAATGGCTGGTAACCGGTTTGCAATGGTTGAAACGTACCAAATGATGTTGGTGGGAGGGCTGGAATAGTACTGGTTTGCTGGAACTGCAACGGGTTGAAGCCGGTTCTTTGTACTTGAAGCGGAGCATAACCAGTGGTTTGCGCTTGAAGTGGCTGATACCCAGTGGTTTGCGCTTGAAGTGGCTGATATCCAGTAGACTGTGGCTGTAAAGGCTGGCCAAATGTAGTTGGCTGCGGTTGACCAAACTGCAAACCACCAAGCTGGTTCAGAGCGGACTGGTTATTGGAAGGCAAATTGTCAAATGGAGTCTTTGACCTGGTCTCCACCTCGTCGGGAACACTGAAGTTAATAGCGTCAACAAACCCTTCGACCTCTCTCTTGGTTGAACCGTCAAGCACCTGGGGCACTGGTCTTCCAGTCAGCACAATGTTAACCAAATGCAAAGACAAGGCAAACTCAGGGAATAGCAATTGCCCTGATTTGTTTAAGTCAGATAGTTCCCAAATTCTACCAAGTTGTGCAGGTTGCAAACCAGACTTCATCAGGATATCCCTAGCAGCATCTGCTGAAATGGCGTTTGATCCCTTTGGAACAGCAGAACGGAACAACTCTTCAAATTTAGATTGGTCCTGGAAAGAGATAAAGGATAGTCTGATATTTGGGATTTTGAGATCAGTATTTTTAGATACTTGCTGAGCCGCTGAGAAGAAGCCGGTTGGTTGTGGGGCCAATGGTTGTTGGACCTGGTTAGAACCGACATATCCCGTCTGTTGAGGCTGGACATAACCAGTTGGCTGAGCATACAATGGCTGTTGTTGTTGCAGCTGCTGAGGCTGCCCACCAAAGCTAGTCTGAGGTTGTTGGAACTGTTGGAACCCGTTACCAGCTTGTGTCTGATAGCCTGTAAGCTGAGCGCCTAGTTGATACTGAGGCTGTTGTTGCTGTTGAAAACCTGTCTGCTGTGGCTGAAGACCACCGGCACTAAACTGGCCGTATTGAGGCTGTCCATAACCGTTGTTATTGAACATGGCAAAAAGGCGGATCAGATGAGTGGCTCGACGTGTGGTTGTGCTTTGAGTTTTTGATGTTGTTTTGATTGGTGATTTCCGTTACGACTTGTGGCCAGTGAAACAAAACAACGATTTGACCGGAATTGAAGGACATCATCTTCCCTCGGAATCAGGTGTCGCGTCGTGAATCGTCATGATCCTAGGAATTTGACACAACAGGATCGGTTTCATCAAGTTCTCAGCCGTGTTCATTTCAAGTACTTACCTGAATGTGGAGTGATTGACACTCTGGTTGTAGCCCGTCCTCCCGGATTTTTGGTCTTTTTTAGGGCATCATGACACCACGCAGAGATGATCGAAGCTACATCCTAATGACCGACTTTGTGAGGCAAAACACAAAACACCTACGTCTAGCTATTCAAGAACAAGTTCGTTAGATGCTGAGGTTTTTTAATTATTTATTTCTTGTAATTCTAACTACTGCAGAGGCCACTAGGGTATCTTCTCAATGATGAGTAGTAGCGGTGGTGGCGATGGCGCAGAGAAACGCACATCTTGATTAGCAGTACCAATGATTGGTCTCACGCTGGTTATCGCTACCAGCGCATTTCCAAAGTTTGCGGAGTAGGCTAGGCTACCGGCTAAGGGTATAACAAGAGCGTGAGTGGCTTCTACAGACTCCGTTCAGCATTGAAGATTCATGATTCATAACCATCCATCAATCGTTGGCTCGGTGTTCGGTGTTCGGATTCCCTTTCAGTACAATTCTACCCGAGAGCTACATCCAGCTGCAGATTACTTACGAACTGTTGTAAACGAGGCCTTGCCATAAAATAGCACGAAACAAGTCAACAAAATCTCTTCAAGGTTTGTTTCTGACACGACTATCCATTCCCACATACATTTTAGACTGGTGCTTCCTGCTCGCAACTGTTAAACAAGTATTCTGCCATTGCTATTGCTATTAAGCGTCCAACCACAGAGAAAATGGCAACCATTGACAGCGATCAACCAAAACAGGAACCAAGACTGTCCACGGAAACACCAGACGACAATGCTAGCTACAAAGAGCTCTCCTTCCAAAATATCACACCAGTTTCAGTGACAGTACGAGATCTTTCAGTTGCCACGAACAAGATGGGTGGTACGAGGTCTTTGTTCAGAAGAAAGAGCAAGGACGATACAACACTCCCGCCAAAACGACCAATATTGGACTCCACTTCATTTGATCTCCCTAGCGGGTCCCTAATGGCGATAATCGGAGGCTCAGGTTCAGGTAAGACTACCCTACTGAACGTACTTGCTGGAAGATCATCATCCTCTAACCTTTTACAAAACGGGCAGGTCCTCTATAATGGCTCATCACTGTCTAAGGTCAGAAATGCGTATGTTATCCAACAAGACATTCTCTCACCAAACTTGACGGCTCGTGAGACGTTGAGATATGCGACTGAACTGCGACTTCCTGACTCAACGGTCACCGAGGAGAGACTGCGACTTGTCGAAGAAGTTATTTGGGAGTTGGGACTAAAGGACTGTGCTGATACACTTGTTGGTGACTCCACACACAAGGGACTCTCGGGTGGTGAAAAGCGCAGACTCAGTATTGGTATCCAGATATTGTCGAACCCATCATTGCTTTTTCTGGACGAACCGACTACTGGGCTTGACGCTCATTCAGCGTTCCTGCTGATCAAGACATTGAAACAGCTCTCAAAGAGAGGAAGAACAATTATTGTGAGCATCCATCAGCCAAGGTCTGACATTTTCTTCCTATTTGACCATCTGTGTATTCTCTCCATGGGTCAGACTGTCTATAACGACAGGCTAGATGGAGTCTTGAAATATTTTCACGATTTGGGGTATGATGTTCCCGAAGCTGTTAACCCTGCTGATTTCCTTATTGATGTTACCATAGTAGATATCCGTACACAGGAAGCAGAGGATGAAGGGATTATGAGAGTTTCAAACTTTATTCGCAATTGGCAATCCCATCAGAACCTACAGCCAGTTTGGCAACTAACTGCGGGTGACAAAGAGGATGTTGTGATCACGAAAGCTCCCTTCTTCAGAGAGTTGATCGTTTTGACAAAGAGAACCACCCTTCTCACTATAAGAGACAAGGCAACATTCTTTTCCCTATGTGCAGAGTCTATCTTTATGGGTATCATTTGCGGTTGGGTCTTTTTCAAACCAGGCGATGACCTCAAAGGTATCCGTACAGTTGTTGGTGCCTTGTATTCAGCTAATGGTCTTCAAGGATATCTCATGCTTTTATTTGAGACATATCGCCTTACTTCATCTGATATCAAGATTTATGACCGTGAGCGAGCTGACAGTTGTGTCACTGTGATGGGATTCTTGATCTCCAGACGTATCTCCAAGTTCTTCACTGAGGATATCATCATTACACTTATGTTCTCAGTAATCACTTACTTCATGTTTGGTCTTGTTGTGAACGCCAGAAACTTCTTCATATTCTGGATGAATATCCTGTTGGTCCATAATGCGTCCATGACGTTTGCCATGTTCAGTACAGCTGTATCGAGAAACTTTGCTAATGCATCATTGCTTGCCAATTTAAATTATACTTTACAATCATTTGCTTGTGGATATTTTGTCAATTCCACCACTATGCCAGTCTATGTTCGTTGGACAAAGTACATTGCATTTGTGTGGTATGGATTTGGTGCTCTGATAGCGAACCAGTTCACAGGCTTCTATGGTGATTGCCCACAGGGGAGCTTTGATGATGCGAGTTGCAATGCGTTCAATGGGAGGTACATTATTGAGTCTTATGGATACTGGGAGAACTGGATCGCTGTTCCTTTAGTCGTCGTTCTGAGTTATGTCATCTTGTTTTATATATGCGCAGGCCTTGTTCTCCAATTCAAAAAGGTTGATATCTCTTTGTCAAAGCAAATCAAGTCAGTTATGAGTTATGAGGAGAAGGAACTGAAAAATAAGGATTTGTTGAAAACGACTCAGAACGACGAGCTTATTGATATCACACTTTCCAAGATCTATTTGACCGTGAGACTGAGTCATAGGTTTCGGAAGAGGGTCGACAAGGGTATTCTTGAGAATATCACAGCCACATTCAAAGGTGGGAAGATCAATGCCATTATGGGCCCATCAGGCTCTGGTAAGTCCTCGTTGTTAAATCTTGTTTCTGGCCGATTGGGATCCGATCTGGTGAATAAGTACTCCACATCCGGAGATATCTACTTCAACAATTACAAAGTCACCACCAAAATGATCAACCCTGTCTGCTCTTATGTGTCTCAAGATGATGACCATTTATTATCATCACTAAGTGTTAGAGAAACCTTGAGACTAGCATCTGATTTAAGAATCCCCAACAAATCCAAAAGTGTGAAGCACGCAGTTGTGGAGGAGATTATTGGGAAGCTAGGACTTAAGGCTTGTGCCAATACTTTGGTGGGCAGCGAGTTCATTAAGGGTATTTCTGGTGGTGAGAAAAGAAGAGTGGCTATTGGGATTCAACTCCTGAACAACCCGAAGGTTCTATTCCTTGATGAACCAACTTCAGGACTGGACAGTTTCACAGCTTCGTCAATTCTTGAGATTTTGGAGACTTTGGCCAGTGAAGGCAAGACTATTATTTTAACAATTCACCAGCCCCGAGCGGACCTGTTCAACAGATTTGGTCAAGCTTTGCTATTAGCCAAAGGTGGTGTTGTTGGCTATAATGGTTCTCAGAAAGATATGATGAAGTACTTTGAAGATCTTGGCCATCCATGTCCGCAACTGACAAACTCTGCAGATCATGTTCTTGACCTTATTTCAGTGAATAATCAAAGTTTGGAGAAGGAAGCTGTATCCAAGGTCAGAATCACCGAGTTATTGGATCACTGGGCAAGAGATCCGAGAAGCAGTGTAGTTGTTGAAAATATCCAGCATATCACCGTTGCCGAGTTCAATCATAAATACAGCATGTTCATTCGAAAACCAGCTAGGTTCATGAATGCATTTGTGTCGTGCATGACACAGTTCACACTAACGACACTAAGAGATTTCAATATTGTTGCAGGTCGCTTTTTTAATGTTCTCGGATTGGCGTTCTTTTTGACCATCTATACAGCGCAAGTAAAGAATAACTATCAAAGTATCCAAACGAGATTGGGTGTTATACAGCAGTACGTGGCTGTGTATTTTTCTGGTATGTTGAACAACTTGAGTTCGTATCCACAACAGAGAGATTATTTCTATCACGAGTACAACGATCGGGTCTATGGCGTTGCTCCTTTCTTGGTCAGTTATACCCTGGTGGAGTTACCATTTGAGATTATTGGCTCATTGGCCTTCTCGGCTATAGCAGCAATGGCTGTTGGTATGCCACGCACACCTGATTTCTTCTTTGCAGTAGCGTATGTCGTTTGGATGGTTTGCTTCTGCGGTGAAAGTCTGGGAATCATTACCAACACTTTGTTCATGAAATCAGGGTTTGCTGTGAATTCTGTGTCTGTGATTTTGTCTATTGGTACGTTCATGGCAGGAATTATGTCCTTGAACATGAACATCGTCTTGAAAGGTTTCAACTATTTGAGTCCACTGAAGTATGCGGTTTCTATTGTACTAAACATGGGGTTCCCACCCAGTTTGATGTTCACATGCGATGCAGCCTCTGTGAATGCCGATGGCTCGTGCATCTTTGCTAATGGAACTGATGTCCTAGAGCAATACGGACTCCTCAATGTTCACTACAGATCCTACTTTGGTATTCTATTTGCTGTGGCAGTGATTTACAGAATCATTGCGTATGGCATTTTGAGACTAAAGTTGTGGAAATATGATCTAGATGTCTTCAACAGAGGGGAAGATAATGTATAGATAATTTTTACAAAGTAATGAGGATATGACATGTTCGTGCGGGGTATTATAAACATTGTTTAAATTAGATCAATTTGAAATCGGAGGGTGGCCACTCAAAGTAGCGCACATGAAGTGAAAGTCAAAAATGTAGTGGGATATCTGCTTAGTGGTACTCTTCAGAGTCACACTTCCCTTTCGTGAGTTTTGATATGTTGAACAAGGTTATCGCCTCGAGAAAACTTTTTCGAGCACTTTGGACAGTCAAATGGCTTCTGGTTTGTATGGATGCTCCGATAGTGTCTCCTGAGATGTTCCTGTCTTCTAAATCTGCGGCCACACAATGAACAAACAAAAGTCTTGGATGCGTCATACTCTAGTGATGGTTTGCGTCCACGAGTGGACTCTTTCATTGGGATAATATGCACAGAACCGTCTTCGGCAATTGATGGGTATTCTTTGATTCTCTCGGCCTTAGCCTCGCCTGAGGCGGCATCAGGAGTTGAAGAATCATCGGCATGATCATCTTGCTCTTCATAGTCTTCTTCAATGGCACTATCGGCATTTTGGATTTGTTGTTGAAGGGAGGTCATGCTCTTTTTCTTGAACGACAGTGTCTTTGAACGCTTCTTTGGAACGGGAACATCAGAGAACAGAGCAGCATAATCTGGAGATTGCTTCTCATCCTTCATTGGCACAGCATCTGTTTTGGTTAGATCATCATGAATGGAAATTTGTGTTAGTGCATCCGTGTACCTAGTGTCAGTGGATGTTCTGGCACTGTTAAAATTGTAAGCAGAAAATGATTGCTTTGAGGCCAGTGAGATCACCCTTTCTAACTCCTCGTCAAAATCGGGGAAGGCTCCATCAATAAGATTCTCAGAGTCAGATTCCATTTCCTCTTTGATAACGATTTCGTGAATCGGTTTCTTTACTGTCTTACTGGAATTGAACCCAAGTCTAGCATTTGTCAGAGAGCTCAATATGCTGTTAGTCGTGGATCTCTTCTTCTTGGAAACGCAGTCACAGTTCTTCACATGCAGATTTTGTAGACACTGTTGTTGTTGAACCAAATCACTCTGGCTCTGGGCATCTATTGACAGGCTTTCAACAATGTTCTCTAGATTGTTCGGCATGTTCGGATTTATCGCCGATGGATCTCTGTTGGTCGTTGACAGTGGGTTGATTCCCCTTAGGTTGAACCTGGATGGCTTGTTGTCATTTTTGAAGATAGACGATAATGAATTTGAGATGGAGTTGAATCTTGACTTTCTGGAATCCGCCTCTTCTAGAGAAACAACATCGGTCAAGCTCGAGTCAAAGAGCTCTGTGGATTCCCTCGAAAACAACTCGTTAGAATCTCTTGGATAGAACTCATTTGAAACCCTTCGCAAGTATTCATTTGATGTTCTTGACTCTGAACCGAGGGTAGTTGAATCAGCGAAGGACATGTTTTGATGGCCGTTACCAGAAATGTCCATGTTCCAATCCGCATCACCCATCAATGATGATGGTTGCAGATTATCCACATCAAACTCCTTCTGTAAAGCTTGATGAGGAACATCAATATACTGATTATCGTTGAGGTACGTTATGCTGCTGGGCGCAAATTGGTCTATCACCGGTTGTTCCATATTTGTTACCGTAAGAGTTGGTGGCAGGGGTTGTAGCATATCTTCAATTTCGTGATCTCCCATTTGTGTGTCATCTGTCTCGTCTGTTCTGAAAAAAGTGTCAAATCCTAGGCCACTGGTGTCCAGAATCCCTTCTAACGAGCGCACGCCAGCCTCCAAATCATCGGCTTTGCGGTTATAGGTCTCATCACTTCCGGCAAGGTCCAAAGCGTCATCCAACCCCACGGGCACCTGGTGAGACATTCTGTCTGCTGTAGAATAAGTGTTCTTAAGCGTCTCTTATTGACCACTGGTGGAGGAGTAGCTTTGACACCCAAAACAAGCAGATCAAAGTACAAGAGTTAATTTATTGCGTTGCCTTTTGGGCCCACTTCATTTTTCTCATCACCAGGTCTCTTCGGCCGATAGTGGTCAATCCGGAAGGGAAATTTTCGCGGTTTTTCTCTGCTCTTCTGGTCCGTCAGTTTGACTTACGTCATAAAGAAAAGTACACAGCCCCTGGGCCCTGGATAGATACCTTCTCCCAGCTCAGCAACCATAGTACTTATCAGTTCACCCTGATTGAACTCATCACTACAAAATATAGCATATAATTAGACAGGGTTGTTCTGCTTGCTTCTTAGTTTTAAATGCCCAGTATCCAGGGTGATATAGAGATTTAAATGCTAGGGTTCTTGCCTTCATTAGCTAATAGAGTATTAATAGCACTCCCTACCTATCTGTGGTTCCCTTCATTAGTGTCCAAGAAACACCGTTCAGTTCCCAAAACACACACACACACTTTCTATCTCCCTCTCTCTCTCTCTCTCTCTGATCAGTAGCAGCAGCTAGTGGTGAGCTCGATCAAGAGAACTTTATGACATCAACGAAGAAACGACCAACTTGGTGGTGCTGTTGATAGCACCTCCGAGCAAGCACCTCACCAAGATGCAGGCAGCTTTTGTTGAAGCTGAATGAGGAGATTGTCTGTGTTACAATGAGACATAGTCTTCTAACGGAAGTAAAGGTTCACATATCATGTAATTATCACATACACTGCCCGGTGTACCGATTTACCGATAGAACGATGCATTCCCAAAACTGAAATTACGTTTTTGGAGAAGCACCTGGATGTCTACCATCTTGGTAAAAGTGAAGTGAGAGGGTGCAGTATCCACTAAGATCGGCACCGAGTACAACAAACCAGATCTACATTTAGTTCATAAAACTCGTCAATAAATGTAGAACACAACTAAAGTTCATCGTTCTTTTTCTTTCAAATCAATCTCTGAATCAACGACTTCACCTCATGTTCAATAGAAATGTAAAACTTGTTATTAAAAGGATCATCATCATTTAATCTTTCCTCTCTCAAATACTTGGTGATTTGAGACTTAATTCTCATTAGCTCGTGTTCCTTGTAGCTCTCATCCACAATCCCATCCCCGTATGAGCCAGTAGGGCCCATTGCGCCACTGTTCTCATCACCCGTTAGACCATTGACAAACATATCACTGACACTGACACCCTTCAAAGAAGAAGTGGAATTAGTAGTACCACTGAGACTAATAGTGCCGCTATAACCAGCTGCAGCTCTCATTGTTCTTGGTGCAATCTGTGAGCATGATGTAGTGAACACCGGTGCGCCAGCATTACTGTTGCTGTTGATCAGTGATTGAATGCTGTTTGGATTCTGCGCTATGTTGCTTGCAGAGATAGACTCTCTTTTGAAGTAACTGCTTCCACTGCCACTCACTGGCTTAGGGATGATCTGTTCAGTGTAGTTCTCATCAAAGTCATTCAAGTTGTACTGACCTCCATCATTGTTCAAATACTTCAGTCTGAGGATCTGGAAAAGATATCTAATCAGGGTAAAGCAGTTCTTAATGATGGATCTCTTCTTGTTGTCAAACTTGATGAAAATCAAATCCAGTGTTTTGTCAAGTAAATGGTATCTGACGTCGTTTCTTAATTCGTAATTCATCTTCGCATGTTGGTTTTTCTCCAAGTCAGAGATCAGGTTGGTGAGGACCAGGATTATAGCATCAAAAGGCAAGTGGTTTCTGATCTCCCAGTTGAATCCATTATAGATGTCGTCATTGTTATTCTTCAAGAATTCATACAAGTAGTGCAAAGAGGCAGGAATCAAGTTGTTAGCCAAGTCATCATATGAGTAGGTCGACATTGTGACAAATTCAGAGTTGAATTGATTGGATCCATTTCCATTGAATAAGGAGTTGATGCTGAATTGAGATTTTTTGTTGTTGACCATCTGATTGTAACTATTACTGAAGATTTGGTGGTTAACTTCCTCATTGGTATTGATCACATGTGCCAAAATAATCTTCTTCTGCAATAGCAGTAGGGCACGGTCACAGTACGTAGTCAATACAGACTTTGACCAGTGGATGAAGTTGATTTCATCAAATGATAGTTTTGCAGATCTCTCGTAGCTCTCCAAATTCATAATTGAGGCATTGCAGGAAATGTGCAAATCCAAAATTTTTTGCTTAAGAGCCTGGATGGTGTTATATGGCAGAATGCTAATACCATAGATAAAGCGAGTTAGCTCGTTTAAGATCAAACTGTATCTAAACTTACCATTTAAAAAGCACATCTCGAAGTACAGGGAACCACCAAGATACTCCACTGGGAAACTAGTATCAAACTCATCGCAGCGAATCAAAGGTTGATTCATCTGCTTCAATGATGTTATCGCATCTAGGTAGAAGATCTGCCACCAGAGCATTCTTCTCAATTGAACTAAACTCGGATCTGAGATATTGTGGAAAGTTGCAGGGTCTCTGTGAAGTTTAATCATGTGGGCAATTCTCACAAGGATGGAAACATCAATCAATGATGGATTCTCCAGTGTACTCTGCAGTATCACAGCACTCTGGAGAACTTTCAGAGAAAACACCTGTGGGTAATTAATCGCAGTCAATGCAACCCTAGCCACTCTCAAATATCTGTGGATCTCATTACTCAAACCAAATTTGGTAATCTCGTCATAACTAAACTCAAAACACTCAGACTTAGAGGCCGCATATAGCACTGTCAATAGAAGACTGACAAACTCTAACTTATTCTCAATCCTATCATCCCAGTAGTCATCATGTTGCTTAGTGAATTCATTCACGTCCAAAATCGGAATGATTGGGTGGATCACTTTGATGTATCTATTGACCAGCATGTACGATCTATCCTTGGTTGGTAGAGCACCAAAAATTTCCTCGAGTTTCTCATCGGGGATATTGTCCGGCTGTTTAGGCATCAAGATCAGTGGCACACCAAAATTAAATGCGGTGTAAGAAGTGTTGAAAGGTTGGAGCTGTGTTGCTGAGGGCAGCGAGTAATCATTATATTGGATTTTGACAGGTATTGAAGGCTGTGGGGTCTGACGGAGCTGAAAGTCTGAAAGAATGGTGTTATCGAGAACTCCTGAACCGGAGTTTGCCTGTTGTTCCTGTTTGGGATCAAAAAGTGAGTTAACTGAGTATGTGTGATTGATGGCATTGTTGTAAAGTTTGTCACTCGGCAACAACTGAGGGTTATGAAGTTTCGGAGGTGTCATTGATTCATGACTAGTGTGACTCTCTGTATCAGACAAAACGGATTTGTCCTTGTGATGCTTGTCTGAGTCTTGTGTAGTTGGAGAGCTCATGCTGACTGAACCTGACTCAGATGGACTCTTGTTCCAGTGCGCTACAGGTGAGGTGTCAACAGTTGACACCGGCTGCTCCTCAATCCGTGATGTCTCCAAGGGCTGCTCTCTCATCTCTGTTGGAACTGGCGACTGCGACATTCCCGTCAAAGTCTTTGCGTGCTCCATGTATGACTTAAGTTCCTGCTTCTTCTTCGTGTCACTCTCTTTGTCAGTCTCTTTGCTTTTCTTTCCCCTCGACACCCTATCATTCACAAAATACTTGCACTCCAACGAGTTCTTGATACAATTCTGACACGCGGGCTGTTCCCTGGAACATTTGATCTTTCTTGAATGACAAGGTACACACGAATGGATCTTTCTTTGGCGGACTTTCTGGATCTTGTAAACCTTACCGTTGTCCATGACAAGGGCGTTTGGATCCTTGGGGTTTGTTTTGTCATCCATTATGATGCACTCAGAGCCTCGAAACTTAGTGAACCTGATTCTAGGGACACTCAAACGAAGGATATTAAACCAAGATATTGATTGCAGTAGTTGTTACGCTGCAGATATAATTCCAGGAATCTTCTTTTCGGAACACCTTTTGTGTACTTTGGTGAAGTTCTTTTCTGGAGTTTTGAAAACTTGTTGTCGTCACCAGGAAAAAGAAATTGAGCGATTTGGCGGGGCTGCAACAAAAGTTCTTACGCGGGGGATTTCAAAACTGGGCACCAGTTTGTAATTGGCCAATTGTAGCAAAGATCTTTTGGTTGATCTTCGAACTGACGCAAATGCGATTGATTACAAGTTAGAGCTTCGACCAGTCGAATATCACCAGACTGCGAACTCCAAACCCCAAACCCAATCTAGCGGATGCCGAGCGCTCAGATCCCATTTCGTCTTTAAGTGGGGCTGCGAAAAAAATTTTATAGTCATTTTTTCGCGGGGTACCAGGCATCGAGGGGGGCCTTGGTTACACTCCCTAGGAGGAGTCGAGAAAGAGCAGCTCCCTCTGCCTTATCGTATTATCAAAAAAAAAGAATCGACACAGACCACAGAAAATAGACTGGAGGATAGCAAATCCAGCCTGAATACCGTTGTCTGAATAACGTTGAGCCGTCCAACATAAGAAGTAGGTACAAGTTCAGGTGTTTGTCCGATCAGTTTAGAGCCTTTACACTAGTGATTGATGCCCCTTGTGGCAAAGTGGAAACGGGCCAGAAGGCCAACTTTGGAAATAAGAGCCTCAGTTCGAATTTCCAAAGGTGTCTGAATGATGAGTAATATAGGATGTGAACAATCTCTTAGCAAAAACGCTGTGATTAAAAAACCAAGCTTATTTCTGACAACCACCTTAAAACAACTTTTTTAGACCAACAGCAAGTCAAACCCTCACTCAACAAGGCCACAATGTCTAAGTGGAAACCCGTTAAAGTTGATCCAGAAGCCGCTGATGATTTCGATCTTGGTGAGGATTACATCGAGCCAGATGTAGAGACAGCTAGCAATAAGAAGACACCTGCTCAACCTTCCCGAACTGCAGCACAGCAATCACAAGGAGAACAAGGACCATCATCGTCAAGTCAATTCTTCAATTTCAGCTCCTTCACTCAGCCAAGTATTGATTTATCGTCCTCATTCAACCCAATTAAGAACGAACAAGTCAAGGAGCGTGCATTTTCTGGCGGCGACACCCTGGATGAGCCGGTGTGGAAGACCCTTGAGAGAGACCTAAGAGCCATTGGACAGAGACTTTACCACGTTGTGTGGCCACACTCGTTGAACAAGTTAGCCAAAATCCAGCAACATAATCTGATCATTGCTGCTAGAAATTCAGGCATCAACATCGGTATCAACTATGACCAATTGGAACAGGATTTGGAACAGGATATCCAAAACATCCCAGTTGACGATGCGGAACTGAAGAAGCTCGATTGGGATCTTTGGGGCCCATTGGTGTTTATATTGATATTCTCTGTCATTCTGGGTGTGCTGTCTCCACAGGCGTCTAGCTCTGAGGTGTTTTCAAGTGTGTTTGCCCTGGTTTGGTTGACGCTCGCAGTTATCGCTATCAACATTCAGTTGCTCGGTGGAACCATCTCCTTTTTCAATGCTCTTTCCACCACTGGCTATGCACTATTCCCTTTGTTGATTAGCGCCACGCTCTCTATTTTCATCAAATGGAGCTTTGTCAGATTTATTTTGTACCTGGTGTTTGTTGCTTGGGCAGTGTATGCAGCCACTGTGAATTTGAAGGTGAACGGTGTCTTGCCAGGAAGAGTCTTCTTAGCGATTTATCCTGTAGGCCTTGTCTATGCTACTCTGGGGTGGTTATGTGTGATAACATGATTTGTTTACTGAGTAGAATCAATATACTCACACATAGTGAGACGAAAACATATAGCTTCGTATAATAAATGGGAAATCAGAAGCTGAATAGTCAATTAAAATGGTGTATTAGAAAAGCAGGCTATATAATACAAAAAGGTTATAGAATCTCAATAGAAAGGGGCAGTGTGTAGCCAAATACTGCGGCAGAACAGACTAGGCCTCAAGAGATGCACGTAGAGCAGCTTCTTCTTCTGGGGTGAAACTTTCATAAGTGATGACCTCTCTGATGGAGTAGAGAGAAGCAGTATCGTTACTGACTTCTTGGGACGAATTCTCACCTGGTTCAAAGGTCTCAGCATGCTTCTTCTCTCCTACCACAGGAGAATTTGAAGCAGTATTAGCTGCGGCAACGGCAGTCGCAGCACCGACCGCTCCTGCACCTGCGCCAACTGTGGAAGTAGTCTTAACTGGGTTAGACAATAGAGCTGGCGACTCACCAGAGCGGGTCTTAAAGATCTTCTTAAAAAAGGATTCCTTCTTTGAAGATTCAGTGCTAAAGGGTTTTACGCTCTCCTCCACTGGTGTAGCTGCGTTATTCGGGTCTGGACCAGAAGATGTGTCGAGATCAAATGGAATATCTGCGCCCTTGATCTTCTCGCCTGGGTGCTTTGGGTCAAGAGTGGTGAAGGCTGTTGTGGAACCACTAGCATCTTCAGAGCTCAATTTAGGACCAACACCGCTACTAGAATCAGACACAACAGTGAATTTCTGTTCCTCTGGAATCTCAACTGGTTTTGGCTCGACGTAAGATCCAATTGTAGTTGTTTCCACAACAGGAGCAGCAGATGGAGCGATAATTGGGGCAATAACTTCCTTCGACTCTTGACTTACAACAGCAGCTTCAGATTCAGTTGTTGGAGCTGGAGTGATATCAGTAGAGGACGAGCCAGCCAGGAGACTGGCACTAGCGACGCCAGTAGTAGCTACTGCAGCTGCCGCCGCAGCTGCAGCCTTCTTGGCCTTCTTCTTAGCATTCTTTTTGGCCTTCTTCTTAGCGTTTTTACCAGTACCTGGCGCAGGTTGTTGTACCGAAGGCTCTGGAGTCGACTCTTTTGAGGATTCAGCGGCAGCCAATGGAGCAGACACAACTTCAGGTGACTCTGTTAAGGCATCTTTTTCAAGTGGTGAATCAAGTTCGACCTTGTCAGAGACAGTAAACTTCTGATCCTCTGGGATAACAATGGCGCCTGGTTCTGTGTATGTTCCCTTCGGAGCCTCCACCTCTTCAGCAGTAGCAGGTGGAGTGTTCAAAGTGGCAGCAGCAGCAGTCTTAGCATCAGTCTCCTGAAGAACAGTACCCTCATCAGCAGCAACGGCGATCACTTCAGGCTCATTCTTGGCATCTATTGGTGAAACCTCCTCCAAAGTGACATTCTCGTCGAGGGGCTTGATAGCTACAATTGCCTCCTTATCTTGTACCCCTTCAACGACAAATTCGTCATCAGCCTTAGTGATCTCAGCACCGTCAACTGGACCTTCGTCAACAGGAGTCCCGATAGTCTCTGGCTCAGTGCCTTCAATGTGATCGGGACCCGGAACTTGCGCATCCCTCGCAGAAATGGCAGAAGTAGTCTCCTTCAGCTCAGGCAGAGATAGAGTGTCAACAGCTTTTGATTGGGAGCTTGGAAGGGCCTCTGTGGCACCCTTGACAGCATTACCAGCACCTGAGGCGGTGGCGCTAGTGGCAGCGATAGTGGCACCAGCAACAGCGGCACCGGTGGCAAACAATCCACCAGTAACAGCAGCGGCAGTCTTTCCAATAGGACCAGACTGCTTCTCGCTCTTCGTTGCTGGTGAAACAGAAGTGGCACTAGTAGCGCTCTTGTCCTTCTTACCGAAGTTGAACAAACCAGATAGTCTCTTCTTCTTTGGTTTTTCTCCAGTAGCAGAAGCAGGGAGGGCAGCACTTTCTGAAGCAGCGACTGGAACAGTAGCTGCAGTGGCCACAACTGGAACTGAAACTGCAGCTGCAACTGGAATTGCAGCTGATTTGGCTCTCTCCTCTTCTTCAGTCTTCTTCTTCAATTCCTCAGCCTCCTTGGCAATTCTGGCCTCCTCAGCCTTTTTGGAAATTCTCTCCTCTTCAGCTAAACGTTGACGCTCAGCTTCAGCTCTTTTCTTGCGATTCTCTTCTTCAACCTTGGCCTTCTCTTCTGCTTGTTTACGCAAATTTTCCTGTTCATCTTCATACTCCTTTCTCTTGGTCTCAGCATCAACCAGTCTTGTCTGTCTTGAAGATTTCTCAGCTCTCAAAGTAGCCAATTCCAATCTCACCTTTTCCAGTGAGGACTTAGACGCAGCCAGATCTTCTTCAGCAGTCTTCAGGTATTCAGTGGAGGCCAATCCATCTTGCTCAATCAGTTTGATCTTGTTGTTGTTTTCAGCAATAGTACCCTTCAAAGCCTCAATCTTGGATTCAATCTCTTGCTTGGAGCCCAATTGTTCAGAGTTTACACCCTTCTGCTTCTCCAATTCCCGGTTCTTCTGCCCCAGTTGAAGGACAAGCAGCTCAAGAGACAGTTCATACTCGGATTGTTTAGCATTCAATACCCTGGTGGCAATCTCTTGTTTCTGTTGACTCACTTGGGCGTCCTTGATAGATTTCAGCTTTTCCTCTTCAGTTACAGCAGTATCCTTCTGGACTTGTTTCCTGGTGCCCTCGAGTTCACCTTCAGCTGTCTCTAAAACATCCGTGTGGATTTTCTTAGCTTCCTCTATCTCCTCCAACGTCTTGTTGTCGAGCTCCTTCATCTGTCTCTCAACATCAGCAATAGAGGCTTCCAGTTCTTGAGCCTGTTGCTCGTGGGTCGTATTGAACTTCTTCTTGTCAAGATCTAACTTTCTTTTGAATCTAGCGAATGTTGAATTGACCTTGTTCTGGTCCTTCAATGCTTTCAGCTCAGCCTTTTTGGCATTCTTCAGATCTCTCAGTTTGGTCTGTTCAGCAGCCTTGATATCAATAGCATCAAAATCACCAGCCAGTCTTGCCTTAGCAATTGCATCAATCTTACTTTGAGGCATCTTCAAACCACCACCAAGATCAATTATGTTGTCAACAACAACTTTCTTCTTTTTCTTTGGAGTGTCACCGGCGTCTGGCTTTTCTACGTTATCAGCCATAGCCTTGACTGCAGCGGGAGCAGCACTATCTGGAGAAACATGTGGCGATACAGAAGCACGAGCAGCAGCTGTAGCGGCAGTAGCGGCAGCAGAGGTGGTAGTGATAGACTCCTTAGCGCCGACCGTTTTGTTAACAGTTGGAGACGATTGAGGATGAGCCTTGGACTCCCCTTGATTTCTTCTGAATGGGGAAACCCAGGTTTTCTCCTTCTGCACCGAATTCAATGTGTGTCTGAAGGCCTCGCCTGTGGAATTAGCTTCACTAGTAGTGGACATGGTGAGGCAATTGATCGGTCTGGTCAAAGTGTTAAATTGGAATTGTTATACGGAGACATAATTCTTTGACCCCAAATTGCTGTCTCAAAGCCACTTTCCATATTTTGCTGGTAGGTGCAGCATTAAAACCCAGACACCGGGCGTACTTAGAGCGGAATAGGAAATGACTAAACAAAAGCTCTTGGGCTGAAATGGACGGCGTGACAGGGGGGACGACTGACTGTGTTTGTTTCACTCAACCAGGAAATTTATCAAAATCATGTTCTACATGGCAATTTAATTCACCCACGTTTTCTACATGAGTATCAGAGATTGTGCGCGTAAGTCATAGGTGGGGCCAGATCTCAAATTCCAGATGTTAGTGATATCAGTAATGAGTAGTAGTCTACCCCATAAGACCTGAGGCCACACCAAAAATGAATGTGCCAAACAAATCCTACTTCATGAAGCATATTTGGGGACTTGGAAATTAAAGGTCAGACCCAACTGCGGCGGGTCTGGTCTGTGGTTTCTGCGGGCCTAAATGCTGCATGCACATTGGCTCAGGAACAAAAATCATATCCGTCATGGTTGCTGCACCTGAAAGTCCAGCTTAAACCTATTCTTTTGTAAGTTAGTTTTTCGCCATTTTATGTTTGGGAATTGACCACACAGCTCTTTGGCGATGTCGGGATTTTTTCTTTGCGGAAGGTTAAAAAGCGCGGAAGAGATTATGTCAGCGGCTTTTTAGTCTTTGTTCGTCTGTAGTCCATTCAGCCCTGTTTTGCAACAAAGGTCTAACACTCAGAGTTGCTACACTACTTAGACTACCCAATTAAATCAGGAAAAGCTAATTGGGCTTCTGCTTTTTCCTTCCTCGAATTGCTCATATTCATACCTTGTCAACGATAGGATGGCCCCCTTGCTGCCGTCTGAGAGTGCAGGCTACTCACTGACACTACCTAAGGAAGTAGATGATGAAAGAAGGAACCTAAACGTGAGAACAGGTGCTGCTGTTACCTCAACCCGTTCCAGTGTCGTTGTCCATGGCGGTTTGACCGTTGGTTTAAGCCTAGAGAGCATTACTATTCCTGAAGTTCGCAAGGCACTTGATGCGCAAGCTGGTGGTAAGTCCCTCCTGGAGCTGGTTTCCAATGAGATCTTCTACCTCAACATTGTCAATAGAAAATGGTGTCGATTAGAATTGATGCATCACCACACGAGGCCACAGCCTAGGTTTTTTCATGCGATGACTTTCCACGGGAACTCCCTGTATGTCTTCGGTGGGTTGACTGTGGATGAGGATACTGAGGAACTTGTTCCTGCAAATGACTTATGGGAGTTCAATCTCGATGCCATGGAATGGACATGTTTTGATTATGGCTCTACCTCGGGTACTGTGCCCCGTTTTGATCACACGTTGGTTATCTCAGAGTATACTTCACTCGCTGATCAAGAACAACACCTTGCATTGGTGATTGCTGGAGGTCGTGGTGAGCTCAACCAGGTGTTGTCAAATGTTGCAATTTATGACTTGGAGGATAGACAGTACATCAATTCTACTGAAATGAACTTGACCTTAAATGAAGGCGTTGCAGCGAGAAACATGTCAGCAGCCTCGGGTATTGATCCCAAATCACAAGATCTCAACATTTCAAAGAAAAAGCTGAAGGTTGTCAGTGATAGTTCATTCATCATTTCGGGATCAACCACTATGCATGATACTGATATCAATAATGTTGTTCACATTCTTTCCCCACAGGAACAGTACGGTACATCTGATATGGTCACCAATCCCCTCGTGACTCTACCTATTATCCAGAACGGAACAGGCGTACGCCTACCTCTTGCAGACTCAATCAAGTCCAAGACACAGGTTGTTCCCAATCATCTCAAATATCCAAGTGGTGGTGTATTTGGTTCAAACATCATTGTTGCAGGATATCATCTTAGGGAGAATGAGTTCCACGTGTACCTTTTCAACACTCCTTCCCAGAAGTGGACCAGACTAAGCGTTGATACAAAGACAAGGAATAATAACATTTACCTCTGGAAAGCTGTGACTTGGCCATCTCATCACAAAATTATTCTGTTTGGATCCCCCATGGCACTCCCAAACGCCGAGTTCCCTACAGTGCAGACTTTTGATATGTTGGTGCTCGTTGGGCTGCCAATAACGAACATTTTCCACTCATTCTCTAATGCTGAACCTCCTATTATCAGAGGAAGTACTACAACACACAAAGAATCCAAGGCATTCACTAACACGTCCTCATTTGAAGAGTATTCAAAGTACATCGCGCCGTCGACCAAGATTAGTTCAATCAGATCTATTTTTCCTAACTATGCTGTCACTCTGGGAAGAAATGCATTTGAGCGGTATGGTGCTTCACTCTCTGATTTTGAGTTCATTACTGCGGATGGTGATAAGGTTCCCGTTCCGCTAATGTTACTCAGAAAGAGATGGGGTAGATGTTTTGACAGATTGTTGGCCAAGGGTTACGCCAGGGCAGTATACCAACTTGAGAATAACAAAGACCATGACGATGATGATGAAAACGGTAATGATTCCGTATCTATAAAGTCCAAAAAGTCAGTTATTGTGATGAACAAAGCCCAGCAGAATAGTGATCGTGATGTGCCACATTTCAGATTGCCTTTCCAAGAGGGTCCTTCCCTATCGCCAACAATCAGTCTTGCTCCAACATCAGGGCATACTTCTAGAAAGGCGTCTGTTGTTTCTACAGGTGGAGCCTCCATCACATCGAATTCGACCTCTGGCGGTAACAACGTGGGTGGTTTGTCCTCTTCTGATCTCCTTGATTTTGACAACATCCCACCAGTTATGCCATTTCCGAACGAATCCCTTCCAATGACTGACCACAAGTCACCTCTAGGGCAGTTCAGCTCAAGGGATCAATTCACATCCCCTCGTGGTTCTATCTCGGGGGCATCTGTGTCATCAGGTATTGGAATGGGTGGTCCAAGCTCACCAGGTATTAAACTGAAGGATCTGAGATCATCCATCACATTCAAGAAACATAGGAGCATGACACCTCGGTCATCCGGTTCAGCTTTACCAGGGACACCAGATGACGGCTCCATTGCTGATGTAACCTCGAATGTGGATTTTATTGGGCCTCACCAGGATGCTTCCCGTGTTGAAAATGATGATAATGATGATGCTTATGATGATTCAACGACCTTGTTAGAGCCGTTGTTGATTCCAAGATCACTGTATCTCCCTTTCCCAACTGCTACAGTACAGGCCCTTTCTGAGTTCTTGTTCACAGGTCAGCTAGGAGACCGGTGGCTTTTGACGCCAACTACTTCAGACGCATTCCTCCTTGCTAAGTTCTACGAACTGCCCCTACTGTATGATTTGATTTCAGAAGTGCTGTACGCCATCATTGGTAAGAAGGAAGAGAGTTTAATATCTGACTTTGGCAAATTGACGAGGGATTACAGATCCAAGCTTCTTGAGCTCTTTAACGATGATAATGCATTGGTCGAGAAATATTGCGACGAGCACCCCCATGTCCGTGAAACACTCGAAGAGATTGAAGTTCATTTGAACACTGTTGATGATGGATACCTCAACCTTTCACTTTTGAGAAAGGCTTCTAAGGCTTCTTCTTTGGGGTCCTCCTCGGTTGCTCTGAGCACCACTAACTCATTTGATCTGTCTTCTAGACGCATGTCTATCAAGTCTCCTGTGAAAGGCAAGTCAAGTCTATCGAAGGAGATCAACTATGATGCTACCAATGACGACAATGAAGACGAAGATGACGATGACGATCTCGAGGTGGAGGTGCAGCAGAGTGAGGATGAAGAGGAAGCTGGAAATGAGGAGATGAATCCAAGGGAGTTGACAGAGAGTGACGTGTCATCGCACAGTAAGACTCACGTCAGAAACAACAGCAGTATCCCTCTGTTCAAAACAGACACCATGTCCCTCAAGAGTGGCAAGAGTTCTAAAAAGCTTGACAATGATGACAATGTTGATCCAATAACGCCACTTAAGGACAGTCTTGCTGATCTGACGCTCGGTGAAAGTCCGGTGATGATCCATACGGGGCTTTCGGATCTTGACAGTGATGAAAGGCTTGCCGTTGAGGAGACGGAGGTAATTGATGGGAGAACAACAACTTATATTCCACGGGATGATAATGTCGAACTGGATGACGACGACCCGCTCTCTACGTCAGGTGCGGGCCTGAGTTCTGGCCGCGATGATGATGAGGATCCATTGTCCAAGGCGGGAACCAACGATTCAAACGCACCCAGTGAGCAACATCCATCCATGGGTGGGCTGCAAGTTCCTGAGGGCAACTTTGAACTACCGAAGGATTCAAAGAACTATGGTGAGCTCCACTCAAGCTCAATCAACCAGGAGGAGTCCACTAGTGATTCTGATGATATGGCCCTAGGAATCGGACTAGTTAACAATTTGAGGTTGACCAAGTTGAAGTCTGGAAGTGGCTCTGGTGCTGCTGCTGCTGGCAGTCGTGATTCAGATGAGGATGCGTACCTTCCTACACTAGAGAACCTGGCGTCTCCAACCTCACCTGCCCCCCCTGATCAGTTGATGCAAGTAATTTATGAGATTTCTTCACTGGCTTGTGATATGAAGCTGCTGTTGAGATCTTTGAACGTGGTCGAGATGTCTAAGAGCTTTGAAAGTAAAAAGACTTCATTGATGACTGATTTGGATGACTACATTGCTGGTGTCGTCGCTGAGAGGGAAAATATTGGAAATGTTGCGCCTCTAATCGAAAAAGAGCAAACAGAAAATATCGTTTCACCCTTAAAGCCTCAGATTACCTGTGCTCAATCAGTATCAGCTCACGCTGTGCCGCAATCGCCGAGCCGAAGACCAACTTTAGTTCATCAAACCTCCAATGACTTGAGATTACCACCGCGGGCCTCCTTTGATTCCGCAAGAACAGACTCCCACCAGCTTGGAGAGGATACTTCAATCAGATCTTTCAAGCTGAGGTCAACCTTCACCTCAATTAGATCACTTTCAAGTATGAATTTGGGCAAAATGGGCCAAGCAAAATCCCAGCAAGGGGATACGCATGCACCATCTCAAACTGAAACCTCGAGCATTAAAAGCAAGCACCCTTTGAAGAACCCATTCCATCGTAAAAGAGACGATGATGGCCACAAGAAAAGTATCATTAACTCGATTCTACCAACAAGACACACCAAAAAGTAAGTGGCTGTGTTTTGTATTTGTGTAAATCTGTGATCTACCGATTCAAATATAGCGTAGTTTAGTTATATGTTTATAGTTTGTAGTCTCCCCTATCTCAGACGCTCTAAGGATACCCGTTTGTCCAATTAGGTCGAAGGTATCTCGACACGTCTCGACTCAGATTATTTTGTGTGTTTTTTTCGCCAATTTTTTGCAGCTTAAAAAGATGAAACGTGTAACATTGATACATAACCTGGCATCTGTGTGCATCCATCAGTTTCCTACTGTAACGAGGGAGCCGTTGGCGATTTGACAGTCTCAGTAGGTCTGGTGAAGGAATGGACGAAATGAGGGTAGCGGTACCAGCACCTCTCGTAGTTGTCCTTACTTCTGGGCTCGAATTGCCCCAATATCCAAGCATGCTCACACATGTTGCTTTGGATGCACGCTGTCAAAATCAAGTGTTGTACGTCGGATGTGAGTCTCATAAACAGCAGAAAAGTTAGAACACTAAGATGATTCATGTTGACTGCTGGCTTGATCGTTTACTCAAGAGCCATGGTAAGGTGGTGGTTGTACGAGTCACCTTATCATCTGTAGATTTTGATATTTCCGCTGTAAGTCGTTAGCAAGATACAACCAGAAGTGGTCGGTAAAGAATTCGAAACCTGTTTTTCATCTTTCCCTAATTACGGGAGTTGGACTGAACTGCTAGGACACTTACCAGACATAACAACCCGTCCCTGCAGACAACACTGTGACTGGCCCGCAGCATACAACTCTCTTGGACAAGGCGTGCGTATGTAGCGCACACAAACTCCTTGCAGAGTGATGTAGTTGAAAGGCGTCACTTCAAATTAGCCATGAAAGTGTGCACTTCTGACGCCGCTTATTGTATTCGGTGAGTCTTATAAGCGTGTGGGTGAGAGGGGGATCCTATTACATAATCAGCTTGATGTTCTATGAGCTACACATTCAAATTGCAGAACTCAAGGTGGAATGAAGCACTCGAAAACTGTTGAATATACGGCTGGACTTCTGAGTGCGCCTTGAGGTCAAAACTGGCGTACCGGTCCGAGGTTTCTCAGATCCCGGACTGCATAATCCAAGACCAGACTTGAAACGGAAACAAGCTCACTACAGTCACTTGTACGCACCATCAATCATACCAGACTGTCTACAGCTCACAGTCGTCTGCGTCATCAGTAGCTCCATATTAGTCAGTGCACTGATGAACGATGATCCTACGGCACTGGAGTATAGAGCGAGGAGGGGACCTCTCTTCACACCACGCCGAAGAATCGAAAAGCAGACAATAAACATTAAGCATCACCCGCGACAATGATCAGATCGTATTTGCAATTCCTTACTACTGGTAGCGGACAGTTCGAGAGAAACGTTTTAAAGCCAAGGACGGCCCTCGTAGTGGGTGCACCAGGAAGAGTAAGCTAGGCACTCTTACTATCGACGGATTTCACCTATATCTACGCCCTTTTGACAAGTCGGCCTACTTCCGTGAATGGATCGATAAGGTATCTATGATCATGAAAATTTGGTAGTTCAGAGGCTACGTGCTCTGTTTGTATGAAATGCCGACACCAAGTGCGCCCAAAGCCAGCAGCACAGTACGCACTCATATTTCCAAACCCTCAAGTGACAGATCCAAAGGTAAACTTCTAAGGACAGCATCTGCATCTCGCAACCCTACATGCACATACTATGCAGCCGTCGGATTCCAGCGCCCAAACTAGCCTCTCATCTCTAACCAAACACTTACTCAATGAAACATTTAAAATATCTTTAACAAACTTCAGAGCCCTCAAATATCAATTAGAGTACTCCAAGTACGAAGAGGAAATGTCCGTAAAGTCTTTGCTTAAAATATTAGCTGCTGGCCATCTCAATTATTCTTTGCGAGCGGATATCAGCGCCCGCAAAGCTTGCGTCATTTGCTGCATGCTTCATGCGTAATGCAGCAAACCTTATCATTTCTTTTTTGGCGAAACAAAAAGGAGTTGCAACTTAAGCGCAAGTCGGTCTTTTCGTTTCCTGCCCTCTGTGCTTCTTGAAACATGACAGATTAGGACAATGCGAACGCAAAGTTGTGTAATGATGAGCATAGATTTCTGGAATCGAATGTTGAATCTTCAAACCAATCATATGCAGTGGTGTATATTCTTGATATCAGTCCTGGGTACTTTGGAACTTACGATTCAGGAGAATTAAAATGGTCATCGTTACGACTGACGTCTTCTGTAAGTGAGTGAAGAGCTTTATCCGCACCGTTTAATTAGGAAGCGATTGCGCCGAATGGCGGAGTTTTTGATAGTAGGGTTTTCGCAGATTTGCTAAAAGCACATTTTAGGTTTCCGAAAAAGTGAGTGAACTTCTCCTACAGAAAGGCTTTCAAAAAAGAAACAAGGTGACCTGTTGTCGTCTCTATGTATTTTTTTTTTAATTTTTTTTAGTTGAAATAAACCAAGACGATTTCGAAACTTGACGTTGTTCCAACTTTCAAGCAACTTGGACCATTCAGCTGTATAACCAATTCGATTGTTTTGAATATAGACAGATCAAGAAACTCGTCTGTTCAACTGTCAGACGCACTATCGCAGAATCAAACGCACAATAGCTACCAAGGGCGGAAAAAGAAAAATACAGTACTCCAGGTATACCGTGCAGAGAGCGAGGTCGAGATCAAAACAAACTTGCACATTCTGTTTGATCCAGGCAGCGGAAACAAAAAAACAGAGCCATCAATCAATCGACTGTATCCCACACACCTTAACTAAGCGCACATTTCCATGTCCCAGTCTCCATACGTCTACGACGGCAACAAGAACGTTGTTAACAGACCCGCTTCCCAGACTGGCTATCCACTTAATGACCCTTCTGGAACAGCAACTTCGAACTCTTTGAATGGCTACGCGCAGGTGACGGGGTACTCCCAGTACCAGCCATTACAACAACAGCAGAGACAACAGCAACAACTACAACAACACCAACAGCAACAACAACAACAACAACAACAACAACAACAACAACACCAACACCAACAGCACCAACAACAACAAGTGCAATCTAGAAACTCGTATGGCTACTCGACAACTGCCTACTACGACCCTTTAGCACAGGCACAGCAGTCATATGCGTCGTTACCACAACAGCAGCAGTACGGTCAAAACATTTACCAACCTCAATCTCAACTGCAGCAGCAGCAACAGTTCCCACAATCGACGGCCACAGCTCCATATGGCCAAGCAGCTAGCTACATGGGTTCTAGTTACCAGCAAATACCAGGCACTGCGAGCACTTATGGTGGCAGCTCAACAGCTGTTCCAACCACAAGCGCCACTAATCCAACGGCCGCCACCAGTGCGGGCTCAGCTGGCTCCACAAACACATATGGCTACCCAGCCTACCAATCCGCCACAGCCGCCGTTGCTGGTGACATCAACTCTGGCTACAAGCTTGGCCAGCCCCAGATTGCCACCTCACTGCCATTGACTGCGCAGTCTGCCGCTGCAACTGGTCGTGTTTCTGTTCCGCTCCAGCCACAAGCAGCCG
Organism: Barnettozyma populi; assembly: GCA_003706705.3. Taxonomy (NCBI): domain Eukaryota; kingdom Fungi; phylum Ascomycota; class Saccharomycetes; order Phaffomycetales; family Phaffomycetaceae; genus Barnettozyma; species Barnettozyma populi. Next base: position 503,547 of record PPLZ03000001.1, read on the forward strand.
CTGCCCATCTGCTCGATCCAAACCAACTCCCACAGCGTCCAAAACTCACCACTTCTTTCTGGGAAGACGAGAACACTGTTTGTTATCAGGTTGAAAGTCGTGGGATCTCTGTCTCGAGACGGGAGGACACCAACTTCATCAATGGTACGAAGCTTTTGAATGTTGCTGGTATGACGAGAGGGAGAAGAGATGGCATTTTAAAGTCGGAAAAGGTGAGATATGTCGTCAAGATTGGCGCGATGAACCTGAAGGGTGTCTGGATCCCATTTGAGCGTGCGCTAGAACTCGCTAGGAATGAGGGTATTGTGGATCTACTATATCCTCTTTTCGTTAAGGACATTAAGGAACTATACCAAGGACCACAGTTTTCTGGTGGTTTGACTGCAGCTGCCAACAACAATCCAAAGAATATCATCCCTGTCACTGTCACAAATTCCGCATACAGTTCCCTCGATGCAAAAGGTGGTAAGAAGATTGTTGACGGGTCATCACTTGTCGGAGCCCCTACCGATCCACAACATCAGCAGCAACACCAACAGCAACAACAACAACAACAACAGTACTACGGATATCCATATCAGTACCAAACCACCAGTGTCGCTCCTGACCAACACCAATACGGTATCCCGCAGCAGCAGAGCTCGTTGCAACAATACAAGCAGGCCAGCGCTAGTTCCACCCCAGTTGCCACTGGTGGGTATTATGGTTATCAACAAGCTGCTATTCCTGGATCTTCAACTGATACAAAAGATGACTTGAAGACAGAGGGTGATGACAAGACCAATTGAGGTGCCGTCGAGTCTGCACTCTAGTCTTTGTACCTATCAGGCGTCACTTCCTGACTTTATTTGCTCTATTTTCGCTTGTCTTTTTGATGGTACACATCATACCCGCTTTTATGTTCATGTCCCATTCATGTGAATTATGTTTCGATAGATTGTTTGTTTGTTTGTTTGTTTGACTAATATTGTTTTAATTGGTTTGTTTCCTTAAAGTGCCCTTGTTTGGTTTTTTTGTTTGTTTCTCTTCTTCACCCCTTTTTGTGTTTTTATTCTTTTGTTTGTTTTATTTATGAGGTATACGGTGGCTATCCGCAATTGGGGTAGCTGAAAGGACAGAAAACACATCGATGTTAGCTGAAAGGAAATATGACTCCATGCAATCACACCTGCTGGCAATCCGCATAACCAAAATGATTTCTTCAGTTCCATTTCGCACTGTTTGCATGCCCCTTACATGACCTTACTTTATACCTGATCTGTAATATATTCTGACCATCCGCGTTCATCTTTTGAAACTATGCTCAGTAAATCTATATTACTATAACTTTTTGTACTCATGATGGCTCGGGCTACTTAAACCTTTGCCAAATCAACACCGCCAACAGCCCAAATCTCACTCTCATCCTCGATTCTATCAGAGAACAATGTCTCTTCATCACCACCAGCCTCTATTCTCTCCCTTTCAACACCAGCTAAACGGACACCAACTCTCTTAGTGTAATCACCAATAGATCTCAGTTGGAGAGTGGTGCCAATAACAGTATCTATGGTAGAACCTTTCTCACTCAAAGCAGCAAACCACTTGTTAAATCCATCTAAGGAGACATCTCCAACCAAATTAAACAGGCTCAAATACGCCTTCTCAGCAGCTAGCTTTATAGGAATTATTACATCTCTGACACAAGAGAACACAGATGGAGCAATCACATCCAAATGTGGAGTGAAAAGAGTTGAATGTGTACGTGACACAGTTCTAATCACAACAAGTGCAAGTCTTCTAGTATCGAGCGAATTGCTCACTGGTTTCAAAGTGATAATAGCCAGTTGCTTTACTAAATCAGAGACCAGTGGGAATGGCAACTCAAATGGTTCACTCTGAGCCTGTTCAGCATTTGGAGAACCATTTAAACCATTCAACAACAATATTTTACCGATGGCAACTGTGGCATTATCACTAATGTAAGCAGATGGTGCATTAGACGCTTCTACCAACGTCTGGACAATGGCGGGTAACAACCCAGTGTTGTACACATGACCAGGAGCATCTCTTAAGAAGGCATTCAAGGTCAGGATGGCAAATTTGGATGAATCATCACCATCGACACCAGAATCAAGGACCTTGTGCTTCAAAATGTTGGAAGCTTCCTCAGTAGTCAAGATCCTAGACAATGAGCCGACCAATCTGGCATAGGCGACAGCCAACTTATCATCGGCATCCAAAATTTCACTTTCCACGAGGTTCAAGATACCATTTTTGGATGATTCACTCAACTTCTCACCGGCCTTGGTAATCACTTCAAGTAAAGCCTTCAACATTGCGGTCTTAACGCCAATGTCCTCGGCCCCCTTGGCACCAACTGTTAACTCAGAGACCAACGGGTCCACTCTGGCCTGGTATTCAATCAAAGTACCCAGAGCCTTTGCCGCCCTTAGTCTCAATGTCTCATTCTGGGAATCAGATAGAGACTTAACAAAAGTTCTCTGTAACTGAGGAATAAATGGACGCAGCAACTGAGGTACCTTTTCGAACAACATGTTCAACGCGTACAAAATGGCAGCCTTGATATCACTGGAAAATCTCTCTCCAATAACTCTGATTAACGGACCTGTGATCAAAGTAACCAATGGCTTAAAGCTTGCTGGTGGAGTCTTAGAGATCAAATCTGCAATAGCCATAGCTGAAGCTTCTCTCTGATCACCGCTGCCGTACATTAAACCATGTAAAAAGATAGGCAGGACAGAATTGGCACCCTTTGGTAAGGAAAATCCAGCTAAATCTTGACCTGCGACACCAGTGATTTGCAAAGCTTGTTTGGCTGGCTTGACAAGTCTCTCTAACGACTCCTTAGACTGCCCTTTAACAATAGCCGTTAGGGCAGCAATATCATTCTTGACAACATCTTCATGCTTGTCATCAAGAGACATAATACACTGGGTGACAATATCTTGGGTATAGACGGTGTAATCCAACTTGGTCTCGCTGAAGAATGGAGCAAGGCGTTGGTACACAACCGCACGAACAGCAGCGTCATCGCCCTTAATTAGGGACAAGAGTTGTTGCATCAAGGGATGCAGTCCCTCATTGTCCTCAATGGATAACACAATCTTGTCAAATGAATCCTTCAGAGCTTGTTCAGTCTCAGGATCCAAATCAGGTCTGATCAACTCGTTTACCAAAGTGTTAATGACAGAAGTCAAACGTTTGATTAAAGCCTTACCAGCAACTTCGGCCATGGAACCAAGAGCATTAGCTCTGAATGCATCCATTGGTGATTCCAGAAGAGTTGGAATCAATATTGGGAAGATTACCTCGGACTTGGTTGTCATAATCTCTTGAAGGGCCAACAATGCATTCTCAGAATCTGATGATTGTAGCAAGTTCAGCAGGTATGGGATAATCTCATCAATAGCAACTTTGCCGACAACACTTTGGAAGCTATCGAAGGATGCAGCAGCAGCCTCTCTGACCGGTTCAGAAGAGCTAACTAGAGCTGATCTGATAATGTCGACAAAGATGTCCTGATATTCAATGGTAGTTGATTCAGAGCTGGATTCAAGCAACTCATGAACAGCAATACAGATACCCTGTTTGGCATCATCATCACTGCTCTCCAAGGACTGTTGCAAAGTCGGTAACAGCTGTGATAGAGCATTACCGCCAACACGACGAACCAAGTCACCTAGAGTTTGAGCAGCAATAGTACGTTGAGTCTCATCAGAATTGGACAAACGACGAACAATGATGTTGGTCAGTGAGGATAGGATTTCTTTGATGGTCTTTGGAGTGTTGGCAACAAGAGCCTTCCAGATATCAATGGCAGCATTACGGACAACCAATGCAGTATCAGAACGGCAAATAAACAATAAGGAAAGAACCTTGTCGCGACGTTCCTCCCCAAGAACTTCAAGCAATCTGGCATTAACAGCACCAAATTGTTCAGATTCCTCCTCCATTTCGGCCTTACCACTGAGACCAGTGATTTGGAACAGCAAGTCACCAGTAAGTTCCACAGAGGACAAACGAATTCTGTAGTTAACATCTAATAGACCACTCTCCAGCTCCGGTAACAGTAAGTCAACAGCCTTGGAAGCGTAGTTCTTCACAATCAATCTACCGGACTTCAAGGCAGTCGCACGGATAGACTCATCAGTATCAGCCAATCCGTTAAGAATGGCTGGAATGATCTGGCTAATGTATGGCGCAAACTGAGCACCAAACCCAACTGGCAAGAACAACAACAATGGCAAAAAACCAGCACGACTTGAAGCACGTGGACTTGTAGCACCACTCAGAATAGTTGGCAATAGCTCCTCCAGCTTACGAATACCCAAACCACTGACAACTTCTGCTAAGGCTTGAGCAGAACCAAGACGGTCACCAGCCTTGCTCTCATCGCTCAAAGTATCGAATAGCTTTGGAATCAAGCCTGGGAATTGCCCCTCGCCTAACTTCTCAACCAAAGATCCCAAGGCACGGGCAGCAGTGGCTCTAGTATTGGCAACAGGGTCAACCATGGCTATTTCCAACTCTTCGATCAACTGGTGCAAGTATGGCAACAAATCCTTGGAATCGACCAAGATGGCCATGTTACCGACTATCTGACAGGCCTTTCTCTTGGTGTTGGCAGATCTGTCCTTCATACCCCGGTGTATAACATGAATGATCAAAGCCAACGAAGGACCATCGATGTAATGAACGAACTGTGTCTTGATTAAAGCATCGAGAGCATCTTCGGTGTACTTGGCTGGATCACCGATAGCATTAATCAGAACAGGAACCAGCGCATGAATCTCTGGGTTACGAATAACATCACCAAACCTCTTCAATGACAAGTCAGCAGCCTTGCGCACTTCTTTGTGGGAGTCATTTAAAACACCAACAATTTCAGGAACAATTGTTGATAGAGAGGCAGACAACTGCGTTGGGTCCAAGTAAGCCATGGAGCCCAACAGCTCAACAGAGCCCTTCTTCGATCTCCACGCAATTTCATCTAGGTTCTCAATGGCCAGTGGGATCAGCTTCTTCACACCATAGGAAGTGGTGTTAGGCATGATTACCTTAGCAGCTTGGGTAGCAGCATCACGAACTTCCGGAATAGAATCACCCAGGCTCTTCAAGAGAATTGGAAGAATCTCAATGACATATGGTTCAAAGAACTTGCCAACGCAAGTGGACAAACATTCAAAGGCAATAGAGACAGACTCACGACGAACAGCATTCCTCTTATCATCAGCAGCATCGTTTAAGTTACGTAGCAAGTCAAACTCAGAGACGGCAACAATACCGTAACCCTTGGTCAAACCCGCAATACCATATGCTGCACCACGTCTTTGGGCTCTCGTTGGTGATGTGAACAACGTCTTGAACAAAGAGTCAATGTAACCACCAACCTTAGGCTTGAATAGAGGGACCAGCGGAGCAATGACGTCCGCAATGGCTCTTTGAACCTTCTCAGATGGGGCACTGAGAGTCTTTAACAATCTCTCAATCATAATAGCTAGTCTTTGGTCATCTGCGGACAAGTGTCTAGCCAAGGAACCATAAATAATGACAACGTTCTCCCTGATGATCTCGCTTGAGGCATCAGGTGTCTTCGGAGCAGCCAAAGCTTTCTCAAAAACAGGAATCAATGTCTCAACATTCTCCTTTCCATTCTCTTCAATGATAGAAATGGCTGCCTCTTTGAACTCTTCGGCGACAATACCTTCTTTATCAGCTAAAGCTTTCTCATTAATGATGAACTCAATGAACTTCGAGACCAGGTCAGTAGATGTAAACAGAGGGGAGATCAACTTGAAAGTAATAGCAATACCACTTCTAACCTCCCATGGGTCCCTTTGATCTTGGGGGGACTTAATGACCAAACCAAACCTATCCAAGATTGGTTCTGGTGGGCGTGCCTTCTCGCAGTACAAGTCCAATAACTCCTGTACAATCACTGGCATCTGCTCTGGTTTGTCACTGACCGTGATCTGAATAGCATCGGCTATGGACTTACCAACAGAGAATCTCAAACCAGAATCAGATTGGTCCAAGAGACTGTATAAGCTTCGAACAGACTCCTCGGTTATACTAAACTGATTCTCTTCCCAGATTGTCAGTGCTAGATCAGCGTTCGTCTCGTCGTTATCATGACAAGCAATCCAAATCTCATCGGCATAAGACAACTCAGATAAGTCAAACTCTTGGTCCAAAGCTTCGAGGATAGTATTTCTAACAAAGTTCTCAGGGGTTAGGAGGCCAGTAAAAAGCAGCTTCAAGTCCGCTGTTGTAAAATCGATGGAGACATACTGACACAAATTCAACAAACAATCCTTGGCCAGCTTGGCTTTAGTTGGAAGGGCCAATAGTGAAAGCAGAACGTTGAAAATATGAGAACGTGGAATGGCTGGATCTTTGAACTCTTCAGCATGATTGCTAATAATTTCAAGGGCCAACAGCAATTGCTCCTCTTCCTTATCTTCTTCAGCAAACTCGGAGTTGTTTACTGGCTTTTTGGCATTCTTAATAGAAACGATCTTACCATGCTCAAGAACAGTGGTGAGCAAAGGCAACAAATAAGTCAAGGTGATCAAATCGAAAGGTTGTTGGTCAGACAAGAACTTGACTTTGAACAAGATACGGGAGATAAGATCTAGTATATTCTCTTCCTTGAAGCGGTCATCTAGAAGACCAATGTCTCTGATTCTGAGAGTAGCAACACCAACACTGTATTTCAAATGAGCCAACTTCGAAGACAAAATAGAAGAGATATTGAGGAATGTTTCAGTTGCGACAGAGCCAAGAAGTTCATTCGTGAGAGGAACTGATATTACCTCAAGTAAACCATCGATGGCACTAGACACCCATTTGGTCTTACCGTTGTCGATACCATCCACAGCCTTAGACAAAGCAGATATCAATCCAATAGAACGTTGCAAAGAGTTGTAGAGTTTTTGGACAGAGGCTCTTATCTCAGATTCCTTTGCCAACTGTTGATCGATTAATTCTTGCTCCCCTTTGGTATACTTCTTCTTGGCCTGATTTTTTCTCGAAATCTCCTTCTTTAGACTCTCCTCCCATTTCTTTGTCTCATAATCCTTCGTGTTCTTGTCTTCCACTGCTTTCTTCTTGGTATCCAAAACATTAACTACCAGCTCGCCTTCAGCTGCTCTCCAAATATCAAGATCCAGATTAGATAGGTTCTTTATTGGGGCAGCGGCTAAGTCGGTCTCAATTAGTTTCTTCAGCAATGGTGAAACAACTGAGGGCAACACAAAAGCAATGTCTGCAGCTGCAGCAGTTGCAGCATCAAAGACCCCCGATTCTCTTGTGTTGTTATCGGCTTCAATCAAAACATCAGCAATTGCCTTGATCATCAAGTCACCATAATCACTAACGATAGAACCAGGATCGATGCCCGTCTTCAAGCAAAGTGAGGCCCAAGAAAAGTTCAAAGGTAGCGCACTGTGATGGGCAGAAATGACAAGTTTGCTTAGTTGTGCCTTCACAAGATCGTGATCAACACCTCTTTGAGAAAAAACATGAAGACCACACGCAATTTTACTATAGTCATTTTCCAAGGCTAAGTCATCTTCAACTTTGGAATTCAGCAAGGCACTGTAGGTGGCACTGATAATAGAGTCACCGATTACCTGCTGGTTAAGAAAGTAAGCTTTCGCTAACGACCTGATGTTCAATAGGCGAACATCAGGGCCAGAAGCTTTGGCAAGAAGGAAAGCAATCCATGCACTTCCAAGGTCTTGACTAGATTCGGTAACATCCTTTGCAGATGAAAGCAAAGCCCTAATGAACCAGGAGCGCTCATTATCGGTAGTAAACTTGGTGTAAACTCTTGGATTTATTAGGACAGAAGGCTTCTCTGCATTGGCAAATGCAGATTGGAAAAGCTCAGAGACATCAGTAGAACCTCTAACCATGTCACCGAGCACCAATACGACATATGCAATGTTGATACCCTTAACATTATTAGTGGGGTTTGAAATGACGGTATTAAATGCTTCAATGGCACCAGGAAATAATTCGATTAGAAGGGACAATAGCCTGTCACTCAATTTGAGAGACTGAGCAACGAAGCCTAAGTTCTCAAACCACAATCTTCTGAGCTGAATCTTTGGTTCCTTAAATCCATTCAAAATGGCATCATTGGTATTTTTAGTGACTTCCCATCCGTTTGTGATAGTTGACAGGTAATGAGTGAAGAACGCGAAAAGGCCTGCGTTTAACGAAACCTCGTTCTGATCCTTAGTGAGGTATGTAAGTAAGGAGGAGTGAATTTTTGATGAAACAGATTCAAAATTTGCCGGGATCTTTGCTAACACTTTATAGTACAAAGACTTCTGATCAGCAGCTGAGATGGTTTTGACAATATTCAACAGTTCAGCCGCAACCTTATTCAAACTTTCTTCAGTAGATTCCGATTGGACAACAACGAGAAGGTTCTTCAACGCAAGCTCACGCACAGTTTCCTTTGAGTTCTTTAATGCAGCGGACAACTGCGAAAGAAGTTTTGAATTAGATAAAGCTTCTGGAAGATCTATAACATTAACCAATGCATTCAAGAGGGGAAGGGAAAATCCCAAGGACAGTTCAGAAGATCTTACAATGGCCTTCTCTAAAGCAGGGAGGATGACCGTAGAAAGTGACCCCTTTGTAACAAACTTTTGAAAAAATGGGTCAAGAGCAGATGGATGGCTCAATGTAGTCTTACTGGCAAGAAGCGTTTTCGTGTAGTAGACATAAACTAGTTCCTGATCTTCTTCTGTCAGATTCTTAGATGACAATGCACCAATGAATGTACTAACTGCATCAATAGAAGCTTTAGACGAAGTGACAGCGTTGATGAAGGCACTGGTTTGATTTCTAGTTAATTTGGCTAGTGATGAAGTAATACACTTGGCAATCAATGATCTGACTCTCTCGGTGTGTGTATTATCAGAGTCGGCATTGACTTGATGGAACACAGACTCGAAGATCTGTAACTGGCCAGTGGCCAAGACCGGAATGACAGTATCGAATGATTCATCAGTCGAGAACTTGGAGATTATCAAACCATTCCACCGAGACAAAAGGTAGAGATCTGAGAGGGCAATGGACTTAGATCTGGAGGTAAGTTTGACAATGTTGTTAGCGAATGTTAACAGAAAGGCTCTGTTCAAAGAGAAGATCTGTTGGAGAAGCGCCAAAGATTTCAGAGCTGAAGGTTTTGACTCTGCCAAATGGGTGTAATAGCTCAAGAGTAATGCCTGTATAGCCCGCAATGACTTGTCGGTTGGGTCCTGGACTTGGGAAACATATTTCCCGAGAATATCCATAGTAGCGAGTCTATCCTTCATTGTGGAGAAGAAAAGTCTCTTCTCAAGGAAAGGAGACAAATCCTCCCAAGCAAATGATTCGGTGGACATGGCGTATATATGCCGTGATTGACTTGTGCAGGTGGGTACTTTTTAACAGTCTTTATACCTTTAGCACTAATACTGTAGAGACTGAAAAATTATTGGAAGCTTGCACAAAGCGTCACGTAGGGCGTTCGGACAGTAAACTGTCCGGTGAAAACAATCATTATAGGTAGACGATTGTTCACGATATCACTTCTTTTCTCTTTCCTCATCAACTACTACAGTCGATGACGATTGGATTAAGTACCGACAGCTGGTGAGATGTGCAATAGTCTTTGACTTTGCATCTCCTGCGGGCATTTGGGGATTGCATCCTGTCCTCTCACCACGCGAAAAGGATGCTACACATATGACAAACTGAGACTGTTCTAGTCGCTTGATCAATTTTAAGATAATCTATTGAGTTAATGAATAGGAACATTGCACTTTGCTCAAAATCAATATCATATTGTACTTCCAGATTCGTAACTTTACCAACCCCTCCATGGAATCCAAATATCCTTAACAATACCTGCCTTGTCAAGAACATAGTACGCATTGAAGGAATTCGCTGTGATACAAGAGTGATTAGGCAAGATCTTCACGGGTGTACCCAATGGGATCATTTTTGCATCATCTGTAGTGGGTCTTAGGATGCCATGCTCTTGGCTGAGTCTGTTGACTGCCCAAAGACCATAATCCCTCTCTGTCTTGACAAACCCATATCCTGGACAATTTCTCGATGTCTCTCTTGACATTGCAACGACACCTGCATTAATCAACAACTCACCAACGGGATGCTGCCTTTCGGGATATTGAGATATGACTGTGGCAACTACAGACACGGACACGTCTTCTTCAGAAACGCAACCAGTTGACACCTGCTGCAAGTCACAGAAAGGGAAATTGCCTGCATGTAACTCCAAGTTGGCCTTTATCTTCTTTGAAATCGCGCTAATCCTCTTATTTGTCTCTGCAAATAGGTGATGTTCTAACGAGTGAAGAGTTGGTGTTGCACCAACAGAAACAACAAGGGTAGATTGATCAAAGTTAGGCTCAATCTTTGAAAGCTCATCTAGACCAGCCTTGACTGCTTCCAGTTCTTCCAATAAGTTATTTTCAGCACTTTCAACTGAATCCGAGCCATAAGAATGACCAGAGTGGACATAAAACCCAAATAACTTGACATCATCAGAGGCTAAAACCTTGTTGATGGCCTCAATCAAATACTCTGTGTTCAAAATACCTGCCCTATGGGTACCATTATCTAGTTTAATTATCACGGACCACTTCTTCTTGAGTTTTCTTGTCTTATTGAAGTGAGATATGATCTCAATGTGATCCAAAGAATCAACGATTAAGGTGAATTCCTCAAACTTCTCACTGATCTGAACTGCCTGTTCTAGTGTGTGCTCGGTAATATTGGGTATACCATAGATAACATTTTTAACAATCATGTCCCCAGTCATATCTTGGTACTGCGCAATAGCCCAGATTTCTTTTAGGGTAGAAGCAACGACACTGTCATACCGTTTCCCATCGTAGTCAGGAAGATCGTATCCTAACTGCTTTCTGGTAACCTCAATTGTCTTATGCGTCTTGACATGGGCCCTGAAAAGAGTGTTCATCTTCTCAACAAGTTTGAGCATCTTGGTGACATTTGCATCAACGGTTGTCTCGGAGACAATAAACGATGGAGTTGGAAGTTGTGTCCACTTCTTGCCTTTGTATTGGGACAATAGGAGATCCTTGACACTAGGTTCAGGGTATGAGAAAAGAGGGTTTATAAACGTCATTCTCACCAATGATATCAAAAACGGCAGTACGATGCAAGTCTAAGCTACCTACCATATAGCAGAGTTGAATAATTGGCTTGTCTTTCAATTCACGATCAAAATATAAATGAACAATTGGATTATGTAATAATACCCTAAGTTAGCGAAGTTGACAAACATAATTGCGGCATAACCATATAATATTTAGCCCAGGCTATAGTATACACAACTGTAATCTTTCGCTCAGTGCTATAAATTACCATGTGCTAATTTACAACATGTTAAGAGGACTACCAGCATACTAAATAAATGTCCGCTTACCTTCACCGTCGGTTTATATACTCATTAGCTCTATAGTCCGACGGATTAATCTTTACATTAGTAATTTAGTTTAACAATTTAGCAATTTCAAAAAGATATATCATATAAAATATATATTATATTCTTTAAATATCTCAGAGTAAGGCTCAGGTTTAGCAGGTAAAGTCATCTGCACGGCAAGTAAAATAGGCCTGGGCTGTACTGTTACTCTGTATCGAGGTAGTATATCAAAAAGCGTAGTTTTCCTATTCGGAAGGTTTGTTTGGATCGCTACCAGTATTATTATAGTACATACGAAGTACTGCCAATTACATCAACAGGCTAGGGTCCTGGTAGCTCATCACCGGCTGCTGCTGCAAGAGATTTAGTTGAGTGTTTCTTGGAGAACAAAATAAATCAATGTTATGTGGCAACCTAAGGCTTTTACACATGAATATTGGATACTGGATAATGAGTAGCAGTACATTATACCCACGTCTAGTAACTTAGTCAAATAGTTTGGTGAATTTAGACCCTGGTAGTAAGTGAAAGATAATATCTAATGCTGTTAAGGTTAACAAGTAATGTATAGTCGGTTTACGTAGAGTAATGCTCTTCACTTTGTCCCGAATTCTGATAGTATACAGTTCTTGACCAACTGCACTTCTCTTAAGGGCTATCCACGTTGTCCTCTTTTGCTCATCCTACCCCTGTATGTAGCGTTGTGACCTGTATGAATAGGATGGAGAAGCCTGAGACAACGAATTTCACTGGGCGCCGCAATAAACAATAGCAAGAAAGGACACTTCCTATTGCATCTCTAAAGACTAAAACAACAGAACTACACTACAAGAATGATATTCTTCTCTCAGTGTTCATCCAGTGGCCAGAACCTGATGTCACTGATGATTGTGGCCTATTGTGCGCGCCTTAACAGCTTCCTGCTAGCCTGCAGTTGGCCGTGGCTGGTGCTGCAGCAGCTTGCAGCGTCTAATCATCGGATATTGATCCGAAGAAGTTCTGACACACTCTCCGCTATTCTTCAGGTTACAGTTTGAAGGTCCATATTACTTTGCTCAAATCACCAGACCGAGTTGTTTCTGTAGCTTTTCCAGCCACTAAGGCCTTTCTATCCCGTCTGTCAAATATGCATGCAAGCAGGCAGACCATTGCAACTGTCACTTAATGGGTAGCGACAGTAACAGAACAGCTATAGAATCATGAGAACTCGGACAGTGGAAAAGTGGAACATGATACTATCACCCTGGATCTTGATTCAAAATAGATTGTATCCACAACTAGTATCAGTAACCGATGTGGATCTAGATATCAGTTGCGATACCCCTTGCCCAAGTTGCAGTGTCCAAAACTTGCTCGTATATTTAATAGTGCATGCATATATCCACAAAAAAGCCTAAAATTTCTTGGACCCTGTGGCGTGCCGCACGTCGCTGGCGTTATGAAACAATAAAGAGTGGTGGCATTGTTAAACGATAACCGTATCGTCGTGTACAGCTTTAGAGGTCTGGCGGATGACTTATGGGAACCTAGAAGTGAATGATACTGTTACTTCCAATATACCCCACGCTAGCAACATAGTATGGGTGTAACTTCGCGTTTAGCAAATTTACGTGAGCTCTTCTGGATTTCCTTCTCGATTTTCATAAGATTTAGTCTTATGCCTGAGCACGATTGACCGTAACACTGGTTCAATTGTTCAGTGCTGGCTACCGCGCTAGTGACCCTTGAGCTTTGAGCACGCTATCTCAGTTTCACTAGGACCATTTCTCACCGCTGTTTCACCCAGACTGACGAAAACAGTTAACATAATTACCTGACTGTAAAGTTGGAAAAGGTACCTTGCATACTTTGGTGATCAAACTATTCTGATATCGTGACAAACACAGAACCTTAAAATAAATAAGTGATGGGCTTGTGTGCGGCTGAAATTATGTGTACTACAGCCTGAGTGAGTACATGTCACATTTCGCTGTAACCTAAGAGTGCAGAACTCTTCATATTACTATGAATAAAGCCCGTAGACTTTTTGGAATACTTGGATAAGGGGACACTGGTGATACAAGAGATATGAGATCTATGCTTGCTCAACCGATGACTTTCATGAACTAAATACAAATCACAGTCCTTATTTGGCGCTCACTCCTCCATATACGGGCCAGGACTCAAGGAGCTGATCGCTAGATCACAAGGATCAACCATCTTAGGTCACATGTCCAATTACTATACCCCTCTTGTCGAATTTTAAGTCTCTGCTGCACAAAGCGCCACGTCGTCACCATTCATCCGCAATGATACAAAGTCTAATTGATCACAGGTTGCCAGATATCGATTCCAGAATGAGTCGAGATTCGAAACTGTGGTTGGTTTACCCATATCTCAAATCCATTGATAGTTACTATGGTTACCAAGAATGACAGGGGGCTGGATCTGCCTTCAATTATCGCCATAACAACCATTGCAAGGATCCAAAATTCAGTGTACATACACAGTAACAGCTACTTCGACCACGCGAGCAGTACAAGATCGCTAAAGTAATGTGAAGTAGACTATACGTTACATTTGGTTAGGTTTAGTTCAGTAAAGGAAACATTTTTCACGACGTAAATGCAATCCAATCAGCAAGGGAATGTAAGACGTTCCAGCCTACAAGTGCCGTATGACTGTACTCACTATACCTGCTCATGACACTTCTACAGTCATACAGTTAAGTAGCTGATTGGTATGTCTCACTATTGTACAGATCAATCTTTTGCCAGAGCGCCTGGTGGGTCTTCACTTTGTAGGGGTATCTATTTTGCTGCACAGTGTGTCAGCACCCTGAGTTCAATCAAATGGCTGCACTTGAGGCATCAAGTTTCGGAACCTGCATGGCTGCAAATAAGCTGAAACACACAGCAGCTTTCCACACACTTACAGGAAGATGAGTTTTGTGCCTTGGTTCGGGAGAACCTTATTCGCTGTTGATTACGAGGGACTGTAAAACGCGCATGAACCTGCTTGTACTCTTGATGTTTCCTCGCAGATCAAAAAAGCTGATTTGCATTGTTCCCGGGTTGCAGGCGTAAAGAAAAGTTCAAAATCTCAAAGATGAAACCTAAAACTTCAACCAGCAAACATTAATCTGGTTCGTTCTTTTCCACTTTGTGCAAGAGTCATGAGCGAGCACACTGCTTTTTCTCTGAAACTTTCAAAAACTATAAAAGATCAGAGCTTTCACAAAACAGTCAGTTCTTTTCCCTGAGATTCGTTATCCGTTACAGCTACCTGGATTCGTTGTGAGATCACCTAAGTCTAACTATAAGCGCACTTGCTTCGCATACAGAACCAATCTAGTTTAGCCGCCAAACCATCAAGCTATTCAAAACTCATTAACCGCCAGTGTTCCAAACTATCAAGATGCCAATGAAGAACCCAATCATTCTATCCAATGACACATTGGACACCACTAGTGACTTGCCATTGAAGGATGCTGCATATGATACCAAGTTGTCCCATACATTTCTACCTCAAACATTCTCAGCCTCAGAGACCGAAGACGACTCAGAATCTGATGGTGAAGACAATTTGGATGTGATTGACTTGGATCCAAACGACACATTGGAGGCTTCTAAGGCAAAGACAATCGAAGCAGGCGAGGACAGTGAAGGCAAGTTTCGCGGTCGTCCATCGTCTTGTGTTTTCGTTGCAAGGTATGTCTATTGTTCACTTCTTCTTTCATTATTTAAATGCTAACAACCAACTTTAGTCTTGCTGCAAGTTTGACAGATGATGAATTGTCCTTGTCCGTATCTAAGCACTTTCAACAGTGGGGTGAGTTGACTTTGGTTAAAGTCTTGCGTGATACTTCCAACAGACCTTATGCGTTTGTTCAATACACCAACGATGAGGACGCAAAGAAGGCATTGAAAGAAGGTCAGCACTCAATCTTGGACGGAAGGGCTATCCGTTGCGAGAGAGCCAAAGTTAACAGAACACTATACATTGCTACTGGTGATGGTAAAGACATCAGCTTGAAACAGATCAAAGAGAGCTTATACCAGTTTGGTGAAATTGAACAGATGATTGGTAACAATGACTCTCCGTACAGGAAGTCAAACTTGAACAAAGCCTGGTTCTGTCAGTTCGCTTATAGAGATGACGCCATTAGAGCTTATGCTAACTTGAGATTGAGTCCTGAGTGGATTGTCGAGTGGGCCCAGAACATTGAGCACCCATCTGAAGCAGTGGAAAAGTCTGTTGTCGATTCCGAAATCATGATTGACAAGTTCTCCATATTTGTTGGTCAGTTGGATGACAGAGTCACCAAGGAGAAGTTGGATGAAAGATTCTCTAGACATGGTAAAATCAGCGAGGTCACGTTGGTCTTGAGGCCTGGAAACAATTTTGCCTTCGTGAAATTTGTAACTGAGAAAGCAGCTGCAGCTGCGGTTGAGAGGGAAAACCATGCTGTCTTCTTAGACAAGACCATGCACGTCCAGTACAGGGAGCTTCACCACAAGAGATCCAGGTATCCTTCTTCCTCCTCAACTTCACCAAGATTGAGCTTGGCCCCCCCACCTGTGAATTTGCCATATAGACGCGCAAGTACTGGCTCTGGTTTTAGTGTCAGACAACCACCAGTCCCAGGAATCTACCAAACAGTGCCAAGATCAAACCGCTCAGCAAAGAACTATCATATTAGCCGCTCTGTTTCTTTCACCAATGCAACCGAGAGGGGAAACTCTAGATTCCACACTCCAATCTATGGCTTACCGCCAGGTTTCCAAGAGCAAGTTGCAGCACCAAATGCTGATGAAAAGGACCACCCAAGTTCATTCACTCCAAATGAAGAGAATACCCCAGTGTCTTCCCCAAGTAACAAGACTATCAGCTCTGCTCATGGCGAATCAAAATCTTTGTATTCCTCCTCAACTGTTTCAGGACTGGAGAACAACAGTAACGACGATGCCACTACCAACCCAACCAGTGGCCACGGCACAACCAACTCTAAGTACCAAGCAGCAAGAAACTTTGGTAGCATCCCACCAACCAATCCTCACCTTCAGATGATGAGACCGCCATCCTCATATTACTATTATCCCCTGCCAACAACTAAGGATAACTTCGTGTACGAGCAAAACCAGTACCTGCCATATGCCTCTTACCCTTACTACTTCAACGAGTCTTACATTGACTTCCCTCAGACAGCCGTCGGCTCTGCACCAGGCTTGCAACCAGCTCCATACTATATGTACTACAGTGTCCCACCTGGATCAGGCTTTAAAGATTCCAAAGGTGGTAGAGCATACGAAAAGTTTGAACCACATATCGAGTCAGATGAGATGGATTATTGAACCGCATTACAGCATCTTCGTCCCCATATGCCTTCTTCTCCAGTTAACACAAATACTACCAACATCCTTCTTTCCATTTGGTTTTATCATTCAGTTCTTTTCCCGTTTGCCTGGGCTAGTTTTGGGTGTCTCTATCCCTTGAAGTTCATGACCTCCACTGCCTTATTGTTTGTTCCTTTTAATGATGATTTTCCTTCCATATTTTCTTATGACATGTTTCTTTCACCAAATTTTTTCACCGTAGTGTTGTCACTTAGCTAGCCTTTGTACGGTCAGTTTCACCAGCTGTAGTCTTTCTGGGATGTCTGATATTGGCTTTATAATCCACACAAAATTGAAGATCAGGGTCAACACTGTGGATGACCGCGCAAAATTCGTATGGTGTGCCACTAAATTATATGTTGGTATGCATGTCACTTCGTATGTATGTTTCAGATAAATGCATTCATCGGATTGGGTCCAATATTCTCCCCGATATTGATCATTGATCATGTAGTCTCATTCACTAGGAAGGAAGAGTTTAGATTTCTGGAGCACAACGAATTTCTTGGTAGCATTGAAGACTCGTTCGATCCTCCGAGGTGGTCGGAATTCAAAGAAATCTAAAATGACAACTCAGTCATGACACATTTGGGGAAAACAACTACCTGTACAATCTGACAGTTTCTAGCCTTGATCAGCTAGTAATTGTGCATATCTTCAGATGACGCGCATTTTGGATAATATCAACGGTAAGAGAGATGGCTTCTTGGTCCATCACTTTTGCAACCACGCATCCAAACATCCTCCAAAGAGCAGCAGTGACCGCTCTGACTCCCAACAACTAGACATCATCGAGGCAGACCTCAACACATTGATCAACCAGCCTACAAGGGATAGAGCCGACGCCTTCTACAATGAGGAGATAAGTGATCATACAACAGCTCTTTTGAGATCAACGAAACCATGGGAGAAGGATCCTGAGTACTTTCAACATGTGCATGTGAGCGCCCTCGCCATGCTGAAGATGTCAGTCCACGCACGTTCTGGTGGTGACATTGAGATTATGGGCATGTTGACAGGTAAGATCGTAAAGAATGGGATTGTTGTGATGGATGTCTATCCTCTGCCTGTTGAAGGCACAGAGACACGTGTAAACGCTCAAGCCGAAGGGTATGAGTTCATGGTTCAGTATATGAGCAGTTTGGAGAAGGCCAATAGAAACGAGAAAGTTGTTGGTTGGTATCACTCTCACCCTGGTTATGGGTGCTGGTTGAGTGGTATTGATGTTAGCACGCAGAGCTTAAACCAGCAGTTTCAGGACCCATACCTTGCTATTGTCATTGATCCACACAGAACACAAACGAACGGTATAGTCGAGATTGGTGCATTTAGAACGTTTCCACAGGAGTATATTGACCGAAAGTCTGAAAACTATGGAAACATGGGAAGCCTGGTTGTCTCTCCAGACCCAAACACTAATAGCAAAGATGGGAAAAAAGTGCCACAACAGGGGCAAAGGAAGAAGACAGATGCATCAACAATACCCGAAGAGAAGGTCAAAGACTTCGGTGCCCATAACGGCAAGTACTATTCTCTTTCTATTAACATTTTCAGAACTGAAATGGACCATTTGATTCTGCAGAACCTATGGAACAAGTTTTGGATTAAGAATTTGTTAGGTGAGTGCCAAGCAAATGAGGAACATTCCCAGGTTGAATCATATATTGAAGGAAAACTCGACTTGTTTCAAGACAAGATTTCACGGTTTGACGGGGATGCTAATGAGGAGAACAAGGGCCCTGGAAGGGATAGACAGGGAGCACTTGGTCCTCAAGTACCCCCTCAACAGTCGAGGGAAGGTAGAAGGCACAAGTTTGCACTTCAGAGTCAGCTTGCTTCCTCTCCACAGACCACTTTCAATATCATGTCCCAGTTGAACAGCTCGCAGCTGTCACCATTCACCAGAGCAAACTTGTTGAGCAAGATGAATGCCAAGGAACCTGTTCGGCAAAGTGCTCAGGATAGCGATGGTAGTGACTCTGAGATGAATGACGTTGACTCTGAGAGTGACTCTCACCAGGATGATGAAACAGAAGCGCAGTCCATTGCACAGAGACTGGCTGGTTCTCTTTCGTCTGGTAAATTTCCGAGAACCCCTACCACCAGTACAACTGTCAGAAGTGGTAGGAACTCAGGTATCAAGTACACTGATGAGCTTAGAAAGATTGGTACCAGTACATCTGACACAAACCTATCCAGTGAACAACACAGAGATATCCAGAGAGTTGCTGCTGAAGCTGGCAGGAATTTAATGAGCCTGAAACTACAAGAAATTCTATTCTTGAACGAATAAACTAAGTATCTAACGTGATGCTATGTTAAATCATTTGTGTAGGATCTCGAGAATGTCAATTTTTGGGTGGGCGTAATATCTGTCACCCTGGCTGGCTAGAACAATCTGTGGTGCAATAGGGTTAAGTCTCACTAACGGTATAGATGCATTATGCTGGTTGAGTGATATCGTAGCAGGTTTGATACTGGGGAGACCTAGTTCTGCATCCTTATACCAGTTCAAATGACTATCACTGGACCCTCCAATTAATAGTCCCTTTGATTCAGGGTAGAGATCACCACTTATTCTTTGATTCTTAGAACTAAATAGTTCCAATTCCCCTATGGGCAGTAGATCCATTCTCAAGTCAAGGGTCTGGATGATGGTGGAGTTTCTTGAGATACAAAAGAGATATCTGCCATTTGTGGACTCCAAAATTTGCATCACACCATTACCCTTGGATAATATCGTTGAGTTGATTATTTTGCCCGTTCTGTCATGAATTTGAATCTTGTTTGAGAAGGAACCTGTGTAGAAGCTTCCAGGGGGTAACAGCTCTGATTTTGCTAAGGTGATACAGCTTGTTATTCCATTGAGAGTAGGGACTTCGATTAAGGGATCGGTCCTATTGATGTCAAATAATTGAATTCTCTTACTGGAGCCAGCGATAAACTCGAAGTCAGACAAGAACTTCAAAGAAACCACTTTGTTGAATCTTTCCGTTTGTTGGTCTTGAATGTTGAAAGTTTTGATGAGCTGAGACTTGCCTTCTTCATCTGGAATCAAATTTACAAGTCTCAATGGCAAATGATTTGATGCGACAAGGCTACCGCAAAACCCAGATTGAAGGGACGATAGTGGATGTAAGCCAAATGCGGTAGGTGACGAGGATTGATAGGACCGAGTGAACGGAATGAGACATTGGCTTTGATCTTCTGCAAGAATGTCTTTGGGTGTGATGAAGAGTCGTATGCCGAGATCTTCTGTTAGAGCGACAAATGATCCACCATCGGAAAGCCATTCAAGTTGTGAAATGACGTTAAACTGATGTCCCGGGTTCTGATTGATATATTTTGGTATTTGGAGTTGTGGGTAGGAATACACTGAGGTGTCACTTTGTGACAGAAATGATCTATGTTCTTGGTTCTCTTGCACTAAAGTGTCATTGATAGTCCCAAAGAAAAGGCTACCAGTGGATGCTTTCAATCGTGAGTCCATTAGGTGTGTTATCAACCCTTTCACCGCACTGAAGTCACATCTAATCTACAAGCTGGAAGGTTTTACATAAGCAAAAGGGACAGGCCTCATTACATAATAATTTTCGTGTTTTGTGTTTTGGTACTTCGAGTTGGTTCGCGCCACACTGACTTTTGGGAGAAGAAAAAAAAAGATTTTTCTGTTCTGACTTTTGTTTTAAAAAGGATAAAGAAATTCCGATCTTTGTCTTGTTATAGGTGGGGTCCCCAACCGTTTCATCTAGTATCATTTGTTTTATACAGTTATCACTACCCCAAACATTCATTGGTATTACCGCTTTGTTTGCGAGAAAGCTCATCATTAACCATCTGCTCATTATTTTGACATCTTTTTTTCTGGGCCCCATAGCGCCGAAAAAGAAATCAATTTTTAACTGAGTGTGCCTCGAGGAAAGAATCAGTCAGATAAACCTCTTGCACAGTGCCTTCTCAGAGCCATAAAGTACACGGAATGAGCAATCCAGACATCATAAACGATACCATCGCCCCATTTGTGCAGCGTATTCTTTCAGACCCACTCCATTTCAGACCTGCTAAACACTCCGACAAGGTGGCACATACACCTCTCGCGTACATTAAGATCGGCGCCAGTAAGACCAACAAAGACTCCATCAAGATACCACAGAAAGTGGTAGCAGGCGAGAATAAACAAGAGAAGAGCATGATTCCTAAGATCACATCACTGGCCCAAGCCCTTGCTGGTTATACCAACAAGAGACCCTTGAGTGAGGAAGGAGGGAATCGGAAGAAGAGTAAGAAGGCAAGGAAAACAGAGGCGACACCGGAGTCTTTGGAGAGATCAGACATTGATGACGAAGATAAAGGCGATGCCATTGTAGATGGCATTGGTCTGGATGATGAGGATGAGGATGAGAATGGGAAAGAGAAATCAGAGTCGCAATCCTCATCAGAAGAGGGAGGTATTCAAAATGCTATCTCTACCACTTCCTCGTCTTCTGATGAGGATGATGACTCCAACTACCAAGATGCTGATGATCAAACTGCTCCGCACAATAGTGTCAGTGCAAAGGTTTTTAAACACTTTGAAACCAAGTCCTCTACCAGTGATAGCAATAATGACGATAATGACCCAGAAGAAGAAGAAGCTGATGATGAAGACGACAAAGATGACGAAGAATTCGGTGTTGGTGACGACCACGAAGAAGACAGTTCCTCCGAATCCAACGAGTCCGGTCCTGATGAGACTGGTTCGGAGGAAGGTGAAGCTCTGGATAGGAGCAAGGCTGAAACCAAATCCGATGACGAGGACAGCGAGGACATTGAACTTTTGAAAAGAGATCTGCTAGACGATCAAAGAGATCAATTGACCGCAAGTGTGACGCCGCCGACCTCACCCGAGTCAGAGGATGAGAAGGAGCCAACACCACAACCACAAAGCAAGCTTGACACATACTACTTACTCAATGAAAGCAAGAATGATCGTGGCTCCAACGGCTCAACCCGCATTATCAAGAACTGGGGGAGCTCACTGGGTAAACTGAGACCATTGGGTCTTTTGAATCACGGTGTGACATGCTACACCAATGCTGCTGTTCAAGCTATGATCCACATTCCTGCTGTTCAGCACTACTTGTACGACATTTTGAACAACAAGCACAAGGGAACAATCAATCCCAGATCAGTATCACACGTGTTGGCTGAAACGTCCGCACGTATGTGGAACCAAGACAAGAGCAAGAAGCCCAAGTATATCAACCCAAAGAAGCTTATTGGGAGACTGGAGGACATCAACTGCATGATGTCTGAATGGCAACAGGAGGACTCACACGAGTACTTTATGTCTTTGCTCTCGAGGCTACAGGAAGACTCTACTCCAAAGGGTCATAAATTGAATGAAAGCATTATCTATGATATTTTTGGCGGTTTATTGAACCAGTCTGTCACTTGCAAGAGCTGCGGCCACATCTCCAAAACACAGCAGGAGTTTTATGATTTGTCATTGCATTTGGGCAACTCTCGAAAGAACTCAACTACGGATCAACAGGAGCCACTTCCAAAAGAGGAGGAGGAATCCACCAAGCACAGGTACTCTATCCAGAAGTCAATCAAAGATTTCTTCTCTCCCGAGTTGATCAAGACTGACAAGTCAGACAAATCCGGCTATGTCTGTGAGAATTGTGAGAAGCGCACCAATGCCATCAAGATCAGCAGCATTTCTCGTGCACCGGAAACCCTTACTGTGCATCTCAAAAGATTCAGATTCAACGGCTCTTCGTCTTCCAAGGTGAAACAGGGAGTGTCATATCCTTCCATGCTTGATCTTTCGCAATACACCACCAATGGTGATAATGTTCTTTACCAATTGATTTCCGTTGTGGTGCACGAGGGTCGCTCTGTTTCATCTGGCCACTATGTTGCACACTGTCGTGAACCTGACGGCACATGGGCCACGTATGACGATGAATACGTGAACAGCATTACTGAGAAGCAGGCGCTACGCGATCCTTCAGCTTACTACTTGATATACACGAGGTTGACTAGCAAGGAGCACAAGTTCAAGACTATTGACGAGGATGCCCTGGCTTTGCCCTCTATCACAACTCCATCTAAGGCTAGCGATACAGCAAACAGAGCACCATCTACCCCAAGCAGCTCAACAGCCCACAAGATCACTAGGGATATACACATTGTCAAGCCAAAGTCACCTACTGGTGGTTTCATAAAGAGACCTCTTAAGGGCAAGAAGAGACCACTTGCCGGTCACCAACCAACTAACAATCTGAATAACTTAGCTGGCTCCAGGACGAAGAGCTTGAAAAAGTATAACAAGAAGCCCAAGGGCCCTGGTGGTAGATTCAAGAAGTATACCTGAGCCATTTGAAAATCTGCATCGCATTATGTCCCTATTGAACGACGGTTATTTTTTTTCATACTAAACCATATTTTGCATTGTCCAAGGATATTGTTCTCTTTTGTTTGTTGCAGTTGCATTTAATGATTATGACGATAGACTTCAAGACTGATTAATCTTTGTAAGATCCATCCCAGTGGACTTAACTCATTAATAAGAGTTGTAGTACTTCCCTTTGTTTCGCGAACTTGGTTCGGCCACATAAAGTGAAATTTTCAACAACAACCATTCGAAAAGATTTTGGATCCTGGCCTGGTTAAGTCAGACCCAACAGCATCGAAGCCGTACTGCACACTACAGAATGTCAGGTCGTGGTGCCCTAAAGAACGTTTTTGTGAAGCTAATTGTTGGCGCCGGTCAAGCTGCTCCAAGTCCACCGGTTGGCCCAGCGCTGGGTTCCAAGGGTGTCAAGGCCATTGATTTTTGCAAAGAGTTCAATGCCAGAACTGCATCGTACCAACCCGGAGTACCTATCCCAGTGGCTTTGATTGTGAAGCCAGACAGGTCATTTTCTTTTGAGTTGAAGTCACCATCAACAGGCTATCTTCTGATGAAGGCTGCTGGTATCGAGAAGGGTGCTGCGGAGGTTGGTCAGGGTAAAGAACTTGCTGGTGAGATATCGTTAAAGCACGTCTACGAAATTGCTAAGATCAAGAAGACAGATGAAAGACACAAGAGCATAGAGCTAGAAGGCATTGTGAAGAGTGTGATCTCCACTGCAAAGAGCATGGGTATCAATGTGGTGATATAGATTGCCGAGGCGTGTTGTTTTGGCGTTCCTGTACATATAAGAATCGATTATGAGCATCAATGAAGGAGTAGAGGAATTTCAGTAGCGCATTATTGTATCGATATGTGAAGTTCATGGTGTATAACCCAATAAGGCATAGTACTTCATAGAACTCCTGTGTAAGATCAACACCGGGTAACTATAAAATCGAATCCAGATCTAATTTCTTGACAGCGGCAAATCCTTTCACACAGCCACCGATCACCCGAATCCAAATCACTGTATCGCCATGCCTCTCAACATCATTGGCTCCATGCTGCTTGATGGGCCTGAGGTCTTGCCCATCTGGCCACAAATCAAAGCCTACGGCCCACCGCTAGCGCTCATCGCGGGGTTGAAGTACTACTTTCGTGGTAGACAAAACACATGGGAACGTGACCTCCATGGGAAAGTCTACATAATCACCGGAGGAACCTCTGGTCTAGGTGCAGCTGTTGTTGATGAACTTGCTGCCAAGGGCGCACAACTTGTGCTTCTCGTGAGAGATAATGATGGATGGGTCGCTGAACATGTGAGTGAACTGCGTGAACGTCATTCAAACTATATGATTTATACGGAAGAGTGTGATCTGAGCAACTTGCACAGCGTGAGAAAGTTTGCTACAAAATGGCTTGACAATGTTCCTCCGAGACGATTGGACGGTGTCGTGTGCTGTGCAGGTGAAGCTCTTCCCGCCTACAAAGAGCGCCAAAACTCTGTGGATGGGATAGAGATTCAAATGGCCACGAACTATGTTGGCCATTTCCACTTGTTGCATTTGTTGTCCCCGTCACTCAGGGCACAGATCCCAGACCGTGATGTCAGGGTTGTGATTACAACGTGCATGTCCCAAGCGATAGGCAATGTGGATTTGGACGATCCCTTATTTTTGGACAAGAGATATCCTAAGAGTAAGCCATGGCAAGTGTTTGGATTGTCAAAGTTGCAGTTGGCTTTGTTTGCCAAAGAATATCAACGCAGGCTACTTGCTGCGCCTAGAAAAGATGGTAGTCCTTGCAACGTGAGAATCAATTTGGCTAACCCAGGGTTGATGAGATCTCCCTCAACAAAGAGAGTCTTTACGTTTGGTTCGCTACTGGGGCTGTTGCTATATGTGCTGCTTTTGCCAGTGTTCTGGATTTTCTTAAAATCACCAGGTAATGGTGCCCAAAGTATTTTCCATTTGTTGTACTCTCCAGATTTTGTCAACTTGCAGGGTGGTAACTTTGTGGCCGATTGTGTGGTATACAAGCCGGCAAGATTGGAATTTGACAACGAGGAGTTACAAAAGACCTTGTATGATAACACAGTGGCGGCCATAGAGAAGGTGGAGAAGGAATCCGCTATTAGAAGGAAAAGAGCTGAAGGAGTAACAAGAAAGTCAAAGAAGACTAGTGGACTGGAGAAGATTGACGAGGTTGATGAAGGAGAGAACAATGGTATTGGTCTGACAACCAGAAAGGAGGATTTATTCCCTTCGAAGATTGGCACGAAGCAACAGCCACAGCCACAACCAAAGTCAGAGGGTAAGAGGAAAAGAAGTAGAGGGAAGAAGAAGACTTAGCATAGGGTTTAATGGCTTTTCTAATAGAGTTTTGCATTGTATAAAGAGAAAGTAGTTAAACTGTGCACCAGTGACATATAAGTTGTAAAAAGATAGGAGAGAACAGTTGAAAAAGACATCCACAGACAGAATTGGAACGAGCTGATCACGCAAAGAAAATCTCTGAACAACTGTTAGGGTTGTGCTCCCCAACTCCAGTGAAAAGGCCCTGAGCAGATTCTAAACCCAAGATTTGGAACGCCAGCACGTGACACCCCTTTTTTACCCGTTATCGTTATCTATCGCGCCAGCCAATAAAATGCGACTTGGTAGAATTTCTGTGCTGATCCAAAATCATCATCGCTAAAGCATCGTTGTGCCTCACATCACTGTGCCGCCTCACATCTCTGACCAACAAAGGACGCACTCACACCGATGTCTACGCCGATGTCTTCACTGACGCGTCTGCTTCAGAAACAGAAAGAGCAGCCCGATGAGCTCACTACCGCGGTGTCCATAGAGGGCGTTGAGGTTCCTTTTGATTTGCCTCCTTCAGTTAACACAAACCCCTTGCCCATCCACTCAAACCAAAGCTCAGCACCTCAGTCACCAACCAACCATCGCTCGATCAGCATCACGTCAAACGCGCCACCAATTAGAGCGCCAACATCAGCATCCATTCATCGCCAGCCCAGCTTTTACAGTGGTGGGTCGCTGAACAACAGCTATAATGGAGGCAGTAACATGTTGTCTACCTCCATCCCATTTGCAGTTCCGAATAGCTCTCAGGGTTCCATGTCAGGCAGTGTTCCGAAGCACAGTGGCCTCCCTTCTAACGTGTCTATGATCGAATCCACCAACATCACATCGCCTCAGGTGAACCACTACTCGGAGATTGAACCACGTTTTGTGATCTCAAAGCAGAAAGTTCAGCAGGTTCAAATGGGTCAGTCTTTGAAGAGCAACTTGTCCTCAGGGATGTTTGGTCGTAGTAGCAGGAAGTCTCAGATGGATTTGGGCTCGTTTTATGGATATTCCTCACCACCCTCAAACGGCACAAACTCCATAGATGTTCTCTCACATTCACCGTCCTCCATTTCCTCCAACGAATCTAGCCTCAAGTCCAAGCATTCTTCTATGGCTGACCTCAAGCGGTTCTTCAAGAAACAGACCTCCACTTCCCCCAAGACTTATGGGACAATGTCTCCAATCACTTCCACCTTCTCAATGTCATCTTCACATAACCCACGCGACAGATCAGGATCGGTGTCGTCATCATATGCTAACAATGTGACCCAATATACTACACCACAAGTTCTTCCTTTTTCCAAACGTTACTCAAAGTTTGGCGACTCACTCGGCGCAGGCGCAGGTGGGCAAGTCAAGCTGGTCAAACGCCTGTCTGACGGTGTGACATTTGCAGTCAAGGAATTTAGGCCAAGGTCTTCAACAGAAACACGAAGAGAATATGCAAAGAAGATTACTTCTGAGTACTGTATTGGTTCCACACTTCGTCATCAGAATGTTATCCAGACAGTGGAGATTGCCTATGAAAACGATCGCATCTTGCAAGTGTTAGAATACTGCGACTTTGATCTGTTTGCCCTTGTTATGTCAAACAAAATGAGCACCGAGGAGGTTGATTGTTGCTTCAAGCAGATTCTAAGCGGTGTTCAATACATTCACAATATGGGGCTCGCACATCGTGACCTCAAGCTAGATAACTGTGTCGTCACATCGAGTGGTATTGTCAAAATTATCGATTTTGGCTCAGCAGTAGTATTCAGCTACCCTTTCAGTAACACATTGATTGAGGCAAGTGGAATCGTTGGTTCTGACCCATACTTGAGTCCTGAAACCTTAGTGTTTACCAAGTATGACCCACGCCCAGTGGATATTTGGTCCGTTGCTATGATTTATTGTTGCATGGTGCTCAAGAAGTTTCCTTGGAAGGTACCGAAGCTAAGTGATAACTCATTCAAGCTATTTTGCACGGGGAGACAGAGTGATTCGTTGTCTACTCTATTGACTGAGACACCTGCACCACGAATATTCACTCCAGAACCGGCAAAGAAGCAGACAGGAGGATTGAGTAACCTTAGTCGTGCGTTCAATGGGGCGCTACAAAACATTGAGAATTCTGATCATGAAGGGGAGGACGATGAAGAGGATGAGGTCCTGTCTTTTGGAGGATCTCAATCCAAAGTTACTCCAAAACTCTCTAAAGAGGACTCCATTACAACAGAGAAGCCGTATGAGACCGCAACACCAGCCACAACAAAGTCCCGAGGATCTGCTAACGTCTCTACCGAGTCTAAGACGGATGCTGAGGCGCATAATGCTCAAGCTTCTGGTACTGAAACTGCTCCAAATGGTGCCACAGATCAGGACCCAGGTGCTTCCCACACATCCACTCTCACTGGCCCTGACCGTCTCTTGAGGGCCTTACCAGAACACACGCGTGCACTCATTAGTAAGATGGTTGTCCTTGCACCAGCATGCCGTGCGCAGATTGATGAAGTCATGACTGACCCATGGTTGCAATCTGTGGAGATGTGTCATGTTGAGGAACACATTGATGCTGGTGGCCTAGGGAGGGAAGAGGTAGTTAAGAGTAAAGGACATGAACATACCTGGGTTGAGTGGAACGAGGCTCACATTGCCGCTTTGGAGAAGAAGAAAGGGAGAAGATGATATTATGCCCACATATAGATTTATATACTTTTGCCCATACACAGCATAGAGTGGTTATACATTGTATGTCCAAAAACACCGAGCAGATAGTGTAAAAATTGGGAATGTTCCAGTTCCCAATTTCGCGGACTCTAAAATTTTTTTTGTATTCGTTTCAGGGCGATGAGCTAGCTATTCCTTACCAAAGGCATTTGCACAACGCCCAGATTCAGACACTAGTTCCTATACAAAAATGGAAGAGATCATCTTTTATAACACATCAGGTCCACAGGATGCAACACAGGATCGCACAGGTGCACTATCCCTTGCCGTTGCCACTACATTGCACTCTCAATCAACCATCACAGCATACCGCCATGCCTCCTCTCAACTTAATGGTGCAGTGATCACTGGTGTGCAGGCAGGCGACCGTGTATTTGTTGCTGCTAAGAACAAGGCTTTGATTTCAGTCTGGAGTTGGGGCAAGGAGGCTCCAGAACAACGGATACCTGTTCCCGAACAACTTGCGTGCTTAACATTGTGTCCAAATGTGTTGCCTCAAGAGAATCAAGAGGATGGTTCTGAATTTGAAGAAGAGCAATTTCAGTTACCAACATATAGACTGCCGCAATTGCTTATTGGCGGTGGCTTGTCCGGGAAATTGTACGTCTGGGACTTGTCGTCAGGATTGCTGCTGAGTGTCAGAGATGCTCATTATCAAAGAGTGACACAACTCATGTGTTCATCTGATGGCTCAACTTTAGTTTCCGTTGGTAAGGATGCTCGTTGTTTGTTATGGAACACGCTTGATCTTGTTCAGTTGCAACAGAGAGATGATGATGATGATGCCAAACCAGTCAAGCCAGTCCATGTCTTTGCTGATCATTCCCTCGAAATCACGTCTGTTGCGCTTTCAAACAATATCACTCCAGATGCGAAACTCTACACTGCATCCCGTGATTCAACCATCAGAGTCTATGACTTAAATAGTGCTAAACCACTTACTACTTTTGTCCTACCTTTTCCTGTTGATTCTATCGCAGTTGATGTGGCTGACCGTGCGATTTTCGCTGGCTTCAGCAACGGTAACATCTATAAGATCAACCTATATGCTGCAAATCCTGCTACTAATGTATTGGAAGCCCTTGGCGGCCACGGTAAGATTGTCACCCTACCAAATGATGATCTACTAAAAGATACAATCACATATCACTCTGGTTCAGCTATTACACAGCTCAAACTATCCATGGATGGAAGCCTGTTGATTAGTGGTGATTCCAAGGGCCGTGTTGTGGCGAGTGATATTGTGAGTAGACAAGTTGTGAAGGAGTTCAAGGAGGCTGCTGGAGCCATTACTGCGATTGATATTTTCCAGTTGCATACTACGACCAAGAAGGAGACAAATGGGAAGAGCGTGAATAGGCCAGTTCCTGTATTGAGAAGGGAGCTGAACCAAGGTGTTGACCATGATGTTTTATTCCAGGTTGGAAATGTCGTGGAGGATGAGATGATGGATGTGGATTCATACCTTGACAGAGTGGCACTAGAATCTCTTGTCTTTGAGAATTTGCAAGGCACTGATTCCAATATAACTGTGACTAGAGGTGCTACAGAAGGTGATAAGGATGCTAAAATCAGGGAATTAGAGCAGAAGTTGGGAAAGCTCACTGGTGTCTACCGCGACTTGCGCAGTATGTACGATGAGTTGTACGAGGAGCACAACAAGTGAATGTGGTACGCGGAATATGCTGATGATTCATTGGAGCAGCGAGATTATAGCATAATAGTTAGATTTATAGTGTTCTGTTATTAGTTCCCACTCAATCAGTTAGATTTATAGATGAAGAGCGATCAGAGTAGGACTTTCTACATGTAGGAAGCACTTGGAAAAGCCTGGGAAAACGAGTCAAAATCAGACAAAATTCGATAACCACAATACATAATTCAGAATAACGCAATGATGATTCTTGTAAGAAATGAAGAGAACAAAGATACATACTATACTCTTTGTACTTGTCTCACATTAAAACTGACCATTATCGCCACTGTCTCGATCTGAAAATATTCGCGCTTTTTTTCTCCTTTTGTTCTTTTCTGGTGTTCGATACGGCTTTGACTTTTGCAGATCTTCTTTTCCAAGCCTACTACATTAGAACAAGGCCTGATCTTCAGGACTTGAATCAAAGCAAACCCTTATTGGACCTTGTGCTTCCCTGGCATCAAATATATTTGTGGTCATAATAATATTGGTGCCATTGAACGACGCACCCGTTCAATCAACGACTGTCTAATGCGGACACAGAGAATTTCTAAAGGTGCCCTCTCGAAGGGTCCATTGTCCTTGGGACGAATGTCGCTTGCTTTCATACTTGGACCCACCGATTCTAACAATAATTATAACAGCAGTACATCAAACGGGGTTAAAGCAGAGGCAAGCGATCCAACTGTTCCACGAAATCTAAGAGTACCCGATCCCAGAAGTCATGGCTTGGTTGAGGAACGTCTAGGAACAGGAGCAGCACCAGCACCAGCTATAAAAACAACAACCGATCCCCCTATGAGTAGCAACGAGACTGCACATGTTAAGCTCACCCAAGAGAATGAAGATACGATACCCACCAGTATGGAATCACTTGATACACCTCAGACTAAACTGAGAACTACTAGGAAGAGAAGACGCGAAGATTCACCGCCAGATTCAACTTCCACCAGTCAGAATAACGTGAAACCGAAACAAGATAAGCCCAAGAAGTTGAAAGGCATAGATAAAGAGCTCCAGTACTTAAACTATATTGCCCAATGGTACTCTCATTTCGATGACCCAAAGACCAGTACAACTGAAGACACATACACAGAGACTCCCAATTCGGACCGCAGAAGATCCACCAGGTCAAGTACCAGATCACGATCATCAATTGACCAACGAAATAAGAGCGATGAAACTGGAGACACGGGACTATTGAGAAAAGGCGAAGATGGCAGTGGGACTAGAGCTCAAAGGGCTACGAGGAGATCAGCCCAGAGCAAACGAAGCTGAACAATGTATTTTTTTTTGTTTATCTAGACGTGATGTAGAACCTCTGCTCTGAGACCTGTTAAGTCTTTGGCCGATATTGATGAGTGAATGAAAAATTGTTCTGTTCTCAACACCCGTGTAAAAAAAGATAAGTTGATGTTCACGCGTTGACATCTGCATACCATTGTGCCACTTCGGCTACAGCTCTACCAGAGAGGCCTGCCGAGGTTAAAAAGCTCTGTAAGAACACTGCAGCAAGAACCATGCCTAAGCTCGTCAAATGGTTCACCATACAGTGATGCCAGGACCAACACCACTTGTTTCGTTGGCCACACTGCCGGTTCTCCTTTGATGTGCTGTGCTTTGGCTGTCAGATTAAATTGGTTAGGCCACAGGTGACGCATGCAAGATCTACTAGTTCCGGGATAATTTTCAGGTGACAGTAAACTTTATTACCCTCGTAAATCAGCACCCTTTCCATTTTTCATTTCTTCACCACTTTGAAAAAACACAGCAAAAAAGCATTGCCCGCCAAATTTTCACCATACTAATTTCCTCACTATAAAACTACCCATACATTAAATTTGTTAGTGAAAACCAAAGTAAGTAAAGTGTGCGAAACGGGAAGAAGGTCACATAACATGAATTCTGGAACTCATGAACAAGTATTGGTATACAGCTTCTGTTTGTGAGGCCTTTATATGCTGCGTGTGAGTCAATCGAGTGCGTGATGTTCCTGGATTGGGTGCCCTTTGTTTGCTGGCCTGGTTGGTAAGTGAGTATGTGGGGTTGAACTGCTCCTCCCTGGGGCTGGAGAACTCTGCTACAACACTATCATCAATTAAGTGGACAAGGCCACTACGGAAAGAGATAGAATGATCCACAACCTGTGAACACCAACCACTGTTGCCCTTGTGAAATTGAGCCCCCAAAATTGTGGGAATCGAGTTTGACACTTCATTTTTTGGGTTTTGGGGAAGCGCGAGCTGACTAAGCGACTCTTCCACTATGGTTGTTGCTATGGTTGCGCCTAAAATGAAAACAAACGCGAAAGTTTTTCGGAAAAGACAACATTCTGATTTCCAGTGTTTTGATTTTTCTTCCCTTACCCTTTCCCTTTGTTTTGTTGTACTAACCAACTTAATCAAAGATGTCCACTGTCACCAGAAAGCCAAAGACCTCCAGAAAGAAGAAGGACCCAAATGCACCAAAGCGTTCTCTTTCTGCCTACATGTTCTTTGCAGGCGATAACAGAGACATTGTCAAAGCTGAAAACCCAGGTATCTCCTTTGGTGGTGTTGGTAAGTTGTTGGGTGAGAAATGGAAAGCGTTGACAGCTGAGGAGAAGCAACCATACGAGGCCAAAGCTGAGGCTGACAAGAAGAGATACGAGGAGGAGAAGGCCAACTACACTGCTTCTTTGGCTGAATAATTGTGTTTATTCTTTACCTGTCTTCATGTTTTATTAGTGAACCACTAGAAGTGTGTTTCGTTTGTTCGTGTTTTTGTATTTTTATGAGATGTGTTATTGTTTAAAGTGCGTAGACTGTAGTTGTTGTATCGAGAATGGTGTATTGCCAATGTTACTTTACGCGTTTGTCTACCTTTAAGATCTAATCGGTGATGTGGGCATCTTGAGTTGATCTAAGAGCTGATGATCCCAGTGGAACATCAGAACGTATAACGATATAACGAATTATCTATATGGCTTATTTGATCAGTTGTTGTACCAACCGGCATTTCTCTTGAGATTTTACTGTTGATATGGGGAAGCTCAACCTCTTCAGTAAAAAGCACACTCTTGGACAGGCAAAAAAAACATCACCAACTAATAATACCTCCGCCCGCAACAATTTTATACATGTTCCAGGGAGACATTATTGAGCTGTTATCAGACGATGATCAGTTTATTACATCCACTCAGCAGGCAGTGCCATCGGGCTCTCAATATACTGAGATCATTGACCTGGATCACGAGGTGCCTGATATTTCGGAGGCGGTAAGGAAGCGATTTGCCATCGCACAACAGGAGAACCTCATTGTGATTGACTCCAGTACCGAACACAGCCATATCAGTAGTACTGTGAAAGAGACGCGAGCTGGTAACTCCAGATTTGAAACTGTTAGTCCTATCGACGATGGGAAGAAGGCAAGAGAAAAAAAGAAGGAGATACATAAGCCAACAAAGGACACTGATATCTTAGAAGGTATCCTGAATCTTGACTCGAGTGTTGAATATGGATATTGCTCGCAAAACAAATCAATGCCAAGAGGCTCAGCAGCTGGCCTGTTCGTGGATCAGAGTTTGGATACGAGCTCGCCAGTGCAGTTACGACAAAGAGGCAGCAGGAGAAAGGAGAGAGAGGAGCCGAACGAGAAAAGGGAGAGTTCATCAAAGGGGCAACATATAGAGAGTGTTGAACTGCTATCGTCACCAAGTAAACCTGCTATTACTCAAAATGAGGTTCATCATGACGATGAAATTGAAATTTTCTCTCATAATGTTCTCCTTTCATCCCCAGAGCAAGACAACTCAGAGTTTGAAAGCCTTTCACATAGGAGAAGAATCAGAACCACCACAGCAAGAGATCTATCTATTTTTGATCCGTCGAGCTCCATAGGCGAGATTACTACAACGACTCGTCATGTTAAGCCAGCCATTACTCTCCCATCACACTCCAACACCCCATCACCAAGCTCTCCTCATAGCTCTTTACTATTGGAACCTGTAAGCTCAGTAAAAAAGAAATCAAATCACTTCCTGGATAAACTACAGAGGAACGATGTGAGGATGAGAAAGACGCTGCAGAGTATGCGGAAGGACCTTCGCACTACTCGGTCTAGTGAAGCTCAAGCTGCAAATAAGGAGAAAGTCAGTGAGGTGCTTAATCGTGCCACCATGGATAGAAGTTATAGTGATGCTTCCTATTTCTCATCAACAAAACCAACAGATCGACCTCAAGAGGTCACCAATGACAGTATTGTGATTGATGATGATGATTCACTGGATGCCCTGTTGGCCCAGCCGGGTACATTATACAAAACTTCAGCAGCGACAACAGTGAGACCAGCATATAGAACACAGACGCTGGATTCAACACGAGCAAGAACTTCAAAAGAGGAACGTGCGCTGGCGAAGGAACAGAAGGAAAACGCCAGACAATCCAAGAAGTTATACCAGGAATTGAACAAGTCTCGCCGGACTAAAGATGAGTTACTGTCAGAGATGATAATTACTCTACCCATTCCAGTCAAGCAGCTGTTTGATGATGCCAATTTGAATATTGGAGATGAGTTGAAACCAATTCAATTAAGAACTGTCCCTGTCTTTAGTGGACTGAACTCATCATTAGTACAATGGGATAGGAAGACAAGTTCCAAGTATAACTCCACATTGGATGTATTTGAACCCTGCCTAACACATCTCCACAGAGAGAAGCAATCTTGTTTAGTGTTTGAAGTGACCAGCTTTATTAAAAGTTTTGAAAATGACATTCAAGGCATCTCATTCATGTCCCATATTAAATCATTGGAAAATGTTATTGTTATCATCATCGGCTTTGATACATTTATGAACAAACTGAAGACTTCAACCAACAGAGAATACACCGAGCGTGTCTTGAGAACGATGAACGCTCAAAATGACGACACGGAGATTAATGCACCATTAAAGAAGCGGAAGACAAGGGCTAAAGAACCACTAACAAGTCTCACCATTGCTGAAATTGAGTCTCTCATTGCACGGTTACGTATCAATGGAGTCAAGATATTCCCAACCAAGAACGTACATGAGACAAACATGTGGCTGAAATCATTCACGTACACCATTGCGTCAGGACGTTATGATGTTGCGTCGAGAAACTTGGACCTTGCCACTATCGGGGCTATCAAGTCGGGTACCAACAAGACCGATACATATGAAAAAATGCTCCTACAGTTCAAACGAATGTCATCTATTAAGGTAGGAAGGGTCACTGGTGTTTTCAAGACTGTGAGAGATTTGTGCCAGTTTGTGTCTGAGGGCGGTAGGCTAAATGAACTTGTAGGTATGGGGAATCTAGAAGTAGAGCTCAGAAGGATGTTTAGCACTTTAGATCCGAACGAATTGTTGAAAGACTGAACTCTACAGCGGATACCTTAAAACCAGATTAGGGTATTTATTGCATTAATGAATTAGCATTAGTTACACAAGGCGAGGAAATTTCATTTTTGGCGTGATATCCTGATGTATTGAAGCTTGTTGAATGATCTATGACGTCGGTATTAGTAATTTCTCTAGAATTAGCCCTTCTTCAGTGGGATACTTGCTTTAAAACCTGAAGGTCATCTGGGTTGACAACATCCTTGAAGTTTGTCTCAAGAACTGAAACAACACCTTCGACCTTCTCCAACTCTTCAGCATTGAACTTATATCCGTGGTTAATCAGAGAAGTCAGAAGATGCAGGGAACGATCCACTAGATTGGCATTAGTGTCAGGCTTTATGAACTGCAGAACACGAGCCACCAATGCGTGCTCCTTCACCTTCTCCAAAACAGTTTGCGTCTGCTCTAACGTCAAAAGGGAGCTTACCAAGCTGAACAGTTTCAAGGCCAACTTATCATCTCCCTCAACAGCAAGAAGCTCCCAACCACCATTCTTGTTGAAATGCTCCAAAGCACCATCGTTGTTTCTAACAACGTTACTGAGGGCAAACAACGCCTTTACATTCTTCCCATCCTTTGCAAGTGAGATCAGCTTAGGGAAAGCATCATCACTGTATTTCAAGAACGCCTTCTGCGACACGTCATTGTTCTGTACGGCAATACCAATAACACTGGCAGCCAGGTCGACAAACTCTTTCTCAGAATTATCTAGCTGTTTTATAATGGACCTCCATTGATTCATGTTTTCAATGTTGTTTGCATTATCGAGGTTCTCAATTAGCATCTCGTAGTTCTCGAATGCCGTTAGCTTAACCTCGAAGTCTTCGATGCTTGGATCTTCAATGATCTGGATAGATTGCTTCATTAGGGTTGGGTCATCCGCACCTGCACTGCCGAATAGTTGGGCAAGTTGGTTCGCAGTTGGTGGTGCAACCTTTCCTGCAGTCTCTGGGCTCTGTTGAGAGATAGACCACTGTAATAGCTTTTCCATAGTCCAAGTTGTTGTTCTGGTGTTGTGTTAAGAATGACAGAGCAGGGCATCGCCAAATAAATAGTTCTGTCGGGATTTCGCGGAAGTCTAGAAAATTCGCGAAGCTTCTGGCAGACTCGAGAGAACATCGACTGCTCCAGCTACGAATCTCTCGTCCAGAGTTCTCTTTCTACTGGATAGCATCACCATCATAAAAAACTGTATTTAATTATGATTCAATGCTCTCGTAGAAGTCATCCAAGAGGTATTCAACATCTAATCCAACAACTTTCAGCTCTAAACCCTGTCTATGAAGCACCATGATCAGACTCTCCATTCCATTCTTACTCAGAGTTAAACCATGAATCTTGCGGCCAATAAAGGCAAGATGTTCCTTGATTTTTCCAGTACCCCATTCCACTAGGTAGGAAAGGTTGGAAGGTTGTTCTTGACCAGATGGGAATAAAAGTCTGTAATTGGTGATTGTGTCACGGATGGTTTGGAATGTCACAATCGAGTTCTCCATTAGAAAGACAGATACTTTTGGAATATTGTCCACAGTCTTGGTTTCCTGGATTTGAGAAGTCAAATGAGTGAGGTACTGCGATCTGTTGTTGAGAAACAATGTCTGGGCAATAGTGGTCTGATTGAGTGCACTGAGTGATTTGATGGCTGGTGCAATCGCTGCGCTAGGGGATGCCGTGTTAGCATTCAGAATGTTAATGAGCTTCTTCAAGATCTCATCCCTCTTGAGTGAAAGTTTCATATTAACGACATTGTAGAAAAGGAGCTCATCATCGCTGCATCTAGCCTTGTTCATCTCAAGTTCTGTCTCAAATTCATTGATTTTTTCGATGGCTTCATCGAACTTCTCATGAAATATAACGTTCTCCAAGTCATCCAAACCCTCATCGAGTGCCTTAACGTTTCTGTAAGTACTTGACATGTCGAGACTTCTGGAACGCCCGTGAATTCTTGTGGTGACATTCTGTAAGAGTATATGGCTGTCACGCTTCTGTTGAATACTATCACGAAGACTCAACATATTCAATGAGTCTCTCAATTCCTTCTGCTTAAGATGTTCAGCATCCAGAATATCTCTGAGATCATCCCGAGACTTCTTGTAGCCTTTCAAAATGGACTGGTAGTGGTCAAATCTGTCAGTTTGGTAGACGTATGTCAAACTGTTATATGTTATTCTGATGCCATATTTTCCCTCACCAGCTTGGCCTGGACCCAATTCGGAGAGAGCAACATCCCGCAATGGCCAGCATTGCTCAGCAACAAGGCCAGCTCCGGAAGACCTGAAATCAGACGTGTCAGGTTTTGTGATCGCCGTCTTACGTCTTCGTGTAGCAATCAAAATCAAGTCATTAAGCAAAAATATGTGCGCTGGTTGTAAGGTTTTGAAAGTGGCTGCGTTGAGTTCATACCATCTTCCACACTCAGCAATGATATGACGACCAGGAACAGGCGAGATGAATTTAGATGCACCTTCAACGTGCTTGAAAAGAGACTGCATTTCCGTGCTCCAAAGCTTCTCCAAAACCAACACACTCGAACGATCTCTGGCACGGTTGGAGGTCAACGTTGAGGTGGTTTCCAAATCTGACTGAACACGAAGTTCAGCAGTGGTTTTCATAATGTTTGAGACCTCAAGGAGTTCCATGACAACATTTCTCAAGAGCTTCAGCTCGGACTCAGTGGATTGTAGTTGGTTCGTAGTGTTCAACAATCGGTCATATGTCCTCAATGCATCAGCCTTAATGTCACCATCAACTTTTTTCTTCAAAGCAGCAAGATTGGAGCTGAAGCGATCAATTTCAGAGGCGGTGGAGTCTCCCAATCGACTGGTGATGAATGCGTTGGCGTCAAATTGGGGGTCGTTTAGGATTCTAATCACACTTTGGTCCGTCAAGTCAATTCCCTTCACAGAGTTGATGACTTTTGGAACAGGTGGCGCATCGTTTACGTCAATCTTCGCTGCTTGTCTACCAGACTTCATTGACGAGATGGACGGTCTTCTGGACAAGGATCGTTGTGACCGTTGTCTTTCGAGACCTTTTTCAAGGGAGTTCTGAGGCAAACCGGCATAGTGGTGCTGTTGAGTATCCTGTGGTGCATACCGGTTGATAATACCCTGTGGAAGAGATGGTACAGGTTGCTTGTGAAGGACGTGTTTGAGATCAATGGGCTGTGAGACGGACATTCTGCGCTTCATTGACTTGCCCAGTTTCTTCTTGTCTTTGGTGGTGAGCTGTGGGAGTTCCTGCGGTTGTATCGATTGTTGAACTGATTGCTGACTGCCTGGTAGTGGTATACCATTAGGTACAGATTTCATCACGGCATACGGATTGGACATTTCGAGTTCGTCGTTGAGTGGCGATGTTATTTGTTAGGTTTACAACAAAAATTCAGAATCAAAACAACCCAATCAGATCTGATCCCACCAGCAAACAGGAGAATTTTGAAATACTGATCGAAAGCGCAAAAGAGGGAAAATAAGTCTCGAGTACTCGGGATGGGCTCCAGGCGAATTCAGTTGATGTATTCTGGTGTATACTCCACCACTAAGTGCCTCATTTTAGACTTTGAAACTTGATATGTTAAAGAATAGCTTTTCACAGCTTTCAGCTCACCAGCAATTCTCTATTTCTTAACATCACCAAAATCTCTCGAACAAAACACAAAAAAAACAGACAACGAGCAAAAAAAACAAAACAAACCCTCTTTTCTAAGCAGAGCGAGGACCTGTCGAAATGTCGCTCACTACTGATGAGCTGAATTATTTGGTATGGCGCTACCTCCAAGAGGCTGGTCTTGACACCACGGCATTTGCTCTCCAAGATGCGACGCCCATGGCAGACATAGATGCTCGGTTGGGGCCTCATGTGCAGATTGGGTCTCTTGTGAACCTTGTCCAGAAAGGCATCCTTTATTCAGAGGTTGACTCATTAGTGCAATCAACCGGGGAGGTGCAGGAGGACAAGTACTACCGAGATAATTTTACGCTTTTGCATGCCCTGGGTGCGGATTCTGTGATCAATGAACGTATCGAACCTAATGGACGTTTTATAAGTGAAGGAGCCTCTGATGAGGATGTTAGCGAAACAAAGAACGAGCGGGCTGAAAATATCGAAGAAGGTGGTGGAGTTAAGAGAGAAGAGTCTCCTGGGTTTATTAAAGTGCTCCCACAACTATTTGCCTTTGAACCAACCACCACTACACAATGGAATCCAACAGCCCCAGCTGTGTTTGCATACGGACTGACAGATGGAAGAGCACGAATTACTGTATTGTTAAACGACGGGAAAGAGTCACAACAGGTAAAGATTGATCATCAGAGGTCTCTTTTATCGGACAAACCTTCCGATATTACAACTCTTTCGTGGTCACCACTAGGGAATCAGCTGATTACTGCTTCTGAGCAGGGTGACTTGAGACTGTGGAGTGCCGATGGAGTGTTGCTGGGATCACTTGATCAGCACAATGTTCCAGTGATTCTGATCAAATGGTCCCCTGACTCAAAGTATGTTCTGTCGATGGATGCAGACAACTTGGTGCTTCTATGGGACATGGCAACTTTGCAGCCACTTCAATCCTTCAACTTCTCCAAGTTAGATCCTCTACAGCAGCAGCAACAGCAACAAAGCTCCCCAGTACCTGCTGGTCATATGCTGGGACTTGATGCCACGTGGATCGACTCTACAAGGTTCATTATTCCCGGACGGGACTCTAGTGCCCTGTTGTTTACTGTCACTGACAGAACACCAAAAGGTCACCTGATGTCTCACTCAAAGCCAGTTGTGCTCACTTCTTTTGATGCTGCTTCGCAATCACTTCTGACGGCAAGTGAAGATGGGACATTGAAGATCTGGAACGGCAGTAATTTAAATGCCAGTACCACCTTGCAAGGCCACTCTCAGGCTATCACATTTGCCCAGTGGATCTCGCGAGACTTTGTAATTTCAGCTTCTCTTGATGGCTCAGTACGGATCTGGGATGTGAGAACTGGCCATTGTGTGTTTCAGTACTCTGATTCTGCACCAATTACGATAGCGGCACTCTCAGACGATACAAAATACTTGGCTGTGGGAACGAGTGAAGGTAGTGTGGATGTTATGAGGGTTGATTTACTTGTTGCTGAGAAGGTTAAAGTGGTTGCAGAGTACGTTTCTGAGACACAGGGTGATAACTATGTGACGGGGCTTGACTGGGCTGAAGGGAGGCTTGTTGTGGGGTATGAAAAGGGACAGAGCGTAGTGCTGAAAGCCGAGTAACGACGATGTATTATAATGTTAAAAAAGGTAATTGATATTAAGGTGAACTTAGATTAGCTTCCAGTCTCATTACTTGATATGGTTCTAACTACATCTCACAAGATTCAAATGAAACAAACTCCAATAAATTATAAACATTATAAATACAAGCTCTAATAAACCGATGGTCTAGACAAAACGCTTCCATCCCATTCATCAAATTGCGGAATGTCCAGGTGGAAGAATGGGTGATCAGTGCCCAGCACACTCACGTAACCATAATCAGCATCAGCGTCTTTTGTCACATCGAAGTAGGAATCACTGAAGCCAACACTCTCAATGTCACCTTGTGGAGAACCAGCACCACCGCCAAACCCGGCATTGACCAAACCACGCTTAATCCATGGGTTCAGTACACCAACAAAGTGAAATTCAACCTCATTGTCAGCATATTTGTTAACAGCCTTCCTTAGATCAACGAGTGTCTGGATCCCAGTTGAGTCCACTTGATTGACAGTAGTGAAGTCAAAGACAAATGTCCTTAGCACTGGTCTCTCATCAACTTCTTCAGTAGATGTAGTCTTCTTATTTCTTCCCAACCACTTCCAGGTCAGTGGGCCAGGGTTATTCCAAGGTCTGTCAATGTTTCGGGTGTAGTTCAGTGGTTTTCCACGACGAGTCACTCTCTTGATCTCATCAAAAATATGGTCATACTGACGGGAGCAGTTGAGGTATGTCCAACTTTCAGACGGTCTGAAGATTAGCGCACCTGGTGGAGGCGGCTTTAGCTCGACTTGTGTGTTGATCAAACTGTTTGGTTCTGGATATGGCAAGTACTTTGTGTGATACTTGATCTTGAAGTCTTTTGGAGAAGTCGAGGTAGAAGTCGAAGCAGCTAACGTCCCTTCCTTCTTGCTGTTGGTAACATCATACTCTTGTAACTCCAAATCAACAGATTTGCTAGATGGGGTGGATCCTTCAACAGGGTACTCGTTCTCAACAATCTCTGGGTTAACCAATTCAGCAACCCTGACACGACCCAGGAATCTACCTTTAGGGAATGCAACATGGATCAATAGAACAGCTAAAGAGGCACAGATGGCGAAGTAGATACCATTCTCAATCGAAGAGAAGACAGTGATAATCACACAGACCAAAAAGATACCGCAGTCGATGGGAGAGATTCTCCAAGAGTTCAAAGTGGAAGAGTAAGAGGCCATCAAATCAGATACTGCGTGGATAATAACAGCCGACAAAGTCGCCTTTGGAATGAAGTAAAATGCATCAGTCAAAGCGTAAAGGGCAAGCAACACACAAGCACCAGTGTAAATACCAGCCAATGGGGTCTTGACGTTACACTTTGCCTTCAATGCAGAGCGGGAGAATGAACCAGTAGCAGGGTAGGCGTTGAAGAATGTACCAATCACGTTGGTGACACCGATAGCAATCAATTCTTGGTCAGGAACAATCTTATAATCATTTATTCTACCAAACGACTTGGAGATGGAAATGTGTTCCAGTAACAAGATGATGGTGGCAGCTGGCAACTCTGGGCCGATTTCCTTCATGATTCCAGTTGGGAATTCCATCACACCGACGTTCTGTAATCCAGAAGGTACAGTGCCCAAGATGGCAATCTTCTTCTTAGATGTGTCGTGGCGGATCATGCCCCAAGAGATCAAAGTGAAGACAATGATGACAACACCATTTCTCAAAGCTTGAACGTAGAAGAACCAAGCTTTGAACTTTGGCCAACGAGTAGGGCCGAAGTTACAAATCCACTTCCAGGCATAAAGAACTAGGAGTGGAATCAGACCGAAGACTGCATCCAGGGAAGTGTGTTTCAAGTTCTTCAAAGAATTAATGACAACCAGGTAGGTGGCATCTCTAGTGTTGACGTGGCTGCCGAAGCCCATCAGAGCTGGAACTTGCCCACAGATAATAGAAAATGCAGAGCCGGACATGAAACCCATAACAGCTGGAATGGAAATGAACTCCAAAATGAAACCCAATCTGAGTAAGCCAATGGCAAGGGAAATACAGCCACAGATCAAGGAAAGACAGGTTGCAATTACAGGAGCTGAGAAATCCGGGTTTTTTGCTTGCACTGCATGGATAACCTTAGATACTTCAAGAGACATAACCGCAACCGGGCCAATACTCACATCCTTAGATGTTGCAAAGAAACAATAGATAAAGACACCAACAAAAGCAGAGTAAAGACCATATTCGGCAGGAAGACCAGCTAGCTGCGCATAAGACATAGACTGTGGGACCATCACAACACCGACGGTGACACCAGCGACAAGATCAGCGTACATCCAGGCAAAGTTGTAATGTAAGATCCATCTGTGAACAGGAAACAAGGATTTCACATAATCAGTGGCCCCGGTTACCGGGTTATGGACCAACTCTTTGGCCCAATCCTTAACCGTGATGTTGGAGGTATTATGCTCCTGCAGTGGTGGATGCTGATTCTGATGGGCGTATAGTTCAGGGACGCTCATATTGAATGCTTGGAAGACACAGAACACAATCAGATCAGATAAGGAGGACTCTCCATTATAAATACCTGCGAAAAGTTTTTTGTCACTCGCCTCACACTTGCCACACTTTGACACAATGGCTCGGGATCTATCCACATAAAAGCCACGATGGGAAGAGAAGGCGGTGGCTCAGCCAAAGGGCTCGGCTAAGGTAATGAACTACTCACAACAGGCTTGGTAGGTGGGCGGTCTGGGCATGATTGGTGGCCAGAAGACACTGAGCTCACTGCTCTCAACCAGTCCCTATTGGCCATCTTACTGGATCGGTTCATTCGCCACTCAAATGACACTTCTCTCTTTGAAAATTGTCCAATTCACGTGACATTATAACATTTGCCACACCAGAAAAAGAAACGCTACATGCAGCATGCGCCACAGAATTGTGGCGATTCGCGACTTGTGCAATTTTTGACAAATGGCAATTAATGACAGAAAATACTACGTAATCAGCTGAGGCCCTTAGCTTAAACCCTTAAGCCATAATTCTAACTTTTTAATCGGCATAATCCGGGTGGTGGAGATCCCAAATTGAAAATAGTAGAATGGCGCTGAGGGCAGGTTTCTTACCCTACAGATACGAACTCAAACCTCTAATCTTTGGAGTAAAGGTTTTTTGTGACACGCGCTCACTCATTGCAGTTTTTTGAAGCTTCGTGCACTATCTGTTTGTAACCAGTCAATTGAGTTCGTGTGTCTCTTGTCTGACACGATATATATTGAGTGGTACTACTGTCGATACATGAAGCTGGAAATTTACTCGTGCTACCTGAGCTGCTGGCATTCGTTGGAGTCAAAGTGTTTGATCATAACTTGAACCTTAAAGATGATGGGATTTTCGTTGAGC
Source organism: Barnettozyma populi (assembly GCA_003706705.3). Taxonomy (NCBI): domain Eukaryota; kingdom Fungi; phylum Ascomycota; class Saccharomycetes; order Phaffomycetales; family Phaffomycetaceae; genus Barnettozyma; species Barnettozyma populi. The sequence goes on from PPLZ03000001.1 coordinate 547,562, forward strand.
AGACATTGGTCACTCACTGTTCATATTCCCAATCGAGACCAGGTTATGGCACAATTGTGGCTAGAAGAAGCAGCCAGCTAGTTTCCTAGCTGATTTTATGATCGAAGGTCCAGATTCACTATATCTCACTTTTAGGAACCGCATGAGTGAGAATTGCGAGGCCATACGACAGATTCAAGATATAGTCATGATGAATTGCAAGATATTCATGCTGCATATAGCCATTCCCCAGCCACTGTGGCTCAAAAATAATAAATCCTGGTCTCTGGTAGGGTAGTAGACTTCAGGTACAAATTCCGGCCGAGTGCTTTCTTTTCCGACTTGGCTTCAATCATCTTCATTGTCATCCTACTCAACTATAACTCAGAGAATCAACAGTTTAGTGAACACAATGGATGCGATTGCTGATAAGGCGTTTACGGCTCCAACAAGTCGCCGAATGACTGAGGAGACACCATCCCTTCTAAGCATCATATTTGACACTTCCATTGACTCATGGTCCCAAGTCGAGGGCAAACACAGTCTTAAATCAGTCATGGAGGCTTTGTGCATTGGAATGAATGCACATCTTGCGCTGAACAGCGCAAACAGAATCAGTGTGATTGGAGTAGGTGCTGGTGGCGCAAGATACCTTTATCCAACTACGGAAGAGGGGACAACTCCAACAGTTCCAGCGGATAAGGTTGATATTGATGGCGATATCTCTAGATCTCCAACACCTGAGGAGAAAAACAAAGGTTCTGGATTCGTTGGTGAGTCAATGTACAGACAGTTTAAAGTTGTTGATGAGACTGTGTTGTCAAAGCTTCATTCACTGTTAGTGGAAGTTCAGCAGGAGAAGTCACACTTCACGAGATCAAACATTGGTTCTGCCTTAAGCTTGGCACTAGTATATGTGAATAAAGTTCAAGTACAATCACCACAATACAAAGCGCGGGTGCTCTATATCAATCTATCCAATGACGAACATCTGGAGTACATACATGTGATGAACTGTATCTTCGCGGCACAGAAGATGAATGTTAACATCGATGTTTGCCAGTTGCATTCCAACTCAGTGTTTCTGCAGCAAGGTAGTGATCTCACTGGGGGGGTGTATTTGGATTTGAGTGACTCTGTTGACGATTCAGGACTGGTGCAATACTTCACCACCACATTGGCGATTGACCCCTCTCTGAGGTCGATTTTGTTAAGGCCCAACAACACTCAGAACATTGACTTTAGAGCAAGTTGCTTCATCACAGGGAAAGTTGTTGATGTTGGGTTTGTTTGCTCTGTATGCCTGTGTATTCTGAGCGTGGTTCCAGGTGATGAGAAGTGTCCTGCTTGTGACAGTGTTTTTGATCCTCAAGTCGTGGGGAAATTGAAAAGAAGGCCAGTAGTGAGGAAGGCAACATCAAAGAAGAGAAGAACTGATACCCCTACATCATAGTTTTTTAGGAAATACAGAGGCTTGTTCATAACTTACTGTCTCTACAATAGGCCTGGACTAGATCCCTGACCCTCTTAGCTAGTCCATAAGATGCCTGGTAACCAGCACCCGCGATCCCATAACAGTGGATGACATTTCCTTCTCTTTCAAGTCGCACACCACCTTCTCTCCCTGGCCTCAACCCAACATATGCCTCAATGACGTCAATATCATCGTCATTGTCGTACTGCTTGCTGGTGAGTTCGGGAATGTACTTTTTAGCCCTCTCCAGTATTCTCCCTGTTAGAGCCTCGTCCACCTTTGTGCTCCATTCATGAGGAATGAAGGTGCCACCAATAATCCCCCCTCCTTCTTGGCGAGGGAATGCATAGAAGGCCTCTTGTGGCCAACCTGGGGTTGAGACTGATACCTGATGTGGGAAGTTGTTGCGAACCCTGATAATCTGGCCTCTGATTGGATAGGTTTTATGATCATGGACACCACCCAATTGAGAGGCAAGTAGTCCAGAACAGTTGATAACCAAATCTGCTCTTCTAGCTGTATGATGGATGTCGTATGCATCGTTAATGTGGGTGAGCCTCTTACGGATCAACACAACACCAGACTCTTGTGCTCTCTGAAGAAGCCAGGTCAGGTAGAGGGCAGTGGTGATAGTGACCGTATCGTACGAGTAACCTGCAACAACTGGATCATCTTCCTCCTTGAGAACATCTGGGACTTCGCTAGAGTCAAAAACAGTAAAACCAGTCACGAAGTTGTGAAACCATGGCTTCTTGACCTGACCATTCTTCAGCTCACTTTTGCGAACATAGTTAACCTCCCTGACACGAAAGATACCAGTACCTTTAACCTTGCTTAACTCATTGAACTTGATATAAGCAGCCTTATCAAGATCCTGTGTGAACTTGTCCTCGTCACTGCCGAAACTAGACCAGTTAGCACCTGCAAATGGCGAAGTGTAGTGTGGGTGGATGTCAGTTGGAATGTGCTGTGCGACAACAGATATGTGGTGGTTAGTGAAGGAAGAAAGTTCCAAAGCGATAGTGAGGCCGGTGACACCTGCGCCTATGATGGTGATGTTGCTCATTAGCTTCTCTGATTGAGGATGACAAGTTAAATCGTGAAACGTATGTTGTGAAAGATATGGCTTCATTTTTCCAGCTGGCTCCAGTTGTCAATCAACGAAAGACAAGTATTACATAAGCCTACTGTACGCTAAGATTAGTGCTAGCTGTCAGGTCTTCAAATATGTGCTGCGTTTAGCTGACAAGCAAGCCTGCTGGAGCAGTTTCATTGTAGTTGGATTAAAACTGAGCCGCTTCTTAACAGTGATCGGGTTTCATTTCTCCTTGCTTGAACAGCACGGTCCTGCTATCAAGGTCTAGCTAGACCGAGGGATCGAACGGGTGGAAGGACAGAACACTTTTTTTGATATGGGTAAGTTTTCCGTCAACAACCAATCCAATCAGCCCATTTACTTCTCATTACACCCTGGATACAGCTTTTTGGCTCCAATTCCTTCCCTATTGCTTTTGGCTTGGCCTGTTCGCTCTCTTTGAAAGCCGTTTTTCTGATCCGATTTGGCTAAAGACCCATCTCCTTATCACATGAGTATGAGAATCATCGATAAATGTATTGGATCGATGCTCAGGAAGCAAAGAGTCCTCCTTCATCTTTTGCTTATTCTCGTGATATTCACACTCTATGGACTCTACTCCAGCTCTGGTGATGACAGTGAAGAAATCACAACAGTGGAGATCCATATACCTTCCTATATAGATTATGAACAAGTGACTCAACCTGAGCTGGGTTCACTACCCTACTCTGTTCCAGCACCTGTCGATAAGACCCATCTTCAACTGATCCTCGAAAGTAACAAAACATCTTCCACTACTTCACACCATGAAAAATGCCAGATATACTTTGACATGCTACGTACCCGAGATCCCAATTGGCAAGTGTCACATTTTGACACTCTACTATTGGACCGAAACATCATCGAGAACAGAGAACAATTCATCCAAAATAGTATAGATGCTTTTATAGAGGGAAATGAGTTGAACCTGACTACAGACGAGGAGAAAGAAGCACTGATAGAAGAGGAGGACCTGCGATCAAAGTTTAAGGAAGAATGGAAGGACCAAGTTCGAGAAAACCTAAAGACTGAAAATGTCCTGGTGGACGCATCTTCACATCTGAGAGCTTATGCCTCGTGCTACTTGAATGCAGATAAACACGAACTGGAGTCATTGACCTCAACTTGCTCTGGGATTGAAGACAGAATGTTCGGATGGTTATCTGGTGAGCCAGCAGTATTCACTCGCTGGGACGGAACCGTTTCTAAAGATATAATGCAACTGAACAGGCACCATCATAAGACACATGGGCAACAAATCCACCAAGGGCAATCGAATGGATGCTTTTTGGATGATTACAGAAATCAGTTGAATGGCAAAGGAATCACGGTTTCTGCGGCTGATGCATATGTTCCTCAGTTGATCTCACTGATTGCTTCCCTGAGAGCACTGGGTAATGAACTTCCAATTCAAATTGTCCACTCTGGAGAGATTTCGTATGAGTCACAAAAGAGGCTAATCAAGGCTGCCAGAGGTTTCCAGTTTGACGTTAATGGGATTGAAAACCTTGCGCATGTACTGACTCTCAGAAATACTTCATACACAGAGGGCTTTGATGATTCGACACTTTTAGAACTATTCACTCAACAAGACCTTTGGTTTGTGGATGTTAGTGCAACAATACATCCTGATTACAAGGGAAAATTCGGTGGTTACTCTAACAAATTCCTTGCATATTTCTTCAACTCTTTCAGAGACACTATTCTTATGGATGTTGATGCTGTTGTGCTTGTTGACTTGGATGCATCGATCTTGAACAGTACAAAATATAGGGAAAGCGGTGCCTACTTCTTCAAAGATCGCGAAGTGGAGGTGAAGATATCCAGTTCAGATGCAAAGTTCTTCCAAAAATTGATGCCCTCACAAATGGATGCCCAATTGTTGGATGTCCCAGAGACCACAGAGTTCACTACATCTAATAGAATAATGGGTGGGAACTTTGAGCATTTCATGGAGGCAGGAGTCGTGGCAATCGACAGAGTTCGTCATTTTGAAGGAGTGCTTGGTGCTTTGCAACTGAACTTGTGGAATCCAGTAAGACATAGATTATGGGGTGACAAAGAGATGTTTTGGATGGGGTTGTCCTTGGTTGGCGATGAAGAATACAGCTTCAATACTTGGGCTTCTGGTGCTTTGGGGGAGATTCAGAACCATCAAGAAGGTGAGCCATTTCAGATCTGTTCTACACATCCGGCTCACATCTCCTCTGATGATAACTCAACCCTTCTCTGGTTCAACTCTGGGTTCTCTGTTTGCAAAAAGGATGGAGCTGCACAGGAGGATTGGGAAGCATTCAGGTTTTCGCATGACACCTATCCAACTTCTGACAGTTTAGAAATATTGTATCAGTCATACCAGAAGATTGACGCTGTGGTGGTTCCTTTTGGTACCGAGTATGATGGCGCTGACGAGGAATCCCAGGCCATGGCAAGATGGCACATCTTAGAATATTGTAAGAGGCTTGTGTGGTGTGGGTACGGATATGGCGAGGCTGCTATGATTGACGAGAATTCCAAGGGAAAAATCATAAGAATAGATCCAGAGACAAAGAAGTGGCACCAGTTTCTAGGGAGCGTTCACCAGTTCGCCACGACTTTGTTAAAGATTTAGCACGTTAGTGCATATATAGCATTGTGTTTTACAACAACATTCAACTTACTCTGCTGTAATTAGTAAGGACTAATCAGCTGATACGTACAAGAGGTTTCTACCACAGACCAGGAAATCTACCCATCTTGGACATCATTCAAGTGTCGAGAGGAAGGCACCATCATCAATCACGAAAGGTAAAAATAAATCTAAGTTATGCGATTTCTGTGGATCGAACACAGGACCTCCAGATCTTCAGTCTGGCGCTCTCCCATCTGAGCTAAAACCGCTTTCCATAATCACGTGAGCACGGTTTTATTTTATCCCAAACAAGATACTGTGACTCTCATCAAGCTGTGCTGGACTCTTTTTCGCTAATGAAATCACCTCGGAAGAGAAAAACTGGTGTGAGTATGACTTGATGGGAATTTACTGGATCTAACAGTGTTGTTCTCACCAGTGAATAATGACTCTTGAGTGTGGCACGCCCGCTTTGTTTTATCTACGAAAGAAAGGTTGCAGCAACCAGCAGATTTAGTTACCGTAGAAACAAAGAAAATACATTTGGCCCAAATCTGCTTCTGGGCCAATGAAATTGCTCCTGCCTGGATGAGACATGGTTAATGCTGGATGCTGCGTTGGTTATGTGGGGGAATTGTATACATAATGTGTGATAAGGACAGCACACACAGTTTTGACACTTCGTTGCAGAACACAACATCTCAAAGACACGTCACATAATAGATTGGTATCCCTCCCACTGCAATGAAGCCACAGAGATCTGGTACGCTGTTCAAATTGGCTCACCCCACGCTTGGTCAGAGGTTTCTTTCCAAACTGAACAGGAAGTACAGGTTCCTTGTCCAGGCTTCCTTGATGCTCTGTTGTGTGGTCATCATTGTGCTTATCTACCATAGCCCCAAAAGATCATCTCCTCCACGATCATCCCGACTAAACTACGCAGGGTTGTCAGGAACAGCAGCAGTGGTTGTACCACAGACGAAACTCACACCCTCAAGATATGTCTCTTTGATCGACAACCATGGCCCAGGATTCACACAGAAATCCAAGGCAGAGAGGTGCGACTTGTACCTAGAAGAGTTCTACAAAGGTATTGTCAAGATGCCAGTGGGGGGACTTGATCTTAGCCACTTTGTCAGACACCTTGTCGATGATAGGGAGAACTATGTCAAGAACTACGTGAAGAAATACATTGACAAGGAGCTGGGATCTATCGATAGCAAAGAAGGAAAGGAGAAAGTCGCTAGAGAGAGGAATATTGCAGCAATTGCCGAGGTTGAGTGGCACCACGCAGTGAAGCGAAGTCAAGCCGCAGAGCAGAGTGTGATTGATGCCATTGCAGATTTTAGAATGTATTCCTCATGCTTCCTTGATATATCCAAGGACAGATATAGTTCGAGACTGGATCGCGGTTCCATGCATGGGAAGTGCAAATATATCGAAGGTCGACTCTTTGAGTGGCTCAGTGGAGTTGCTCCTAGCTTCACCAGATGGGACGGAGCAACGCGTTTGGGCTGGGAAGCTGCCACAATAACTACTTCTACAACATTCGAGAGGGACAGACCAGGTATCCCACCGGTGAAATCTGGTGCTGTTTGTTTCTTGGATCAGTACAGAAGTGAAATGAAAGGTACTGGCATCACTCTGACAGCGGCTGACAAACATATTGGACAAGTGTTTCAGCTGATTATATCATTAAGAGCTTTGGGGAACAAACTACCCATCGAGATTGTTCACTCTGGTGATTTGTCTGAAGAATCACAGCAAACGCTGATACGTGCAGCGAGAACCTCAGAGCTGAACATGACTCATGTCCAACACTTTAGTCATTTCCGCAAGAACAGGGCCTTCCCAGCACAGGAGCTCTGGTTTGTTGATGTTGGTGCGTGTATTGATTCACGTTACAAGGGGAAATTTGGAGGGTATGCCAACAAATTTCTTGCTTATTTTTTCAATTCTTTCAGGCACACCATCCTCGTTGACACAGACACAGTGCTTCTGGTTGATCTCAAAACAAAGATCCTCAAGAGTTCGCAGTACGCTGAACATGGTGCTTATTTTTTTCAAGACAGAGATGTTGGTGTCCTCAACTCTAACTCCGATAGCTATTTCTTCCACAAGATGATGCCAACTTTGCTAGATGAACTCATATTTGGAATCCCAGAGACTACAAACCACACATTGGGTAACAGGTCAATGAGGGACAAACATCACTATTTCATGGAAGCTGGTCTTGTTGCAATTGATCGTGTAAGACACTTCAGTGGTGTGCTTGCCGCAATACAGCTTAACCTGTGGGATCCTGTCCGTAAGCGTGCTTGGGGTGACAAAGAGCTCTTCTGGCTAGGTATGTCTGTTGCAGGTGATGAAGAATATCGGTTTAATGGTCTTGCAGCAGCAGCTATTGGTGAACTGGACAATAAAACAGTCGCAGATGAAGCCTATAGAGTATGTTCTACGCATCCAGGGCATGTTTCATCCGATGACAACAAGACTTTATTGTGGTTCAATTCTGGGTTTATCAACTGCAAGAAGCCAGACACTGCAGTGGATGACTTCAAAAACAACAGATATTCTAAGGATAGATTCCCTACGGAAGTGTCCTTACGGAACTGGTACAATGACTTTCAGCATATTGATGCTATTATGCTGCCATATCCACCAGAATACAAATTTCCACAGGGGAAGCAACCACACAGATGGGCTTCTAGGCCAGAGTGTGGAAAACATATTTGGTGTGCACATGCCTATACTGAAGTAGAGCCTGGCGAGGAACTTGCTGGAAGATTCTTCAGAGTTGACGAGGAAACGAAGAAATGGCATGAATTCATGGGTAGCGTTTACCATTATGCACACCAAATTGTTGGGGGCAGCATGTGATAGCCTCCAAGGTGTGAGTTTGTACAGCTCAACACACAATATGGTCCTTACTTGCGTCATAGCCTACATTGTGTGTTGGGCCAGAACAGTAATTGTCAAAGTGGAAATTTCATGATCAAATCATCTAACTGTGGACTCTGGACCCGATTCTCGGGCCAGTAAAGAGTCCCAACGGCTGATACCCACTATGCAGCATTTCGGGAACAACTCTCTGGGGAATTGCTTATGCTTTCGACAGGAATTTTGGTTAGGTGCATGGGCTGGCTTTGCCGTTGTCAGTCGTCAACGTATTGGTTTACTTTTCCACCCAAGAAATTTATCGAGATAGGTGAATAGGGCATTGAATTTGATACAATATCGGATAATGTAGTGTGATAGAAAACTTACCATATGGCACATATGGTAATCTTCATGAGGAGATCTACACATACTGTAACTTAGCAAAAAGTGGGAAGGTATCATAGAACTCTATGCAAGTGATGATGTTGCATAAGTGAGATTTCGAGGGAAGAAGAATATTCGCCCTGTCATAACAACGTTGACCAAAATGGCTATGCTAAGACAAATGACCCGATTATCATTAATTTCCCTTCACTAAAGAGAGAGTCAGTAAGCATCAAGAAGCTGACTTATCGTGTCTAGCCCAGTTCCCTTGAGGGGTCATACTAGTAAACTTCAATGATCATCTTACACTTAGACACTTCAGTAAAGACAGAAGGCCAGGACTCAGACCAACAGGTCACACCTTCAGCCAATTGTTCATGTCTGTTTATGTTGATGACATGCTGGTATCTGATCTTTGATGATATCGACCTCATCAGTGAAAGAAAAGATAGTGAGGATTCCATCAACAAAAAACTGCAACCATAGGGAACACTTGTCGAGGATCGACTCAAGGAAAAAAGAAAAGTTCTGGGTCACCGCATACGAAAGAGTTCATCGTGATAGATCTCTCAATCTGCTCTTTCGAGAAAACACACGACACATGATTTCGTTAGGGGTGAGGCATATGATTCGAAGTACGCGACGCGTCCAGTCCAACAGAAAAAAAAATGTTCCGAAATCAGGGAGCCTAGATCGAAACTAGTACTGAACCAAATGGTCCAGTGAATGCACAGACTATTGATCAACACAATGGGAACAGTGTTAAGATCATTGCTCCAGCTGGCTGCGAGTCTCTTCACACGACACAAAGTCTCTACAGCGACCTTCATCGCTATGCTTTTCTTTTGCTTCCAGTTCTTCTTCTTCAACAATTACTACCTACAGACGCCAAACTCGTTACAGCACACAAATATCTACTTCAACGACAAGGATTTCACTCCAACTCCATACACTAAGCTCTTGAATAAATACGGAGATGAATTTCCTCAATTCGACATGACAAAACGATGTGACTTGTACTTCACAGAACTAGAGCAGCGTGATCCCGATTGGAAGATCACAAGCTTCACAGACCTGACACATATTAGAAATCTCAAAGAAAGCAGCGAAGAAGAATTCTTGAACCTCAGAATCAAGACGTATAAGGAACAAGTCCTGAAGGACATGACCGAGGAAGAACAGAAAAGAGCTATTGAGGAGAAAGATATCAGGAAACTCTTTGAATTAGACTGGACTGAGAGACTCAAGACCACTCAGGGCACAGAGCAGACAATGACAGATGCCACCACTCATCTGAGAGTATATGGGTCCTGCTTTCTCAATCATATAGCCCATTTGGAACCAAAACAGCCAGTGGCTTCGCTCGAGACATTAAACCATTTGAATTCTCAGTGTGAGCATATCGAAGACAGAATCTTCGGATGGCTAAGCAAGGAGCTTACCGTTTTCAAAAGATGGGATGGAACTGAGATGGTGGATATTCCAGAAATGTGGCAATACACTGACCAGAAAAAACCAGAGGAGGGTAGCCCCTCTGCAGTTATGTCCTATATGCACAAGTTCAAATCACAGTTGAACGGTAAAGGTATTGTTGTCTCTGCAGCAGATCAGCATGTTCCTCATCTGATTGAACTGATTGCGTCACTCAGAGCTCTTGGTAATGTTCTTCCTATTCAGATTGTTCATTCGGGAGATCTATCTCCTGAGGGACAGCAGAACCTCACGTATGCAGCTCGAACACTGGATATGGATACATCGAAGGTGGATAACTTGAACTTTGCCCTTGAACGGAGACACTTGCAGGATTTAGGACCAGATGAGATTTCTGAGAAATTTTTTGTCCCACAAGAGCTATGGTTTGTTGACATTGGGGGTACCATTAAAAAAGAATTCAGAGGTCGATTTGGAGGATACTCAAACAAACTTCTCGCTTACTTTTTCAACTCCTTCAGAGACACCATACTAATTGATGTGGATACTGTCATTCTCGTGGATTTACAAGAGAAGATATTGGGCAGCTCCCAATATTCTAAGCATGGTGCCTTTTTCTTTAAAGATAGAGAAATTGGGGTTCAGATATCCTCCACTGACTCTGAGTTTTTCCAGAAGCTGTTTCCAACGGCCATGGATGAAGGCCTCTTTGACATTCCTCGTTCAACAAGTCACACTTTGGGAAATCGTTTCATCAGTGGTAGGTTCCATCATTACATGGAATCGGGAATAGTCGCAGTTGACCGTGTCAGACACTTCACTGCTGTGTTGGGTACCATGCAGCTGAATCTATGGACCCCAGTCACTGAGAAGATTTGGGGTGATAAAGAGATGTTCTGGCTGGGATTTTCAATTGTTGGTGATGAGGACTATGGATTCAACAATTTCCCTGCTGGATCCCTTGGCAGGATTGATAAGTACCACAAGAAGGGAGATCCCTACAAGATGTGTTCCACTCACCCTGCGCATTTGTCATCTGATGATAATAGTACACTATTATGGTTCAACTCGGGTTTCTCTAATTGCAAGAAACCAGAAACTGCAAAGCATGACATTACACTCCCAGCCTTCAAGCACAAGTATGAAAGCGTATCTGAACTACGTGCCTTCTTCAAATCATACCAGAAGTTTGATGCTATCGCTTTACCGTTCTCGCCAGAGGATCCAATGGCAAAGGGTAAAGGCACTTGGTTCTCAGAGAGTACTTGTGGATCAATCATGTTTTGTGCGCATGGATCCAAAGAGTATTCCCCATCTGATGACACACATATGGGTAAGATCGTGCGGTTTGAGGAAGGTTCATCAAGGTGGCATGAGTTCTTGGGGAGTGTCCACCAATTTGCATTTGAGCTCTTAAAGATCAAACCTTGGTGGAACGAAGATACCGAGTAAGTCGATTCAGAGATAGAAGATTAATAGAGTTTGCAGATATAATAACTCAAATTGTATCAGACCTTGAGATATTAGGTTTCTTACCTCTAAATAATATTCATCTTCGAGCACTGAAAAAAATGGTGCATCCTAAGAGGTTCGAACTCTTGCTCCTTACGGAACCCGATCTTGAGTCGGGCGCCTTAGACCACTCGGCCAAAGATGCTTCTACCTTGATTTGAAGATTCCGAAAGATTTGATTAGGTAATTCATGTGATATTAGGGTGTATACTTCTCCCATGCTTCACATCGGACGATATACCTAGTCAGGTGAGACACGAGGAGACGTCAGATGAGCTGACAGTTATGAGATATAAATAGGACTCAAGATAGTCAAAGGAGAAAAAGAGGAGACAACACACCGAAAAGAAGAGAATATAAGATAAGAGTTAGTGAACAACCCCCTAGTACGCGGTCAAATAGTAATCCTAAGGGAAAGATCACCAAGTCTAACGAAGATCAGAACCCTGTCAGAGAAGTAACAGGGTAGTCTGCTAACAACTTACAAACAAGAAGAAATCACCCTTCCTCTTTTTCGAGTTATTTAGAGATTGTTACAACAGTACCAATGAATAATCACAGCTGTTTCCAATTTCCTCATGGAAGTTTGTTCCCACTGAGAAGTTTTGTGTACCTGCGGTATAGGTCGCCCGATGTCACACCGTCGTAAGAGCTAAACGAAGGACCGGCAGGGTCCAGCCCTCTTTTCAATAATTTCCGATCTTACTATACAGATAGAAAACGCTGGTCACATTTTAGGCAAACAGCAACTGACTTTGGCGAGTATTCAACTCATATATTTCATTTTCAGGCCCAAAGCACGAACCTTACTAACAGGAGATTCCCAACAGTAGGTCAGTCTGTGCAAAAACCCTACCAACAATAGCAACAAGCAACAACATACCAAATTGAACATCTGTCTTTGAATATTCAAGCCCATTTTTTACCTCTTTGTTTGTGGCATCACCAGCCTCATTCTGGTCCTTTTGTTTCCTTAATTGGTCCAGATACAATTTCCGGGCCCTTACACCTAGGTTTCTTATTATTGCCACTTCAGTAGCTTCTAGAACAGCAGGACACCTGAGCAATAGGCCATATATCCACTGCAGTAATCTCGTTGATGACTTTGGTGATAGCCATTTGGCAGCATAGGTGAGAAGCAAGACCAGTTGGGGATGCGAAATCTCCACGAGGAATTCATGTGAAGGTTCCTTTGATAAAAAAAAAGCGTGCCATGCGGTGAAATTTCCTGGCAGTGTACTGGGCACGGATGGAGGTTCGGTCTCTTCGAGTAGACTCTGCTGCGAATAGTACTCCTCTTCGATCTCATTGATTTGGTCCAAGGATACGGCAGGAATCTCAGATCCATGTATATTTGACTGATCAGCTGTACCTGCAAACGATACAGCCTCTTCATATTGTACTGTAGGTACGAACATGACTGGGCCACTCTCCATTGCTTGCCTCTTCACCAGGGCCAAGTACGTCTCAGCATCAGTTGGTTGAGTTGTGGGTGTGATGGTTGAGAGTATCTCCACAGATATTGGAAGCGCTTGTTTTTGAAATTGAACACCGACCTCCCTCTTGCGCTTCATTCTGATAAGTCTATGGTTGGTTTGATAGAACTGCCTTACCACCAGTTCATAACACAACATCGCGAATTCTTTTTTTTGATGTCAAATATGTCAACTCAGGAATTAGGACCTAGACGCGACGCGAAAAAAAGACGAAGAGTTAAAGTTCGCTTAGTCCACTGCAATAATCAATCACCACAGCTATGTCACTTTGGGTGGACAAACACAAACCAGCTTCACTCCAACAGCTCACATATCATGATGACCTAACTACACAGCTTGCCGCACTTGCAGCTTCTCAGGACTTTCCACATTTGCTTATTTATGGCCCATCAGGTGCAGGCAAAAAGACCCGTGTCCAATGCCTTCTCGACGCACTATATGGTCCATCATCTCATAAAATCAAGATTGATTCAAGAACGTTTACAACAACTGCCAACAAGAAACTTGAGTTCAATGTTGTGTCCTCATCAAATCATGTTGAGATCACACCAGCTGATCTAGGAAACAAAGACAGAGTCGTCATTCAGGAGTTGCTGAAGGAAATTGCACAGACTGAGCAAGTTGATCTAAGTACTGGTAAGCATCGGTTCAAGACTGTTGTAATCAACGAAGCTGAAGGGTTAAGTCGTGATGCTCAAGCTGCTTTGAGACGTACAATGGAAAAATATTCCAGAAATGTCAGATTGATTTTGATTGCCACCACTACATCCAATATCATTGCTCCAATCAAGTCCAGAACTCTGCTTGTGAGAGTTGCTGCTCCGGAAATCACAGAAGTTGTTGGTGTACTGACAGGAGTTGCCACAGCCCAGAATTTAGAAGTCAGTAAGACTGTCCTAACTAGAATTGCACAAGAAAGCGGGCGGAATGTAAGAAGAGCTATACTTCTATTTGAAGCTATGGCCATGCAAAATGAGGTGCTCACTGATGACACTCCATTGATAAAGATGGATTGGGAGGGAGTAATTGTCAAAATGGCGCAAAACATTGTTAAGGATCGCTCAGTGGGGCGTATTGGTATGTGTCGTACTGTCCTTTACGAACTTCTTTCACATTGTATTCCTGCTGCTGTCATTCTAAAGCATTTGATGTTCGAAATTGTGAAGCTTGTTAAAGATCCTGTCAAGATTGACGTTATTCAGTTGGGAGCTGTGTTTGATGAGAGGCTAGTGCTTGGTAACAAGCCTATTTATCACCTCGAGGGGTTTGTAGCGAAGAGCATGGTGGCTATTGAGAGTCATTGAAATGCCACACTAGCATTTGATGAGTTAGGCACAATCGCAATGGTCTAATTCATAAAAAATACGTACGTCTCTGTGTCCGCTTATCAACTATATACAGCACCCTGAATTCAATGTTTTATCTACCCCTGTACAATCTGTAGATGTCTTCTTTGGACTTTTGCTGGTTCACCCACGCCTTACTAGCCTTCTTGGCAGCCTCATCGAAGTAGTTCACGGACTCACCAACCTCTTTGAATGTCTTCAAACCCACTCTGACAGGAGTGTCTTTGGTAATAAACTCGTAGAGACCCGGAAGCTTATCAGCAGCTTTTCTCAATGCTTCACGCGCAACCTGTTCATGCAGACCTTCACCACCACACTCAAACAAGACCTTACCCGTAGGCACACGAGCCATCCAGTGGTCAAACGCACCCTTACCTTTACCCATACGGGTCTCATTACCTTTGATGCAGACAGGAATTGGCGTCGCAAGTCTTCTCCATAGTTTACCACCATTGGCACGCATAAACTTCATAATACATTGGTCAGCCTCCTTGAGGTGCACTGCTTTCAGACGAAGACCCTCTGACTTCAGGCGAAGACCGTATGTACCGAATTTAAGTGTGTTACCCTTGGTTGATCCACCAGTACGCACTGGCACACGGCCTTTTTGTGCTTTACGCTGCTCCTTGAAACGAGGAGCAAGCTCATGAGAGAAACGCTTGCCCCAACTGCTGACACCTTGAAGTGTCGCTGTTGGACGGCTAAATATCGAGGAGAACATACTGTGTGAGTTGATGTTAGGATGCTGCCAGTTGTTAGTCCATCAATCTTACTCGATGTCGAAATTTTCACTTTGAATGGACTCCAACGACCTCGGAATTGGGAGGTATTCCGGTGGTAATACATAGCACGGTTTTCTCGATCGGCTCAACACAAGTGACAGTGGATTACGCCAACCACAAATGAGAGCCTCGCTTCGTCTGCTTAAGCAGGTGGTCAAACCCAATGAGCTCACTCTTTTGGGAAAAACTTATACAACAGATACGAACACAAATGTGCCGCATTCTATCGCTGCGCTCCTTGGACGCTCATTACACCTTAACCCAAACCATCCAATTGGTATCCTTCGTTCCCTGATCGAGAAAAGGTTTGCTGGACTAGGCTACACATTCCACAATCAATTCAGGCCAGTTGTCACCAGATTTGAAAACTTTGATTCTCTCGGGTTTCCCGAGGATCATCCAGGCCGTTCCATGACAGACACCTACTATGTGAACAAAGAGTATCTACTGAGAACACACACTTCGGCCCATGAAAGAGAATGTTTCATCGAGACAGCAAAAGAGATGGACCAAGGTGGAAACTCTGGTTACTTCATCTCTGCAGATGTTTATAGACGTGATGAGATTGATCGTACACATTACCCAGCTTTTCACCAGATGGAGGGAGCACGTATCTGGAGAAGAAGTGATTACTCCTCCCAGACCGAATTGATTGAGAAGCTGAAAACGGATATTGCTGCTATCCCTACAGTAGATGGGATTATTGTCGAGGATGCCAAGGTTCCTTTTCATGAGGGAAATCCAAAACAAGATTACATGACTGATCTAGAGACTGAGCTTGTCGGTGCCCATTTGCGTAGAACAATGGAGGTTTTGGTGAATGAGGTATTCAACGAAGCCAAAAAGTCTGCCATCGCACAAGGATCAACTGAAGAGTACCTAAATGAACCGCTTAAAGTTAGATGGGTTGAGGCGTACTTCCCGTGGACTTCACCTTCTTGGGAAATTGAAGTCTGGTGGAAAGGCGAGTGGTTAGAATGTTGTGGATCTGGTGTTGTTCGCCAACAAGTACTCACTAACTCAGGTCTTGAAAACACCATTGGTTGGGCCTTTGGTCTTGGATTAGATCGCATAGCTATGCTGTTGTTTGGCATTCCAGATATCAGACTGTTTTGGACATTTGATGAGCGCTTCCACAAACAGTTTGAAGAAGGGCAGATTTCCACTTTCAAGCCTTATTCAAAGTACCCAGGTACCTTGAGAGACGTTGCATTCTGGGTTGGTGAACAGGATGTCCATGTGAATGATGTCATGGAGATTGTGAGAAACATCGCCGGTGATCTGGTCGAGAGTGTGGTGTTACTGGATGAGTTCGTCCATCCAAAGACAGGCAAGAAGTCCATGTGCTACAGAGCGAACTTCCAAAGCATGGATAGAAATGTCACGAATGAAGAGGTTAATGCTCTGCAGGAGCAAATCAGATCCGAGATCGAGCAACAGTTTGGTGTCGAGTTGAGATAGTGTAAATAGCTAGAAATTAGTACATAGAGGTTAAACGAAAAAGACTTTTTTTGAGCCTTCATAGATCATTCCTATATACAAGAAGTCATAAGTCATCACGAGTTAGCACTTCAATAAAGTTATTCCCCCTTAACAACACCAACCTTAGCTGGACGCAAGACTCTGCCATTTAGGTAGTAACCTGGCTGCTGAACAAAAAAGACGGTGCCAGGCTCTTTGTCAGGTTGAGGAACCTCAAAAGTAGCCTCATGCACATTTGGGTCAAAAGTGGCGTTTAGTGCCTCAATCTCTTCCAAGCCATGTCTCTTCAGCGTATTCATAAACAAAGCTTGTGTAATCTCAACACCTTCAATCAAATCCTTCAATTCCTTAACCTTCTTTGCGGTAGTGGAGTGGTCCTCTTCCTCCAATGTTTTTAACGCAATCTCAAAAGTGTCAGCAGTCTCTAACAAATCACGCGCAAACGACTTTAAAGCCAATTCTTTGGACTTTCTGATCTCACGCTTAGTGGACTCCTGCAAGTTACGGAAGTCAGCAACGGAGCGCAAGTACTTGTCTCTAAATTCAGCAGCCTCCTTCTTTGCAGCCTCAGCAGCCTCCTTGGCTAAAGTAAGTTCATCCTTTGGCTCTTCAGCCTTGGTCTCTTCAACTGGCTCATCCTTCTTGGTCTCCTCTGAATAGAATCTGATCGAAGAAACAGCTGGAGAGCGGGAAACAGCGCGGACGGAGGCAATTGCACCGGCTTGGTTTAGTCTGGCTAGTGTTCTGAACATTGTAAGTGTGTCTTTGGGTATGGTAGTGTCACACGCTCTTGAAAAGGTGAAAAGTTGTCGATGATTTGTTTGGTGGAGGCCCCCACCAGCTTGGTCGCGAAAATCTCCGGATCAGGGGAGAGCAGTCACATGACTCGACTTCACGTGATATAACCAAAAATTTCAATTCCCTAGGTATTTTGTAATCGTAATCATGATTAACTCGAACTGTGATTCGATTCACGACATCTGTTATTTCCATCCAAAGGGCATATCACATTAGATCAGTCACAAATTCAGGTCATTTATCTAAATACCTACCATGCTCGCGATCCTGTACGGCTCCGAGACAGGGGATGCACACGACTATGCAGAGACCCTGCGATCTACCCTCCAGCGCCATCACTACCCAGTTTTGTTCTCCACATTGAATGATTTCCCTATGAAGTCACTTCTATCCATCAAAGTCCTAATCATAGTCTGCTCAACCACAGGTCAGGGCGAGTTTCCACACAATGCACGTAAATGGTGGAAATTTATGCTCAAAAAGAAGCTGCCTTTAGACTTACTCAATCACCTCTATGTCACGACATTTGGGCTCGGTGACTCTTCTTACCCTCAGTTCAACCATGCTATCAAGAAGATACATCGCCGGGCTGTGCAGTTGGGAGCTGTGGAGCTATCTAAACGTGCAGAGGCAGACGCCCAGAGCTCAATGGGTATCGATGGGTTTTACAGCGAGTGGGAGAAAGAGCTTATGAAAAGTATGGCGAGATTGTTTCCTTTGCCAGAGGGTGTATCTCCAATCCCAATCACTGAACTTGCGGGACCACGTGTTAGAGTTTCCGTTGTCGAAGATGCCAATGATATTGATACTAGTGATATCAAGGCCATTGCTTTGGAGAGGCATGAAGACGGTTTAATAAGGGGGAAAATCACAGCCAATGACCGCATCACTGCAGCAGATCACTTTCAAGATGTTCGTCACTTCAGCTTTACCACGGAATCTGAAATTGTTTACACCCCAGGTGACACCGTTTCACTGTACCCATCGAATAGTCCCACTGATGTGAGCGAACTCCTTTCGCTGCAAGGATGGACACATCTTGCTGACAAGCCTTTGAGCATTGATGGAGAGTTCAACCCTGATGGTGGAATTATTTCGCATCTTACTCTTCGCTCGATACTCACACACCACCTTGATCTTCGAGCCATCCCACGCCGCTCGTTCTTTGGCCTCTTGAAACACTTTGCATCTGATGAACGAGAAAGAGAGAAATTAGTTGACTTTGCGTCATATTCTGATCCTGAAGAACTTTATGACTACGCAAACAGGCCTCGCCGGTCCATACTGGAAGTAATTCAAGAATTCTCCAGTGTTGTCATCCCTATCGCGTACATTATTGATCTTTTTCCACCTATCCATCGCAGGCTCTTTTCCATATCATCATCACTTGCGACACAAGAAGACGCCATGTTGAAGTCAGTTGATCTTACTGTGGCTATTGTGGAATATCGTACCATGATTCGTCGAGTGCGCAAGGGTCTTTGTACGTCTTGGCTGAAAACATTGGAGATCGGCAATGACATCTTCTTCAAAGTGAACCGTGAGGGTCTTAAGTTTGGTGAGAGACCTGTGTTGATGATTGCGCCAGGAACTGGTATCGCCCCAATGAGATCCCTTGTGAAGACTCTTGTCTCAGCAGGTTGGGACTCTCAACGATTGGTTTTGTTCTACGGGTGTCGGTTCAAAGAGAAGGACTGGCTTTATCGTGAGGAATGGGAACAGCTGGAGAGAGACGGTGCATTGAAATTTATTGGCGCATTTAGTCGTCAGGGTGGTGGTTATGTACAGGATCAACTTTATCTTCAGGCTGACACCGTTGCGCAGTTAGTTGTGGACCAACACGCTCTAGTGTACGTATGTGGCTCTAGTGGTAAGATGCCTACACAGGTAAGAGTTACATTGGAGACAATTTTCAGAGAGAAGAAGGGGTGGAGCGAGGAGCAGGCCGCTCAGTACCTGCTTCAGCTGGAGAGTGAGGGAAGATACCTACAGGAGACGTGGTGAATAGATTTATAGACACGATTCGCATTAACAAGTGAAAAAAACTGTTGGTTTTTTGTAGAGGTTGGAGTTTAGTTCTCGATATATTGAGCACGTTATGTTTCACAGATGCTAAGGTATAAACAAACTTGAGTATTAGTATTTATCATGGTCTCTGAATGTGTTCTTGCGTGCCTCTAGGGTAACATCAAGAGTTGGTCCGGTATCTATGCAGAGCACTGACCTCTTGTGTATGAGTTCCCAAGCCCAAGCCATAGAGAATCATTCAATGAGCTCGCATTATATTGTATATTTAAGATCGGGTTTCAATTCTTGACAAAAACCCTATCTGCTCTCTCCCGTACGCTCCCATATTATTCATTCAAGTGTCTTTCTTCTTACTAAAAGTGGTGGATGTACCCATTCTTTCCTGGAATATTTTTTCCACCAACTCTATTGTAAGCACACCAGATCAACCCACCATCAAACATCTTCCACGCTCTTTCGCTTTTGCCCATATTATTTGGAACGCTGTACTCAGCAGCGTAAGGAACCACAATAGCATCTATCTTCTGGTAAGATTCATGGAACTCTCCCAGCTCTGCGGCACTGCTCTTCGGTCCTTTGGTAAAAGAAGAATCTGTGTGATCTCTCACAGCAGCCTGAGGATTCTTACATACTCCATATCCTGAACTGAACCACAACAGTGTTGTTTTATCAACTGGTGATAAGTAGGCTGGATGCCCAGAGCAAACTTCTTGGCTTTTTAATGCTTTTTTCCTCTAGTACCAGTCTGTCATCCAACAACCGTCTACCACGAGGTGCCCACATCTCCAACAGCACCAGCTGGCCGTTCATTCATATTGTAGTCTTCGTCTCAAGACATACTCATTCCTGGCCAGAACAGCTCATTATCGCTCCACACTTTGGCTGTGACTGGTTCCCAAAGCAGGATCTGGTTGACATCAAGGAGTCTTGTGAAATGTTTGTGACGATCAATGGCCACAACACCTGATTCCATATAATGAATATGTCTGCCATTGATAAATCTGTTTACTAAGCTAAATTCAGTAGCAGCGGGTATACCAAACAATGCTTGATCAATACTAGAAGCCACGAAACTCTTTTAGAAGTCAAGATCTGACACTGTATTTCGCACGGGAAGCTTACGATCAGGGAAGAATTAAGCAGCATACGTTTCGAAATATGGAGGGTTCAGAATTGGCTTATCAGGGTCAGTCACAAATGCAGTGTCAAAATCAATCAAGATAGTATTTCTGAATGAAGCAAACATGATGGCAATTAGTTTGTTTCCATATCCCCTCAAACTATCACGAGATGATGGAGACACAACGTCAGAGGAATCAACAAACCAAAGTTCAAGTGGAGGAAGAAGTTGACCCAATATTTCTGCAAACAATTCTGGCTGTGTCTCAGGATCTGGTAACGCTATTCCACGACTCAATACAACGGGACCCGAGCTATCAATGCGGTCATAAGCTGATGAGCTCAAGTCAGGGGCGATTGTCATAAGTCGATTCCGTGACTTTTGAGATAATTCACTGCTGTGTACTACCTGTAAAGGGAGAGTACTACCGAGGGCCCTCACGCTTCCAATCAACTTTACCAGCCCTTCAACATGACTGTTAGCAGCTGACACCACTAGCCTTTTGCCATTAAATGAGTCTCTCAAGCTCCTCAGATAACAGAGCAAGGATTACGAGCTGGCTTGGATTCTCTCTCCTGATCCACATACTTTGATATGACAGGAATTTCTCTAGTTATTGTTCCATCCCATCTGGTTTACGTTGGTAGGTATTTACTGAGCCAGTTGAATGCTCTCGCTTGAACATCCAGAAATTCATGACCAACCTCACTGCTAGTCTAACCATTTTGTCCCAAATAGCATGATCCATTGACCCTCACTATTTCCACTATTCTGTCATAAGGATAATCCATGAAATCGGCATTCTTCCAATTTGGGCTGGTCTGGTAGAGTTCTTGAAAGTAGGCTATACATCTCTCTGCATGGGTCATATCTTTGATCTTGATGTCATGATTTTTCAGGAGTGCACGATAGGGTGATTGTGAATAGCTAGATGTCTGCACTAGGACTTGTGCTTTTTCCCAAGGTCAAGAGCCCCTGAAATTTAAAGCATCGAAGATCTTTCGTCATGCAGACTGCACACTTTTGCTGCACCTTACGCACTCTGAACTAGACATCAAAGATGCTGTAGAAGAGTGTGAGTGTTCTATTTTCTGGTGTCAGAAATTATATCTAAGCAATAAGCCATGACAGTTTGGTCACCCATTTTCTGTAATCCGGCCCTCTCGCTCTTCTTGACTTTTCCCTTTGTAATCCACCACGGGACAAGCACATACAAAGGGTCAGTTTCAACTAGCTTGAGAGCTCTTTCATCTCTTTCGGCTTTGGCCTCCAAGTCTTTTTTTCTTAACATACTAGTTCCAGGTAGTCTAAACATGTATTTAGGGAACTTCGGGAAATGTTCGATTCTGAGCTGAACCAACATTTCCCTTTTTCTCCTCCAATACTCCAACCAGAATTTGCAACTTCCCTTCTTAACCATCAGCTCCACAAACTGCGGATTCTGTAACAAACTCTCCAAAGCAGCTTGGCGTATTTCTTTTCTCTTTTTGCTAAACTCCTCCCAATACATAAAATCATAAGACCTTACCTTCTCTTGGTTTACACCAGGCATTAGTTCATCCGCGTCCGCATAGAGTCCCGCATCTGCATAGCTCTTAGAGCAAAGCAGTCTCCAGTGGCGACGAACATTTCGATGGAAAAAGCTCAGTTGAATTTTGTACATTAACGAAAGTTGGAATGTATTAAAATCCTCATGACAAAATTTCTCTCCTAGAAGTGGGACAAGAGTAGAAGGGAACGCGTTCTGTATTTGATGATTACAAGGGAGACACATTTCAGGACCTCCACCTTTGTTATTACACTTAGCTGATTAATGGCAGGGGGGTTTCTTGGTATGAAAATTGTGAATAATGAGTGCAAAAACGTGTAAGATGTGGTTCTCAACTTTGCGCTGTTTTAAAAGTCAATCAACTAAGTAAGCAGTGCTTGGGTTTTCGAACATTTTTGATGGAAAAATCCTGAGAAGGCTGAAAATGAATTTCTGCTCCTCAAAACTTTTTTGGTACTTCAAATTTGTGTACATTTAGATTGTAGTCAGAAGTATCTCTTACACACGTTTCACTAAGATACTTCTTTCCTTACAGTGAGTAAACTGCGTTATGTGTCGAGCAATAGCAGAGGTAGTTACCACAAAAACAGTAGTGCGCAACAAAGAGCTCCCGAACTTGACCACAGAATCAATGGTAAGTAAATTGATATTCTGGCACTGACGAAAGTACTAAATAAAAAAGGCATAATAGTCAGCACCGAAGCACATCTTGTACGAAGCTTTTAGACAACGTGTATCATGAAGGGTTCACTGCAATAAGGATTCGAATATCAGATGAAACCTTTCACAAAGTACTTGGAACGTTGTAAGAGTACGAGACCGTTTAAAAGTAGAGCATGATATAAATGTTATAGATTGTGAAGACTATAAATTATGGTTATGAGCGTTGAACAGAGTTCTGACTAAGGATTGAGGTTAGTTCGCAACACACTAACTGATTGATTACTAAGATTTCTGGTTTGAGAAAGTAACGACCGTCTTGCTTTGAGAAGCTGTTACTTCACAGAAAGAAGGAAAGGCTAGAGGCATCACCATAACTCTTGTGCTTGCAACTTCTCATGTCGGAAACCAGCAAACTGATTGAGCAGTCTCTCGAAACTATTGAGCAAACTTTCACGCAGGACACAGAACTTTCTCTGAAACAACTGGAGAACCTGAGACAGATCAATACAAGCACAACATTAAAACTCATCCGCAAAGAAGAAGAGCTAAAGTCACTGTCAAGGAGAACAGAAAAAGTATCTAATTTGAGTAGGTGCTGTCTCATTTCCTAACAATTTCACTGTTTACTAACAACGGCACAGATGACGAAATCAATCAACTGGTTAAGGAGTTGGATAGCGTAGAAGCCAAAGTGGCATTTGTGGACGAACTCACAAAGGAACTGGATGAGTTTACAAGGGATCTGTGATCAACATCTAGCCTGGCGGCTAATCATTAAGAGTGAAAGGTATAAATTTGTTTTAGTTGCCACTTGTTTGTTTTCGCTTTCACAAAACTGAGCGGCTAACCACAGATGTTTATTCAGCACTTAATATTACCCTTAGTTGCTTTTCTTAAGACAACTATCTCGTTTGGTGGTGATGATGAGGAGTACAGACCAGATTATGAGGCAGTTTCCAAGTTTCTTGACTCAGATGACCCCATTTTTGATTACTTGAAGGTTGAAGACGACAATAAGTTGATCAACATCATGGATCCCCATGCTGTTTTTGAAGAATTCAAGCTTCAATACCAAGCGAACTACTCCTCTGATTCCAACTCTACCTATCAATCGGTTGATTCCCAATTGCAAGTGTTACATGATGAGTTGGAGGTGATTTATCAGAAGTTGTATAGTTTGGCTGTATCATTAAGTGATTTGACACCTGCAGATTTGATGGAAATGGCTGATAAACTATCGAAGAACGAAGACTACTATCTAGTGTTTGAGCAACCTAGATCTCACAGGAATCTATCGGAGGTTAATAGTGTGACCCTTGAAACCTATGATGTTGCCTACGATATGGAAGATGACGAGGAAGAATCAGATAACCTCGAAGATGAAAGCGCCGACAGTTCTGGAAAGTTTGACCAGGCAGGGGAACTTCACCAGCTTGAGCCTGCTGAATATCCTGACTCAGCAATAAATGCCACTTTCTTTGATCCAGATCATGAGATTGAAATGTTACTACAGGCTTTGGAAGATGAGGACAGTGAGGAGAGTGAGGAAGTTGTTGCCCAGGGTTCTGTACTCTCTGCAAAGAAGAAACCAAGCAAACTCAAGAAGAAGTTGAAGAAGAAATTGATGAGAAAGAAGAAGAAGTTTTCCAAAATTTTGTACCTCATTAAGCTAAAGAAAGTTATCAAAAGGAAAAGGCTCATATTGTGCATTAAGATTATGATGCTTATTGAGAAGATAAAGCGTACAGTCGTGTTGATCAAACATTTGATTTTGAAGCTTATCTTTTACCTCATCAAGGAGTTTCCGTTTGATGTCTTATGGAAGATCAAGGTCATTTTGAGATTGATTCTACGAGTCATCGATGATCTTATCTGGTCTGCGGAAATCAAAATCTTAACGGTCATCACAAAAGTTATTGAACTATTCAAGTTTCTCAAGTTTGTTCCATTTGAAGTCGTAACTTATTACAAAGGCGAATTGAATGATAAGTTGAGCCCAACAACAAGAAAGGAGGAAAGAAGAGCGCAAGCATATGATGACTGGGAATCTTACAATGAGTTGTTCAACGAAGCTGGTGAAGTATTAACTAGAAAGGGTAAATATGATGACTACTATAACGACAACGGTATTGAATATGGCCCTTCTAGTGGCAAAGTCTACCCAGAGGAGTTAGATTATCTATATAGAAAGTCCTTTAAAGTTGGAGAATTGGAGAGTTTCTTTGAAAAGCACAATCTTTTCAACATGGATGTTGAGTTCAGAGAGATGGATAAAGACTCTAATTTCTATGATGAAGAATATGATGAAATCTACTGAGTGTGCTATCAACAGCACAAATTAGCCTAATGAATGATATCCACTTGCATGGTAGTGCAGTAGTGTTCACTTTCCCACACAAAAATTAGAGAACACGACGCCGAGCACCTCTTCTACCCCTACTGTCTCACCTGTGATTTTCCCAATGCCGTCGATAGAGTGTTGAAGACCTTGTGTGGCTAGAACAACATCGTCAAGATTTTTAAACTGATTGAAGTCGTCAAAGCCATAAAGAACATCGTTTTTAAGAATATCCTTCACTCTGGTGGTTAAAATAATTGGATCAGTGGACTCTGTTAGAGAAATGATCTTGAATTGTCTAATCAAAAGAGCACTGAGCTCTTCCATTCCTATCCGTTCCAGGCAGGATACAGGAACAAAATGTTCCGTTCCAATCTCAATCTCATTGCTCAATTTTTCAATCGTCGCCTCGACAGTCTCTTTGATCAGATCACATTTGTTCAAGACCACAATCACGTTTTTTTCCCTCTTGAGAACGTTGATGTTGTCTTTGAACTCATCATCCATCTTAAGATTGTCACTGCCCAGCACAACCAACACCAAGTCACTTGATCTTGCAAATTCTTTTGCTCTTTTAATACCTTCTACCTCGATCTTATCAGCCTTGGTGAGATCTCTGATACCAGCAGTATCACCTACAACAACCTTGTAGCCTTTAATGTTGAGAGGTACGTTGATAATGTCTCTTGTGGTACCTGCAATATCACTAACAATTGCAGCTTCTGTCGACGCAAGTTGATTCAAAATTGATGATTTACCAGCATTAGGTGGACCTAAGAGTGTTACCTTGATACCCTTCAATAACACCTCAGATCTTTCCCCTCTTTGTAGATACTCATAAACCTCTTTTTCTAAGGCATCGATATCACTTGAAACAGTGTCGTAAATCTTTTGAATATCTTCAATCTCAGTGTCTTCTGCAAAATCAATAATCGCAGTTAGATGCCCCACATCATTAACCAGTCGCTGTCTCCATCTGCCAAAGAGTATCTTATTCTGACCGGTTGCAGAGTTCACTGCTGCAATTCGTGCTGTCTCTGTCTCTGCTTCTATCAGCTCCCTGATGCCTTCAATTTCAGTCAGATCAAACCTGCCATTAGAAAAGGCTCTTCTTGAAAACTCTCCTGCTTCAGCGTACCTCACAGGGGAAGTAGCTGTGTGCGAAGTTTCAATAGCTTTCAAAACAGACTGTATGACAGCAGTTCCTCCATGGACATGAAGTTCAACCAGATCTTCACCTGTATATGTCTTAGGTTCCTTGAAGTAGATTGCAAGAGCCTCATCAAGCAGTTTTTCAGACCTTGGTTCATACAATCTCCTCACCGAAGCGACTCTGGGCGTGGGTATCTTGGACTTGGTTAGGCTTTCTAGAATGTGTGATGAGCTTGGCCCTGAAATTCGGATAACTCCTATTGCAGCTCTTGTTAGGTGGGTAGAGAGGGCATAAATGGTGGACGATGAGTAGCATCTCAAGCAACACATGAATAGAGGGGGGCTTCTCTGTGCTATTTTCATTAGCATCTTGAGATGTGGTGTTTAACGAAACGGCCTTTCTTCTTAGTCCGTCCATACTTTACTGGTGAAATTTTCAAAGTAGTACAATGCTTAGCGATAAAAGTTGGTGAAAAAGCTGTGGGTCAACTTGGCCGTATCCAAACTGAAGTACAACGAACATCCAAAAAAGAATGTTTATATCGTTCAGAGGCGCTCAGCTGTACCGCTTCTTCTCTACATTTCGCCAATTGAGCCATGAGAACCCACTTGTAAGTGAAAGACTCAGTTCGTAATCACCAGTGGTTTCTCCAAACTAACTAACGCTTTTACCTAGGGTCTTCCCAAAATCGGCAGCAGAGGACGAGGACTTCCTGTAAAGCAACGGATTCCTGGAGCTAATCACGTTGTTCTTGTCTCATCTGGGAAAGGCGGTGTTGGAAAATCCACTGTATCTGGTATGTAGGAAGCTACATGTGCCTTTTTGAGAAGTGGTGTACTAACTCTCTTCAGTTAATTTAGCGCTCTCACTTCAGCAGTTGGGCAAGAAGGTTGGTGTTCTGGACGCAGACATATTTGGACCGTCAATCCCTACCCTACTAAATCTTCATGGTGAGCCCAGACTTACCTCTGAAGGTAGACTCATACCTTTGTCCAATTACGGTGTTGAGTCAATGTCGATGGGGTACCTCATTAAGCCAGAGACCCCTGTTGTGTGGAGAGGTCTGATGGTAATGAAAGCTCTCCAGCAACTGCTTTTTGAGGTTAGATGGGGCAATCTAGACTACCTTATTGTTGATATGCCTCCTGGAACTGGAGATACCCAGCTGAGTATTTCACAGCAGGTAAAGATTGATGGTGCTGTTATTGTCTCAACCCCACAAGATATCGCCCTAATTGATGCTGTCAAAGGTATTTCAATGTTTGAAAAAGTCAACATTCCAATCATTGGTATGGTTCAGAATATGAGTCATTATATTTGCCAAAACTGCAGTCATGAGGCCCATATCTTTGGCAATAATGGTACAATAAAGGAGGCAAATAAAAGGGGGCTCAAAGTACTAGGGAACATTCCGTTGAGTGAAGAAATATGCCTACAAAGTGATCAGGGAAGGCCCGTCGTCTTAGACTCGAGTAATGAATCCATCAGGAATTCCTATCTTGAAATTGGCACAAGTGTAATCCAATTCATCGAGACATGAGTTTTTCGATCAGATTCAACACAAAATTAAAAACTTGTGGATTTGTGACTAGAGACCACAAATCTGTTGTGGTTTGACATTGGTCTGGAAAAATTTGACACATTAAACTGATAAAATATGTAATAGAGGTTTGCCCACTCCGCAATTCTTCTGGCTATATAGAGTACCCAGCATGCGACACATATTCCTGTTATTACAAGGGTTATTGGCACTCACATTCTATGCCACAGCAAACTTTATTCCAGAGGAAGCTATTCCTTTCAGTCCAGAACAGATTGACCACGCCACCTCCTTTGCACTGCTCAATGGTGAGACTCAAGAAAATGAACAAAATTTGACACAGGACGCCTCTCACTTGGTTCCATTTATCCAATCACTTGGAGAGAACACAATTAACTTTTACAGTAAGGTAGATTTGGGTGTTCATGAAGGTGACGCTGGAAACTCAGTGGACCTTCAACTGGTATCCAAAGATTTGACCGAACTTGGAAGCCCATCAACTACCGAACTAGAGAGCGAAGATAAAGATCCAGTGACGGAGCAAGAAATCAATGATGCTATTGAAAACTATGATTCCCTCGCTAGTAAAGAATCAATGGTGCCGTCAAATCCCACGATACTGCCTTTGAGCCCAGAGCGATCGAGAGCGGAAGATGTTGGGCAAAGCCCATCACAAGTAGATTTATCTGAACTTCTTGAGGACACAGTATCACCCACAACTGGACCACCCCTGTTTCCCATAACACAACACCATTCATCATATGGGCTTAGTTTAACAGAGGCATTGCACAACCAAGTACCTACCGAGACTACTGAACTGGTGAATGTTGAACCGGCTCCACGTCCAACCAAAGCTCTGAGAATTATAACCAAAACTAAAACCATGACACATACTTTGGAAAGAGTGACTACTGTTCCTGTTTTTCCTCAGGATGAAGATGAAACAACCATTATTGAAGTCACAGAGACCTTTTACCAACCATCCTCATCATTCCACCCTTCACCCTATTCAAAAGAGGTACGTCCGCAGCCACATCTTATACTAGAGAACCAAGGAACACCTGACACGATATCTACCAAAGCGCCTCTACCAGAAAACTCTCGACCAGAGCAGGCTCCCATCCTGGACCCACCTTCACTTCCCTTTGATTCCATCTCCCCGGGTGAGACAGTTGGTCCAGATACAACAAACAGCGCCCCCTCGGTACCTCATTCCCAATCAGAACTATCAACAGCGGCACCACAATCAATTGTTGATCCTGCTGTTTTCATCGAGCAAAACATCAAG
Source organism: Barnettozyma populi (assembly GCA_003706705.3). NCBI lineage: Eukaryota > Fungi > Ascomycota > Saccharomycetes > Phaffomycetales > Phaffomycetaceae > Barnettozyma > Barnettozyma populi. The sequence goes on from PPLZ03000001.1 coordinate 576,530, forward strand.
GAGTCAATCGAACGCTATTTGAAAGAGAGACTAGACAGTTTGCTCCCTAACCTTGTTCCCTTTAACAATCAAAAACCGTCCGAAACGCCGACTGAAACAATCAATCCTCGCCCAGTAATTACAACAATCATGCCAAGTACAGTTATTGTCCCAACTTCACGAACGGTTGAGTCGCTTGTTATTGCTCCACCGCAACAATCTCTAGAGGTCCCGCAAGATGTCACAGAGGCTATAATTGGTGAAATAGAAGATTCCTTGATGAGTGGATTTGAAGACTTGAATGTGGAGAGGTTGCGAAATGTCTTGAGATCTGTGTTAAATGGGAAGTCGGCAGATCTATCAGAGGCAGATAAACCAGAAGAGACACAAATTCAAGGGAACCAACGGAGTTTTGATGAGCAGTCTAAAGTTGAGACTGAGAATGCACATAAACTGGACACCAATATCAGCACTAATGAGATTGAAGAAAAAGACTGGTCTGATGATCCCAAACTAACTGCAACCAGAGAATTGAAAAGTTTAAAATCATTAATTAATATCCTAGAATCCTTCTCAGATAGTTTTGATACTCAAGGATTACGCAATAATGATCAAAAGCAATTGAAAAAGGCACAATTCCATCTTGGAAGACTAAGAGATATTCCAGAGGATGTGTTAGACATCTTGTTTACTCGAGACAAAAGACAGACATGGGATGACTTGATGCATAGACCGTTCTTGAAAAAGATTGGGATGGATATGACGAACTTGGATGATGATGATGAGATTGAGGAATTGGAAGATTATAGTGATGACCTCGATACTGGACCACACGAGGATAAGTCCGTATCAGATAGTAACATTCCAGTCATGAGTGATACTATTGGAGAAGAAGAGGAAGATTTTGCTGATTTTGATGATATCAACGGAGTTGAAGAAGAGGTCGAACAAGACGGTGATGAGGTCGATAGCTCTGATGAACATTTCGACTCCAAGAGTGCTCTGTTGAAGAATGAGCCTTACAGAAAGAATTTACAACCAAAAGGAACAATGGCAGGGAGTCCGGAATCTCAATCCGAGCTGATGAGTTCTAGAATGAAAGGATCTCAGGCTCTGCGCACAAGGAAGGGCAGCAGTCTAAATGACTCAGAAGGCGAAGTCCCTAAAGTCTTGCCCCATGAGGTTGATCGAATTAGAGGAAATGAGAGATTTTTCAACTCTAAAGGTGATAACAGCACAATAGTCGAGTTTGTTTTCAGTGACAGGAAGAACTCCGATGTCAATAATAGACAACAGCCACCTATAAGAGCTAATGGCACATCTCCAAGTGGCTCGAAGTTAGTTCATTACAAGATACATAATACTTCAGAACTGCTGAAGGAGCATTCTGGCTCGAACAGTGCCAGCAAGCTCAAAGATGGAAAACAAGTGCCAACTGTTGTGCCGGTTCCAAAATCTACCTTGAAGTTGACGAAAACGAACAGTAAACCATCCCAAGCTCCCAACAAGGCCCAGCTGCAAGAAAAAGAGACAACTTTTTTTGACAAATTCAAAAACAACCCTTCACTTTTGTTCACTGGTGGGAATGGGAAGCCAAGAAAGAGTGATCAAGATTACACTGAGCACGACATTATGTTTGACTTTACGAGATCCGGGGTTGCAGGCCAACAATCATTTTTGTCCAAAATGATGATGTGCTTTGGAGTGTTTTTCTGCGCTGTTGTAACATTGATCTGATCTATAATTGATCATGGAGCACTACATATAAATCATGAACAGGCATGCTCAAACTTCTGGATTAAAAACTATAATTGTAGCTGATGACTATTGCACTTCGAAGAATCATGCAGACAAAATAATGGTGATCACAACGGTGATAATTAACGCCATTTGTGTTTCACACTTAGAGCTTGTCACAGCACCGCTGTGATATCTGTAGAACCCGTCTCTAGTATTCATAATAAAGTCCGCCTGGGGGTCCAACACTAGATTATCAGCACCGCCTTCCACCACAGAATGAACTTTAACTCCATTTACTCCATCACGTAATGTGATTTCTCTGATAGATCTCCTGTTGCTATATTTCGATGGGGCGAGGGACACCTCCATGCTATCCATGTCAAACACAGTATATAAAGATCTAAAAAAGCCTTGGCCCAAGATGGTTTCGTTGTGAGGAGATTTCCAAATGCCCAGTTGGCACAAGTTCTTCGATAAATCAGACTTCAGCAATGCTGAGGAATTGTTCACATCACGCTCCAAGAATGAGCGCAGTGGCAGGCTGAAAATTACATTGTTCAAGCGCAGGCGGAGGAACACTTCATTATCATCGCCAGGTTCAGTACACGGAATTACCAATCGGTCGTGAGCGTGACCCCTGACGCAGTTGTTCGCAGTAAGGAGGTCTTCAAGCTCATCGTAGAGCTCTTCAGGAAAATATGTAAACTTGGAACCAGTATCCAGTAATGCAGGCTCATATTTGCCTTCAAATGAGCCAATACGGCCGAATAGCCCCACATCTTTCCGTTCAGTGCTATCGTATGTTGGACTTGGTGTGTTAACAAAGATCTCTGTAAGTGGAATCTCAAATCTCTCGATAGGATTACCAGGTTTGGCTGCGTTGATAAACTTCATTGTATACAGTGGACCTTGAAACTTGGCCTCGTCAATGTGGCCCAGCAACAACTCACCATCTTCCCCAAAGTCCGTTCTGTCGTTCAAAAAGATACTGAACACCTGACGTTCAATGATTTGATTGGACCGTAATGCAAAAATGATGTTCTGCTTGTCATAACGAAGCCAGTTATCTTTCTCATTGAATGTGAATGGAGGGATTCCAAGCCCCAGAATACCGACAGTTGAATTTGTTTCTTGTCCAACACCAATCTCAAAATCCTCAACCTCAAAGTTCAAAGCGTCTGATTTATGCACTGTGGGTATTCTGAAACGATCAAAAGCAAAGTCACCAGAGACGGTAGTCCCATCAAGATATTTCAACTTGACGGGGTCTAGGGTAGCATTCGTTGTGTTGTAGGTCACTGATTGAGTTGAGTTGAAGGCACCCCAAGTCTCACAATCAATTGATCCCTTTGGGGTAGTCAGACGAGAACCCTTTCCTGTGCGTTCCTTATTGCTTCTCTCTTCAAGAGGTGAAGAGAGAGTGTGGGGCTTGCAATAAGGATTCTCCGAGCCCATCACCCACGTGACAAAAGAGCCAGTATCTAGAAGCAACTCCTGTTTCTGAGCAGGGGTACCCATCTCCACCTCAACAGAGATAAAGTTTACCCGATTCTTGAGGGGTACTATGAGCATATCCGAGCGCATCTGCGATTCGTCGTGATGGGAATTGGCCATTGACATAGTCAAAAGGGCTGCAATGGTTACAAGCTTCGAAGATAGTGGCTTCATTTATCAGCGTTGAAGATGTTTGGGAGAAAGAGAAGTACCTGTGAGCATCCCTTCTCCACTTGACTTATACCATCGCCTGAATCAACATTTTGAGAACCTACCCTAAACAGATAAACAAAAGGTATTGCTTGCACCTCAAATGAGCAGTAAAGGTTAAGAAGCCCCTATTAATAAACTCCTCTTATGTAATATCTAACGTAATCATTATAGCAAAATTACATCATGACTTCTTCATTGAACAGCTTCACAATATCTCGAAGGCCAATCATCAACATGTCTATATTCGGTTCAAACCAGCAGGAAGATACTCCAAACACCAAAGAAGAATTCCTTTCCCGCGTGGAGCAATTTGTTTCCAAAGAACCCAAGGGTTTATACCTCATTGATGGGTGAGTGACAACAATCACGGTGGCAGTGGCAGCAATGCATGTGTACACAATACTAATGTCGAACACAGACTGAAAGGTGTCAACAGAAGTGTAATCTGCAGGCAGACAGCAAATGGTGGCAAGACGTGAGTGGAATCATCAAATTATTGCCGTCTTGTGCTAGTACTAACAGTGTTTTTTGATGGCAGGTGTCTAAATCTTGATATTGATGGAGTCACTCTTTTCAAGAAGATGCAAGAGGTGGTGAGTACAATGAACTGATTAGTATTCCGATCTTACTGACATATTTAACCACTAGAATTTCTATTGCTCTCTTCCACCAGGTGTCGAATCTACGCATTTTGAGTGCAGAAGAATCGAGTGATATTAGATAAAGTACAATCTAGCGATCAGCTGGTTGAGGCCATTATACGTATGTAAATACCATGTGTAAGGAGTTGGCGGTCACTCGCTCTCATCTCGTCCTGCGTTGGTAGTGGCCCTTTTTCAAGCCATAAATCACTTAGGCTCCCACTCTGAACTATTTCCTACCACTCCGAAAACAGAGTTGGAAAAATCAAAAAAACAAAAGCTACAAACTCTAGAGAATCGCACACTCTACGCTGTTCTTAAATACAGCACCAAGCATCACTGTACCAATGGCCGATCTCTACGGCTACGAGTCTCTGGAAGACTCCGTCAATGATCTTCAAACTACAATCACCGAAAAACTGGACTCTTTAATCCAGATGACTCCTGATTTGAACATCATTAGCTCATATCCAGATTTTAAAATATTTGTTCAGGACTTCCCAGTTGAATCTGCTGGTGATGGCTCCGCAAGCAGTCCCAAGTTCAAGTACGACATAGCACTTCACAAGGCCCTCTCTGATCTGATCAATTTGAGATCCTCTGAGAACAATGACAATCAACAGCAAATTGCCCTGATCCTTGACTTATCATTCTACTATGCTGAAAACTCTCTCTTTACCTTCTCTATGCCTCTCTCACTACTTCAAAGAGTGATTGCAGAACTTCCAACAGAATGGCTACTAAATTTCTGGGGCTTCATTCACCACAGAATGCCATACATCACACAGATGTTGCCAAACCTTTCACCAACAAAACCACCAGGGTTGCCATTCATTGCAGCTATCAACTTCAGAATCGAACAGTTGTGGGAGAACAATGAACCAAGCAGGGATCACCTCCGAGCAAAACTCCTCTTCCTGTCAGGTGAACTTTTCCCAGACTTCCAACCACTTTTGATCAACAAACAATTTGAATTCAATGATGAGAGAGAACAGGAGTTGAAAAAAGCAGGGATTGATCACTCTAAGGATAACCTCTACTACGCATTCTGGTCACTTCAGAAGTTCTTCCGTGATCCCATTGAAGCAATCAAATCGGAACACAATATGCACAGACCACCAGTAAATGATATTGCAACTCGGCTGGAGACTGTCTTCAAGACCATTCAACGCATAGAAACAGACCTTCGTCACTCATCAGGAAGGAAAATAGCAGATCCTGATAACAGAGAGTCCAAATACTACCGCACTGACCTTTCTGATGCGCAGAAGCATAAACTGCGTACCAACTACAAGAACAAGGAGTTCAACCCTGTGTTCTACTATAGTCAAGAAAAGTTCCATGAGCAATTGAAGACCAATGAGTACTTCAGAAGAACCATGCTCCAGCAAATCGTGATTGCCTGTTCTTTTGTCGATACAGTGGTAGACGGCTTGGATGAGTTTGATGTTCGTTCTAAGGGTTTTCATCCAAAGCTGCAATGGTTGAGAGGCAGTATCACTCCACGTTTCCATCGCAGAGTCTCCGAGATGAAGAAGAACGTTCTGGATCTGTTTGGAGACATTGACAAGAAGCTCTATTTCGTCGTGAAAGACCTTTCCGTGAGCTCAGAGCACTACTTCCTCGTTCAGAAGATACATTTGTTCACCAACTATGTGAAAGAATACACTCAATTTGAGTATGATGACAAGTTGAAAGAATCAATGCGAAAGAGACAGACATTCAAACCTAAATTCTGGGCAGCTTATGGTACAGCACCAATTTCAAGACACTGGAAACAGGCAACTGGCCTGGATCTCCTCACAAGTGACCCTTCAGTGAACTGGAAATATGAAACGAAGACATATTTGGAGAGGCTCAAAAAGAAGATAGACGGAGGTGATTCAGTAAATCTCAACAACTGGAAAGCCTTAAGGTTGGCCAGAAAGAATGACCTATTCAAATTTAAGCACGCCAATGATGAGACCGGTTTGAACGGCCTCTACGATCCATCAATTAAGGAAAGGTTAGACAAAGAGAGAAAGGTGATTGAGGACACCAAATCGGAAGAACAGGCCAAACAGAAGCAGGAACTGTCAAGAAGCAGGCTGGCGTCGCAAGATGAGTCTAAAAAGCGTAAGGCCAGTACTGAACTCGCTGATGACGACAGAAAGAAGGCTAAAATGAGCTCTGTCGGTGATGAATCTGTTGATTTAGATTATTAATAGAGTAAGTATTCACTGGCGAGAAGATCTTGGTGATGAGTAGTTGGAACTTGCCAACAGGTTAGGGGTTACCCGGAAATATACCAAGTACTATAATTGTTCGAACTTAGAACTTGGGTAGTGTTACGTAATATTGTAAGGGTCACAGTTCAGTTACTTCGAAAAATACTATCACTTTCCGAGTGACGACACCACCAAAATCGATCGTTTACCATCTTTTTTGGTCACACATGGCCTCTGAGACTCAGCAATCTGCTTCTGTAAGCTCCTCACAGCCCAAAAAGACCTTCCATGATACTCAGCCAACAAGAAACACCAAAACTTCGCCAGGATTCAAGTCTCCGTTGAGCAGATGGTTGGCACTCCCTCCTAGAGTTAGATTATACATTGGCGCATCTACCTTTCTGGTTGTATTGTTTGCTGACAAGTACCTGACATATACTAAGGAGGAGCTATCATCTTCCACTCCTGTTGAACAGAAGTGAATACTGGCGATGGTAAGATTGGGAGGCCCAGTTAACTTATCTACTGTTATTATTTATCTATTTATCACCGAATTTATTTATCCAGTGCAGTACAAGGCGCAAATATTCAAAACATTATTAATTAGTACAGTACATAATTAGGACAAGCGTTCTTTTCATCATCAAGGAAATCAAGTATCAAAAAATCAGTCATAAGTGGTATTCACAGCTTCGATTCCAGCATCACTTTCTTCAACAGCGGAAGCATTCTCCTCCTCTTCATCGAAGCCATTTGAACTCCGTGCAATAATATTCTTCAATACATCAGGATGCTCAGTAAGCATGGCATCAACTCTGGTAAAAAGTTCCTTCGAGGTGAAATTGTCCAAGGCTTGGAAATTCCCCAATTCGTACAACTCCAGAAGGTATCTTGGAACAACGGACAACTCCTCGTGGTGTGTGATCAAGTAGTCCACAACTTCAATCGCCAAGTAATAATTCTCACCTTCATTCTCACCAAACGCATCATAATAGGTGGCAGCAACACCCTTGTTGTTGGCAGGGCGAGTGACATCACTTGGTTTCGCATAAAGAATGTTCGGAGACAATACTGTGGCAAGATTATGAATGTCCATCTTAGAGCCGCTCTGCTCGTCTATATGGGAAAAGGAAGAAGCCCACATAAAGAAGAACAGAAGCACTTCAGACAAGTCCCTGTGTGCTTTTGGCAAAAGGGAGTAACTTAACTCAATAAAAAGCTTTCCCACGTTGCTGTCTTTACTCTTTTGCGATAGAATCCACAAATCGTACAAATTGAAGGTCAATAGGGGATTAGGCATTTCTCTCAAGAATCGCTTCAACAACGCTGACAGCTGAACAGCATTCTCTTGGGTTAGCAGTGGAACCTTTGTAGGAGTAGCATCAATGGTTTCTGTCAACTCTCTCAAAGTCTTCAAGTTACCATTCTTTCTGAAAACACCCTCAACAGACATATCCTTCTGATACAATGCAGTTAACAATTCATCCATCAAGAGAGGGATTCTCACCTTGGCAGGACCATTTGTTTGAGAAGAATCAACACCAGTCTTCTTAGTCAAGTCATTTAAGTCAGCGCCAAAGACTTTGGTTATGGACTGTTTCTTTTCGCTATTACCCAATCCTTTCAATTTGTCCCAAAAACTGGGGTTCTTTTTAAGCTCAAGCAACTTAACTGGATCAATAGCTTCACCGCCAGGTTTATTTGGTAGAATGTGCTTCAATATCATAGCAGACAAATGCTGAATCACAAATCTCTCCTTGTCACTTAGTTCTGAGTAGTACTTCGTAGAGACCTTCTTAGTTTTGTTCTGTAGCGCATCCCTAGTTGATGTATTTCGGTTTATAGAGTTTGACTTAGATTTGATCTCCTTTGGCAACTCTTCCTGCTGATGAGGATTGTGGAACTTGTAAGTATTAGGTCTCAACTCTCTAGCATGTTCAGCGGCAACAATTCTTGGAATGTCATCCAATGTTAACACTTTCTGACTGTTAATGAAATTGGCAGCTCTATTGAAACTGTTTTTACTCATTTGAGGTGGACCGAGTGGCTCATCTTCCACGGTAATCTTCTGCCTTGAAATCAGCTCCTCTTCAGAAATTTGCTGATCTGGATTTTGGGTAAATGTGGTAGAATGTGGCACTCTGACAGACTTGTCAGTAGTCTCAATAATCACAGATCTTCTAGAGTTCTCCTTCGTGGTTGTTGGTGCTAAGATCTTAGTGTTCTGTCTAGTGGATCTTAGTCTCTTGATGTCATTCAACGTTTTCAAATAGTTCTGTTCTGATATCACAGCATTCATATTTGAGAGAGAGCGTTGGTTAGTGCCATTTTGAACCTCAAATTCCATAACAGCTTTTGAACGAACAATAGCAATCTTTAGCAAGTAGCTCAACTGAAGAAGCTTAGATACAGATTTAAAACCAGGTTTCGCATTTGGATCATCCAAAGCACAGTGTGAGCACAACACTCTCTTCTTATCGGAGTTAAAGGATGCATCGCTAATACCACCAGTCTCTTGCAAGTTCTTGTGACAGCTGGCACAAGTCACACAAGAAATGTGCCATCTCTTATCTTGATATTGAACACATTCACTTTCAATAGATTTATCGCAGTGATAACATAGATCGGAGGCGTCGACAGGAACATCCAAAGATGTGAACACATCTGAATTCAGAACCAGATCATGGTTTCTGATCTCTCTTAAAAACTTGTCTAGAGCGCTCGTAGTATGTGAATTCTTGTTGTACAGCAAAGCATTGTTTAAGCCATACCTTATCAGGGACTTCAAGTAGTGCGCCAATCCGGTCACAACTGACAACAAAAGATCTTGTGAAGACGACGAATCGGTCAAACCTTTGCTCACCTTTCTCAAAATGGCTAGATACACCATGATCTTGGCTGAAAGATTTCTTGGCTCTTTCTTCAAAGGCTGCACCTGGCTCTGGAGATCAGAAATTTTGTTTGTTGTAGAAGAAGTGATGCCAGTGAATGTAGGATCAATTCCTAGACGGTGAAGACCATCAAGGGCCTTAAACAAAGAGTCAATCATAAACACTAGCTTAGCAGTAGCTTCGAGTCCTTTTTGTTGATCTTTAGCCGACGTGAACTGTAACATGTTGGATATACAGGTAGCTGTGTCCTCTTCGAACTTGAACAAAGTGTTCCAAACTTCACTAACTCTTTCACTGACTTTTGATTCCATTATCAGTAGTTCTTCAGGTGTAGGATTCGTGTCGGACGAGTTCTTGATATTAGCTTCAGTAGGCTCAGTCTTTGGAAATGATGCAATACCGATAGAAGCTGGGCCAATAGCAACATTCCAACACTTGTGTATCATATAGCACTCAACGTGCCACTTCTGATTTTTCCCACCTCTAAAGATCTCAACATACTGTTTCAAAATGGCAAACTCGCAGCCATCACAACGTTCAATAAAAAACTTTGAGAAATGATAGTGGCAGTATATGCTATCCTCGTGATTGAAGAAATCCTCATCTGTCTCAAACTTCTTGGAACAAATCTTACAGCAAAAGTGTTCCGCGTCATACTTCCTCCCAAAAACTGTGTAATGAGTACCCTTCAAGAAAGAATTACAGACACAGCAGATTAGACCTCTTCTCTGGTAGAAATGCTCCTCACATAAAGGAAGTTTCTCGCCTTCTGGAGTTTCAAACGGGAAGTATTTTGACAAGATTGGAGTCCCACAATCAGCACAGCCAAAACATTGAGTGTGATATCTCCTTCCAAGCGCCTTAACAGACTTAGTTGTTATTGGTTTCTGGCATTTAGCACAGACTGAAGGACCATTGTTTGTTACGGAAGTTTGTGGAGTATAGTTCCCGTTGCCATTTGGGGACATATTATTGATGTTCTTCGTAGATCCAGTAGAAACACTCATGATTCCTATGTTATTTTCGTTCTCAGTTGCGAACAATTTTGTCTGTTGATGACTGTGTGAAGGACCCTGCATCTTAGTTCCTTGAGGGTCTAATGGCATAGGAGGAATCAGCTTCAGAAAGTTGGTGTGAGATTTTGATCTTGATTGAATGTATTTTGTAGTTGGGGATCTGTCGGCAGTTATGGCACTATTGGAACGATAGTGCGTCGATGGTAGTGGAAGATACTCTTGCTGGTTGCTGTTCTGGGGAGGTCGGTGTGCTTGAATCCTACCCTGATATGGGTACTCAACAGACGAGTTCGAAACTTTTTCATTAGAATTTCTTGATCGGCTTGGAGATTGGAAAGATCCAGGAATATTGAACTTGTTCGAGTTGGAGAAAGTTTGGTCCTTATGGTCGGACATTGTGCTCTCTCAGTATAGTTTGTTTTATGTGGCTTGGCTCGTTGGAATTGTTAAATGAATGAATGACTTGAGGAGCAAGATCTAGTTGATTATGGGAACAACCGAATTGCCATGAGCTGGTAGATGTGTTGTTGTCTCGGTTTCTGGCTTTACTTGAGTGGTCTATCTAAAAATAAACAGCCCAGAACAAATTGAACCTTTCCCAACCAGACTATCTAAATCCCTGAGAAACACTAGGTCACCTTTGCAAAGCAGATAAACGATCTCTGGAGCTCAGTGTATGACACTAGAGTTGGATCCAGGTTCGGGCTCTATTACGTGTAATAGCGCCGAGGTTGTTGTGATCTTGTGAAGAAGTTATCCCACAAAAGCAAGCTTGGCCAGGTCAAACTTCTCAAGCACAAGCAGTGTCTCTGTAAATAATTTCACCCACTTAGTCCAGTAATCAACGCGCTGTTAAGAGCTGGCTGCGGTAGTCTGGGTGTTGTAGTGTTGAGTTCTCCTTTACCCACCTTTTAGAGGAAACAGCTTTTTTTCTCAAAAACAAAACACCACTTGCATCTGGTGTCCAGGTGTTAACTGTTTCCCAGGAAACAATTTCCGAAAATGGATTTTGTCAAGAGACAACACCTGTAGAGTAGGACCCTAAAGTTCAGCGATCTCTTAAGTAAGTTTCCACTTTCATGTGGTCTCAATTCTCAACTAATTATGTGTTTGTCTAACATTTTGTTCCCAGTCACACCATTTAAAGATCCAATCAACACTGAAGATTTCTCCATGCACTATGACGTATACTATGCAATCTCAGGCATACTTAGACCTCGCCAGAAGCCACCTGCCCTTGGTCAAGAGTTGCCAGGACAATGTCGCGTCGCTAGGAAAACTGAGGGTTAGAATTGGACACAGAACGCTAGAGACTATCAATCAAGTGTAAAGTTTTGGTTCATCACTAGTGGCATCTTTCTTGGACAGAGATCCTATCTAATCATGAATCAGCTTGTGTAATTAGATAGCGCCATTCGATTTATTCTCAGATATGACTTTCCTTGTTCTTTTTCTAGTACATTCAGCTTCCGGCTACATCAATCTTAGTTATATCATTATCAAATTAATGCTACAAGAAGTACATATGATTATCTCCACTGCCAGGTCTGAACTTCCTCATGATACGGCTGCAGATCCGATTCATCATGTCCCCTTGGTTTGCTTATACTTGTCGTCTGTATATTTTCTAGAGCTTGGGTCTAGTTCGTTGTTAAGCCCATACAAAGCACGGGATGCTGCTTCTGTAGCACCAATGATTGGCCTCAATAACGCAATGGGAGTAGCCTTAGCTATTGCCACTGATAAACTTTGTGCAGATCCGCCCTCGTTGATCTCATAGCCAGCATTAATGATAGCATCCTTAGCCACCAAGAAGTTTCTCCCAAGACTGTCATAGGCTAGCACTAATCCCTCCCTTATGTTTGATGGCTGATTGGCGTATAGACTTAATGTCTTCTGAGACTCATCTTCGGCCTCATCCTCGATTAAATCTTGCATATCATCAAGAACTTGGTACTGTACCACTCTATTTCTTGATTGTGCATTTGAGAACGCGTTTCCTTGACCTTGGAACTTACTCGGACTGTCCAAATCAGCAAAGGATTCCAAAGCCGGTTCATAACTAGAGCGATGGAGTGGTTGTTGTAATGAGCTTCTCCCAATTAATTGGGACTGCAATCCAAACCTTGTATCATCACCCTCTGTATTGGCCAAATCATTGTCATCATCACTGTATTCATCCTCAGAAGCCTCAGTAGTTAAATCTTGGGTCACATCACTTGGAACTCTGGCTGCTGAGCCAACACCACCAAGAGCATACTCGGCATTCTCCAAGAGGGTTTGGGTTCCGTTAGCCAACTTGATACCAAACTTCAGTAATTCGTTAGTTGTGTTCTTGCTGAACTCGGACACACCCTTTGAAAGACTTCTGTATATCCTTCCGTCCTTTTTGTATTCATTCATAGGAACAACTACCAAGTTCTTGAAATTTGATCCAATCTGGTAGATGGATCTGACAGGAGCCAAACCAGACAGAACTCCTGCGAGTTGTGTTTTCTTGATATCTGGCATCCACAAGTCATTCAGAAGTTGGCCCAATCTTGGCAAACCAGACACCCCATACAGTGTGACACTTTTCAAGATCATAGAAGCTTCATCAAGAATGAACAGATTCATAAGTTCTGTAGTATGACCAGACCTTAGTCCAGCATAATCAATTTTCTTTGGCTTATAGTCCAGTTTCACCTTGATCGCGTTAATAGTGAATTTCTGAACAAAAATTATATCTTCGTACTCGTCAATCAGCTGAAATCTCGAATCCTTGAACTCGCCAAACCGGATCAACACCTCCAAAGTATCTTGATCAACATGAAGTCTCAATGGTAGTACATCAGCTATAATTACCATTTCCGTGGCAGCTGACGATAATATTGGGCGAATTGTGCTGATCTTCAACTCCAACATGGAAGAGCCCTCCTCTCTTTCAATGTCTTTCAACATGGTTACAAACTTATTCCATGTGGATGTCGGAACGTTATCAGTGATGTCAAAGTCACTAACATGGATTTGAATCTCATTCACAATCTCGTAATCATCAGTTAAGGAGGAGGATAGTTTGGATGACGGTATGGGTTCTTGGTTGGAAAAGACTGTGAACGCGAGGCTCAGGTCAAACAACTCAATCAAAACCTTGTGAAATCTAGTTCTGTGTAGCTTTAACTTGCGTACACCGTTTTTTCCAAACTCAATGGTTGTTCCATCATCGCTTTGTAATCTCCGATTGATATTCTGGACTAACTGAGAAGGGTCTTCAGAGTTCAGTGGGACTGAAACATGGATGGAGTCAAACAACGTCTCTCCAATAACGCGACTCTCTATATGTTCACTCTGCTGGGATGGAGATAGCACTGCACCCTGTCTTAGCAATTCATTTTTTAGATTTTGTTGTTCTCTCACCCTCTTCTCCAGTTGCTTCACGGAGTTTGTGATAGTAGTTCTAGTGTACTTCCAGTCATAGCCGTCAAATATCTTGATTGTAAGTTTGTCAACTTTAAGGTCAAGCACCATTGGGTACTGAGCCCCTTCATCATCTATATTGGGAGATGATGAATTCGGTTCAAAGTGGCCCTCATCAAATATCAGGGTTGAATCGGAGTTAACTGACTTGTTTTCATTAAGAGTATTGGTTGATCCATTTCGGTTGTAGAAAGACTGGCCACCTAGCCTATTTCTATCAATATCCAAATTGTTTGAAGTTCTAACTAAATCTTCTGAGGAGTCTGTTCCATGTAGTCGATCTGATTCGTAATAGTTGTCAACAACATCCAGCTGTTCGTTCTTGAAAGATTCATTGGCAGAATCGTGGTCCTTCAGAACTGAGCCACCATTGAATGCATCCAACTCAACATCATTGAAGACATCAATCTCTTTTCCATTAACCTTGTACTTCGACTCTGGCCTTATCACTAGTGGTTGCTTTAAATCATTCACCAGCTGTATCAAACACTGTGAAGAGTCAGCGCAAAGTTCGAGCTCCAGAGCTTCGGTGGAAATCATCATCGTCACCAACTTCGTGTTCAATCCATGGGCATCAACAGATGGTTTCATCTCCATTTGGAAGCCAATAGTGTTGGATTTCGCTGCTGTGATGTAACCCATTGAATTGAAGTACGAAGTTTGTGACCACGTCTTGTTGTAGTCTCTGTGCTTTTTGGCTGATTCATGGCTCAACACATTAGCCTCGTCATCGATCAATTGAAGGGTGGACGCTCTTAACTCAGATTTTACTGTTATCTGATGGTCTATAGTTACCTCAAAGGTACCATTCGTAATTACCAAAGCAGCTTTTGAATTCAGCCTACCAGGGTTTAAGCCAACTGCAACGTCAACAAAGCTCACCTGAACAAGTGTTCTTGTTAAAAGTGTGGACCTTTTCTGTGCGGTGTCAGCTTCAATCCCAGCGAGGCTACTGCTTTCCGAAGCACCAGTACCGGGATTTTCAAACAAAGACAACCATTCAGTGTAATAATCCAACATAAGGTTCCTTAAGAACACATTTATATCCTTGAAGGATTTAGTTCTTAATGATAGTATTGGAGCACCTTTGTCATCTGGATTTACAGTTCTGAAGAAAGTCTCGAACTTCTTCCCAGTGGATCTGGAGATTTCTCCCTTCATCAAATGAAACTGGAGGGTATTGTCACCATGGATGAACAAAACCATCCTCTTAAAAACTGCTGTGATGTCCCCAAACTCTTCATTGACAACAGTTATCCTGACAGAACTTGAGTCAACTGTGGCAAAAAATGGAATGACCGGTCTTGAGTTGTAAGCCAGGTTAGGAGATATTCTTGCTTTCCGTCTTGCTTTGAAAACAGTCGGCTCATGAGGAAATATCAAGCCATCAATGTACTCAATGAGAGAGATCTTCAGTGCCAGTAGGCCCTCAAATGAATGCTCTACCACAATATTGGCAGCATTCAACAATGACTTAGTTACCAAAGTTAACTCATGACCTTTGTTATCATGTGTCCTGATTTGCCTCTCAGATGTAAAATTCTGGTATTTCAAGTTTGATATCAATACTATTGGGGAAATTGTATCATTTTCAATCTTCATAATCGATAGCTTACTGACCATTACCGAGCTGTCCTTGGAATCTAGTGACAATGGCGTAATCTTGAAACTCATCTTCAAGTTGAACTTCAACTTGAGAACAATGGAGATGTTCGATGTCTGAATTGTGTAGGAATGATTGGATTGCCTCTGACTGACTGGCTTGCTATGGCCCAGTTTCCCCAAGGACTCGGAAATCTGTTGAGCAAATCCAGTCAAATCAACGAATCTCTGAAGATGTTTCTGGTCAAGTTCAATCAGTAGGTCTTTATAGAGTAGAAGGGTGAATGAACCCACGTCGAGCTTTTTTTCGAATCTGACATCATGCTTTTCTGAGTCGCCTTGAAACTGACCGATAATGTCGTCAGGTCCATCCACAATATAAACTCTCGGAATGCTCCCGTAAAACAATTTCAACCCATTTTGCTTAACATTAATAGCCTCAGCGGCCACTCGGAGCTCATTTGGTTTTGAAAACTCGCCACTAGGAAGCAACGCTGAAACCAAGCTCACCTCAACTTTCTGAACCTCTATCGATTCAAAAAGATTATCCTCCTTCGCATTTTGATCTTGGCCTTCACTGTCCCTTCTGAGTTTATGCCCTACATTGGAGGATCTGTGATAGCTCTCCTGTGGATTGAGGACCCCCAGAGATTCTATAATATGGAGCATTGTTAAGGGTAAGGGCACAGCAGCAACTCTGACCTGATCAACATCAATCTTGAGTTTCTCCACCTTTAAAGACTCTTTTAATGTCACCACAGCTTTATTGATAAAAACAAGACGAGTTCCTTCAAGGATTTCCTTTCTTCTTGCCTCAAATGTATCGGAAGCCGCACTCATATAGATTGAGCTAGCCTCCTCTTTCGAATATACTAGACTTGATTCTAGGTCTTTGGTACCTCCTAAAACTGACGACGCCATGATCTCCGAGTCGTGAGCATCTCCGTCGTCATCTTCATCGGAGCTGCTGTCATCAACAAGATCATAATGCACTTCAGTCTCCTCTGGCTTCTCCGAGATTTCAAACTGCCCTTTTTCAGGCTTTTCAAACTCACCTGGATTGACCAATGGTTCTGTACTGAAGACCATAATGTCACCTAATTCGATTGATCTTATGCCATTCTCTGTCACTAGCGAAGCGCTTTTGATCTCAAGGTCAACAGTGGCGTGTTCCATGATCACTCTAACTGAAATTTTTTTGATGGATACATTCAGTCTTGCCAAAGCTATTTCAACCGCCTTTGACATCATTGAGGTTAGTGTCGACTGTGGTACTTCTTCGTTTGCTGAACTTTCGTGGAGGCTCTGGTGGTAGCTCTGTTCTGGTGTATGAAACTCTTCATCTTGCATCAAGGTCTGAGCAAGGTCAATGGCACTCTGGGCAAGTGTCTCTTTAGACCGCTCGCTCAGCATTGATTGCAGCATTGATGCTGTCGATTTGGATAGGCTACTGGGTGTTGATTGAGTATTGGTGTACGCCAATGCCATCGTGATGAACAAGCCATCAACATCAAAGTTCACACCGCCACTCACATTCAGTTTCAGCTGCAGATTCTTGATTCTCCCATTCCTAAGGTGAATACCAGGTATCTTAAATGCCTCAGTGTCTAGCTCAACATCGTTCAATGTGACCTGACTACTCGATCCAAGAGAAACGTCATCCAAGTTCTCCAAATCAATACCAGAGAAGAGTGAAAGTTGCTGAAGCACATAGAGCAAGAGCCGCTTCTGGATATTTTGGGGCAACCATTGAGGAGCCATTGTGAAGAGAGCTAGGGAAACTGCTCCTCAGCCGTAGTGGAAGACAGGCCGCCAGCCACTCACAACAAACGGGCCCTTAGAAAAGCCAAATCAGTTGGCTGTTCAAGAGTCTATAGTAATTGAATGTTGCAGTATATCTCTGAAAGCAGTGTGGTCCGTGCTTTTAGAGGGGCTTCGGCAGTCTTTGTCAGTTCTTTTGTTGTGTTTTTATGAAGTGGCAAGAGGGCTAACTTGCACAATAGATTTTGATGGAGCACATTTCTGTGGTCCCTACCAGCCTGATAAGGGGCGTCCCTTGGGATAAGTCTCCATCTTCGGAAGTCCTGCTACAATAATAAATATACAAGGATGTTAAATACGTGACCTACGGTCTAGAGAGATCAGGGTTTATCCCTTGCCGGTTAACTCTTATGGAGGCTAGTCTTGGTATTTCCCGGGAAGTAGATTGTGAGTTCGCAGGTGTGGTTAAATTAAAAATCTGAGCAGATAAGCTATTAGCCATTAATAAGTTGAGGCGTCATCACATTTACGAGCAGCAAATTTCTTCAAAGTCACGTTCGTTTCATGATGAAGTGACTTTGTTTGAACGAGATTATCTCCGTGCCACTGGCGGCGTAGGGGAAGAATTTCGAAAGATCTTAGTGAAGCTGGTACGTTATTGAACATGTGGATGAGCTTCAGAGATGCCAGTCCTGCCGTACAGATCCCCCGCCTATAAAGCTGTACATTGGTTCTTTATGGAGAGAAACAGCTAACTTTTCAAAGTCACTAGAGGATCACAAGCAAAAGCAGGCCAACCAGCAAATTGAACTACTGACTCACTTATAACACCGACAGAGTTGATCTTTGAGTCTGGATCATCTTAAATAATTTTTGTACATCAAATTGAGCATCAAACTCACAAGTGATGTGGGCCCCTGGAACATCGAAAAGGCTGCCCCACTTATCACTCCATTTTGGGTTTTTGACACTTTTGACGTGATACAGCCGCGGTTAAAAAAAAATTGGTTCAAACAGCAAGAGGCTTGAGGGCGGCTAAAGCAATAGAAAAAGTATAAAGCCTTTACAGACTGCCCTACTAATCCTTCACATCTTCAGAATCTACCCAAAGCGTTGTCAATGTCATTCAAATCAGAAGCCGTCCTAAACCAGATCAAACAAACCCTCGCTAGCAACGATTCCCTTAAGAAGGAACTTGTGAAGAAGACCAACTCCAAAATTGCGTTCAACTTGAAGAACAAGCAAGGTGCCACAAAAGCGTGGATCCTAGACCTGAAGGATAAGGGTGAAGTGAGAGAAGCCTCCAAGGAAGACTTGAGTGCCGCTGACTTGACAATCAGTGTGTCGGACCTTGACTTCAAGAAGTTAGTGTTGGGCCAGCGCAATTCTCAGCAATTATTCTTGAATGGCAAATTGAAGGTGAAGGGTGACGTGATGAAGGCTTCCAACATTGAGACTGTTCTGAAGAAGGTGAGACCAGACAAGGCCAAATTGTGAATAATACCTTCGACATGTGGGCCGTACGTACAACAAGGGTGTCTTTCTTTGACGTAGGGGCAACAATTTTGGTGGATACAAAACTTGAATTGAATTAACTTTAGGAATACTGGCCATGCGTAGTATATGAGGGGTGAGGGTTCTTATTCTATTGTTGGGAGCTTCGGCTATCAGACCCGTATTCGAACCACCAAAGCTGCCTCCAAACGCCTTCCCAAATTACCACTAGTCTATATGGGGAAGGTCAATTCAACATCGGGTATAATCGGCTCTTGTTCGCGAAATGTGGGGAAGGTTGCTTCGTGGCGCGCGGAAAATACAGGGCGCAAATTTTACGGTAAGGACCACACCGCTAGAAAAGCGACCCCGCCACCGCTCGAAATTCTGGATTTGTGAGTCAGAAAATTGGCCAGCTAGGCCCTACCTAATTGAACGATATCTGGCGAGGCACTGATTAGAATTGAACTTCTTAGAACAACCATTGAGACTGTTCATCCAAAATGGAACGTAGATAGCGATGAAATGAAAACTCGTTTCAACAGAATCTAGAATCTGCACCTTCCCCAGAAGACCTAACTAGAGCCTTGTGTGTCTTTTTGTTGGTGTATACAGGTCACCGCAAGTGACACAAAACGCCTTGTTAGTGACGTTATTGAGAGCATTTTGTCTTTCAACGGCCCTTCACATCACTGGCACGGATCGAGTCCAGAGCCCCGCGAAATCACGCATCGGATACACGTATCCGCATAGTTAAGGTTTAAAAACTGAGGTGTTCACTGGTGGGCGCGGCGATGGAAAGTGGAAGCGATGGGAAACCTAAGAATACCCAAAAATATGTCAGCGGCTAAGAGCCCAGAAAGGTATAAATACACTTCACAAATCCGTCTTTGTAAGTTCGTGTTGTTCAATCCATCAACATTACAAAGAATTGTTTTTTAACTTCTATCCCCATAAAATGACTATCAACAACTTGGTAGCTGAGGCTTTGGCAGCCCCAGACATCGCCACGTTGTCAATCACCTCCCAGAAATCCGGGTACAACAACCTCAAGTTTATCGGCAGAGAGCGTCAATTTGATACAGTCCTAGATCTATTGGACAAATACGCCTTGATTCCCGAAGCCTTGATTGAGAACGAAACCAACTGGTTTTACAATTCTCTTGGAATTGATGACACATTTTTTGAGAGACAGACCCCAGAGGACATTGCTTCTCACATTCATGCTTTGTATAGTGCAAAGATTGATGCATTTGCTTCCAGAACAGCATCAAGCAAGGATGAGCAATCCCCTTTCATTCATCACAAGAGAGAGTCTGCTGATCATGCTGTCTATTTTGACACATCCAAACCAGGCTCTATCGAATCTAAGGTCACCAACTTTGAACAGAGAATCGATGAGAACTACTTGGATCAATTGGACAAGTCCTACAGAGTTGAGTCCTTTGGAGCTCCCTTACAATTGAACGCTGCCATCGATCAATCACCAGAAGGACCAGCCTCCAACACTGTCATTAAGGCACACTTTGTCTACAAGAACCAGTTTGCGTCTGACTCCATTTATGATGAGACTTTTTTAAAGATTGTCACTCCAAATACAAAGCAGTTATACGATCAGGTTATTGAAGAGGTCTTGAATTCCACTGGTGCCATCATTAGACACACTCCAATCGAGGGTTCTGATGAGCACAGAGTCGTTATTGGTTTCAAGGCTAACACCACCAAGAAGTACTACATGGCTCTTTCTTCTTTGATCAACTACTACAAGTTGGACCAAACCAGAAAGTACGTGGAGAATTTCAGTAACGGTGTGACTATCATTTCTCTTTACTTGAAACCAAATGCCGAAACCAACCCGTTGTCTATCTATCAGCTTATCAGAGAAGTTTCCTTGTTGTACACCATTCCAAAGGGCTTTTTCCAGGATTTGTTTTCCAGTGGTAACCTGTCTCTACAGGAATCTATCTACGCTCACATTGGTGTTATCTTTGTTACTCACTTCTTGAATAGATTGGGCCCAGAGTACTCACAATTGCTCAAGTTGCTCGGTGACTCTGATGACTCCTCCAACTTGGAGTTGTTGAGTTCTTTGAAAAAGAGATTAAGATCTGAAACCTTTACCCAAAACTACATTGTTGAGGTATTTAGAAAATATCAACCGATATTGAAGCAACTCTTTAGGGCCTTTGCTGACACCCACTACATCCAATCCAACTTGGAGAAGACGCTGTCTTACCAGAGATTGTCTCAAATTCCACTAATCAAATCAGACAATGACTTTGAGGATCTTCTACAATCGCATGTCTTCAATGAGAACCATTCTTTGGTTTTAAGAGCTTTATTCAACTTCAACAAGTCCATCTTGAAGACGAACTTCTTCATCTCAACCAAGACTGCTATTTCATTTAGATTGGACCCAGAGTTTTTCTTGTCCAAGACTGAGTACCCAGAAATTCCATATGGTTTATTCCTAGTTGTGGGTGCTGAATTCAGAGGTTTCCATATTAGATTTAGAGATATTGCCAGAGGTGGTATCAGAATTGTTAGATCTAGATCTCAAGATGCTTACGATGTGAACGTTCGTAACTTGTTTGATGAAAACTACAACTTGGCCTCCACTCAACAAAAGAAGAACAAAGACATACCAGAGGGTGGTTCCAAGGGTGTTATTTTGTTAGACTTGGATGCCCAAGATTCTCCAAAGACTGGTTTTGAGAAGTACATTGACTCTGTTATTGACTTGTTATTGCCAAACTCTAAGAATGAGAAGATTGTTGACTTATATGGAAAGGAGGAGATTTTGTTTTTGGGTCCAGATGAAGGTACTGCTCATTATACTGATTGGGCTACTTTGCATGCCAAGGCCAGAGGTGCCAAGTGGTGGAAGTCTTTCTTGACTGGTAAGTCTGCTAACTTGGGTGGCATTCCTCACGATGAATACGGTATGACCTCTTTGTCTGTCCGTGCGTATGTCAACAAAATTTATGAAACTCTGAACTTGCAATCCACTCCAATCAGAAAGTTCCAGACCGGTGGACCAGATGGTGACTTGGGTTCTAACGAAATATTGTTGTCCACCGACAATGAAATCTATGTTGGTCTAGTTGATGGGTCTGGTGTCTTGGTTGACACTAAAGGTTTGGACAAAAATGAGTTGAGAAAATTGGCTAAGGCGAGACAAATGGTTAGCAACTATGACAAGTCAAAGTTGTCTGATAAAGGCTTTATGATTTCTGTGGATGATGTCAACTTTACCATCCCAGAGACTGGTGAGGTGATTCCAAACGGTATTTTTTTCAGAAACCAATTCCACTTAAAAATTGCCAAGTACTTGGGTGCCGTTGACCTCTTTGTTCCATGTGGTGGAAGACCAGCTGCGCTTGACATTGATAATGTTTCTGCCTTGCTGCCAGTTAATGGTGTTCCAATTGTCAAGTTCATTGTTGAAGGTGCTAACTTGTTCATTACTCAACAAGCCAAATTCAAGTTGGAACATGCTGGTATCATTACCTTCAAGGATGCCTCTGCTAACAAGGGTGGTGTGACTTCCTCGTCTTTGGAGGTCTTGGCTTCATTGGTTTTGAATGATCAAGAGTTTTTGTCTGAGTTCAACATGGACTCCAAGTTTTACCAAGAGTACGTCAAGGAAGTACAAGCTAAGATTGTCTCTAATGCTAATAAAGAGGCTGATGCTTTGTTGAGATTGCAAAAGAAGACTGGTCTAACGTTGGCTGAATGTTCCGACTTGTTATCTAACGAGATTAACAAGTTGAGTGACTTGATTGCTAACTCTGACGAACTATGGAGTGATGAGAAGTTAAGATTGAGAATCCTGGCCCAGGCTGTCCCACCATTGTTGATCAAACAGACTGGCTCAGTTGAGAAGTTTTTGGAGAGAGTTCCAGAGAACTACGCGAAGAGCTTGTTTGCTACCAGTTTAAGCACTGACTTCACCTACCATGGCTCTTTGGACTTTGGTAATGTGATTGAGTTGTTGCAATACCTAAAGAAGTAACTATAAAGAACTCCAAAAAAAAGTTGACTTTTGATTTCTATTGTCTATGATTTGTTTAATGAGAAAATGAAAATAATATATCGTTTGTTAGATTGTTTATTTTGGCATCTGTGACAATTAGGTAGTATGTGGATACAGATTGGGAACACTGTCGTTACGGGCAGGTACTCCCGCGGGTTGATGGTGAACTTAATTGAAAAACAGAGTGCGGAGATGACCATGTGTCGTTTGTACGTAAAAAAAGCGGGACTGGAACATGGTGGGTGTCCCTAAGCTGTCGAATCATAACTCGCTATCCAGAGGGACTGTGACAGGGTTAAGATCAACCTCAAAACTGAACAAAACCCAATATACACGTTCTGAACACAGAGACATATAACTTTTGAACGATCTTTCTTCGTCCTAATTGATGCTTCAGAAGCCATGTAGAATATTTCACATAAAACCCCTCGATATTAGCACTACAATAGTTATCGAAAGCATTTGATATCAATAATAAACTCAAAACATAAAAGAACAAAACCAGGTCCAAATAAGAAGGGAAATGATTAGTTGGCGACAATAGCAATCTTCACTTGGGTCAAATCAGCTACATTGTCTTGAAAGTTAGCAGCATCGCCGACCCCAGCGAAGAAGGAGTGGTCAGAATAGTGGTATGGGTCGCTTGCATTCTTAGCCACATAGAAGTTAGAACCATCACCGGCAATCAATTGACCGTTCTGGCTAGACCACTTGAATGTTGGAGCCATGACAGATAATTGCAAGAATGGGTACTGGCCCTCTTGGCTTGGAAAGACACCAAGAGACAATCTGTAGCCCTCGAAGTTGCCCGAGTTTGGCACGTCCTTATAAATGATACCATTGGCCTCATCAAACTCCAAAATTTCAGAGCTTGCAGACTCGGTTAGTTGCATGTAGTTTATGGCTGCACCTTCATGAACAGCGAGCATACCACTGCCATT